>CM017464.2:38584814-39282480 GCA_007827005.2 Populus simonii | reverse complement strand
CATGTAAGCCTCCAGTGGCCATCATATGAGCAATCACAGGGCTCGAACATGAGACCATAAAGGGAGCAAAGACCACAGAGGGAGCAAACCTCTTGATCCCAAGCTCTTACCACTAGGCTACCACCTAGATGGTTTATGTTCTTAATTTTTAATTACTATATATATATAAAAACTCACTTTAAAATTATCTCAGAAATATATTTATTTTAAATTTTTGTATCTATTTTTTTAACCAAAGATGTTTATTTTTTATTGGTGTATATATTATAACACGAGTTAAATGCAACCTATAAGTTATATTGACATGATTTATTTGTTGTTACCTGCCTTGATTTGCATATCCTTGTACGTCTGAGTGGTTATTAAAAATTCTGACATGAATTAGAGTATAATTTATAAAAATCTATTTTTATTTTGCTTTTAAAACTAAAATTAAAAAATTAAAAATAAAATTTAATATTTTAAAAAAATAAATATTTTCATATGTTCGTGGTTGAAAAGGCACATAAATGTTCAATTTGATCTCTCAAATTTTACTTTTATATATATATATATATATATATATATATATATATATATATTTGTTTCATATTTTTTTGGGTTTTTTTTTCACTTTTTGGTTTATATGTTCATTTTCTTATATTTTAGCCCCTGGATGTTAAAAAGTGATAGGAAAAAAAAAATAGAATGAAAGTTTTTGACTGATTAAATTATAACCATCAATAACTATGATTTTGATATTTTTTAATTCATCTTTAAGAGAAAAATTCAATGGAAGTAGTTTAAAACTTTAATGATATTTAACGAGGTAGATCAAAGCTTGAAAATAAATTTTGATTTGGTTTAATTTTAAATTTTTAAACCCATGCGCACTTGACCTCAATAGTTTTGGGAAGGTGCAAAACGCAATCTCTCTAGCCCAATCATTCCTGGCTTTTTTTTAATGATTCTAATTTTTTTATATATATTTTATAATAAGAAGTATTTTAAATAAATTTACTCAAATGATATTTAAATAATTATCTGATTATGGTATATTTTTCAAATGATATTGTAGGGTTTTCTTTATTTATTATTTAATAAACCATATTGGTAATAAAAAAATATATGTTTTTTTAAATAAAAACAATTAATAAAAGATAATTTTGACAAAAAAATCATTTTTTTGATAATTTAAATCATTGTCTTTCTTACTAATATCACCACACAATTAAATAAAAAAAAATTGAAAGTTACAAACATACATCACGAGGTCAAATATTTATATGTATTGTTCTTTTGCTTCCTTTTTTGCTTCTTAAAATGAGGATCGATTTTCTGCTTTATTCATTAATTAATTAACGTTAACAATTCTTTTATGATTCATCAATTCTTATATTTTTTTAATTTTTATAAAACACAAATATTTTATTTTCTATTCTCAATTAAAAAGTTATATGGTACTGTAACAATTAAAAAATACAAAAATATTAATTTAAATTTAAAAATATTTTTAAAATATAAAAACAAATTCTAAATATAAACACGGTGGTGGAAGTTTAACCCGTCCTGAACATCCTTCATTTTCCATCCCTGCGATTTCTTCGAAGCTGGATTCTATCGTCGCACATCAGGGGAAGAAAAATAAAAGTCTTATGATACTCCTCCCATCAAGAAAATGTTATTATTACAAATGATTGTATCTCTGTAAAGAATGATCACAAAAGAATCAGCAGTACCTCATTTATTCTTCCCGTCAATCAATTCCTCTAATTCTTTGGCCTGTGAGTGGTGTGGCATGTTCTTCGGCTCCTAATTCAGGAGCTGCAGAAGGCCTAACAATGGACAGTCTGATTATGTCAAGCTACTAATCATCGCTCTAGCGCACGTTAGATGCCACAGATCGGGCCCAAAACTTGAGTTGCGCCTTCATATCCTGTGCTGAGTCTTTGGAAGCCCAAACTGGGATCGGAGGAGCACAGGCGCAACTGTTCACTTGCCATGAACTTGAGGGATAAGGTTCCCTCACCTTGTCTTGATTTCGCTTTATATATATTCTCTTCTCTTGCAAACCGGCAAATATCTCAACCATACTTGGTGGATTCAAGCCTTTTTTGTCCTTCAACCCTTGCACTTCATGGGATTCAATATTGCTCAGGCTCTTCTCTAATCGCCCTTGATTTTTAGGAAACCTACTTGTTTCAGAGGCAATATCCTGCAATGCATCACCGCTTTCCTCCTCTGAGTTTCTTGGTGGTCTGTACTTCGGCAAGATCATCTGCAGATAATATGCTGTAACTTCATTAGGATATATATATTTTGTAAAATGAAGCAACACATTAAAACAATTAATATCCAAAACTGTCACCAGACCAATTCGGCTAAAAAATCCAAATAATATGGGATTGAAGCATGACTGTGGTTGAGATATGATCATTGGTACCTTAGAGCTACGTTGCCGAGGCAAGATATCCTTAGAGAGAGGCATTGCTTGCCGAATCAATTTGCTCATCGTAATTTCATCACTTTCACTCTCTTCATTCATTTCTTCCCTCCCTATATAAGGTGGCAAAGATGGTGTTCTTATCAAGCTGTGCTGTGATGATTGCCCCTCCGCCACCATCTTGCTCCTCCTATTTCTATTAGCATGACTTGCTACTTTCACTTGGCTTATTCCTTCTTTCTTTTTCACGCAACTTGGTTTTCGAATCAAGACTTGATCTGATAATTGCCTAGTCAATTTTCTGCTCATTCCACTAGCACTAGTATTGCTCTCTGTTTCTTGTATTTTCTCTTCTGATCTCCCTATATTAGGTGGTAAGGATGGTGCACGAGTCAAATTACCAGGAGGGAGTGATTCTCTTGTGGATGAAGATTTTCCACTCGGAGGACAAGTATTTGCTAAAACCTGTTGATCGAAGCTCGGAGAAGGATCAGAATAGCACCTGAGCATTCTTGGTTTGCAGTTGACGTCCAGCAATTTGCCAAAGAACCAACCCTCTTCCAAAAGTTGATGAACTGCAGCTTTCACTTCATTATCACCACCTGATCTTGTACTAGTTGATGATAAAGGCTCAAGAGAGTCATCATCAAAACAATTATCCATTGCTACAAACAAGTGCTGAGATCGAGAGACCCGCAATATTTTGAGCAATTCATTTTGGTATCTTCTTTTATAATCTGTTTTTATCTATTGCAGCTGGCAGATGCATGATGAGCTTGACCATGGAGGTCATGTGGGGCAAGGTAGCATGTGCTATTGGCTCATGCCAGTACTGATCTTTTATATATATATATATATATATATATATATATATATATATAAGACTTCAGATACAGGCATGGTTATGGGTAGAAACACAAACATGTCATGCCAGCATACTCCCCCATGTGAGGGCATATTGTTTATGGAGGAACAGAAGGGATCAGTCTCGTCATGTATAGTTTTTTCAGTAGCCTTCCCTGGTGACAGCTAAGGTTGTGTTGACATAATGGAGAATATCAAGCCGAAGAGAATTATTTTAATTTTATTCATGTTGGTTTTGCCTCCTCTAATTGGTGAATAAGAAGTTTGATTGATTGATGTAGACGGTGGCCACTAATCTCGCCATGTTTGTGCCTCGTTAACAAACCCCTGAATATATTTAGATTATCATTTCTATTTTCTTTTTTCTTTTTTTATTAGAGTAAATTACAATAACCTCCCTAGATATTGTGGAATTAATTACATTGATAAGAAGATATTATAAAAACTATCCTTTTATATTCAAAACGTTTTTAATATTAAGGAAATGATTCGAAATACTTATAAGGATATTTTGAATACAGAAGAATGTGTTTATAATATTCACTTCAACTTAAGAGTTTTTTTTTTAATCATATATTCAAGATTTAATAACTGTTATTTTATGATATCTCAGGAGATTTTATATATATATAATTTACCCTTTTATATAAAATAAACTTAAAACAGTAATGTTTTTTTTTCAATTTCCAAAACAGAAAATAAAAATCTCAATGATAAGAAAACATATGTTGAACTTCATTGGTCTATATGCATAATTTGAAAATGTATGTGAATATACAAGAATCAGATAGATTTATTTTTTAAAGTATATTTTGTTTGAAAATATATTAAAATAATATTTTTATTTTTAATTTTTAAATTTTATTTTTAATATCAACCCATCAAAACAATAAAATAACACAAGAAATAAATTAATTTAAAACTATAAAATTAAATTTTTTTAAAAAACATGATTAAACCGTAACTTACCCGTAATTAGGACCTTGTGGTTTAAATTTGAAAGAGGCTTGTTGTAGATGGATGGATACAAAATCAGATGCAGTAGAGAGTCGAATATTGCTTGGAAGTTAAATTCTGGAATTTATCAAATAACGGGTGGTGGTAGAATCCAAAGACAAGGGACGTTAAAAGATAAACAAAAGCTGAGCAGAGTTGATCAATGCAAAGTAACAGGTTCAGAGCTAAAGATCAGCAATACATAGACCCAATGCTGTTTTTTTGTCCCCTTTCTCTGCATCATCGTGTAGCCCTAAAGGTGCTTTACTTGATTGATTAGAGTCACAGGGAAGGCACGAGCAAGCCGAAGGACAAACCCTAAAGGATTTTCTGATAGGAACATCGCATTAGCTATTGTTTTAACCAAAAGGCACTGCTCCTTCTGTTCCCCTCGTGCACGATCCAAAGCTCCGTTCAAAACACATCATCTGCTTTTATTATTTGTTATTTAATCATAGATTGTGATAAGATTATTTTTTAAAATATATTAAAATTATTTTTTTAAAATTATTTTATTTCAGCATATTAAAACGATCTAACAACATAAAAAATAACTTTAAACAAAAAATAAATTTAAATTTTCATGAAATACTACCCGCAACGCATTTCCAATTAATGGGGGTGTTGCAAATATATAAAAGACTTTAATTATAATCATGAAAACTATATGAAAACATGGTTCATACCATTTACCTTCATTGCATAAGTGAAAGCATTTGCAATAATTAGCCATAACATATAAAGAAATTCTACATTAAGTAGAAATATATATACTCACGAGTGGGTTGCCTTAGAACCTGTTTGGTTACGTGGGAGCGTCCACGTTTCCCGAGGTTCTATTGTTTCAAGCTGTTTGGTTAACAGCTACCCATGTTTTCAAACTCCATGAGGCCCACACAAATTACGTTGGGAATGCAGGATAAGCAAAAGCAATTGCAATTGCAATTTGCTTTTGCCGTGGCTGCTGTTCACAAAACGCTGCAACCTTTACCAAAAAATTAATTAGCCCTATATGTCCTCAACATCATGGTCGTCTCCTCTCCTCCACATTCATCTCCCTAAGCTCTCCTCCTCCACAGTTGCCCTCTTCTCAAAAAATCAGTGCTCCTCCTCGCGCTTTCAGTGTGGCTAACATACCCACACACACTTTTCGTCCATTCTCTCACACAGATCGTCACTAGTGTTTGTAGCCGAGTGCTTTTATTATTTTGCTGGTATTTATGTGGATAAAATATTTATTTTCTCTCAACACAAATAATTATTTTATTTATGTTCTTTTTTGTCATTTTAGGTACAAAGCAACCGCAACCACAAGTTTAACCAAACATGTTTATAACAACAATAAAGTCAAACCACACTTTTAACCAAATACTCAAAATAGCAAAAACAAACCACAGAAAAAGTGCTTTTTAAAAAATCACTTTTTTCCAACCACAACCACAACAATTACAGCAAAAACAAACACACACTTAGTATCATAAAATGTGAAATGTTGCAAGCATTTTTTAATAAAGTGATAACCATTTTGGTTCTTGGATAAGGTGATTGATCTACATATCAAAACTTATCTAAACAAAGATCTTTGCTTGGGTGCCTTCGTATGCTTTATCATCTTTTGAATTGCACGTGCCTCTATGAAAAGAATAATTCAATAAAATTAGTAATCACTTACAAGCCATTAAAATTTTTATTTTAAAATTTAAATCAAAATTAACCTAATCCGGAAATAATATACACACCCCACTATATGAAAGCATAACTCAAATAACCTTCTTTGATTATACACTAGTTATTTGACCCATGCTTTACTGTGGGCTTGATATTTTTTTTCTTCTACAAAAGAAATTGTGCATGCAGATCTTTTTGATGCATTTTTGTACATTAAAAAAATTCTAAGTGTAAATCAAAAAGCTTATGCATACATGTAATTAAATAAATCTATAACTAATTGTGTTATGAACGGGAAAAAAGTCATTAATAATGACTAAAAATAAAACTGAAAAAATTAAGAGATATGTATAAATTAAGATATTTAATCTTGCAAGACGAGATATCGACCTGGTTGTATTTACTGAATTTTTTTATTAAAATTAATTTTTTATTCAATCAAACAATAATAGAAATAGACACATATTAAATTAATTGAATAAAAGAAAAGAAAAAAAATATTATGCAAGATTGCACATGTTAGAAATATTATCTAAAAATAAATTTTTTTTTTGAAAATGAAGTTCATCTATACAAAAAGATAAAAAATAAATAAATTATAGATGAATAAGAAAAATCTCTTTAAAAATTAAATACATATAAAATAATTTTTTAAAAAATCTATCCGAAAAGGTTAAATAAGCAAAAAAAATAAAATCACAAAGGAATGATATTAATTGAAACATAAATTTAAATATTTTTTTTAAAATATATATATTAAAAAGAAATATTAGAAAAATAAATAATAGCTCAAGTGTTGTGGCTTAACCCGTCAAGCCTATGATCCAGGTTATAGATTCAACTGAGTTCAATAATTTTTTTTCCTTTCAATTTATATTTAATATAAATGAAAAATGCCAAAAAGAACCCAAACTCGTGTGCCTATGGCCTAGCGCGCCTGGGCCACTATAATGAAGAGCCTCGACACATTGGTGGGCCTTCAAGCTTAGGTGTTTAGGCCTAGGCTTAGTTTTTATTTTTTAAAGAGGCGGATGACCTACCTTCCTCCCTTATTGTTTTGAAAAAAATAAAATTAAGCACTCGACACGTCTCTTGGTAAGGCAGACAACGTGTCGTCTGCAAGCCCAAATTTTGGCCATCACTGTGGTGGTCAAAAAATTAGAGCAATGCTTTTTTAGGCTAAAAAAACCTAATTTTGAAGCAATTTCAACCCAAAAACACTTTCTAACACATTTAGAATACCCACAAACTAATCTATCAACTCAAAATACAAAACAAAAAGGTCAAAAAACCTAAAATCAAACTAGGTTAGTTTTGGTTTCCTCATCTTATATATGTTTTTTAGGCAATATTGAGACTTTAAACAACCACCATCAAGTCTCTCTTATCTCATAGAACTCATGGACACCAAGAAAAAATATTTTGTTGGTTAGAAATGGCATGAACGACGACTTTTTCTTTCATTATCAGAATTTAGTGACCCCTCTCTCTACTCTCTCTAATCAGGAACTGAAAAATAACACAAATTAACTTTTATATCAAAAGTGATTTTTTGAAATTTAAAAGGACCTAAATTGCGTTATGATTGAGAACCTAGGTCTATTTCGCATGAAATCACTAGTAGACCACTCATATATTGGTGCCTTTTTTTTGTCCATCTTCTCCCAATTCCACCATTTTCTAAAAAATCAGAAGCAATTGACCTTCAATTATGATCACATCTACCAAAATAAAACTTTAAGGACTAAAATGAATTATTAAAAAATAAACAGTAAGTCTACAGTGTTCTGTGAGTATGTGAACAATGCCCATCTACAGTAAAAAAACCCATAGTTTTTAGTGTTTCCTATTAGTTATTTGACTTGCGCTCCGCTGAGGATTAAATATTTTTTTCTCCTAAAAAAAATATATATTCAAGCTTTTAAGACATGTTTTAGTAGTTAAAAAAAAATTCTAAGCTTAAAAAAAAACTTTTATGCATATATATAATCCAATAAATCTAGAACTATGTTTACTAATAAATAAATAAAAGTCATTAATAATAACTAAAAATAAACTATAAAAATTGAAAGACAAATATATATTAAGATATTTAATTCCGCAAGATGAGATATTTTATTGGTTGTGTTTGCTAGATTTGTTTATTGAAACAATTTTTTTCAGTTATTTAGATGATAATAAAAATAGACACACACTTTAAATTGATTGAATAAAAGAAAAGAAAAGAAATGTTATGCAAGGCTGCACATATTACAAATATTATCCAAAAATAAATATTTTTTATTTTATAAAATAAAGTTCATCGATACAAAAGATATAAAAAAATTACATATGAATAAAAAAAATCTTTTTAAAAATTAATACAAAATAATTTTTAAAAAATATCTATTAAAAAAAGGTTAAATAAGCAAAAATAAAAATAAACAACAAATGAGTAATACTAATTAAAACATAAATTTAAAAATTATTTTGAAAAATAAATTAAAAAAAGTTATAAGTAAAAAAAGCAAAATTAGAAAGAAAAAAAAAGTACAATAGCCAGAATGTTGTGACTTAACTTGTCAAACCTGTGATCTGGGTTATGGACTCAATCATGTTAAATAAAAAATTATTTTCTTAAATTCATACTTAACCTAAATATATATGTAAACAAAAGGAGGAAAAAAAAAAGCTCAGGCATGCCGGCCTATGGCCCCCATGCTTGGGCCATTGCAAGGAAAATCCCAGGCTTATGGGTGGGCTTTCAAGTCAGACTCACATGCTTGGGACTAATTTAATTTTTTTAAAAGGATGAATAATATGTTGTCTGTCTCAATTTTTTTTTTAATTCGCAAACAACACGTTTCTTACTAAGGCAAACAATGTGTTGTTTGTGAACCCATATTCCGACTACCAGTCCATCTCAATGTTGGCTGTAAAAATAGGGTAGTGGCTCTTTTGCCCTTAAAACCCAATTTCTAAGCCATTTCAACCGAAAAAACTCTCATCAACACCCTTTGAACACCAACAAACCAACCTAACAACCTAAAAAACCAAAAAATAGTTCAAAAACCTGAAATCAAATGGAGTTAAATTTATCTTTCTTAACTTAGATATGTTTTTTTAGGAAATATTGAGGCTCTAAAACACCACCATAAAACCTATTTAATTAAATGGAACCCGTGGAAAAAAAATTCATTTTGGTGGTTGTAAATGACTTGAACGACTGTTTTCTCTTACCATCAGAATTCAACCCCTCTCTATCTCTCCTTTCTCTAACCAAGAACTGAAAAATAGTACAAATAAACTTTTTTACAGGAAGTGATTTAAAAAAAAATTAAAGGAATCTAAATTGTATAAATAGTGTTATTGTTAAAGTTTGAGGGTGTAAAAGTATGTTTTACAAAATCTCTAGTACACCATCTATATTTGATGTCTTTTTTCATTTCCATCCTTCTTCTTTTAATTCTACAATTGCCTAAAAAATCAAAAGCAACTTAGCATTCAATTAGGATCAAATCACTCAAAATAAAATTTTGAAAACCAAAATAAATTATTAAAAATTAAACAGTAAATCCACATTGTTGTGTGGGTGAACAGTTAAAAAAAAACTCAAGTATTTTTTGGTGTTTTCTATAATAATATAATAATGAGATATAATAAGTTGAGGAATTAGGCTTCATCGCATAGTTCAAAAAGCCTTTGAATAACATGATTACAAAAGTGATCTTCTCATGCACATAATCTTTCACTTCCAAGAAGATCATCTCAATTAGACTTGGCTTCCACTCATCAAAGATGCTCTGCAAGGCCTGATAAAAACTTCGATTTGGTGTTCCAAAGCCACCATGCTTTTTAGTTTATCCAATTATCGGTAATTTTATTGAATAGCTAGGGAATTAGGCAAAGAAGAAACCCTTGGAGTATCTGAATTTGCAAACTCTAACTCATCAATGGATCTTACTCTTCCAATTAATTAGAAAATTCATATTGATCAAGTGCATGCATCATAAGACTGAAATGTGCGTGGCATCTTCATCCTCTTAGCTATTTTAGAGGGCCTCTGTTGCACTAGGAAGCTGCTCAAAATTGCATTTAATTTTACATGAAATAAGCGTATACCTGACATATAAATTTCCTGGATAACCAAACACAGATGGCGTGCAAGAGCATATATACAATTATCACAACAATGGACCAACACGTAGCAGCCTCTACAAGGAAAGATGCACTCAAGAACTTCAGAAACCTGAAGCATGAAATGTAAGTATGAAGCATTAGCAAGTATTCATTATTATGAAGAAGAAGGTTTTGTTTAAGTTCTCTTAGGCAGAACGAACGATCAAACATCAGAAGTGGTACAAAAGAAATGAAAACGAAGACAAAGATATCCAAACCAATTCAGCTCCCCTTTTCTAGTCACATCTCAGCCAGTGCTGTTAGCTATCCTACTCAGCTACATCACTCTCTTCATATCTTCCTCTGAATTCCACACTTTGTTCCACAATTCTTCTATCTTTATCTCCATGCCATGATGTATAGTCACTTCTTCTGGCTTTCCTGAATATAACCCCTTCAATTCATGTATCTCTTTAATCCCTGATTCTACCTTTTCCGAATATTCCTTCTCATATTCATTCACTGAACACAACAAATTCTTCACTGACTCATCTGAATCTGAATAAGGTTCTGCTTCGAGCATTAGAATACGTTCCAAACACTCTATCCCATCGAGAAAAAGAAGAATCAGCTGATAAAACTCAGTGAATATTGTTAGATCAATGGGAGCACGATCAGGAACAACTGACTTCCCCTTCTCTGATTTTCTTTTCACTTCTTCAACTATCATTTTCAGTAGAGAAATAATCGTGCGAGTCACCACAGAATCCCCAGCTTCGGTTACCCATTTGATTGAAAGTTCCAAAACTGGTAACTTCGCTTTCATTTCTTCACTCCCCAACATTAAGAACATGAGAGTGGCAAGCAGAGAAGACACCTTTGTTGCCAGTCCAACCAATTGATCCTTCACGGCTTGGATTAATTCCAAATGTTCATCAGATTTGACACTGCCTCTTAGCCACTTCATGAGACTCATCTTCTTGGAACCATGTTGAGCTTTCTTCAAATCAGCTTTCCTTCCATGAATCAACTCATATACCTTTCCACCGAATCTTATGATATTTGAAACATATGTAGGATTGGACTCTTCAGACTGATCAAAAGTCACCTTCACCGTCAAAGCGATCAACTGCATAAAATATTCTTTATTCTTGACTTCTCCATTTTCTTCATAACCTTCTTCACTTTCTTTATAATCTTCTTCCCATCCAGGACCCAGTTCAGGCCATTCTTGATCCCATTCTTCCATATATGATGAAAAATGTCCATCAACAGACCTTTCACTAGATTGATCAAGTTCAGAAGTCCGTGACTCAGCAAACCCTTTATTCCCATTGTCTTCTTCTTCCTTGAATTCACCAAGATCACCGGATTCCTTCGCTTGATCAATCTTTATGCTTTCTTCAAGGTGGGTTCTTTCTGCCCTCAACCGATGTCGTCGAAGACAAACTTGAAAAAAAAAGGAATATCTTGTTAGAAGAGCTTGAATATAGCGTTTCACTAAGCCATCCATTTTCTCATTTACTTCTTTCTCACGTCTCCTCCATTGTTCAATTACTTCCCTGATTTTCTTGTCTTCAGTATCACTTCTCTTCTCTAATTCTTTGATATTAATGTCAAAAATCGCAAAATAACGAGGCACGTTTTCAAGGCGAGTGGTCAGCTCAACAAGCACAAGCTCATTATCCCAAAATCTGAAATATTGTTCAGCAGATAATTCATCTAGATTTTCAACGCCAAGAATCCCTTGTTCCTGAGAACCATCTTCCTTTAACTCTTCTGTATCTTTTTCTTTGTTGAATTCATCATTCTGATCACTGGATTCGTTGGATTGACCAATATTCATTGCGCTTCCAGCTTCAAGATCCAGTTTCTTTGATGCTAAGAGGGGGATTGTGAAAGAGAAGCGGCAAAATGTGGTTCTTTTGAAGAAACGGTTATTCTGTTAGGTTTATTATACATACATACATCCATATATATAAACACACGTAGCATAAAATTGCAGGAGCTAACTTAAAGAGATGCAAAAAAACTAATGGTTTTTTCTTCTTCTTTTCCCCTTTTAGTTCCTGCACACAACTCTTAATACCCCCTCCCTCCTAAATAATTTGATAACGAAGACAATTTGACTGGATATGAATCCATCATCTACATGAAAGCTTTCAGTTCAAGATTTTTTTAATTTTTATACCAGCTAGTTAAATTTGGCAGTGCCTAAATCGTTGAGTTTATTGGCTAACAAACTTCATCTGATCATATTGTTAATCCCTTCAATCTGCAGAAGAAAAGAGCAAAGCCATTCCGAAACCAGCTCTGCAAATCCATCAATCTGATCATGCATGTGTTATTATCATGTTGGAAATGCCTAAGTTTATGTTTAAAATCTGTGTGCATAATGAGTAAGTGGCAGGGCTATTATTGTAGCTGAGACAAAATCACCTTAGCTAATACCCGATTTAGCTGGCTTCATCAATCCCTTGTCATGAGGTATTCATCCTACGATTAATCTGATGAACGATTGCACAAAGATAATCCCTTCTTCGATGGCTTTTCTGCAACGTTACATCTTCAAATCCAGTCTCCGTCATGCATTAGAATATTTTTTCAAATGCATAACTTATCAGATCTATTTAACAATAGCTATAATTAAAAAGCTCAAATACGATCAAGTTTAGGCAAACATGATAATAACTCTTTGTCTGATCAAATGATCCACTATATGATTGTTCTCTCTATAAATATGATCAAAATACATGGAAGGAAGCATATTACATGCATTTCAAACAGACCAAACTATACCAAAGAAAAACAAACATCACACCTTTTTTTTTCATAGATGCCCATACTATGCCATTCTAATAAGCAAAAGTCATCCAAAGATTGAGGCAAGGTCAATTGTTGACTTAACCAATTCTACCACCAGAGACCACAACTTCAAAACCATTTAACAATAAAGTGAAATATGATTCGTAGTTTCAATCTCTTTTTTACAAAAAGAATAGTTTAAATCATTATCTTGTAACATACCTCTTCAATGCAAGAAGTCTTTTACAGGTAATTTATTCAAGATTGAAAGCCATAGATGAAACTCTACCTTTGAAGGAGCACTAGATTACCATATATTTGATCGAAAAGGTTTTTCTCTTGGCAAAAGAAAAGACTCAATAAAAGAAGTACAACTCTTAACAAAAAAATACACCTTTCGGTTTTCCAAACTCTCTTGTTAACAATATTTTGGCATAAAGAGACCCTGTGATAGCAATTGTAATAATTTCTCTTCCTTTATCTTTTACCAGTCCCAATATAATGTCATTCTCATTTCTCAATGCCATAAAAATTATATTTTGCACACCAAGAGAACACTTCTGATATTTGCACAAATACCACTCCAAATAGTTGAAGATTTCCTGAAAACTTTAGCACCACCCCATTACTATCAAGATGATATTTTAATTTATAAAATTTATGCAAGCTTTGGTAACATCATTATTATACTATCATAACTATTTAAACAATATTGCTTTGTTTTTTTTTTCAAAAAATATTTCTCTACCATTCAACCTAATTAGAGAATTTCAAGCTACCTTCTTGATTTTTTGAGTATTAATATCTTCACTTCAAATTTTTTTTCATTACATGAAGAGTATTTTCTTTATCACTCCAGAAAAAATTGTAAATAAGGACATATAATAAAGTGGAAGATTAGACAACACATACTTTATTAAACAAAGTCTTCCATCTATTGAAATAATCCTACCCTTCCAAGTTCGAAGATAAGACCTAATATTTTTCAAAACGGTTTCCAAGTAGAATAAAGTCTTGAATTAGCTTTTATAGGAAATCCCGAGTAATTAGCATATAAGTAGCTTTACTTACAACTTAAAGAGTTAACCACCCTTTTAGTATTATCCAAATCAACATTAACATCAATTAAAAGACTCTTGTGATAAATAACTTTTAAACTTAAGAATAGTCTAAACTAGTGAAGAATGATTTTAACATTCTTTAGGACTTTAATATCATTAGGAAAAAAAATCATTATATCATCAGCATATTAAAGCAGTGCTGCTTGTTAAGAATAGATCTAGACTTTAAAGTAAAGCCCACTCTCCATTGCTTATCTAAATAATATCGTTAATCCTTCAAAAACAATATTAAACAAGAATGATGACATTAGATCCCCCTTTCAAATACCCTTCTGCATAAAAAAACTCGTTGGATGGTGAGCCAATGATGAGAACAGAAAGATGAGTCTTAGATATACATTCTCTTATCCAGGAAACCCATTTACCTCTAAAACCTATAGAACCCATAACTTTACAGATAAAATCCTAAGATACGTACCGAGTCAAAACCTTCAGAAAATCCATTTTAAAAAAGAAGCTTTAAACCTTTTGTCATTGTATACAATCGGAAATTTCATTTTCTAAGAGAAAGTTGTCAAGGATTTATCTTCTCTATTTGAAAGCATACTATGTATCACTAATCACCTCATCAATAACATGTCTAATCCTAAATTGCAAGATCTTGGTAATGATCTTATATATCCTATTTACAAGACTAACATGTCTAAAGTTTATGAATTTATAATTAGCTTCAGGATTGAAGTAATGTATACATTATTAATCCAATTTGGCATCCTACTAATTTTAAAGAATTGCAAAACCAGAAAAAAAACAAATTCTTCTATGATGAGTGGCCATGCCTTTTATAGAAATTAAAATTGAATCCATTGAGCATAAGAGTGTTTAATCATTCATAAATCCTCACAGCCTCCTAAACTTCCTGAGGAGTCACTTCCTTCTCCAACCAAACAGAAGAAACTTTACTTAAAACCTTAAAACTTGCACCCCTATATATACTGCTTTTAACCCAAACTACTACTGAACAAGTTTTCATAAACATTTGTTGCCTTAGATTTAATATCTTAGTAATGTGTTTTCTCTTAAATTTATTTTATACATTCATTAATTGTCCAAATTATTTTTTGAGCTTATTCTTATGTTATTTATTACTGGTGGATGTTCGTAGATTTAGCATCGGGCCTTAAATAAAAAGTTTCACAACTCAATTATTTATTTATTTATTTAGAAATATTTCTTTACTTTCTTTCATTATTAATATTTACTATTTTAAAAAGAAAAAAGTTGAATAAAATATTACACTTATCTCACATCAGTCCCTACTTGGAGGAGACTCATGAACATATTATTGATCTTTTTTTTATATTTTAAAATGTTAGTCCCTTGAATTATGAGACACATCGACCTAACCATTGAAATCAAAGTTTTCAAAACATGATATCAATTTGATGAAAACACGTCGACTTTTTATTGAACATGTTATAAGGTTAAAAATATCTTGCTAGACCTATGTTAATGTCTAAAAACTAGGAGACATGTTGACCTAGCTGTTAAATCCTACACTTAATAAAAACAATTGTTGCTAACTTAACGAAAACTCATCAACATTGTTTTTGTTATTTTAAAAAAATATTCAGACACATATACTTATATAAAAGGCAAAAGTGTAGGTTTATTATATGCAAATAATGTTAGCACAAAACAAATAAAAATAAAATAAAATAAAAATGCATGGGAGAATAGTAACCTACTTTCAAAAATGAATTTTTGCATGTATATGCATACATAAAAAGGCAAGAATGCAGTATTGAGAAGTGAGAAAAAATAAAAATTAATTAAAAATACATGGATAAATAGTAACCATTAATGAATAGTATAATGTTCATTATTTTCATTTGTGAATGGTAAAAAGAATGCAAAAACCCTACTAGAAAATAAGAAAAAAAAGGATTTGGCTTAACTTTAGGCTGGTTCTAGATGAGAGAGGACCTGTAGTGGTGGTAGAGACAGTGGTGTGCAAGTGATGTGGTATTCTCTCTCTACTTTAGATTTCTTTCTCTTTATTGTTTTGCTTATTTTATTTATTTTTTCTTTCTCTTTTCTTCTTCTTTCCCTTCAGCTATTTCCTATCCCAAAAAACTCTTTTTTTCATATTAATATTTTTGGTTTTTAAGATTTTAGGTTTTTCCCTCTCCTCTCTCTTTCTCTTATTCTTTCACCTCTCATTCCTTTCGACTTAATCTACCCTCACTTATTTAGGCTGAAACTCTCCTTTTCTTCTCTCTATCCATCTTGATATTTTTCTCTCTCTAGCCTGGCTTCCCTTATTTCTTGTTTTTCCCTCTATTTACAGAGAATGATGAAGCTCTTGGAGTTTTTATTAGTAGAATGATCGTGGCCATTTATTCTCTTGGGTTAATCTTAACCCTCTACTGTGATTGTTCACGTTGACCAAACATTTTTGTTTTGGCATCTTTACACCAGTTTTACAGTGGCTTAAAAGGGCTAGAGCACGTATTTTTAGTTGATAATGCAGTACACATGCAGCGGAGGGGATTGGTGTGTTGTTAGTGTTATTAGGAGGCATGAAAGAGATACAAAGGGGGGGAGTATTGCAAAAAAATCATGCATAAACAAAGGAAAAGAATGAAGTTGGAGGGGCCATGCAGCGGGGAGAAAATTTGTTTTAAACTTACACTCCAAACAATGTCGTTTTGGGCTTTTGCTGTGAAATAACGTTGTTTTGCCTAAAATACATCGTTTCATTTCAATAGAGTTTTTATGTTTAAAAAATTTGTCCTTTAATTTCATATCTTTTTAAATTTGGTCCTTGGATATTTACTTTTTTTTTTATTTTCGGTAAATTTCAACCTTTTATCTTTATTTCTTTCAATTTCATCCTTTAATATATTAAAATGGTCCCTCAATTTCACCTTCTTTTCTAATTCAATCATTGGCTTTCTGATTTTTAATTATTTAGCCATTTTTAACCCTTTCATTAATATTTCTTTATAAATTTGCCCTTGATTGTATTTTTATTGTCCTGACATTTTAATTATCGCATTTTTCTACTTTAGTCTTTGGCCTTCTAGTTTTTAATTTTTTAGCTTATTTCAACATTTTCTTGATTTTTTTCATAATTTCACCCCTAATTTCATTTTTTTTCATTTTTTAAATAATGTTTTTTATTGAAATTATATATTTTTTAGTTTCTTTCTTTTTTTCAAATATTTTTTTCATCTTTTGTATTGAATTTTTTTTTTTTTGGATATTTGAGAGGGGTAGTCTCTCATTTTTTAACTTTAAAATTACATTTCACTCTTAATGAACCCCAAAAATGAAAGTTTTTAATAAAATAACACAATTACATCCAAAATATAATTAAATGATTTGATGACATGAATAATGATAAATAATGCACATTCAAGTCTGATTCCATCACTTTTTCTCTAAAATTCTAAATAAAGCTAAGATTTATCAATATAAGCATATTTGGATTGTACATGAGGAAAGATCATTTTTGATATATCCTTCACAAGTGAAAATTTATCCATTGTAATCTCCTTTGAGTCTTAAAAAATGTTTTTGAATAATAACCCAGCCTAGGATCACCTCCCTTATTATGAGCATGTTTTGGAAATTTCTGAATGATTGATGAAATCCTCTAAACAAAAAGAAAGATGAGAAATACAAAATATACAAAATTTTTTATAAAAGAGAACAAGAAAAATGATCAACAAGTAAAGGAAAAAATCTCTCAAAGGTATCTTTAATGATTGCAGAAAGTTTAGAATCGAAGACAAAATTTCAATGATGAAGAATTGAGGTTGTAAAGAGATCAATCATTAAAATATCAAAATCAAGGTAACAAGCCTAGAAGATCTAAAAACAGAATAAGTGATTCTATGTTTTTACATCCTTAAACATCATTTGAGCCTTATTTATTCTATTCTTTTATAAACACAAACCTCAACATACATTACATGCTTTTTAAAAACCCTTTATGATCAAACAATTTACTTGTGTTAATAAACTTTTATCTTAAAAAAAGAAAAGAAATATTGTCAAGCAAAATACATGACTTGTTTGTGTATACATATCATTATTGGATTCTCACTAATAAATAGGCAAGATCAACATAGCATTAAACAAGATGCTTCCCCTTTGAAAATCAAAACTCTCATTTTCAAAATATATAGCATGTCATTGTTGGAGAGCCAAAATTCTTTCCCACAATCCTTATAAGTATTCATTTTCTCACACGTTAACAAAAATATTCAAAATTATATTATGGTATAAAAATATACAAAAATGATGATGACAATGCATGTGTTTTATAATGGTTATTGAGAAAGATGAACACAACAAGATCAACCGATGGCAATTATGTTTGAAGAAATTCATGGTAATCAAAAGAGCCAAACGCTGATTTGAACAAATCCATCACAAGCTGAAAAAAGCAGAGATAATAACTTCTTTATGTTGATAACAAAAAATGAGCAATAATGAATATAGATTCTTAGCCTACACTTGAGTTAATACAGGCCAAACTAAAATGATGGACGAAACATACTTGACTTGTGATTAAAAGTGGAGAACATGAGAATGATAAAGGTATTTGAGATCACTTAAACAATTGAAGCGAGCGAGTGCTTGGATTAGAAACCTCCTGTTGGGAAAAAAAATTGCAATTCTTTCACCTAAGCCTTATAACTCGCTACATGAACAAGCAAGAAGTACGTAAAATCTATGTAACTTGGCAGATGCATTTTCCACCTTAAACATCCCTTCCAGATTCTAACTCAAACCACATGTTAGCAAAGCATATTTCTTTCCACTGTATCCCCTAGCTGCTGAACCTAGAAAGAAAATGCATCTTAAGCAGACCAGCTACACTAATCATATGGTCTGATCCTAGCTCTATAGGGCAAGATCAAAAATCAGAAAGTGTATGCATGCTTGAAATGGTGTAAATTGAATGAATGATATTGTATTAAAAATAGCAACTGGCCAAATTTAACATAATATATTATAGCAATCAAGGTATTAATATCATGCCTGAATGGAAAAGACTCAAATCAGTCAGAATAAAATCATATTGAAAAGGTCTTCCATGATGAACTCCCATTGTGGCCTACTCAAATTGCGAAATCGAATGAAATCCTTCCATGTTATATAGAACATGAACCTTCTTCTTGCTCAAGATCATTAGAGAAACTATACCCTATCCCCTCTAAGAACGTACTCTTGTTAATGGCAGAACCTTCTTCAAACCACTCTTCGTGCTCTTCTTCTGAGTCTTCTTTTTCACTGGCCAAAATATCCAACAATGTGCGCATTTCTTGATCAGGTTCTTCTTTCTTTTTACCACGAAGAAACCATTGTCCCTGAGAATCATCTTTCTTCGACTCTTCTGTTTCATCTTCTACATCTCCACTATCACCGGTTTCTAACTCATGAGCCAACCCTTTATTCCCACAAACTCCTTTCTTGAATTCATTGGCCCCGTCACACTTTGTTCTTGCTTCAAGATTGGTTATTAACTCATTCCTTCTCTTATTTGCATCTTCTTGAGCTTTCTTGAATTCTTCGATTTCTCTCTTTGTGCTATCTTCTCTCACCCTTGTCAGCCATTGTTGATTTCCTTGATCTAAAATCTTAATCTAATCCAGCTATCACAATATTTTTGTCAACATACTCATTTGGCTCTTCCAGGCTTCTTCTGAGAGTACAAGTTGAGAGCCATGTGTAAAATTGAAGTTAAACAATGCAACTGTATTATATTATACATACATAGGCTGGCATGGCATGCAGTGGAAGTGAAAACTTAAATCTGCTTTTTTCAAATTACTTAATTCCAGGTTGCTTCCCAAAAATTAAGCATCAAATTCAATACCATATTGAAAAAAAAAGGGTTCAAGATTCATGACTAAAAAATTAAATCTTGGTGATTCTTCTCTTCTCCTAACTAGCTAATACCCAATGTAGCTTGAATGAAGCTTCTTCGATCGCTTGTTAGGTCTTCATCTTCCTTTAGTCACACAATTCATTCATCTTTAACTCTATTTTTGGATATATATTCAGATCATCTGGTTCAAGTCCGCATAATGCCTTCAATTCATTCAGCCTTGATTCTATCTTGTTCAGTTCCTTCTCACATTCCTTGAGGTCAGCTTCTAGTAGAGTTGTTAAATCCTTCAATGACTTCTCTGTATCTGATTCTCCTTGACGCTTTAGATTATTTTCCAAACGCAGAATTTCATGGAAGAATTGAAGAATGAGTTGGTTAACTTGGTTCTCATCAAATAAGCCTTCCTTCAGAACATTACTCTCGATATCAACTTTCTTGATCATTGAATTTCCTTCATGTAACTCTAACTTCTTTAATATTCCTGTGCTTTGGACTTCTTGATCCACGAAATCCAGGAGAGCTAGAATCCTACTTGCTACCATATAATTCTCATCTCCAATTAGCCATTTGAGAGAAGAGTTCATCACTTGAAACTTTGGTGCCATTTCTTTCATATCTGACAGCAACAACATGAGATTAATGAGCATATGAGAGAGCTTGGTGGCCAGCTTAACTGTTGTAGCCTTCAATGTTTTGGCAGACTCCCACTCTTCAGCTGATTTAGCATAGCCATTCAGCCACTTCACATGACTGATCTCCTCCACATCGTGCTGGTCTTTCTTAAATTTATGCAACAATGCAGCTATCTTTCTGCTGAATTCTTTGATTTTGGTATGAACGGTTGGCTTATTATAAGAACTTTCAGGTGGAACAAAACTGACCTTTTTTGTTTTCAATTTCTTACCTTCTAATTCACCCCCATTCATCAATTTCACAAAACCTTCTTTCTTTGGCTCACTGCCTTCTCCACTTTCAGGAACCAATTTTTCCATATTATCTTCTGTATTTCCTATGACACTGGTCGAAGATGACATACCTGGCTGCTTCAATTTATCATTATCACCACTTCTCTCTTCATTATCTACACCTCCCAGTACAATTCTTGGCTTTTCTTGTTCCCTTCTTTCACAGACAGACCCTTCTTGCACAGAATCATCTTTCTTCAAGTCTATTGTTTCTCTGCTGTAGCCACTCAAAGAAAACATTTCTTGTTCCACTTTATCACCATAACCACTCTCACTAGATGGATTGAATCCTATATTTCCACCCTTTTCTTCTTTCTCGGCTTCAAGATTGGCCCAGCTTTCATCGGGTTGAGTAAACGGTGCCATTAACCCAGTCACTCCTTTGTTTTCATTTTGTTGAAATATCTTCAGTGCTGCAATTTCTGCCAGGATCGCCTCAGCTTCATGTTTATTTCTTAGCAGAAGCTCATCAAACTTTCGTTTTATGTTTTTTTTGCAATCAGCAACATGCAAAACTAGAGCCTGAATTTCAAGATCAATTTCAGTTTGATCTTTCTCAGCCATTGATAGTTTCTTTGCTCCTGCTAAAGAAAGTTTGAGGGAGAAAGAGAGAGAAAGACAAGCGCCAAAATGTGATCTTTTGAAGAAACCGTTTTTTCTGTTAAGGAGAAATGATTATTTCACGCGAGGGTGATACTGCAGGAGCAGACAGAATATGTAGAGTATGTTAATAACGAATTTGTACCGTGCTGCAAAAGTTACGGAGGCTATATATACGGATTTAAAATAAATATTAATACAGTAATCTAAAAATCTTGGCGGAATTATACCATTTAAAATTTTTTTTGGTAAAATAATATAGTTTTACATTATAACATTTTAAAAATATAACATTTACTAAATATCATTATTCTCAAGCACGACAAGATGATTATCACACTTCAAAAACACATCAACTTAACATGTCGCGATTCAGAAACCCGACATATCATAAAATTTGAACTCCTTCCTAGATTGAAGAACATAAATAGACACAACAACACCATCTCTCTAAAAAAATGACATCAACAACAATCCTCTCTCTAAAAATCAACCAATCACTTGTTTTTTTTCCCTAAAACACTAAAACTCGAACTCATCTTAATCTCTAAGCATCCTAGGATGCATTCCTCTTCAAAAATCATTGTTGCCACTACTGCCACCACCCCCAGCACTTTCTATATATATATATTATGTTGAGTTTAGTTGAAATAAAATTATTGTTTAGGGTTTATGTTGAATTAATGATAAATTAGCTATGAATGCCATTAATTAAGATTGATTTGATGTAGTTGAACATGAAAATAACATCAATTAATTAGAAATTAAGAATTTTAATGAATTAGTGTTGAATTTTGGATAAGTTGTCAAATTAGAGATTTTTTTATAAATTGATTGAAATGAGCTAATATTGTTATCAATTATGCTTGATGATTTCATACAATAGAGCATAAATAATTAAGGTATAATTTTGATGAATTACACGTTGCGTTGAATTGTGGATAAGTTGTTGGATGTTGTATTTTCTTTGAATTTTTTAAATTTACTATAAATTTGGGTTTGATTTCATGCAGTTGAGCATGAAAATATCAATTAGATTTGATATCATAAATTATTTTTAATTTTGATGAAATATACGTTGCATTAAATTTTGGGAATTTGTTTGAATATTTTTCTATGAATTTTGGCAATTACAGTTGGGTTAATACAATTTCGTTAAAATTATGTCCAATTGAGTGAAATCAAAGTTGTTGTTTTTTTACAAAATGTATTATAATATCTTTATGTTATGTCATTATAGTGACACTATTATTCCTGATGTAAAGAATAATATCATATACAATGACGAGACCAATTTAATATTAAATGGTAATTTAGGCATGTCATGTATGAAAATAAAAAAATATTTTGCATTGACATAGGTGGAATTATAATGATGTTGATGTTGATATAACTTGGTGGTGTCAAGTTGGTGAACACCAATATGATGGCAGTTTCAAGACAATGAATAATTTTTTCATCTAAAATGGATTGAACATTATGGTATTGTATGCAAGTCGTCAATCAAATTCTTTGGGTGTCCCAACTTCTAGTCGAGTAGGTATAAATGCATCACAATTTATCACTCCTTCAAGGTCATTTAGTAGAGGAAAAATAGTTTATTGTCAGATTATTTTCTATAAATGATTGATAATACTATGTTCGACAATCCATTTGCTGATCAACATAGATTTCACTATTTCAATCCTAGTGACAATGAAAATGATGAGATGTTAGAACCGAGTGTGATACTAAATATTGATAATGATGTTGATAATGATGTTGAAGTTGATGTTGATGATGAAATAATATCTCATGTTCCTAAAATTAGAGATGTTTTTGGGTCTTTATTTGATGTTTCTCATGATTAGGCACTCAATCATAGATGTTTTCCAAGAGGCTCTAATTTGAAGGTTGGACAAACATTCAATAGTAAAAATAATTTAGTTAATGCAATGATGGCACATTGCATATTTGGTTGAATATTGAGTTCAATGGTTGACCTTGACCTTTATTCAATTACAATGTGTGCAAGCACCTGAAAGTAAATAGTTTTATATGGGGATATCATAAAAGATCAGATTCATTTGAGATAGCAAAGTTAAAAGGGCCGCACATATGTACCTCGATTTTTGTCCAAAAAGACCATCATCAACTCGATGCAAATTTTGTTGCTAATGCAATATCAAACCTTGTGATGGATAATCTTTCAATAATGGTTGCAAACATACATAATGTGCTTGATCTATTTGGTTCATATGAGGAGTCATTTGAAAAATTTCCAAGGTTGTTATTAGTAATAAAAGAATCAAATCTTGGAATAGTTGTTGATAAAAAATGGTACTCGTACTTTCATAATTTTGATATAGTTTTTAAATCTAGGTTTCATATCTTTGTTTTAGATTTAAGTTTCTTATCATTTTTTTCCTCTTTTATTGTTATAAAAAGCATCTATGGTGTTTAGGATGTGTTGTTGGGTTTCACTAGAGATGGCAGTGCTTTGGTATTTTAACTGGTATTTTTATGAAAGAAACAAGATTTAAATAATATATAGGGTTTATTTTTGGTGTTTTATGATTTTATTGGGTTCTTAAGTGAGATTTATAGTGGAAGTTTGATTGATTTATGGAATTGTTCAACTAGACAGTGGTTTTTTAGTTTAGAGGAGTAAGGTTAGATAGTGGTATTCATCGTGGTTTAGGAAGGGAAAGAACGGTAATGAGAGTGTTGTTTGTGATGCTACTACCAAGAGTGGTTATCAATGATGGTTTGCTCGGTTATGAAGACTAGACGCAAGGATGATGGTCGTGACTATCGTGTGAGGTTAAAAGATTGTTACTGCTAGTGAAATAAGGTGTTTGCTAATGGTTTGATGGTTCAACAATGTCAAAGAGGCTAATTAGGTCTATTCAGTGTGTGAGAAAGGAGATGTGTGTCGCTAGATTCCAACAGAAGAAAGTTGATGGCGGTTGGTTTTGTTTTGACATAAAGGTTTTTTTTAACTTTGATGAGTTCCATTCATTGAGAGGAGTTTCATTAAGGTATTGTTTTTCCTTTCATCTTGATAGGAAATGTATATCAGATTAGAGAAGAAAAAAATTGTTTCAATTTTATCTTTGTTTTTCAGAGCAATTCTTGAGTTGATAAATCAATTTCTTAAGAGTCTAAAGGTGCTTTTTATGTGTTTTTAGTTTAAAATAGATTAAAAAATAATTTTTTAAGTTAAGAAGCTCATTGATCGATCTCATGACCACCTTTTTGATGGTCGTAGTATGGAAAATGGACGATGGTGTCAATCCTATGTGTACATAAGAAAATTTAAAGAGTTAGACAAATAGACCTCTCGTAGCAGGTCTACGTTTAAAAAAGCTAAACAAGTTGGGCCACCTAGCCTAGTTGTCTGGTGTATTTTTCATTTTAAATTTTTCTCTTTATCTTTGCATTCAATATAAATTTATTTTACTTTAAATAGATTAATTAAAATTATTTATGCTTGCTTTTACAACATTTTTCAACTTTAATTGAAACTCATTAAGATAAACCATTTACGAATATCTTTTATTTTTAACATATTTTAAAACATGATTATAAATTGTATTTTTATAATAACACTAAATGTTATTTTTGTAAAACCCTTAATTATTATTATTTTTGTTTATATTTTATTGGATTGCTTTCTCGTACATGTGAGTTAGGTTAATATTCTATCTAAAAAGTTTGGCAATTCATCCGTATTGGCGTCAAATATTATGGCCTTATAGCTTAAAAAATAAATTAAAATAGAAATGTCTTTATTTTTTTTTATAAGTGTTTTGCTCCGCATGTCATGAAATTATGTTTATTTTTTAATAAAAGAAATCAATACCACAACCAAGTTAGTAAACACTTTGAATCCGTGGTAGCGTCAATCAAACAACTAAATAAAAATATGTTTGATATTATGGTATATAGTATTTTAAAAATATATTTATCTTTGAAAAATATTAAAATAATTTTTTTTATTTTTTATATTAATTTATTAAAATAATGAAAAATTAAAAAAATATTTTAATATATTTTTAAGTGAAAACTGCTTTTAAAATATACTTGAAACTTTAAAAATATATTTGATATTATGATATATGGTGCTTTTAGAAAATACTTGTCTCTAGAAAATATTAAAATAATTTTTTATTTTTTATATCAATATATTAAAATAATAAAAAAATATTAATTAAATATTTTTATACTAAATATATTTTTAAAACATACTCAAATATAATTTTAAATACAACAACAAATAACAAACAAACTTTAAAGATGCATAAAATAACTAATAATAAAGGTAAACAGTATCACATTAAAATAAAATAAATAGATTGGATCCTTAATTACCATCCCCTACCACCGTGGCATCGAGCGAGTCCTTTAAACAAAAGGATTCGCTAAGCTTTTATTTAACAAATCATATTTATAATAAAATAAAATATTTCAACAAAAGAACTGAAAGAACTTTATTGAAATGTGAAAGAATATTGTAATTTTATTGTCTCAATCTCTAGTTTTAATTACAAAATAGATTATCAAGTACTTTTTAATAATTATTCTCTAATTTTATATTTATATATATAGGAATCCAGCACCTTGACGAAATTCACAGCAGGATTGAATTTTTGGAGAAAGAAATGTTTGGTGGTGGATTATATGGAGATCTGCCTCCACCATCCGCCACGGCGGTGGAAGAAAAATCAACTACCAACACCTCCACTGTATGGTCTTCTACTACCTTGATGGCCCCACCTACTCTCCGTAAACCCATCACATCACCACTAACTATTTTAAAAAACCCTAACAAACCTAAACCCCAAATCTCTGCTTCCAAATCTTTAGTTTCTCCGTTCGTGGCGGCGGCGACTGTGCTACCCGATGAGGTGGCTCCGCAACCGGAACTGGTAGGGGTGAATTCGGTGGTTGTTGAGGAGTATGATCCGGCCAGGCCGAATGATTATGAAGATTATAGGAGGGAGAAAAAAAGGAAGGCGATGGAAGCGGAGAGGTTGAGGGAGATTGAGAGGAGGAGGCAAGAGGAGGAGGAGGAGGAGAGGGAGAGGGAGAGGGAGAAGGATAGGGAGAGGGATGTGAATATTTCTGGGGAGGAAGCGTGGAGAAGGCGTGCTGCCATGAGTGGAGGTGTTCCGAGGAGTTCTTCGCCACCCAGGAATGGGGATGGGTTTAGTATTGGGACGTCAGGGACGGTGGGGTTGGGAGTTGGTGCTGGTGGACAAATGACTGCGGCGCAGAGGATGATGGCGAAGATGGGGTGGAAGGAAGGGCAAGGATTGGGGAAACAGGAGCAAGGGATTACGACACCATTGATGGCGAAGAAGACTGATAGGAGAGCTGGGGTTATAGTGAATGCTAGCGAGAAGAAGGTGAAGAGTGTGAATTTCAATGGAACTCCTCCAACTCGGGTTTTGCTCCTTAGGAATATGGTATGTATGTATATTTCTTGATTGGTTTAAATAAATGTATTTGCACACTATAAATGTAAGGAAACTAACGGATGGGAATCTGCAAAACAGCAACTTGTTGCTGTTTCTATTCTTTGTTTGCCATCTATTCTTTTGTATTTTGTAACATTCTCCACTGATTCTGTTCTTTTATATCTTTCCCTCTGTAAACAACAAACTACTTTGCATGCTATCCACTACTTGGGATTGCCCATTGTTGCTGTATTGATCTTCACTAAGATTTGATATTTATTCTAATTTCATCTAGTGAATATCTAGCCTACCATATCTAGTTTTATGAATGGCGTTATAGTGCCCTAAGGAGAGAGAACTCTGGGCTTTTGATAGAACTAGCCATGAAGCATCTGCTTGAGGAGAATCTGTGCATTGAGATTAGCGTTTGGCATTGAGGATTTTATTCTGTTGGCAACTGTGTTTCTGCGAAATCTACTCTATCCTTGTTCTTTTTAGAATCACTTGATGTTTTAGAGTTTTAAGTGTCTGATAGCCACCAATACCCACCTTTCCTCTTACCGGCTTTGCTTATTTCTAGTTTTCACGCATCATCGCTCACTGTCTTTCTCACTAAAGGCTGTGGTTTTGAAGCTCTTAAGTTTGTAGCTGTAACATACTTTTCTGAAATTTCAAACCTTGTGGATACTTGTTCACCAATGTATAGTCCCAAAGAGTTTACACTCATCCAGATCACTATGAGTGAATCTTAATTTCTTCTGTTTCCTTTTGTTCTATTATACTCTTATTGTTTACAAGTCCTCTTAAGCTTTAGTAAGATTTCATTTGTAAATTTGGAGGAGTGGTGTTAATAGAAACCAGTTGACGTCTGCTTGCGTTTTCCCTTAGATGGCTGGATTTGATAACCACTCTTTTTTGTTGGCAGAATTGCTATATACAACAGGTTTCAGCCCAATCTTTCTATAGACACTCATTTGAGCGTCCAAGTTTTGTAATTAAAGTCACCAGGTCATAGGATACAAAATGGTTCCAGTCCAATCTCTGTAGCCACTGATTTGAGCAATTCTGACTCCATTTTGCTATCAGTTTGATAGTACTATCCTTTGGTTGGAAAGCTATTATTGTTTGACAGACAACTGGGTGCTTCTAAGAGTATGTAATTTTCTCCTCACAGTCAAAACGAGATTAAGTTCTGAACCTGAGTTGTTGGTTAAATAATTTCTGTGTTGATTTTTGTTGTGCCGTCTATCATGACCTTTGATATTTCAATTTTTTGGTTTGGTGATGGAACTGGAATCTATTTTTTCTAATGTGATTGCTATTTGGTTTCTTTCACTTTTTTTTGAAAAAAAAATGGAACAAAACATGTTTGTACATGAAGCTGCTTCAGATGCTGTATGGTTTTAATATAAAGTGTCTATCCCATGCTTCATTTTTTGGGTTCATAAATGAAAATGAGAATTTGCTGAAAATTTCTCTCTTTTTCTGAAAGGTGGGCCCTGGTGAGGTAGATGATGAACTAGAAGACGAGGTTGGATCCGAGTGTGCGAAGTATGGGACAGTCACTAGGGTTCTTATATTTGAGATCACCGAACCAAACTTTCCTCGTGAAGAGGCAGTTAGAATCTTTGTACAGTTTGAGAGATCGGAAGAAACAACAAAAGCATTGATTGATCTCGATGGGCGGTTTTTTGGGGGTAATGTGGTTCGTGCAAGGTTCTTCGATGAGGAGAAGTTCAGCAACAACGAGCTGGCTCCTGTGCCTGGTGAAATCCCTGGGTTTTGATGGATGATTGAATAACCTGTCGAGTTCCCTTCAGGATCATCAGGGAAGTCATGGCGGACTCTTATTTTGATTCCCATTTTACTGTGAGGATTAAGCTGTGTTGTAAGTAGGTTCCAGCTTTGGGCTAGGAGGAGCGTAAACTGTGCTTCTACTGACAATAACTAGTAGTTTGCATGAATGACTTTACGGCTTATATGAACGCTTGAGAAATTATTTTTTTCTGCTTAAGCACTCTCTCTTTGATAAGGGACTAACTTATACGTTCCTTGTGCCAAGATTATTGCATTCAACATCCCGCTCGTAAATCGTGATGGCAACTCAAGGAGATTGATCTGACTCGCTGACATTTCCTGGTTTGTGCTTCGTTCTCTCTGTTGTCAATGACATTTTGAACTAATAAACATTGGTTGTCAGAAATTAAACATGAAATCAGACACCTTTAGACGAAGTTGAAGGAAAAATTAGTTTTTTAACTAATTAAATTTAAAAGTAATCCTGGTCCTGGTAATAGAGCTTGCAAGGAAAAGGAAAGCAATGCGGTAGAAGCCTTCGTGCACCAAATGTTAGGCTAAGATAGGAATAGAAGACACCTTTGCCAACCCTGCTCCACGCTACTAGCTATCTCTCTCTCTGTATATGTATTCCATTTTTTTTTTCATGTTTCTACTTCCTACTTTCTTTCTAGCAGTGGTAAATTTCAGGATATACACGAGGACAAATTTGGAATTCAAGACTCCCAGTTACTGGTCTAGTGATCCCACAGGCGTGTTCTGGTTAGATGCCCTTGCCTCTTGGATGTACGTCCCTTGAAGCTGCTGCTGACTTGGTACCTGCACCTTCATTCCACCTCCGATGATGGCGGCCGCTGCTGTGGCTGTGGATGGGTGGTGGAGCCCACTAGCTAGTCCATTGTACATGTAGAAAGCAAGAGAATTATTATTGTCAACATCACCGGTACAACTACCTGCAGAGCCATGTTCATGACCATACAAGGATGTAGACCCAGCATGGCTGTTGTTGTTGTAGGGGTTGATCATTGTGGGGTCGATATTGCAGCGCGGCGACGTGGTTGGAGAGCAGTCTCCTCCTCCTCCTCCACCACCACCGCCACAAGCAATGACGGTGCTGCTGGTGGTAGGTGTCGTGTTGGTGCTTGTATTTGGGATCACCCCACAAGTTGGGCACCGGCTCACAACCTTGCAATGAGCAATTATAGAGCATCTAGTTAAAGAGGTTGTGTTCATATCAAAGCATAGAAATTAACAAACATATTTTAGTTCCCTTTGGGTGCACAGCTGGGGAAATCAAGGAAAGAATGCAAATTAATTACATGGAGATGGAGGCCAGTAAGAAATTTCAACTTTAAATACCTTATAGCGGTAGGTGGTGCCGTCAGGCTCAACAACCCAACCAGCCTCCTTGGCGAGTTCACGGAGGACTTGATTGATATCAGAGCGTGGTGAAAGCTGGTAACCACCATATTTCCTGAGTCCATGGAAGATCCTGGTGGTAATAGCTCTTCTCTGTCTCTCTCTCAGTTTTGTTCTCTCCTTATCACTCTCACTCCTGCCTGATGATGACGATGACGAACCATCCCTCTTCATGGTTTATCCTGCTTCTCTTCTCTCTCTCTCTCTCTCTCTCTCTGTGAAGTTTATATATATATGGTGGTGGGGTTGGTTTATATATGTTTTTTGCATGACAAAGAGAGAAGATCATGGGAAGACGAACGGAGCGCACAGCGCGTGAAGGAAGAAAATAGAAAAGTTGTTAGGCAGAGGCTGATCGATGGCAATGTACGTTATTGGGTGGCTGAGGCTCCCACATTGACTGGCAGTACAGTTCCCGGCCAGATACAATTCATGGGGGACAAGATAAGATCAGTAATCTCAAAAACAATATTTAGCATAAACAATGATATTATGCCAAACTTTAGAAAAGAACAAACACATTTTACTTCATTTTTCAAAAATATAAAATCAATTCATTTATGAAAATTAAAGACTCTGATGAGATGACATTATAACTCTGATTTTTTAATACATGTTTCGAGGTTTTTCCTTATTAGATGTTTCGAAGAACTAAGTTGAAGTTAGCTCTGTCACCATATGAAATTATGAAATGGAAATAACAAGATAAGATCATCACAATTCAAGGTTCCATGAACTTAGTTCTTGTTATAAATATATTTGGTTTAGTTTTTCTCTTTCAACAGAAAGAGAAGGGAGGAGGATTCCCTTGAAGAAGCAGGAGTGAGGATTTGAGGATCTGCTGACTGTTAGTACTGAGTCCTTACAACCGAAAGTGAAAACTAACTAGTTGGCAGGGAAAATGTTGGTAAAGGGCTCTATAGAGCTGGGAGGGACGGAATTTTATATTTGGTTTGGTTTGATGGAAAAAATCTAACCAAACTCGGAATTTTAATTTTTAAAAATTTAATAATTCAAAATCAATTCAAGTTAAACCGGTTTGGTTTGGATTAGTTTTTTTTAAAAAAAACTAGAAAATCCAATACCATCATAATCAAAAATCCACGATTACAACAAAAAATGTTAATCAAATTACAGACAATGTTGAGACTAGTTATTTAGCCATCATGCTCGGATGGGTACGGAGAGAAGGGTCACACTAAAATACAAGATATGCAATAAGAAAATACACTTTAGTACTAGACACGGAATATATTATAGATTGATAAAATAAAATTATTTTTTTGTCCTTTGGTGTAAAACAGGGAAGCCTTGGTGTTGGGGTGGTTTAGTATATTTTAAAGGTTTATTAGTCATTAAAAAAAACATCAAATAGTAAAACTACTTACTTACCTCTAATATAAAATAATAGAAATGTTGAACAAGGGTATGTTTGTCTTTTTCTTGTTATAATACAATAAAATAATATATTTACCCTTTAAAAAAAAGACATGCATCTAAAGGGTATTTTCATCCTTAGTTTTGGTATTTTTATGTTGGATAGTTGATTTTTTATCCAAAAAACTGCTGATATATGCTTATTTGAATGATGGGTGAGACATCATCTAGTGGCCAAACATGTCCTCCCGCTATGTCTTTGGAAGCACCACCATGTCCTCTTCCTCTTAGTATGATGCATGATGGCAGATGATGAAAGATTTGTTGCAAATGGTCGTTTCTTTTTTTTTTTCTTTTCTCTCTCCAACTTGAAAACATACACGGTTGTCCATTTTGTTTTTTATTTTTCAATTTTAGTTCTTATTCTTTTGATTGCTTATTTTCGTTCTTATTCTTTTTATAAAAATTTTATTTGTTTTCAATTTAGTCATTCAATTACAATTTGCCATATATTATTTTTTCCATTTTGGTCCTTATTCTTTTTATTTCAATTTTTTTTTCTTGGCCCTTTTGTTAAAGTTTTTTTTTTCAATTTTTTTTTCAATCAAATTTTATGTTGTTTTGGTTTTTTCAATTTAACCCTCATTCTTTTGATTTGTTTTTTCTTTTGTTGAAGTTATTTTTATTTTCAATTCAACCCTCCAACAAAATATTTTTTGTTGCCTTCTAATTTTTTATTTCATTCTTCACCCTCATTATTTTAATTACATTTTTTTTTATCCTTCTGTGTAATTTTTTTTTTAATTTTATTATTTCACGTTTGATTTGTTGGGGATTGAGTTTCTGATTTTTTTTTCTTTTATATTGTTTTCGATCTAGTGATCTGGATCACTGTTTTGAAAAGTTAATGCAGTTCAACATCCTTTATTTCTTATTTTCTTTTATGATTTTATTGTTCTATATTTTTTTATAAAAAAATGATTTTGAGATTATCTTCAATTTCTTTTCTATCATTTTATCCTGGTCTTATGATATAGGTCACGAGTTTTGCAGGATTTTTTTTTAAATAGAGTTTGTTTTTTAAAAAATTATGTTTCATTTTTAAGATATTATTCTGATTCATATATATTTTGTTTTTGGTTTTGTATAGATGAAATTTATTTTAAAATAATATTTATAATATGTTTGACCTTATGTTATATTTTTTTTCTTCAAATTTTATTCAATCAGTTTCATATGTGTTTCTATTTCTATTTCTATTATCTTTTATTGGCTTTAATAAATAAATTTAGTCAACATAATCGGGTAAATATTATATTTTACGAGATTAAATATCTTGATCTACATTCATCTCTTATTTTTTCAATTTCTCTTTTAATTATTGTTGACAATTGTTTTTGTTTATTTACATGAATGAATATCAATTTATTTTTCAGATGCTTGTATAAGCTTTTTAATTTATATTTTGGATTTTTTATGTAAAAAGGCACATATTAATAGCATGTATCCTTTTTATATGTATATATAAAAAAAAATTAACACCCGCTATAAAGCTCAAGTCAAATAGCTAGTGTATATATACATTTACACATAAAAAAACTATATAACTAGATTTAATATTTTTATTGAGAAATGATAATTAGTGCCTCCTATAAGAAATTACAATGACCTTCATAATGATTGATCTCATATTAAAGATATTTCTTTCCTTTTATTTTATTTTCTAATATTGGATGTAAATAAAAAAAAAATCAATATATATCTTAAATCAATAGCTTATAGGATGAAATTTCAATTGATTTAAGTAAATAAATAACAAACAACAAATATTTCATAAAAAAAATCAATTTAAAATATTTTCATTAGTTTTATATCACTAATTTTTATTTATTTATTTATTTATTATTTACACAGACATATGGCATATATGTCATCACTGGTATAGAATTTATCAATCCGTTTGTTATGTTTTACTATAATGTTAGATGAGATTGGGATGAGATGACATGCAATATTTTCATACATCATCATTTAAAAGTCAGTTTCAAACAATAGAAAATCAATAAACTAATGCCTTTGATTTTAATACATTAACGGCTAACTAGTAGAGAGGGAGGAGGGTGGACGGAGGGACTTAATTGCACATTTTCAAACCTTAGACACCATAGGTTGAATTAATCCCCAAATCAAGGGATCTAGATTGATAAAAGCAGTGGTTCCCTAGCATTCGTTCTATTCCAAATAAAATAAAAACATGCAAATATCTGAGAAGGGAGAAATTAATTAATAATGGAAAAGCAACATCTTGTCCTTTTCAGAAGCAAAATATCTTTTTTTTTTTTTAATTCCAATAATAAATATAAGAACTTGATTTCATCAAATCTGTAACGTTAATTCTGCTACTTACCTAATCATTCTTGTTTTTTTTTTTAATTATTTCTTATCTAGCAACTTAACATGATAACTTATTTTTGGATTTGAAAAAATCTTATCTCTAAAAAAATATATTTTATAGGTTCAGGTAAACAAGTAAAATTCTGATTGTTTTAAATTTTTATAAGAGATACACGTCCAACTCGAACTTCAAACTTGAAATTTACTGTGCAGATTTCAAACATTTTATCATCACGTCACACTCCCTGGAGACTTAACATGATAACAATCCTTCTTACATAAAAAATTGTTTTCTTGACAAACAAGTAAAGAAGAAATCAACGAGAAGCAAGAAGATGGAATATTGTTAATTTCATGATGAAAACGCAAGAAAAATCAACAAGAAGAAGCGCGAAGAGGGACTGATATTGTTTTCTTGTCAAAGAGGTAGCTAGCCAGTAGCCGCCATTAACCATCACCTTCCATTATCACTGAAAAAATCAATCAATAAAATAGTTGAGCACTTTGAGATTTTAAACCATGCTTAGCTCACCCTTCGCAGAAACTAAAAATCTTCTCTCGAGCCTCGAAAACTTATATAAATAGGACCATATATGATTGCCAATAACATAAACATGAAAACAGTGAAGCCAATTAAGTCTGATATCGATATGTCAAGGTTACAAGCAGAAGAGGAAACTCGAAAGGCTTTTGGATGGGCAGCTAGAGACTCTTCAGGAATTTTATCCCCTTTCCACTTTACTAGAAGGTATGCGCATATGAGAAATATGTTTTTTTTTTTTCATATCAATTGCATGATATATACTTTGTCACTTAATAAAGAATTTTGGTAAAAAAAAAAGGAAAATTAATGGATTTTATATATGATTATTTCTTTCTCTTTCTTGTGTTTTTTTTTCCTGCTATGCTATCAGGGTTAATGGAGATAACGATATTACAATCAAGATTTTATATTGTGGGATTTGCCATTCTGACCTGCACATAGCTCGGAATGATTTTGGAATTTCTATCTATCCTGTTGTTCCCGGGTACGCTTTCATCAGATCATAATTCCATGCACCTTCTGTTTTATCCTTAATATTAACATATCATCTCCGAAATAATAACAATAAGAAGAAGAAGAAGAAGAAGAAGAAGAAGAAACATTACCAGCCGATTATACCTAATTCATTATCTTGCTCAACCACAGGCATGAGATCGTTGGTGTGGTGACCCAGGTTGGGAAAAAGGTAGACAGGTTCAAGGTCGGAGACAAAGCAGGTGTGGGATGCTTAATAGGCTCGTGTGGAAAATGTGAGAATTGCCAAGACGACATGGAGAGTTACTGCTCCAAAACTGTTTACACCTACACTATTTTTGATGACGGCGGAGCCAAGAATTATGGTGGATATTCTGATGTATATGTTGTTAACGAGCACTTTGCCATTCGTTTTCCGGATAATCTCTCATTGGGAGGTGGAGCTCCGCTGCTTTGTGCTGGGATTACAGTTTTTAGTCCCATGAAGTATTTTGGGCTCGACAAGGCTGGGATGCATCTGGGCGTGGTTGGTCTTGGTGGCCTGGGTCATTTGGCGGTGAAGTTTGCGAAGGCATTTGGAATGAAAGTGACTGTGATCAGCACATCTCCGAGCAAACAGCATGAAGCGAATGAGCAACTCAAAGCTGACTCGTTTATAGTTAGTCATGACATGAAGCAAATGGAGGTAAATGAGGAATAATACAATTGCATTTTTTTATCAAAAGTCCACTCTATTCCTCTTCTTGTTTATTTATTTGATCTTGCAGGCTGCTACTGGCACCATGAACGGTATCATAGACACTGTCGCAGCAGTTCATCCTCTAAAGCCATTGCTTGATCTCTTAAAGACTAATGGAAAACTAATATTGGTGGGTGCCCAAAGTCTTGAAAAGCCCTTGGAGGTGCCTGCTATGCCCCTCTACGGTAAGAAAAACCATCTGCTGTTCCTCACTTTTCTTTCATTTACTTTCTTTAAAACTAGCACTTGGAAGTCCATGTATCTGACAAGAAATTTTCTCATAAAATCTGTGATATATGTGCAGGAAGAAAGCTAGTGTCAGGAAGCATGGCAGGGGGGATAAAGGAGACGCAAGAAATGATTGATTTTGCTGCGGAACACAACATAGAGGCTAACGTTGAAGTTATTCCCATGGATTATGTGAACAAGGCCATGGACCGTCTTGCAAAAGGAGCTGTCCGTTATCGATTTGTTATTGACATAGCAAACACCCTTTAATTTGAAAATTTTGTTTCCTTCATTTGTGTATTTTCTTTCCATAGAAATATTGTTCTGTTGCCTTTAAGATACCATTTTGGTGTATTGTTAGTGCGTGGAATGTTGTTAAAAACAAAGCTTAAAATTGAGGAGAATAAGATGAAAATTGAGGTGAAGAACCTATAAAATTCTATGTAAAATTAACAATCTTTGTTTCTTTTATAGTGGATTTTGGAATAAAAGTTTATTCAGAATTACCAAAATTAATTATCCTCATTATACTCTAATTACACATTATAAAAAATAAAATTAGCCTAGCAGTTTTTTTAGATTTAAATTCTAACATTTTATGTATAAAAAAATATTCAAGAAGATTTTTCAGATATTTTTTTTATTCATGGACGGGATATATATATATAACGAGTTGGTACAAATAATTATTTATGGATCAAATAATTATTTTATAATAAATTTAAATCCTAGAAATGTTAATAAAAAACCAAACTCAAGCTTAGACGGCAAGCCTTAGCCCTAGGATCTAAGCTCGAGGCTTCGAATCTGATGCCCAAGAATTGAGGCTCGTCCGAGGCCCATGCCTAGGCCAAGTTAAGCCAAGCATGCACGTGGATTAAACCCAAACTATTTTGCTCAATCTCATTTATAACTCTCCAACTTGTTTCTTTATAAATTACAAAATATTCTTGTATTTTTTTTTAATATGGGATGCATGTTTTGGGTTTCACAAAAACAAGCCAACCAATGTTTTTTTAGATCAATTTATCATTCAACTATAATTTGTTTAATTATGATAATGTTTCATGATAAAATACTTTTGTTGGTTAAAATAAGATCACTTTGACTATTTAAAAAAAAATTAGATTAGCCAGGTTGACCCTACCCACCCGTGATTTGAACTTTGCTTCAAATCACTTCCAAGTCGGGTTTTAAAACTATTATAATAATTATTTTTATTATCCATATGTTGACTTAGGTCAACTCGTGTTGACTTTCTTGACCCGTGATCTAGGCCTTGCCCTAGTCGACCTCCAAGTTGGGTTTTAAAACTATGATAATAATAATTTTTGTCCTTACATTAACTAAAGTTAACAATCAACTCCACTTGTGACGCGGGCCTTGCATCGGGTCAATCCTCGAATCGGGTTTTAAAACTATGATAATAACTACTTTTATTCTTACATTGACTCGGGTCAATTTGACTCATGATCCGAGCCTCAACCAGTGACCCAGGCTTTGCCTTGGATCAACCCTCGAGTTGAGTTTTAAACTATGATAATAATTAATTTTATCCTTATATTTCTTAGATAATTTTAGTATTGAGAGTTTTTTACAAAGATATTTTAGAAATAAAAAATAATAAATATGGTCTCTCAAAACTTGTCCTTCTTGTACTTTCTGTTATAAAAATATATAAATGCACTATAAAATAATCTTGAAAACAGATTTATTTTTATATATTTATCTCTATTTATTGAACTAAATATACTTTTATCTTTATTATTTTTATCACAAGACAATAACAAACACTACCTTATTTATTCATCTACCATTACGTCCCTGGTTCCTTCCTTGCTAACTAACAATTTAAAAATGTCCTTCGGTTTTTCTTGCTTGCTTGCTTTTGCTTGCCCGATTACCTATAATCGGTATCCCAATATATATATATATATATATATATATATATATATATATATATATATATATATATATATATATATAAAACATAACCCGAAACTTTATGTGCATTAATTTAAAGGTAAACCCCAAACCTATTATTGGCTTCGTCTGTTTTTGCTAATTCATCAAAGGATTTCATGTGTATTTTCAATTTCACCAATATTCTTCTTCACTATTTAAGTCATTATTTTTTCCATTCATGTTAGCATCATCATCCCCTCTCCCTCCCCACCATCTCCATGCACTCTCCTCAATCCTCACTGCATACTCTCTCTTTTAATTTTAGAGAACTAGTGAAAACATAGAATGTACGTAAATGCCTTAATTAATGAGCAAAATAATCTCTCTAGCTAGGTTTGAGTTAGTTTTTTTTTTTTTTTTTTTTTTAGTACATCTTTTCTAACTCTATTTATTTCGAAAGGTAGATTCTAGTTTTGTTCAAAAAGAAATAACCCTTAACTTCTATTGATCTTTTATTTGAAAAATTCGTAGTTGATGATATGATGAGATATTCGACTCGCATTTTACTTAAACTACAACTTAAATTACAATGACTTTTTTCAATATTCTTGAATTACAAACATTATTTAAAAATTTGAAGATTTTACAGAGAGATATCCCTTTTATATATATATATATATATATATATATATATATATATATATATATAAGAAGTGGAAATTGTAGATAATTATTATGTAAACCCCTCTTTTTGTATAGTAAGGGAGAGAAATATATGATGTGAAAAAGACTACCATCCTAACCGTTTGGGCTTGGTTTTTTTTACAAAAATAATTGAATCATCAATATCATAATGTTGTGTATTAAATTTGTGCTTTGGATTTTTTTATTATTTAGTACATAGATTAGCTTAATTTAGTTTTAGTGCTCTACATCATAGTTAATTAGTGGATAATTGATGGAGTAAGGTAGTTTTTTATGATGTTGATCTCTATTGAATGGTTAGATTTTTATCTCTTGTATTAAAAAGGAAGTCATTTCATCATTAAAAAAAAAAAAAAGGGACGTATTTTATGAGATAAGGAAGTAAAATTTTTGACATAGCAACCTTGGTTTTTCTTTTTTACCAGAAGAAGCTTTAAAAGAAACAATGTTATTTAAAGATTTTACCAATTCTATATAATGTAGAAAAAAAATTATATCAATTTTATAGTATTTTGATAAAAATAATAAATTCAATTTGAAGTTCTTAGAACTTATTTTTGTTAATAACAAATTAAAAAAATATTTGATAAAAATTAAAACAAAACAAATAAAATAAAAGATAGATGAGGCTTTTACGGACACACAATGGCCCAAAATCTTATGGATTTCTCTGTTGGCACACTATTACTATTAGATATTGTATTTTCAAATGACAAAATTATCCTTCCCATAAAAAAACTATATTTTGATTCTTTTATTATAGATGCAAACTAGTTATGTTGCTTGTGCTCCGTTGTAAGTATAGTTTTTGAGGTGTGAGTAACATTTTTATGAATTTATTTTTATAAACATTAGGTTTAGTCCCCTGGTGGACAAAGCTAACCTAGTTGTAGTCCGATACGAATTAAAACAAATCTAGAAGACAAAAATCTTAATCGACATTGTTTTCTTCAGCACGAAAAAAATAGTTAGGTAGTGGAAAACTCTTTGACAATATTATTAAGATCGATCTAGCAAATCAACATTTAAATCTCTTGACCAGATTGTTTGTATAGGTCGAGCAACAAATTAACTGTGTGGAAGCCACCACGACGTGACAAAGTTAATTTAACTAGCTAAAGAAAACTCGGATAACAAATAGAAACATGGGATGAATTTAAATAAATAATCAATATGAAATATTTAACTGTTTTAATTTTGATGCAGAGATATAACGAATCACCCTTTGATCAACCTGGGTTAACGTAAAAATCACGACTCAAGTTATGGACATAATCAAAATGTGCTAGCCTAATTAGTCAACAATCTTTTTTACTTCCCCACCCTTATTCTCTCCTCAACTAGGCCTTCATTGAGCTTGGGTCAAATGGGATTCAGGAATAAATTGAAGAGTTTATTTTTTTTGGTAATTAAGGACTAAATTAAAAGAAATGAGTTTCGATGCTTATAAAATCATCCCTTAAAAACCTTCAGTTTTTCTTTTTGTTCTGACTAAGTTTAGTTAATCTGGTTTTCTTATGTTAGGCCAACCAGCCGGGTAGCTCGTGATATTTTTCTAGTGATCAAATACAATTCTTTGGTTTTTTATCACATGAAAAACAGATAAACCCAAACAATCTTTTCCAAAATTGAGCTTGAGAAGAATGTCAAAATGTTTTTCTTTCCCCAAGAAACCAACATTGAATTCTTACAAACAAATTATCAATCCCAACCATTAATAGAATAAATGTGGAAGAACTTAATGAAAAAAAATTTAAGGCAAAAAAAGAAAAAAAAAAAGAAAATTGACACCATGTAAATATGTAAATCTACAGTGACAATAAATGTAAAGCAACAACAATTAAAATAGTCAATTGCTAACTCTTTTAGTTTCTTACTTAATAATATATGTGTGTCACGCGTGGAGAGGGTGTAAAACTGTTATTTGTTATTTTGATGAATAAATCCACTTGGTGCAACCAATCAAGGTTGTCAATTATGTTCCAGTTAAGATTTTGTTTTTTTAATTAAAACGATACATTTTGATTTTAGAGCATTTTGGCTTATCGTTTCAGGGTTGTATTGTTTATATATATATATATATATATATATATATATATATATATATATATATATATATATATATAATTCAAAATATTAATTCAACATCATTCCAATTCAAATTCATTAGCAATTATGCTATTCAAATTTTAAACATAATGTCAAATATCTAAAAAACATTTTAAAATTTAAGCATCCTTATTTATTGATTACTAGATAATTGGCATTTGATATGTTGCAGGTTAGATCCATTTTTTAATGTAAAAAGAAACTTTCAGTTGTAGCTAATATTTTTCTAATAAAAATAAATAAATCATGTGAGGGTTAACTTAATGTGACCTGATCAACTTAATGGGTCTAAAGACAACCTAGACAATTAGAAAAAAAATATAGTTTGACTAAAAAAATTAAGATGACAATCTTTTAAGAAAATATTGAGACAACAACATATTAGATCAACCAGGGTCAACCCTAGTTAACCTTCCAAATTTACAACTCAGATTATTAGACCATGACAACACCATGTAAAACAAATTATGAAGTTCAATTCTCAGTAAATCCATTTTTTAATGATGAGATTGAGAAAAATTCAATCTAAAAAAAGGACACAATAAAATGACCTAAGTATAGCTGGGTTAACTCGCAAAACCTTTGACCCGGGTCATGGAACTAAGATAACTCTAAAAAAAAAACCAAACCAAAACAAATGACAAATCTTAATTCATAATCAACCAAATATTAAAGATGTTAACTAATTAAATTTTTTTAAAAATATATCAATTAAAAAAATAGACAAAAAAAACTTGGGGCAACTGGATAACTAACCAAACTTATGACATGGGTTATGAGATTGAGATAAGCATAAAAAAAGTAAATCACAATAAATTATGAAATCTAATCTCCAATAAACCAAGTGTTGAATGATGAAATTAGGGGAAAAAATATAGATTTAAAAGAAAAAAAACTATTCATGTAATAGAATGGACGGAATGAAACTAAAACATCTCAGCAAGAATTTGGCTGAGAAATCTAGAATGAACTGAGATTCAACTCGAGATGAAATTGATTTCGAGTTGTTCAATTTTTTAAAATGATATGAGATATAACAGCTATTCCAAACATAACAAATCATAATTAACAACCTTTCTACCAACCAGGCCTTAAGATAAATTCCTTGCACACAAAACTATGACGGAGTTAGCATTTTAATGTAAAATATCAATCCACCTTTAATTAAGAAAAAAACATTTAAAAAATATTGAATTTCTAAAAAATGGTTTTTAATTAAATAACTAGGATATTTTGTTAATTTGTATTAATAAAAGTGTCTAAGTGTAAATCAAGGATTAATTTGCTTGGAAATTTAGAAAACTCGTGACCTTTGTTAGAGGGAGGATTTGGCCAAATAGTCGTTGTTAAAGAATGATAAAATTAATTTTAATCTTGTATAAGATTATGTTAAATTGAAGTAGATGAGCTTGTCTATGATAAATTTAATTATGCCATGGACAATGACATTGGCTAATTCAGCCAAACTTATTATGGGGAGGGGGAGATAGAGAAAATATGGATTTAGTTTGGGAGATATTAAAAAAATTGATAAAAGAAACAGGGAATGGAGGACTTGTATAGATAATGAAAAATTTGTGTTAGAAAAGTGAAATCAAGTGCGCGTAAATGATGACATTAATGATTAAACAAAGATAGGATTTTCTACTAAATAGAAAATCATAGATAGTCAAAGAAAAATACTTGTGTAACTAGAATGAGTGTGTTGTTTTAAATTAAGTATTGATAATGTGAAAATTTAGGCAAGGTTTCCAAGTTATTATGAATATTAGTAATTTATTGGTCTTGTATTAACAAGGAATATCACTGTTGTTGTACCCTAGCATGAAACAAGAATAAGCACATCACAATCAATAGGTAGGTGTTCATACCTTATTGACTTTATTTAAGAGTAACCTGTATTATTTTAGATTGGTAGCTCATTAAATGTGTAAGTTTGTGAAAATGTAATTAGGAAGGGGGGGGGGGAAGAATGTTAAAGATGACTTGATTAGCTACTCTATAGTATTAAGGGCTAATTATGTAATTACACTGACATCAACATTCACTTGAATTTGATTAGTTACTCTAAAGTTGGAAAGCTAATGATTACATTGATATCAACGGTACCTTGAAAAATAAAATGCTAAAGATAACTTGATTAATCGCTCTGGATATTGGAGGCTAATGATACCGATGAGTTTGCATTGGTATCGGCATAAACTATTACTTGATTAACTATACTGGGTAATGAGGCCTAATAATGTCAATATGATTATATTGGCATCAACATTCATTTGAATTTGATTAGTTGTTTAAGGTAATGGAAGATAATGATACATGAAGAAACTGTATCGACATACTTCTAATTAATCATTTATATGGTTATGATTAATGATATCGATATCAACACTGATTAGTCGACCTGCGTTATAAGTGGCCAATGATATCAGGGAGTTTGATATCGACAATTATGGTTTAAAAGATAGAATAATAATAATGATGTGGCTTTAAAAGGTTAATGTTGTTAAAAGAGATATGCAGAAAATATATATCAAGTGTAGTCGTGTGTTGGTTTGATGTAATGAATTTAGATTTGTAAAATGTAAGTTGTTTATATATTGTTTGTTATATTTTCCAGGGTCTTCATCTTCCCGACTGGAGACCTATCTTATCTACCTATGTTCTTATAAATTAAAAGTATTTTGCTCTTTTGGTTTGAATTAAATTTTAGATAAAATATGTAAACTCTAATACTTGATTTTTTTTGTTTGTAAAATATGGAGGATTATTCACTTGTTAGTTACCTATTTTGGATTGATTTATGCTTAACTCATTTAATTTTTTAATCTCTGTAATTATAACATTGTGTAATTGTTTTGTTATGTTGTTGAGAAATTGTGATTTATGCAATGATATTATGATAATTGAATAATCTAGGTTGGATATCTATATAACAATAATAAAGGTTATTGTTGATAACTTGAGATGTTCCAGAGGAAACGCTACTAACTTTTTAGTAGAAGTTTTGGTGGAGATTTTAAATTAAAAATTCTCATATTTTCTATGTTAAAAATTAGGTTATGTCCTGAAAAATTAGGGATGTTACAAATAATATTTTAGTTTTTTTTTTTTAAAAAAAAATGTTTCAAAATAATATATATTTTGAAAAAAAAATCAAAAGTTCTAAGATATAAAAATTCCTTCACTCATTCAAATCTTTAAAAAACGTTATCATTTTTTTTCCAAAATAACTTAAACTTTTGAAAATTTTTAGGAAATAAAAAGAATCCTAGTTTCTATGAAATAAGAGAAATTTTCAAATTGCTCAGCCATTAAAAATTTTGATTTTTTCAAGAAATTAATAAAATTATAAATTTTTGAAATGTTTAAGAATTTTTCTATCTATTAAAGATTTTAATCATAGAAATATAAGTTTTTGCAGTTGATTTCTTGGGTGTTTTTCTAAAACAATTTCAAAAATTCAATTTGTCTTTGCAAAAATAATTTTTAAAACTTTTTACACAGTTTGAAAACTATAATGTCTTAGAATTCTTAAAATTATTTTATCTCAAAATTATTTTTATTTCTTTAAAATATTTAGAAATGTTAAGTGTTTCAAAAAAAAATCTTTAAAAAAATATATATATTTTTTAGAATTCTTAAAATTATTTTATCTCAAAATTATTTTTATTTCTTTAAAATCTTTAGAAATGTTAAGTGTTTCTAAAAAAAAAAACTAATCTTTAAAAAGAAATATTTTTTTTTATATAATTTTAGTGATTAAAAGCTTGATTTATTTGTGCGGTGCATTGTAAAAAAAATTATTATAATTATCGCTCCTTCAATTTACAAAATAATAAAATAATGTTTCAAATGCAACAAGTAATCACTAAGTAGTTTTCCTTTTCTTCTCGAAGGCAAGAAATAACTTTTTTTTATTTAAAATTATACTTATTTTTTCGTAATTGTTTTTAAAAGTAACAATATACTTTGTAAGTTCTAATTCTATAATAATTATGGGATAATTAGCTAAGTTGCTAAATAGTATGATAAATGATTATGATAAAAATAAATAAAAATATTTAATATTTTATAACTTAAATAAATTATAATTATAATACCTTCAACTAATAAAAAAAAATCTCATAATTATTATTGTAAAAGGTAGCTTTTCACTTGTGAAAAACAAAATGGACCTGAACAATCCCCATAGTGGACTTGAACAAATAATGCTTCGTTGAAAATATCGGCCTAAAGCCCAAACGCTATATTTGGACAGCAAACAAATGAAGATTTAACATCCTCTGGGGAGAACCAAGGCCCTTTGTTGCATGTCCATTTCTAAATACAGAGACAGTAAAATCATAATAGTTAATCAGTATTCTGTGATCATGTTTTCTGTGAGAAGGTAAATCTTTAGGTTATGCAAACACATTAGCAAACATGATGCATATGAAAGCTAGAAGGATAGCAACACAAAAAAAACACAGAATGTTTGATGAACAAACATGATTGCAGATATGGATATTAATTTTGTAGTTTGATTCTCTAAAAATGCTAATGAAATATGATTTTTTAGAGGTTTACAAGACATTTAAAAAGATAAGAAAAACCTTATTCATTTTAAAAAACAACTAAGAATTCAAAAGTATAAGGAAAATTAAAATAGAATGTGAAATAAAACAATGGATTAAAAAACCCTTTGAAAAATAATAAAATTAGCCCAAATCGTAACTTCTGGTTCTAATTCCGGAAGATTCAATAATTTGATAAGCGACAAAATAGCTTCTCATAAGAAACTGCTTGTAGAATCACCTAGAAAAATTTGGCCCTAATCTACTTGAGTTTAGACTTGTCCCATTGGTCTATAAAAACATATGTTACACCTTTCACATAGTTTGTTTGGGTTAAAATCTCATCTAATCATGTCAAATAAGGGTGAGCATTTTCAATGCAGTTCAAATTTTGATAAAATAAAAACAAACAAACCAAACTATATGTGTGTGTGTTAATCAAATTAGAAAACAGTTCAAACCAACAGGTTTCAATCCATTCTAGTTCAGTTTATTTTTATTCCAAACTAATTAAACTAGAATTGTGTGCCTCCAAATCATAAATTATATATCCAATAATACAATACAAATTTCCAAATCTAAATAAGATCTATAACAAAATTAAAATAAATCCCATAACAATCAGAAGTAAACAAATAAAACATTTTGAAATACAAATAAACAAATTGTATCACTTTCAAAGTAGTGCTCCTTAAGAAATTATTATGCATATTGTCAAGAACAACAATATAAGAAACAAATAGAATTTTAAAAAGAAAAGAGGAGAAATATGTTATTTTCAAAGATAACATATAATTCTGGTAGAGTGATTTATCACTTTCATCATAAGAGATGGAGAGAAGTTGATTCATCTTTATCACTTTCATCAAAAGTGATTTGTCATTGGAGGCAGTGACACTAAAAACCACTGTAACAAGAGAACAAATAGTAGATAGTGAAGAGAGGGGATATCATATATGGAGAGTGGATATAACAAAAGGTATGAGACGGTTGGTTTAGAAATTTAGGGGTTAGGGTTTCATAACATTTATTTTTATACTTGGGGGGTTTTAATTGTTTTTTTTTTCAGTTCGGTTTTTTCAGTTATTTTTTTTCTTTTTTTTAATTACTGGATTTTTTTTGCTCATCTCTAGTATTAGATCCCTATTTAAATGTTCAGAACCTTCAATTTTCACAAGCTCGACTGCATCAAAACTCCTCCAACACTGTTTGCAATTCTATTGATACTACTTTTACATCTTCAATTGTATCACTCTAAAGTGCCAATAATTAATTTAAGTGTAACCAATTATGTTCTTCTTCATTCATAATCAACTTTTTTTTTCTTTAATAGTTTGAGAGGTTTTGAAAATTTTTCCATGCAATACAAACATTTCTCCCTTCTACCATAACTTCATCCATAACATCTTAAAATTCCACAACATATCACCTTAGCCATATGACCAATATATTTTTAAAACCATATCATTACCTCCTAGATATAATACAATTACCCTAGTTTTAATTTTTTTTTTCTGCATTTTCCATTCAAACCCCTCACAGATCATATCATAAAGAATCTCAACTACATCTTCTACCTTCACACTTACTAGCTTGATTTTGATTAATTCATATTTAATCCTTTTACCAAAATTGATATCCAAAAATCTATATGTGTTATCACTCCACCAAAATATCCATTTGACATTTTTGTTTCTTCTTAACCCGTATGGTTTTATACCGTGGACCATAAAAAACTTTATTATGAGAAATCTTTATAGCTAACCAATGTAATCTTCTAATCTTTTGTCTGAATACTCAGTTTTTATTATATCTCATTTTTTATTAAAAAACAAGCCAAACACTAAGTTATATCTAATATTAAAAACATAAAGCACGATGTTGAAGGTGACAAGTTTTTCAAAGTCATCATTAGTATGACTTTCCCCATGCTCATTACTTTTAAAGTTGATGAATTTCTCATGTAATTGTTAACCATTTATTGTAAATGGAGAATATTCTTTTCTCAACATACACATGTCTTGTAATACCAATATAAACTTACTACCACTCATGATTGTTAAAGAGGTTGACTTCGAAGACAACCATAAACAAGCTTATATTTGACACTTTATTTAGAAGGTTATTAACTTTAGTGACATTAGCTTGAGTAGTCCTTCCTTTTTTAAGGTTGCCTTGATGAGACCTATTTTTATAATCCTTGGCTTTGTGTCTAGTTTTATTACAAATGAAGCACTTGCCATTGATTTTCTTGGCAATATTTTTTATATTTCATGTCAACATCTTTAGTTTTGTACTTCTAATCCAAAACTTCTCATTATATAATATGTTGTTCAAACCATTCAAGATGCAGTTTTTGCACACCATCCTTGCGTCCATAACTGCTATAATTGTAGGATTATATTCATCATTTGACAACTTTGTTGCTTTTTTAGTCAAGAACTTTGCCAAGTTCAATGTGGTCATATAGAATAATATCTTTTGTTGGCACATTTTAAAGTTCAAACCATTGGATTTTTGTAAGTTTCTCAACATACATTATAAAAGTTGATGGCGAAACTCTCTATATCAAAGTAATACTTGTTAAAGCATTATTGATTGAATTAACCATATTTTATGTATAAGAAATACGGATATTTTCTATAATGATAGAAAATATTAAAGTTTAGTTTATGAAGGGCAAATGAAAAATAAATAAATTAAGTACCCATAAATTAATCAAACTAAATAATTAAATAATTAATAGATCAGATAAAAGTTTAGTCTTAAGATTCTTAAATTGATTGTTATAAAATTATTTGGTTGAATTTTTATTTGAGCACAATATATGTTGCATACAAGTTTAGTTTAATTTAATATATTCAAAAATTATATTTCATGCATAACATATATAATTAAACTTGATGAAAAAAATATTAAACTAATTTTTTTTTTTCTATATGTAATTGCAAAGTAAATATGATTTACTTGTTGATTAAATTCAGATAAAGTAGTATAAGATTAAATTACACGGCACTTGCTGCAAACAATCTTTTTAAAATAATCTTTCATTGAAAACTATTGATATGGCCAGTCATAAATTCAAGAAATTAAAGGATGATTGATTGAGCTAATGATCTAACCACTAAAATGAATAATGACCATTGAAATTCAAATCAATAGTTTGCATTCCACCAACACAAAGGTGCCTAATCTAAAAAGTTTAAATAAAAGTTTAAGAGCCTTCCTAAGTAAAGTTAGATGAACCAAATGAGAGTATATCAAAACTACTTTTATACTCTTGCATGATATAATAGGTAATAGTCTTGTTGCGATGTCGCGGTCGCACAAATTAATTACCCTAGCTTCAAACACAACACACAAGATAGTATAGAGCAAGCAAGGGGTCGATCCCACGAGGAAGTTTCAAGTCAGATTTTTATGTTGTACGTTATGTAATTGGGGGGATTTGGTTTGTGATTATCTAAACTATGGCAGCAATTAAACTAGCAAACAAAATCAATTAAAACCAAAACTTATCAAGAAAACAAACCTTGGTCGCAAGCACACATCCACCAACGGAAATTAGAACCGATCCTTGAAACGAAAATTGCAGTTTATGTTCTGAAATTTTATCTTTTCTTAACGTTGATTAATTAACGGATCCGCCGTATAACTAATCCTAACCAACAAACAATCAAAGTGTCCGCACTAATGATTCAATTTAATGGTAGCTTTAAGAACTAGATAATTTCATCAAGATTAACATACAAGCTGTCCGCAGCTTGTGTCACTTTGTTCAAATGTTCTCCCTAGGTTCAATAACGTAGTTCCGCCACAATTATTAAGCTTAGTTGCTTCACAAGTTCATATATCACAACTCCGGTTTTGATATTAAACTTAGCAATAGATTGTTCACAACAATAACTTAGAGTTCGCTCTAGCAATCATCAACAACAATCATAGGAAATATGCATAGGAAAACAATCATATTCATTCATAACATAAACTGAAAATAAAAGGAAGAATAAATCTCACGGTTCTTGAAATCCGAAGGTTTGTTGTGTCCTTGCAACCAAGAAAAGAGCTTAGCCTTGCATAACTATTGAACAACTACTTCTAAAGAATGAAAAGAGCATGATTTTTGGGTTTGTAGAGGAGAGAATTTGTGTTTATTCTCTGCTGGCTGCTGCCTCCTTCTGCTCTCCCTCTTTTCTGCTAGCTGCTGCCCCTTCTCTCTTTCTTTTTATATGCTAAGAAACCCTAGTCTCTATTTTACAAAATAGTCCTTCCTTAAGTTGACAGTTTACATTTAAGTACTTCAATAACTATTTTTCCTAAAAAGGAGAAATAGCCTTGCATGAAATCTTCAAACTCTGACTTAGAGGAGCTAAATTGCTGATATAAAAACTTGGATGTCAGTTTAGATGCTTCGAAATGTAATTTGGACTCGTTTCTTCACGAAACCTGTTTGCTGGCAGAATTCAGTTGTCATCTTTGGAAAATCATATCTCCCTCATATGACATCGGTTTTGGCTGAAATTTGGAGCGTGGATAGGTCTTTGAATTATAAATCCAAGAAAATTGAGTTTGCATCAATTGGACTTCTGTAGCTCCAGATATTAAATTTTGAATGACCAAAGGTCAACACTGGCAGAATGCGAGATTTGACTTTGCAGGATGTGATTTCCATGATCTTTCTCCTTTTATTTTTCTTGCATTACATTTCCAGAAAGGTATGGATGTTAGCTTTTTAGTGCCACTGGAATCACTTCATTTCGATCTCTAGAACTCACGCTCTGCACAAAACATCGACTGAACGTCAAATCTGCCAATTACCTCCAATTTACTCCTTTTTGCATCTTTCATCCAAAAATGCCTTCAAAACAAAAAACAAAGAATATCAAGGCATTTTATATATAAAACATGGACAAAACATTAGGTAGATGTGGGTGAAACTATCGAATAATATGGTTACATCAAGTCTCATACTCATTTGGGTGAACATTTACATGCACTTAAGAATTTTTAAAGATTCTAGACGCATTTAATAAACTTCATAAAAAGAATACCTTGTTGTAGATTATTATCACTACTAGTTATTAAAATCATTTTTTAGCTAGAAGGTTAAAATAAATTGAATAGTAAATTTGAGTTTTATGATAGTTTCTGATGGATCCAAATTTAATAGACCAAAAAACCCATAAAAGCCCAAAACACACCCCCTTGGGCTCGCGCTACCAAGCATGAGGCCAACATACAACTTGTACCCAAGGTGAATGAGCTCGAGTGTGGTAAACCAAGCCCAACTTCCAAGGAGCATGGGCTCAAGCAAGAATCCTGAGCCCATGCACTAGATGTATACCCATGTATGTCGTGCACCCATGCAGAGTGAATGCTCAATTGGGCGTGCTGGGCATGCATTCCAGAACCCTCATAGGCTCGGGCTATCACGCTCGAGCCCAACATGTTTTGGTCCAGGCAATGCGCCCGGACCCGTTTTCATCTAATGAGATTTTTTTAGGAATCAGCACAAGTTCTTAGGTATTTTATATTGATCCAATATGTATTATTTTGAGTAAAATATAACTAATAATATCACTAAGGTGAAAAGTACACTCCATCCCTTCCTCTTCATAAAAGAACAAGACTCATGAGCTATAAATATCTCATGAATCCTTCAAGCTCAAAATTCACAATCTCTTCATTCTTAACACTTTCAGCATGTATATTTTCAGAATTTATCTCTTTAAAATATTATTGCAATTTTTTTCTCTACAAAGTTACTAACTTAAGTATTTGAGAGTTCCTACATACATCAAAGGGAACCTTTTATAGCTACGACCTACCAACCACCTAGGTTTTCCATATGAAGCCATTAGATACCTTGGCTAGGGAGAATGGATCAGATTGCTTGAAATAAAAGATTAACCAATTATCCAACATATCAGCCTTATTCTTACACATCTTAGGTTGTGTGACTTACCAATAAGCGTCGTATGTGAAAACTAATAAAAAAACCTTCATTCTCTAAAACTTGTTTTTGACATTTCCAAGTCATTCCATGGCACATAGCCAAGACATACCTGGGTTAAGATGTAAGACAAATCTACAAGTCATAACCTATTTTTTTGGTTATTTCAAAAATTTTACCCTTTTTTGTTTTAAAATAAAAAAATCAATAATCAATAATAATGGCAAGAAGACTGACTATTTAGCAAAAGCAAGCTGAGGAGGATTTTAAATGTAGGAAAGAATCAAGTTGAAATTTTGGGTGGAATTAGGAGCTTAATCGTACCCTATTATATTCAAAACTAAAGAGACAATACAGATTCAAAATCAAATTAAATGATTATTGGACAAATCTGCATAAAAATTAAGTTCATGGAAATAAGTAGATTTTTAATAGGCTAATTTGATTTAATCATGGGCCAAATTAAGAATTTAATTATGTTTAAGAATTAATATGGGTCAAAATAAAGAATTTAATTAAGTGTAAGGACTTAATTATATTTTAAATGGGTCAAATTAATTTATTAGGGATTTAATTGATGAAAAATTAAGTTTTGGAGCCCAATTTGGGCTTAATTAAGAAGATTCAAATTTTAGAGGACCAAACTTAATTTTTATAAAGTTAAATGGTTCAATTCGAGGGTAAAATCGCAAGAAAATCAAAGTTTTAGGATCGATTATGGGTTAAATTGAAGAAATTTACAGCTTATAACCTTTTTGAAAAGGCATTGAACTCTAAAGACTAAATTGATTGAAATTAGGAGCTTAATTGAAGAGATTTGAAAGTTTAATGGTCAATTGAGGGTTAATTTGCATAAATCCAAGACAAAGACTACAATGAAAAAAGCACTAAAATTCAGGGCTGATGTTGAAGTTTGGTAAGTCAAAATTACATAAAATTAAAAGTTACACACTAATTAGGGGTGCAATTAAAAGAAATCAAAAGTCGATGGACTAAATAGAACTATGATCAAATCACTAAATTAAAACTCTAAAAGCCAAAATAACATTATTTTATTTAAATTAAATATCATGTTTTGACCAAAACAGCACCGTTTTGATCAAACAATACAAAAAAAGACAAATCAGACGACGCATCTTCTAGTTACTATTCATCTTCTTCCTTCTTTTCTCCTAAAAACATTGCCCGGGTGACTACTATTTAGAGTCATTTAATGCTTCGTCTCTTCACCAAATTTAACAAAACATACATCACCATGATGGCCTAATATTTGACTACATCCTAGTATGGTTCTTTTTGACTGATTGACACCACAGTGTCACCCTAAATTTGCCGACTTAGCTAGTTTTTAGCTTCCAACTTTTTTAGGCCATGATAGTAACTTTGAACTAATGTTTAGGATCCTTCCGATTCGAATCAAAGGCCAAAATTGATCCCCAAAAAAGACAAAGTGTCCCTCTTCGCCCTTTATAAATAGAGGAGTATTCCATGCAAAATTGGTAAAATTGATGAGGGGGAAATCGGTGTGCAAAATTGGCAAAACATCAGCTCTCTCCCTAGCTTTATCCGTCAGTGTCACCCTTTTTTTATGCAACCATAATCGTCGTGCCTCTGCCACCTTCACTAAGACCAGCCATACGTCAAACTTCCCTGCACCACCAAGAACGCTGCCAACAACTTTTCTCCTCCGGCCAGGCAAGCTTTCCTCTTCTTTTTTTTATTCTCAAAACACCCCTTCGTAGCCAATTGCATGCATAATACATTCTGTATGCAAATGGCAACAAGCCATTAACAACAATAGGTTGCACCCGTTTTAGTTCAGCCCATATGGTTGGGCAGGGTCTAGCCCAAACCAAAAAAAATAAAGGATATGTTGGGCCGACAGTCGGCCCAACTCGACTGAATCGGGTCTAACCCGTTCCAGCCTAGCCTAGCAAAAAAAAAAAAGATTGGTTTGTTGGGTTGATAGGCGACCCACCCTGACTGAGTCGGGTTGGATCCGTTTCAGTCCATCCCAATACATTAAACAAATAATATAATAATATTAAAATAAAAAAATAAATCTTTTTTAAGTCATTTTAAAAACCTATGTGGGTCCCCCACATGTTTTTCCAATAATTTTGCATAATATCAGGTTGTAGACCTACACTATAAGATACGAATTCGATATTAAAAATACTCGGTTTTCTGAAAATTTTTAAAAAATTTAAAAAACTTCAAAAAAAAATCAATTTTTTTTCAAAAACACGAAAAAAATATTTTATTTTCATGCATACGGCCAAATCTTAAAAGTTTTTCATGCAAAAAATACAAAAATAGATATCGTAACCTCTTTATGATTATCCATTAGGGTTTGTCCAAAATACAAAAAAAAAAACCTTATATCCAAGAAATAAATAAGTTTGGCCCTTAAAATGGTTAGGATTTAACCTCATAAGATAAAGACTTTCTCGCGAAAAGAGATTTGCCTTGAACCTTAAGCAAGACAAATGGTTAGAAACACGACATAGAATAATAATCAAATAATAATGCAACTTATCTTAAGTACGGTGCACTAGGGGTGATGCGTCTTCCTCTTGCACAGCCAGTCTCTTAACCGGACTCTTGCAGACCAAAGGTTTTCTAGTAACCATAATACTATGCATATGTTTCAAATGAAGAAAAACTATCTTTGATAATCGTTTCACAAGACTTAAATATACCTTTTGTAGTTCCCATTGAACCTGGTAATTTTTTCTTGAAAAAATAACTCTGGCTAAGATCATACCTTATACTAGGGGCAATTGCGAGAAATATGTGAAACATCCTCAATGATTAAAGATGCCCAAACAAAGTTTTTTCATGAAAGAATCCAAAGAGTCTAGAAAGTTTGAGCATACCATAAAGATAGCTAATATAATGACAATGCTCAAAACCAAATGAAGAAAAAGCAAAGAGAAAGAACTTAAGCTTGATACTAGGGGGCACGATGGACCGTTTTGCAAATCAATTCAAAGATCTAAAAATCCATGAATCAAAAAGGTATGAAAATAAAAACTAGTGATCCTTAGTCTTAAAATCCTTTAAACACCTTTTAAGTCTATAAATATCCTTTTTCTTTGTAACCAATAGTTAAAGCTTGCGTGTTTAATTAAGCCCTTTATGATCAAATACAGACAATTTGGATTAGTAGGCAATGCTTTCTCATGAAAAACAAGCTTCATTATTCATACAAATAAAATGAATGCTTTGAAAACTGGTTCTCTAAAACCCTTAAATTAAAGTTTAAACCCCTTTGACCAACAAAATGTCACTTTATATTTTCATCAAAAGTAAAACAAAATTTTTCAACACTTACGAAAACCTATATATGGGAATTGCTTGAATTATTTTAAGAACAAGTTTGCTTTAAACCAATATCAAAATGATTTTTGTGTTTGGAATAACTTTGAAATTTCAAAAATTCTCCATAAAACAACTCCTTATAAATAACCAAATCCTTTTCTCACACTGCCTCATCCCTAAAGAAAATCTGAATTGAACATTTGAGGGCATGATCAGGATGTGGGGCAATAAAAAAGCACATAATAGGACTGACTCAATGATTCCTTTTCAAAGAAAATAAAAAAATATAGGGCAAAATTGGCGACCTTTGAGATAAAGGTTTGTAGGTAAAAAAGTATGTTGATATCATGGTCTTCCCAAAGGTCAAGATCACAAGTTGTGACTCGAGCAAGCAAAAACAAAAAAGCTATAGAAACTTACCTACAAAGGTTCAAACTTTTAAAAAGCAGGAAAGTCTATGAAGAAAGGGAACCTAAATTTCTTAGGTAAGTATACATGCATATTGATCATAATGCATTATATTTTGATCTTTGACAGACTAGTGTCTTACCAGCAAATCTCTTTTGAGTGTGTCTTTGAGTCCTTATCTCTCAAATCATGCATCTTCTAACCCTATATATTTTTCCTTTAAGTGTTTCTTTGAGCTCTCATCTCTTAGATAGTGTGCTTTTGAGCTCTATCCTATCATCCCTTCAAGACATCTTTGGCCAAATCCTTTCATCAGGTAAGTTATATTTTTTTTCTCGGTAAGTCACCCATTACAATGAGATCACTTTGAAAAATCTTAGCATTTTTCACCTAGACAGGTCTCCCATTACAATGAGACCACTATGAAAAATCCTCTTATTTTTTATTTGTACAGGTCGCCCATTATAATGAGCTTTAAAAAATTATTGTATTTTTAAAATTTTTGCATTTTTTATCTAGGCAAGTCGCCCATTACAATGAGACCACTATGAAAAATCTTTGCATTTCTCACCTGGCCAAATCGTCCATTAAAATGAGACTATTTTGAAAAATCTTCGCATTTCTCACCTGGATAATCACCCATTATAATGAAACCATTTTAAAAAATATTTGTATTTTTCACCTGGGCAGGTCATCCATGATAATCTAACCATTTCAAAAATCTTTGAATTTTACCAATAGACAGGTATCTTAGCTTGCCAGACACCACCAACTATCAATCACCTAGGCTTTTCATATTAAGCCCCTAGATACCTTGGTTATGGAGAATGGATCAGATTGCTTGAACTAAAATATTAATCGATTATCCAACACATCAGCTTTATTCATAAGTATCTTGGATTTGAGGACTCATTAGTTTCACAAGTTATATAAAATATATTCTTAAAAAATAATTTTTTTTGAATAATTTATATTGACCACATTGCTAAGTATTTGGAAATAAACAAAAAGATTCAAGCAACAAAAATAATATAAAGATAAAGACAAGAGATATTTTTTGGATTGGCTTACCTACTTACTTGTGTAGTTTTTCATTGTATTTATAGTTGTACAATTAAATTGTCAAGAGTATAATGAGAAAACAAACATTAAGAGACTAAAGGGAATGAATCTCTATCAATGCCCATACTTGAAAATTTTCCAAAGGACAGAGGGGACGGACCCATGTCGATGCCCATACTTAGAAAATTTCTAAGGGGCAGAAAAGATGTATCCATGTTGATGCCCATACTTAGAGAATTTTCTAAGTGATGGAAGGGAACCCTAGAAAGGTGAGCTTATACTTAGAAAATATTTTAAGAGACTGAAGAGGGGCGAATCATTATCAAGGCCTATACTTAGAAAACTTCTAAAAGGCGAAGGGAACCTGAGAATGGTGAGTTTATACTTAGGGAAACGAATCCCTATTGACGCTGATATTTGGAAACTTCTTAAGTGACAGAGGGGACAAACCCATATTGACACCTATACTTAGAAAAATTTGTAAAGGGCAGAAGAAAATCAAAGGATGGTGGTGTTATTGTACTAAGAAGACTAAATCCATCCCTTTATTGGAGAGTTATTGTATTTTTAAAAAAAGTTAAAGGCATATGGCCTCCTAAGAGATGGCATGGGGCGTGAGAGCCCCTCACTAGAGAGAGACTAAACCTAAGAGTGAGAGATTTGAGATCATCTCTAGAGATAGCATAAGGTCCAGGAGCCTATATGAAAAGTTATGTTAATGCTCTAGGTTCCACTTAGTCTTGGTGGTGTATATTTAGTCATAGGATAGGGGTCATGTTACTTTGTTAAAGTTAGTCATCTTAATTTGTCATGAAGGGTAGAGCTATCGCACTAGGAAGAAACTCTTCTAAGAAGAGTGTGTAATTGCACCAGGAAAAACCCCTTTCAAAGAGATTATGCAATTGCACTAGGGAGAACCCTTTATAAGGAGAGTGCAATTATTTTAATTTAAAAATAAACTTACTTCCTATCAAGGATAATATATTCTGAGATGATTTGTTGGACTCTATGGAGCTTTTAATCCATCATTTGGAAAGTGATGTTATTGCTCTAAGAAGACCCTAGTCAATCATTTCCAAAGCTAAGGATGTCGCGGGTGCTAAGACTTACTGAAATGACAAAACTTGATTTTGCCTCTGAGCGGCCAACATAACTCAGATGATGGGTTGCACTTGGTTGATGAGCTATTGGAAGTTCGAATGGGAAAAAATGCATGTGATAATGAGTAGATCCATCAAACATTCTAGCCAAGTGTGTCATGGAATGACTTGGAAATGTCATTAGAAAAAAACTGAAGCTTTTTTATTAGTTTCTCACAGACAATGTTAATGGTGATGTCTTAAAAAATCCAAATAGTTTGGGGGCAAGGCTTATATCTTGGATAATTGGTTAATCTCTTAGTTCTGGCAATATGATCCATTCTTTCTAGTCAAGATGGTTAGAAGTAGGTGCATGATACTTGTAAAAGGTCATCTTTAGTGAATTTGAGGACTCTCTGATGATTAAGTCAATGATTTTTTGAGAAAAAATATTATGACATTACAAAGAAATACTTTAAAAATAAATATACAATAGAGAATAGAGATTTCAAACCTTTTGGTTGAATGATTCATGATTTATTTATAACTCATGAGTCTTTTTATAGAGAGGAGATATTAAAGCGTAATATTACCCTAATAGTTTTAATAAGAGAAAATACCCCTGACATATGTATTAATGTTGATGAAAAATATTTTTGACATATGCATTAATGAGAGAAAACATCATTGATGTATGTATTAATATTGATGGAAATATGATGAGACCTTAAAAGATTTTTTACTTTTTACATAATATTAATATCGATGGAAATATGATGAGTCTTTAGAAAATTTTTATATATCTAAAAATATAAGGAGAATACGATTTAATTTAATTGTATTCATGAGACTAAGATCTTCTCCTATAATGAAACTAATTGAGCTAGGTTTTTTTTTTTTAGCACAAAAAAATTTAGATTGTTTTCTTTGCTGAGCTAATGAGAAGTGGTTTATCCATTTGTAAGAAAGAAAAACTGATTTGCTTTTAATATATACCAGCCCTGGAATTTGTGGCTAAAATGTTACCACTCAAATTTTGATTGCAGTTCTTTCGTTTTCTTCATTTTTCAATGTAATAAGTGATCATGATGGAACTCTCTGAAAATGGGAAAGACGAGTCCAAGAAGCAAACCATCCGAACTGCACATTTCCACTGGGAACCACTTCTATGTTCTTAATCCCAAAAATTCAAAGTCCAACACAAAACCCTAAAAACAAAGGCATTAATCATGAACTCTAGGTCGCTACCCTCAAATTTAGATTTCCCTTAAAACCCACCCTGCAAAACCCCCAGAGTCTCGTGCCACCTTCGGTTCTTCCTCGTCAAGCAAAACAGCAACAAAAGGAATGCAATTCAAAGACCAACACAGAAATCCACCACCACCATCATTTCCCTCTACGAAACTACCACCAAAATGGAAGCCTCCTGAGACCCTAGCTCCTCTTTCTATCCATGCAAAAAAATAAGAACACTCCAAGCGCCCCATTCAAACCCTAAAACCCGCTCTCAACTTCACACAGACCATGATATATATATATAGTTTTATCTCAACAGCTGCATCTGTAACCTAAAAGATATCTTTCCTTCACTCGCACGAAACAAAAACAAAAACGAACAACAAATACTAAAACTAGGGCTGCCTAGAGCCTAACCACTGGTTTTTTTCTTTTTTTTGGATTGAGTATATACTTTTTCTTGGTTATAGAAAAGCTCTGTGTTTGCACTTTTATTTATTGTTTTTTTTTTCCTTGGGTGATGTAATTAGCTAGGAACAGTGCCCTGAAAAGGATTTAAAAGCACGCTCACCGCTGAATCTTGGAGAAAATAAAAGAGAGAGAGTAAAGTGTAAGCATGAAAGGATACTACAATCGACAAAAGCGGAAAGGAAACCTAAAAGAGACATGGTCTCTCCCCCACGCGGGAACAGTACCACTACTTTTTAATTTTCTTTCGAAATCCACCAAGATTCAATATTTTCTCCTTCTAGATAAAAGAAAATGGCAAGCATACCACCAAAAAAAAAGAAAAAAAAAAGAAAAAACATCAAGTCTACCATTTCAGAAAGACAGAGAGGCCAAGAAAGCACGAGCCTCGAAAATACAGTGCCTTTCGCACTCACCTTTAAAATGCCTCGAATTTCAAACGCTGAAAAGGGCAAAAGTTCTGCTCCTGCGTGCCCCTATGTTTCTTAGCCTCACCCTACATAGATCCTTGATATGGCCCTTATCGCTCATACCTCTACATGTACATCTTCTCCATCATCAATATAATCATCATAGCATGCATGAATGTGTACGATGGTCAGTACACACACATATATAACATACACCATACATACATATGTGTACTGTCTACGTGGGAGCTATAGAGCGTGCAAGCAGCGCAGGTGGCCCCTTTGTCACCGGATTTTTCCTGGTCTGAGACGGAACGGGTGCCAAGAAAAGGAGTGTACCATCGTCTGATTGGTCAGAAAGTGCTGGGGCTTTTAGCATGAGTTGGACCCGTCCAGTGCCCTGCTTTTTAAAATTGTGTTTGATACTGAGATAGTTGTTATTATTGTATTTTTAAAAAAATAATTTTATAAAAAATAATTTCAATTGAGGTTGGTTTAAAAAAAAAATATTTGATTAAAATTATAATTAAAATTGAGATTAAATAAAAAGTAATTTAATGTGTTTGATTAAAAGAACGTTTTTTAAATTGAGGTTATATATATATATTGTAAATTTAACTAATACTATTACATCATGAAATAAATAATATTGATATCAAATATTTTTTATTGTTCCATTAAACCATATGTAATTTCATCACGTACGAAATCTATCCAACAAGGACTATATTTTTCATGGTTTCTTAAGTGTGCAACAACATCAGGTAAAATATCATCAAGAATAAAATTGATATTGCGATCAAATTTTGCAAATGTTACGTTATCAAACAATCTTCCTCTAATTTTTTGAATAAAATACAATTAAAAATAAAAATAAAAATTGAATTTTTTTAACTGGATCGGACTAGGCAAGAACAAAATTGAAATTGCGATCAAATTCTGAAAATGTTATATCATCAAGCGATCTAATTTTTCAAATAAAACACAATTAAAAAAATAATTTTTTTTTTACTGGGTCCGACCCGGTTCAATGCATTGCTTTGGACAAGATCCGGTCTGACCAGAAACACTCAATTGTTCACATAAGTGAATAGTGGAGAGCCAACCCCACTTTTCACGTGAACAATAAAAAATGCAGCTCTTCATTTTAAAAAAACACAGAAGAAGCATGAAAATATTGCTTGCGCAAAACTGCAGGCAAAACATTAAATTTTTGTGGGTTTCATGGTCAAAACACAACTATAAAAATAACCAAACATTATGTTATTAAATTTAATAAAAAAAACGCAGAAGCTAACACATAGCGAATCACTCTCTTATTTTAATTAAGACTGATTTTATGCACCAAAAAAGAGGCTGATTTCACTAACTAAATTGTGTAATTAACCCCTTTTGATATAATTAATAAGTGACCTCGTTGGTTGTAAAAAACACTTCAAATTTCTAAATTCAAAATGTAATTCATGTGGTAGGAGAACATCATGATTCTTGAAAGAATAAAATCTGAAATGCCAGAAATCACGTACATGAAGTTGATCAGGTGAGTACCGTTTTGTTCTTACTTCCAAAAACTTTGACAATCGATCATTTCTTTCTATTTTTTATATTGATTTTGTAAAATACAAATCTATAAATGACATCAGACATCCCTTTTATTCTTTAATTTAAAAAGGTAATGAAGTGAAAATAAAAACATAAAACGAGCATTCCCTAAAAATACTATAGGGTAAAAGGAAAAATAATTTTAAGGAATTGGAAGGAGATTAGCACGTTTGATTTTATTTTATTTTATTTAACCCTAGATAGGTTCAGCATATTAGCATGGCATCACCTCTCTTCCCCCGACTAAGATTTTACAATCAGTAAGCAGTAGGCCTGACGTATGTAGCAAGCTGTGGGGTTCCCAGATTCTTCGTAGCATTGACCCACAACACTGATCTGTACCAACAGAAATAACGATCCATCCCTTGTTGTGGTCCCTTTGACAATAGTGGTTTTCATCCATGGAGGCCTCTGTAATTTTCTGCTTCCTTCCGGGTTCTTTTGTAATTGAAAAAATAATACATGTTAAAAAAATATTAAAAAATTAACATAGTTTAAATATAAAAATTATTTTTGGTTGTTTCAAAATTCATATCTTCTTTAAATTAATTTACATGAATAAAAATCAATATAAAATTTTAAGAAAATTCAATAGCCAAGAGATGAAATTTAAGATCTAATGATATGAGAGAAGCTAATATGGCATGAGAGAAAGAAAAAAAAAACAGGGTCATAGGTAACACCGAGCCTCCATTTTTAACACACTAAGTAATGTTAGAAAAATCTCGACGAGACGATTTTAGTCACACATTAAAAGACCACCAAATAAGATCATTTTGGTTAAGGGTTTTGTTCAGAGTTAATTTAGTGTTAACCACAACCTTGTTTTATGGTCTTTTAAGGTGTCGTTAGAATCATCTCGTCGAGATCTTTCTAATGGTACTGAATGTGTCAAAAATAGGTCATTGGTGTGTCCCCGATGATCTACCATTTCTTTCCATTTTTTTCCTCTCATTTCTCTCACCTGCTACATCACCTTATATTCTCTTTCTTTCTCGACTATTATATCTTGAATCTTATCTTTTGGCCATTATATCTTCATAAGATTTTGAGTTGAGTTTTATTAAAGTTAATTAATTTGCAAAAAACATGTTTTTTGAAACATGACTAAACAACCAAAATAGTGGTTGTGTACAAAATTGATATTCAGAAGCGTGGTTGTGTTCAAGATGTGTATGTGTTATTTCCCAAATATTTTTCCAACCTATGTCATTCTCCTAAAAAATTTACCCAACTATGTCTTTTTTTAAATAAAAAAACACTTTTTTCTTCTTTTTTATTTGTCATCAGCAAACCAATGTTAACTTGTTATGCTTTGGTTACTACTTGACGACATAATTAAGCACTTATGTTGACTTGTATCAATTAGGGTTTTACATTGAATTTTAGGACTAATTGAGATAATTAGGGAATTTTGTCTAATTGAAGCAATTATGTATGAATTAAATTGATCCTATAATTTTTATTGAATTAGTGAGAATTTGTGATAACTGATCAAAATAGTTTTTGTTGTTTTATAAAATATGTCTTCTAATATGATATTATTATATCATTATGGTGGTACTATTGTTAATAATTTGAATAGTACAATTGCTTATAAGGGAGGAAACAATGTGATTTTGAGTTCTAGTTTAGACATGTTGCCAACTTAACTTAAACATGTTATGAAGGAACTAAGTGGAATTATAATAATGTTGAAGTTGATATTACTTGGAGAATGTTTGTTAGGAAACGTCCACTTCATTATGTTGCTATGTTGATTTCTTGTGACATGAATTTGAAGTCTATGGTTGGGTTTTCCATCCAAAATTCCCACAAGATATATTGAGTTATACTTAGATAGTCAGCCTAAACGAGTACATTTATTCTCTACTATAAAGTATACTTGGGTCCCAACATATACTCAAAAAAGTATATAAGCATCACGATTTGTTATGTAGTCTATATCAGTTAGTGGTGCAGTTACCTTAACATTGATATATGAAATTGTAGAAAGAGAGGATCCAAGTATGTATGACCATGCTTATACCAATAATGACAAAGAAGATGAGGTTTATATTAATTTGGGTTTGGTTGAGACACCATATGAAGATAGGTTAATGAAACCTTTTATTTCTAAATTTTAAAATGGTATTACAAGTGATGAATGGTATAAAATGATTGGTCATATGAATTTAGAAATAATTATTAAATTAAAGGTTAGATAAACTTTCAAAATAAAATTTGATTTAATTAATATAGTTGAAACACCAAAGTAAGATGAGGGTAATGTTAATTTGGGTTTGGTTGAAATATCAAATGATGATAGGTTAATGAGACCTCTTGTTTCTAGGCTCTAGGATGGTAGTATAACAAATAAAATGATGTACAATGATTGATATCTAAGTCATAAGAATTTGGATGTAATTGTTGAGTTAGAAGTTGAAAAACTTTTAAGAACAAAGTTTGTTTTAATTAATGTATTTGAGCGGTGGAACATTGAAAATTTAATGGAATGCGATTTTTAACGTTCGATTGCAACTTATACAACTATAATGTGTGAATACATAGAAATGTAAATGGTACTTATATGGAGAGGGTACCATAAGATTTTGAATTTGTTTGAAATCTCAAAATTGACTGGTTCTTAAGCATATACCAATACATCTGCTAAAGAATACCATTGCCGATTTCATTCAACCTTATTTACATCAGTGGTATCTACAATTATAATAATTTATATAAATGTAAACATTGTTTCCATTCAAATAGAAATAAGTACGTAACATAGGTTTATGGTCTCATATTACAAGGAATGGAAGGGAAAATAAAAGGTTCTCGAGTGGCTTTTTGGTTTATACAAAGAGTCATTTGACATTCTACATAGATTGTTGTTGGTTCTTCAAGAATCAAATCATGTTATAATTATGTAGTAGGTAGGATCATAAAGGATATTTTGATGACGTTACAATAATATTTGGGAGAGGTTTTTATAAATTTAAAGCCAAAATTAGAGGTTGGAGATATTATAAACCGCTTATAAGTGTTGACGACACCAACTTATACAAGATGTTTATTATAAAGTTGTTCATTATAGTTTGTTTTGATGCGAACAATGAGATATGTCCTTTAGGTTCTTCTTTGGTTAAAGAAGAAACCAATTAAAAGTAGAGATGATTATTAAATTGTATTCAATTCAATGATACATTATAGGTGGTCATACTAGGGTATTTGAGAATGTGGTTGCAGTTGTTTTTTAAAGTGTTTTATACTTTGAAATGTATTAAAATAATATTTTTTAATTTTTTAAGAATTATTTTTTATATCGGCGCATTAAAATGATCTGAAAACACCAAAAAATATTAATTTGAAAAAAAAAAATTTAAACTTTTTATAAGTTCTTTTGAAACGTAAAAACAAATATTGTGGTAAAGATATGGCTCGAGCTATTTGGATTTCACCAATATTATTTGCGTCGCTTTGTGAGCAATTTCAGCTTTAGGTTCAAAGTTCTAACTTTGAAAAATTTGAAAATGGTTTATAATGAAACATCAAATAAAAAATTTAATACATTGTATGATTAAATAATTGAGAAAAACTCATGAATCAAAGAATGACTAGAATCTAAATCGAAAGGAAAATGAGCACTTTTGTATGATAAGGACCATCATTATGACAATATTATAACAAATATAATAGAAGTTTTTAATAATGTCTTGAAAATTGGATGCTCATTCCTGTTACAACTCTAGTTCAATAGACCTTTTATAGGTCAAATAAATATTTTATTTGTCAAAGAGCTCGGATATAAGATTACATTTCCCGTCATAGTCTTTTCAAGTACTTTATGATATCATAATAAATTTAAATAAATAGAGAGATTATATAACACTTTTATTCAACATTGAAATAAGATATTTTCAAGTCAACAACTGCTCTATACCTAGTGTTTGAAGAGGGATTTAGAGCTTGTTTGGCAGTGTGGTTGCGGGTGTTTTTCAAATAATTTTTCGTGCCAAATGTATGCCAATGATGTTTTTTTATTTTTTAAAAATTATTTTTGACATCAGCACATCAAAACGATCCAAAACGTACAAACCATATTAAATTTTAGCAAAACAAAAAATATTTTTAAATTTTTTGGGAACGCAGGTTGAACCGCGTTCCCAAACATGCTCTTAATGAATAATTAGCATTCAAGAAGAAAATTGTACATATGTTAAATGTTAAATTTTTAATTATTTGTGTTCATACCTCATTGCATGTTAGTTATGCCTAATTTATGAACTTAGGATATTTTTAGAGTATTTTTTGGGTTACGCTAATTTATCATTTTTTTTTAATCCAATGTTAGTTTTAAAAAAAAGCCTCCAATAAAAACTTCAATATAATAGGAGATGAGTTTTTTTCTCTTTTATAAAGTAAATTATTTAACATGGAAAACAACATAGAAGAGTTTATTATTTTCTTTTATCAACAAAAATTGATTAATGAGATTTTCACATTTAATGAAAAGAAGTGGGATTAATTTTTCCATCATAAAATTTCATGCTCGATAATAACAAATGCAAAACAACATGCTCTGCATTCAAGCAAGCAGAGAAGAGAGAAGAGATGAGGGCAAAAAATAGTAAAAAAAGTGATTCGTTTGTGTTCATTAATGTGATCCTCTGAAGGAATAAAGATTCGCTTCAAGATCCCATCATCTAGTACGTAGCTAGGTGGCAAATTGCAGGGCAGAAGAAGCTCGTTCTTTTTATTCGCCCTCTGCGAACTAGTAGCTACATAGCTGTTTTGTCATAAGTTTATTTGCCTTCTACTCCTCTCCTGTGGATACTCTTCTTCATACGATTTTGCTGTGTCTCTCTTTGTTTTTTGTCCTAACATAACAGCTGACAAGATTTGGCTGCCCAAAGTAGATTAGCCCCTAAGAACGTAATGCTAGCTAGCTACCTAGCTAGCTTGCTAGCTCGCTCCTTTTGGATTCTTGAATTTGAATCATCACTCGCCAATAGCTCTTCTCGATAAATATTTGGTATCTTGATTTGATCTCTCAGCTATCATCTTGCTTTGATCTTTCGTCCGTATCCCATTTATTTATGGCTACTGATTAGTTCTTGAACAGAGCTGTAATTTTGCTGACCACAGGTTGCAAGCAGTGTGTGCTCCAGCAACAGCCACCAGCAATTTCAACGTGCTAAGCCATCAGAAACCGTGAAGTTCGTACTTTAAATGACATTATCTTTTTTCCTGGGAGAGGTTACGGGGTTTAGAAATTACAAAAGCAAAACAATATTAAACCTGGAAAAGTTTATTATCAACGTATATCCAATATTTCATGTATTACATGTAAGTTTTCTTCAGATATATTGACCACCTTGTAGAAGTCTGTTTTTGAATTTCAAATACGTTTATTAAAAAACTTCAATTTTTTTATTTATTTCAAATTAATTATTTATTATATTTTCAAACTGTTTTAACATACTAATATTAAAATTAAAAAAAATTATTACCATATATTTTCAAATAAAAAATAACTAATACCACAATAGCCACAATAGAATGTTTCAAACTCTGTATTTTACGTAACATCTACCAAGCATGGAAACGACAGTAGCTCACAGGTTTAAGAGACTTACAGAACCTGTATCTACATGGCTACGAACCTTTCAAGTCCTAGTTACTCAAGTATGTCCCCGGAAAATTGACTACTTAACGCCTCATTTGACAAAAGAAACGAAGACAGCATCATGCCCTACTAGGAACACTACCAGCAGCATGATTTGTGATGTGGATTGACCCAGAGGGCATTCAATGAACGATAAATAGCAAAATTTATCCACCACTTCGATTGAAAATTCAATCCAACTACCCTACTAGAAGGTGGTCCCTTCCGTGTTGCCCTACACACTCCCAACATTGGCATCCATTTTAATTGAAATTTTCACCAGATTTACCAAGACAATGATATTCAGATTTGATAAGGACAAGAGCACATCAGCATCACATATAGACAAAAGCATTCATGATATTCTGCCTTCACTTACATTCCAATATTCCACATATAGTCATGGGGGTCTTGGGAGACTAACAAGAAGGGAATTATAACTTAAATAGATAGTAACTATTCAATAGATAGCCAAGGTCTCTAAACATCTTTCTCAGCCATTACACAAAGGACCAGTTCATGAACATGAAGGCCAGGCAGTGGTTGGAATCATCATCATTGAGAACTTTCCATGCAACCGCCTGCTCGTAGGAGACTGGCCTCCCCATGCTAGATACACATATTCCGGCTGGCAGATAAGCAAATCCCTGAAATGTATAATAGCATGATGACACGTTAAAACAGTTTCCATGTGATGCTCGGTTCCAGGTAAAAGCAGAACACAAATGGAACTCAATTACTCAGTTCCAGGTATAGAGATATTCACCTGTTGCGTTATCTTAGAGAACTCAGAGCAGAGAATCTTCCGTCCTGCTTCATCAAGGATCTTGTCAAGCATAATATCTTGAAGGGCCACAAGAGTAGTTTCAAGCATATCAAGTCCGGCCTGGTTTGCAAAAGTGAAAACTGGAGATGCCTGCAATTGTTTTTAATCCAATCATGTTAATGCTAAGATCCTGGCCAGAACCTAAAGTTCTTTCCCTCTAGTTGATCAATGGACAGAATAAATGAGTGGTGGTTACATTTGTTTTCAAGGAGCAGCACATAATTGCATCTGAATGGTGCCACAGCTGCTTCAGCAAAGCATCGCCAGCTTGGGAGTCAACCCGAAATAGTTCTCCTCCAGTATGGATCCTTCAATATAAACAGGATTATGATAAATAGATCAGTGGTGAAATTGAGAAAAATTAAAAACCAATGAGTAACAAGACCCGGTAAATTTATGGAAAGAAGAAACAAACTGCAGACCATGCAGCAGTTACAAACACTCTGATCCAGTGCACTGAGAGTTCTATGCCTTCCAGGCACTAAACCATTTTTATTCAAAATACACCATTAAATTATTTTGTTTCTGTACCTCAATTATCCATTGCAACGACAAAACAACTTCAGAAGTGATTCATTATATTGTCACCAATTATTATTAATTTGAAAATTCTAGAGACAAGGACAATAACAAGCTATTTCAGTAGACATCGACTAAAACTAAACCAATTTCACTATTGATTTTGATTTTGCTATTTTAAAACCTGGAAAAATTGCCATATTTAAATGAATAAAAAGATAATATTGGATACCTGTAGCTTCGGCATATCCATTGTGCCAAAGTAAGAGCCTCAGGAGAGCCAGGAAGGGTCTTTGGCCCCACATTGGAGCTGAGCCTGGAAGGAGCAATTGCCATTGCAACCCTCTGAACAGACCCCACAACACCACGAACATATTGGCGAGCCATAGCAGCCACATTGTCTCGCATGTGGTTCTCAAATGAAAATTGGAACGCGATTGTCAGGACTGACCTAAGGTTATAACTGTTGGTGTCAGCCTCACTAGCTGGACGCGTGCCACCAGGTCCTACTTCAAGTGTAGAGGCTAAATCTAAAGTGCGAGTCGTAGCAGGTGCATCCTGTGATACAAGAAACCAAAACAAGTTACAGAAATGAAAACATGACAAAAAGGACATCCAAGAGTTTTTGAGTCATGATTATGGCAGATTGATGGTAGAGGTCACCCAACTGTTTTAGGATCCAAAGGTATGACACGAAATCCAGATGACAGCAATGGTGCATCATCAGCAAAGGATTCATCAATAGGCGCAAAGACAAGCTGAGCACAAGCACCAACAGCATTTTCATCAACTCCACTGCATAGCTGCCAAATTAGATTTGAAAAATGTCATCAATTATTCCAGACAAAGATCCCCATTAAAAATAGGAAAGAAATAAAAACAAGTTTCAGTTTCCACTCAAAAGCAGAGGTAAACCAACCTGCAACAAGTACATATCCCGAGCCAATGCTACATCTTCTGGGGAGAATGCATGACCTTCCAGCCGAACTACCTCCAAGAACTACCAATCAAGAAAAAGCAACATTATCACATGGTACATCAACTGTTATGACGTAACAAAAAGAAAACCAAAGGCAAATAAATACACTCAAAACACTTACCTCCTCATGCTCCATGGTATGCGCAAGAGGTAAAATGACCTGGCTACTAGGGAAGCCACCAGGTCTGGCACAAGGAACTGCATAAGGACTTGCTTTAAGACATGCAGCAGAGTAGGCATCAACCCCGTAGTCAGCCCACTCAGAACGATGTTCTCTCAAAAAACGAACAAGCAAAGCAGGAGGAACATTCTGCAGAGAAATGTACAGTCACCATTTTATTAAGGTAACACAACATTTATTATTAATAAGCTGAAAAGATGTGCAAGGGGAAGCAGAGTTTCTGGCACAGTACTAGAGCAGATCAGAAAAAAACAATCACCACCAAATAATCTGATTTCTAGAGATTACCTGCAGCAACATCGATGCCTTCGCGCACAGCACCCCTCCTCCAAATGTAGGAAACATAGATGCATTGTATTGAGATCCTAGAAATTTATTTGGAGATGAATTTATGACAATGGTCACATCATCCCCACCATCACTGCCCAGAAGTGACCAACCATCATCTGTGAACCCATTCACAGCATCATTGAACCCCCTGAAATCCAAACCACAAACTAGTTAACAAAGAAACAATACTATTGAGGGTACAAAGATTACAACCCATTGCAGGTTCTTATGCTCTAAAACAAGCAAGACCAGGCAGAGCAGCAGCTAAGAAAGATATTTTAAGTGGTAGCTTAAATATGCTGACTTGGTGGGATCGTGGGGGTTGCAATTCAACAGAATGGCACTGCCCCAGTAACCAAGTGTTATGCTGGGATATCTTTACCTGCAGAGCCTCTGACTAAATGTCCTTAGAACAGCAGGCTGGCGGCCCCCTCCATACTGAATTTCCCCACTAGTCTCTTGAGCAATTTGTCTTATGTGCCGCAAGGCCTGAAGAATCAAATTACAAAACCAACATGAAACATATTTCACAGAATCAAAGAAATAAGGTCATAGTCATGATGATGGTATTACCGCCATGGTCATTTTCTGAGCAAGAATTTTGGATGATTCATAAAGTGGCCTCAGAACTTCAGGAACACTCCAAACCTAGCATAACAAACAGATATTTCAAATTGATGCATAAAGTGAATAAATCAAATATCAATTCCGGTAAAACTTGGAAACTTGAAATAGATCATATTCTTACATCTAAATCAACATGATCAACAATGTGAATGATGGAGCCACTGCCCTCACATGGTCGAATTAGATAGCCACTGGGAAGCATTTCAGCTCTTATGAAGCTTGAAGGAGGAGGTCCTGTTGGGCCACCAGTAGAAGAAGTCAATGACCTCTCACATATCTGCACAAAATTGAGAAAAGTGAATGCTTTATATCATAAAGACCTGAAATTAAGAAAGAAAATAAAGAGAAACAAAACCACTAAGACTCACAACAAGACTTCCATCTTCCAAGGTTGTAGTATATCTTAGTGTCCAAAAGTCACGTGCTGCAGCCAATGTTGTTGGTGCGTAAGTCTGATGAACACAATGAATAGATTAATACAACAATTAATTCAGATGTCAGGCCCAAAAAGAGGCTAAGGCAAGGCCTAATACACAACATACAAATATACAAACCTGCATGTATATCAGCTCAATTGTCCCTCCACTTCCTGTAGGAATCACACTCAATATGTCAAGGCAACGGCAGTCGCGAAACCAAGATGGACGATCTTTGAGGATTTCAGCAACCTAAACAGACACATTCATCAAATGCTATAAAATGGGAAAAAAAATAAAAAAAAGCCTGCATAATTTAAATTATTTAGATAGATATGTACCTTTGTGGGCTCCAGGCTCACAAGGCCGCAAGCTCGTGCTGCTACCCCACTACAGTTGCGGGAAACAGCAACAATTCCAATAGAATCCGGACCAGGCTACATTGTCATAGGAAGTTAGATTTACCACACAATAAGAAATAAAGTACACAAAAAATAACACAGTACATAAGAATGACAAAAAGTTCAATGGGTGTTACCTTCATACCAATCATCTGGACCCAGTCGACAGCAGTTCCAGTAGCCTTGGAAAGGAACTCTGCCAGGGTCTCCTCAGCTATTGCGAGAAGACTAACACAAGTAAAGTTCCAAATGCAGTTAAGCCAAAGAGAAACAGTCTCTTGATCACATTGACTCAAAGAAAATGTAATAACTTACCCAGCTGGGTTGTTAGCATCCCTTTGGGGTTGCTGAGGTGTTGGGTTTTGCTGTTGTTGGTGCTGACCGCTCATGACCACAGACTCACAGCTATTGTCTGTGGTCGTTGCCGAAGCCTGTGTAGAATCCACCAAATAAAAGCTTATTGCAACATGTACATGAATAAAAACTTGATGATTTCTTACAAAAGCTATCTCAGAGAAAACAGACAAAATTTAGGTAATGATCTATGTCAAGAAAGACCACTGAAGCAGGTAACTAATTCACCATAATTAATAGAAAAATGCAGGTTATCTTACGGTCTGAATTTGTTGGCGCATGAACCCATTTTCATAAACCAAATGGGAGACTTGCTTCTGCAAACGGTCATTCTCTTCCATCAACAGCTTGTTCATGGCAGTCAGCTTTCTATTCACTGTCTGGAGACGAGAAGCTTCCTTTCTCTGTTTTTCACGACATCTACAAAATAGAACAATCAAAAACCCAAGCCACTAACTTAAACAGCACACTTCTCAAGCATGGTCACCAAAAGAATGCAGAAATTTGCAAAAAATAAAATTCGGAAACATATTAACATAACAACAATGACGCAAATCTCAAAATAATGGTCATGCCAAATTAGAACGCACATAGGAAAGTTTATAAAGTCAAAATGCAGGAACTCATTCAAATTTCATGTCAAACATTTAAACGCAAAAGCCAGCATCCAAAAAATTCCAAAAACCTTCAGAATTGTCCCTGAGCTTTCACAATTATATTGTCATGACAATCCAAGAAAAATGACTTATATCTTCACCATGAAACTGCTGTGTTAAAACACGCATTTTAGTTGCATAACAGAAAAGTAGAAAGAGAAACACCAATGATCTGAAGCTTGGCACACTATCTCTTTTGTTTTTTAGCAAACCGCCTCCTAGCTTATTACGTTGCTGAAGAAAGACACTATTACGCGAAAAAAAAGAAAATAAAAGTTATGCCCTGTCAACATAGATGCGCTTCTTAATCTCTCTACTGCAAAGGAACAGAGTAGGGGGGGGGGGGGGGGGGGGGGGGGGAACGATAAAGCACCAGGAAAGACGTCATCAAAAGCATATTTTTTAGCTGTCATTACCATCCATTCAATTTCAAAGCCACGATGAATGCCGAGTAAACTCCTCGTAATCCATTCAAACTGAGCGATAGTGAGATTATGACGAACAAAAAAAAGGCCTTTCCAAGGAAGAATCAATAAACAAATAACAATTACTTTACTCAAAGAATGTTGCTTGTGATCATTGATCTCCTTGAAAGCCAAGACAAAAACAGAAGGCTATTTTCTAAAAAAGTAACGAAACAAAAGAAGAATTTATTACCAATTCAGAAGAAAGGCAAGACCTTTAAAACTTGATCTATCCAAACACATCAACAAAAAATATTTGAAAACAATTATGTAAGAAAAGAAAAGTTGAGAAAATATTAACAAAAATACTGGTCTTTTATTCTTGTGCTATACTTTCCAGCTTCAAAAAGTTAGAAGACAAAGGAAGAACAAACCCAAAACAAGTCTACATTCTAGGAAAAGCCCCAATACGCGCCTCACAACCATGCTGATTATTTTTAAACAACGATAACAAAGTTTGCACACGAAACAAAGAACAAATGAACCATACCCTTTTCCCCTTCCATTTTTCTCCTAATAAACCATTAATGCCACAATTAAATTTCTCATGAAAAAGACATCAAACTTATTTGAGCAGTAAACAACAATCAACAAGCCAAAAGAAAAATGCAATTTATAAAGCCTTGATGAGGTATCAAACCCATATCCCATTCCTCATTTCCAGGCTAAAATCTGAAACAGGAAAAAAAAAAAGCAACGCAGAAGAGAAAAACACTCATTTGGATCCAAATGAAACAAACCACAGATCTCCAAATTTGATCCAAACAAACATGCAAACAGTGTGAGAGAGATTTGAGGTTCTATAGCTTTGTTCTTAATGAATTAATGTACCTGCGGTTTTGAAACCAGACTTTGATCTGTTTGGGCTCAATGTTAGAGAGAATAGGACACTCTCTAATAAGTTGTTGTCTTCTCAAAGAACTAGGCTTAGGACATTCTGTATACACCCTCTCCAATGCCTCAACTTGCTCAGGTGTATACCTCACATACTTACTTGAATCCATGTGCTTGTCCTTACTGTGTATAGAAAGCGCCATAAAAATCAACAAAAACACCTAATAAAAGAAAACCAACACCGACCACCCAGGTGCTGTTTTGAAATGCTTAACAACAACAACAAATTAAAGGAAAGGGGGGTATCTTTTTTTGTCCCCTTAATGAAAAAGGGAGAGTATTTGGTTTGGTTCTTGTGTGTCTTCTTCAATGTTGGTGGTGGAAGTAGTAGTCATGTTAGTGTTGGTTTCCACAGGCAGGCTCTCTCCTCCAAGAGAGCCACCTCTCTCGTTCATCAGACACAAAGAAAGTGTTGTGGATTGGTTTCGTTTGCTCTCTTAGTAACTACTGTATCTTTCAGAAACCAAAGTGTAATAGCAGTAGCAGTAGAGCAGGAGATAGAGGGAGGGGGTTAAGGGGAGGAAGCTGTGGTGGACTTTTTATCTTAGACGCCAATCTCGAGATTCTTTCCTTCGGTTTTTGCTGTTGTTAAAAATAAAAATCAAAACAAAACAACCCGGGGCTTTGAATTGAATTGAAGAAGAGAGAGAGAGGGATTTTATGCTTTTGTTTATATGATATGATAGAGAAAGCAAGGAGAGAGACAAGCACAGGAGAAATGGCAAGAGAAATGGCAGGTCAAGCCGGATTTTATTGATTACCACTACAGCTACCCTACTCCTACTATTATACTCCTCCGTATATTTTACTAGGCAAAAGAGGAAAATCTTAGTTGGTCATGCCTTTCTTCTGAGAGACACACAGATACTGCAGAGAGGGGGTTTTTTTTATTCAACGACTGTGAAAGCAAAAAACTAAAATGGGGTTATGCTGTGCTCTTGTTTTAATTCTCTCTCTTTTCTCTGTCCATGGCTCTAGGCCAAGGCATCGAGAATCTACAAATCATCAAAAGACATCGAGAATCTACACTATTCAGTACTGAATAGTGTTGTTGTTGTTGTTCTGTGCAGGCTGTTAGCTGGCTGCTTGCCTCAGCAGCGGTGCATTTTATGGGTTATGATGCATTGCATGCGTGTATGGAGCATCAGTCCACTTTTATCTATGCATGTATGGATGTGAAGATTGTGGGTAATCAATCTTCTTGCATGGGAGGCATGGAGAGAGAGAGAGAGAGAGAGAGAGAGAGAGAGAGAGAGAGAGCTTGGACTTTAGTGGTGTGTATGGGCATGCAAGCTGGGTGGGTTTTGACCCGTCTGGTTCATGGATTGAGAGGAAAAGGTGGCGGTGAACTCGGCTAACCCTTGCCAGCAAATGTGGCTGAGGCCCAGCAGCCAGATAATTTTCTTTGATATACGATTTTTGGAGATGGCCCTTTTTCTATTGATAAATGATAGGAGTGTTGCGATAAGAAATTAAGCTTATCCTTATTGCATGCATGGAAGAGAGAAGTCATGTGTTATTTTTACTCAACAAAACGAACGAAGTGATGGCATTGTAAAATTAAGGGTGATGAAATAAGACTAGAAATGAAATAAGTTTATATTATAATTGTAAGAATGACATTAAGGGTGTGTTTGGGCACCGTGTTCTTAAAAATTTTAATTTTTTTTGTTTAAAATAAAAAAAATTATATTTTTAGATCGTTTTGATATGCTGATGTCAAAAATAATTTTTAAAAAAATTAAAAAAAACTTTATTTTGATATATTTCTAAGTAAAAAAACATTTTGAATGTCACCGCTACTATAATCTTGAACATGCCCTAAATGAAATTTCTAAATGGTAATTGCAACAAGCTAGTCAATTTGTAAATAAGTAAATGATAAAAAAAATATAGAGAGTAAATAAGTACTCGTAAAAGTATTATGGTATTTTTAATTTATTCAATAATTATAGATTTTTAACAAGAAAAGATTCTAATTATTTCGTAGAAATTAAAGCTATTTAACTCGTGCTTCGCCGTGGGATGTAATTTTTTCTTTTCCAAAAAAATTTCGACTATGCAGGCTATCTCGATGTGGTTTTTTGCATAAAAAAATTCAAAGAATAAATCGAAAAGCCCGTGCAAGAATATAATTAAAGAAATTGATAACAATCTATGTAAATAAATGGAAAAAAGTCGTTAATAATAACCAAAAGAGAAATTGAAAACATTGAGAGATGAATGTAGATCAAGATATTCAATCACATAAAATGAGATATTTAACCCGATTACGTTAATTGAACTTGTTTATTTCAATTAATAAAAGATAATAAAAATAGACACAAAATAAAACTAATTGAATAAACCCACACCCTAAAAAAGAAATCATGCAAGGCCGAACATATAAGAACTATTATTTAAAAATGAATATTCTTTATTTTGAAAAATTAATTTCTTTGGTATAAAACAAAAGAAAATATAGATGAATTAGAATAATATCTTCAAAAAGTAAACATAGACAAAGGAATTTTTTTATAAAAAAAAACTTATATTCAAAAAAAGCATGCTAAACTCGTGACCTAGATTATGAAACTATTATAAACATATAGAAAATAAATCGAAGATAATCACAAAAATAATATTAAAAAAAAAACTTATGCAGAATGATAAGATCATAAAAAAAAATAAGCAAAAAAAAAGATGTTAAGTGACATTAACTTTTCAAATTCGTGACTTGAGTCATTAAATCGAAAGCACTACAAATAAAAAAAAAGTGAGGTTAAATCCCTAAAAAATCAAATGTGAAAAGATAAAATCAAGAAAAAAAATCAATTACACAAAAGAATCTAAGAAAAAAAATTAATTAAAAGAATAAGGGTAAAAATATAAAAAAAATTAGAGGGCAAACAAAAACTTTCAATTTGAGGGTTAAATTGAACTGAAAACTAGCTTTAACAAAAAAAATTAGAGGGCAAACAAAAACTTTCAATTTGAGGGTTAAATTGAACTGAAAACTAGCTTTAACAAAAGGAGAAACAAATCAAAAGAATGAGAGTCAAATTAAAAAAAAAAATGAAACAATATAAATTTGATTAAAGGATGAAATTGAAAACCAATAAAAATTTAACAAAATAGCTAAGGAAATAAATTAAAAATCAAAAGAATAAGGGTCAAAATGAAAAAAAAACATATGAAAAATTATAATTGAAGGACTACATTGAAAACAAACAAAACTTTATAAAAAGAATAAGAACGAAATAAAAAATCAAAAGAATGAGGACTGAAACTGAAAAATAAAAAACAAATAGGACAATTGTTCACTTCATCTGGTAGGAGAGAGAAAAGAAGGGGAAAAAAAAGAAATGACCACCAGCGATAATCTGACAATCATAAACCATCATATGTCACACCGTGAGAAAAAAAACAATGGTACTTCCAAAGACACAACAAAATGTCATATTTGGCCACTGAATGACATCATACATGTCGCCCAAATTAATGGTGCCAATGCCACCCTTTCGTTGGTGCGTAATGAACATGCTCCGACGGCTTTCTTGAATAAAAAAAATAAAAATTCAATATGAAAAATACCAAAACACCCCCATGAACCTAGTAATTATTAAAAAAAAACCTTGTGTGAAAGTACAAAAGTACCCCAGAATGCAAACCTTTTTTTTTTCTTTTCTAAGGTCAATAACGTATTTTCACTATATATATATATGAAGAAAGGGAAAAAAAACCCTAAGCCTACAGCCCAACAAATTTTTTATCCTAGGTAAGGTTGTCAAAGATGCTTTTTTGACACGAAACAAAAAATACAATAGAAACTTGGATTGTAAACTTGAATTGTAAAATCATAAGTAATTTTTTTAATTAATTATATATTGATAATTCTAGCCAAGAAATTAATTACATTAAAATATGATAAAGTGAGTCAACAATATTATAATTAATGAATGATCTAAATAAAATGAAAGAGATAAATAGTATGAATCAATATATTAATAACATGAAGAAATAAAAAGTCTCAAAACAAAACTTCTTAATACAGGAGAATCACTTAATGGTAGAAAGTACATATGAAAATTGTGACAACTTAATTGTTCTCATCACAATAAGTTCTAATGGATTCCTTTTGGGTTATACGGTAATGAGTCTAAACTAGTAATTAACTAACATAAATTCAATAATGAAATAAACCCTTTAACAATGTTTAATGTGTTAGAAAAAAATTCAAATTAAAAATAATTATTCATAAATAAATAAATAAAATATAATAATAAAAAATTGTTAATGTTAAAGTTCCTTCATGTAGCCTGAATATCTAATTTTCGCATATTCTTGACAGATTTGAGTCCTGATTTCAAACATGTTATTCTCTCTCGTCTAGATGAATTACTAAGCCTACAATATATGGTTAGAAACCTTCAAATGTCTAGTTTCCAGCCCAACTTTAATCCCGGCAAAATTCCACCGATAGCTCCAAATATATCTCAAACAGTATACGAAGGTCTAGTTTGATAAATTTAACAAGATTCGTCTACTAACTTTGATCATCTGAACTATTATGTTTCCAAACTTCATTTAACCTAAAACTTTACCACGATATATTTTCATATGTCTAATATTTTCCTGTAAAATTTTGGTTCTATCCAATGTATGGTTTGAAAGATATGTCCAATCTCGCAAAACTGGTCTTTAAACATTTAAAGGCCAAATTTGAACCTAACTTGGTTCACATCATAAAATTAGTAAACTCATAAAATCGGATCAAGTTTACCGAGTTTATCGATTTTATCAATTTTGCACGAGTTAAGTCCGATTTTACTGGTTTCGAGATTTTAGTCCGATTTTGCACGTTAAATATATGTTGACTCGTAAAATCATATGATTTTACAAGTGAACTCACGATTTTAACAACAATGATCCTGGGAGTAAAGAAGTATTTTTACTGTTTAAAAGCATATAAAAAGTAAAAAAAAAACTTTGGTCAACAACTTTAGATTTTGTTGATCTTGAGGGTAAAAGTGTATTATTACTATACTAAAAAAAATTGAAAAAAACTAACATACCTCCAACAATCTTTCAATGGCCAATGGCTAGCGGAAAAAATCAAAGTACCCTTACCCTCAAGGCTTTTTTTTTTCTACCCAAAGGCAAAAATGTAGTTTCATTATATATATAATGGGAAAAAAAAACAAAAAAAAACTATTATATAAGTCATCACATACTATTTAACAGAACTATGGTGATTTAGTGATAAGGAAAGCATGTTTTAATTATATTTTATAAAAGAAATGTTACATTGTGGGATATTAATTATTATTAGATAGTTGGCTCATGTTACGTTATAAGTTGGATAAAACTTTTTTTTAACATAAAAAGAAACATCCAAACGTTGCTAACATTTTCCTAGTAGAAAAACATTTTAGACCATGCAGAGGTTGACATGATATGACACGACCAACTTAATAGGTTTAAAAATAACCCGGACAATTAGTAAAAACATCTTTTACTCACAAAAGTTCAAGACAATATTAAAAAAAAAAAACAATATTGAAATGAAAGCATATTGGATCGGCCTTGTCAACCCAGATTAACCTGCCAAATCCGTGGTTCAGATCATGAGACCATGATAACCCTATATAAAGCAAATCAAAACAAATTATAGAGCTCAATTCCCAATTAACTCAGTGTTAAAGAATAAAATTGAGAAAATATATATAAAAAAATAACCTAAGTTAACCTGTTAAACGTCTGACTTGGGTCATGAGTTTGGGATAACCTTATAGAAAATAAACAAAAATGACTTGAGTCAATCCAAGTCACCGAGATAACCTCATTAAAAGTAAACAGAAAAAATAATTTGGGTTAACCCACCAAACCCCTGATTTGGGTCACTAGGATAACCTCATATAAAGTAAAGAGAAAAAATTAACTCAAGTCAACCTGGGTTAACTTATCAAACTCGAAACTTGAATATACTCATTATTGAATGAAAAAATGAAAAAAATCAATATAAAAATAGGGCACAATACAATGACTTGAGTCTACCTGAGTTAACTTATTAAACTCACGACTCAGGTAATGAGATCGAGATAATCTCATTGAAAGCAAACTAGAATAATTCATGAAGTTTAATTCCTAATCAACCCAATGTTTATAGATAAAAATGAAAAAAAATGCCAATTGAAAAAAAAAAAGATAAAAAAACTTGAGTCAACCGAATTAACCCTCAAAACCTGCAACCCGAGTTATAAGACCAAGATAACCTCATAGAAAGCGAACCAAAATAAAATCATGAAATTAAATTCTTAATCAATTCAATATTGAATGATGAAATTGAAAAAAAAATACCAATTAAAAAAGACACAAAAAAAATCAAGTCAACCAGGTTAACTAGTGAAACCTGCAACACGGGTCATAAAACTGAGATAACCATATAAAAGTCAAATCACAATAAATTATGAAGCTCAATAAACCATAAACTAAATATTAAATGATGAAATTAGAGAAATAACATAGATTTAAAATAAACCCTTTTTTGTTTTTGTTTTGTTATTTATTATTGTTATTGTTATATTCTTTATTTTTTTAAAATTCTTTTCGTTTTGGCAAAGAGTGGTTGATGAGTTTATTCACTGATTTTAGTAATGATACCACGTAGCACCTACATTTGGTAGAAATAAATCTAAAGAAGCTCGAGCCAATAAGAACCAGTGATTAAAATTGAAGAAATGGCAAGCAAAAGAGAGCAGCAAGTTAGTGCTGTTCTGCCTGTCGAGCTAGATCGATAGCTTCATCTTTAGAGATAGAAGCAAGAATGGCCATTGATATCTCATTTCTTTATGTGTATGATCCCTTCTATAGCATATAATATGTATGGCTAGGTAGTCAAAAGTTAAAATTCCAAGTAATCTCTATAAATCGATGCTTTTGGATATAAATCATGTGCAGTGTCATCATGAACTCAACTTTGTGCATGCTTGATGCCTTTTGACCTCTACGTGCCAAGTGGCAATTGTTTGTATATTAGGGTTTCAAGGCATGTTACATGTGAGCCGATTAAGATCATCAATAATATATTTCCATGGCTAAAGCACAATTAATTTGAATTCTTGTTACCATGCATGCATGCACAGCACATATAAACCCCCCAGCCCCAATAAAACCAGGTTAACCCAAATTCAAATCTCATCAGAAACGTAGCTTTTTAAACCCTAAAGTTCACTTTGTGGTTAAGGTCGACCAGCACCAACCAACCGTCCCTTTTGGTGACCATTTGAGAGTGTTTCCCACCTAGCTCCTTCCCTTCATTCATAAGAATCCAAGAGATTGAGAGAGAAAGAGAGAAAAGGAGAGCTGGAGACAGAGCCAGCTTTGAAAGAGTGCATGTTTTAAGCTTTGGATGCTTTGTAAAGATACAAAACACTTTATGGCAAATGTCAACCTTGTGAAATCTACAAGTCAAATACTTTTCTCACCATCATCCACCTCTCTTTATACTGCTTCTCTTTCTCTCTCACACACACAAAAACATACTACACATATATAATTAATGGCTTATGATGGGGGGCTCTCAAGGAAAGAGTCAATGGCTACACAGACTCACTTGGTGTCTTCTTGTCTCCCTAGCTATTTATATGATAATGAGGCTCTTTGCTTCTCGTTTTATTTTTTACCTTTACCTCTCCTTTTCGAAGAGACGGGCACACAAAATAAGAGGTTTGTGACAGTAAAACCCCACCAATGGGGTATGTCCACTGAGGCATGTTTCCTATGTCTCATTGCGTGATTTTGCAAAATTTACAAAGGTGGTAGTCTCCATCCAGCCCCGTATGAGGGACCCAATTGCTATTGGGTGGAATAGAGGCGGCCCCATACTTTGTCATGCACCAAAAGAGTGTTTAGACTCCACAAAATTTGACCCCACCATGCACATTTCTCACCCTAGAATTGTGTGCCTTTGCTTTGCTTCCATTTTACACCTCTCTCTCTCTCTCTCGTTTGTTTGAAGTGGTGCTGGGGGTCCATGCATGATAAGAGGTGTAAAGGCATTAGACATGGATAGAGCACAAGAATCCCAGCTTGATGGGCTGCTCATGTGAGGGCAAATCTTGTTATCTTTGCTACTAATTATAGCGCAATATATAATACATGCCATGATTAGGAGTGATATTAAAGTATATGAATTTTATTTGTCAAAACCTTTGGAAAGGAAAGGAAAAGGGAAGGGAAAGGTTTCATCGATCAGGATTGAGTGAGAATGAACAAATTAAGGGTTAGCTTTAATGGCATCAATCATCTCTCGACATGACAGCAACATCACCATGCATTAATATTTCTCCTTTTCTGATCATGTCACTATATGGAGATAAATATATATAGAAGCATCTTTGTGTTTGTCCAAAAGGTATATATATATGCAGGTGGTGAATGCAATACAAAATGCACCTGATCATTAAAAGTTTTCAATACTCCATCATGGCTTTGTTTTACAGTTTACAACGAATTTCACTCCGGCAATTAATTTTGTGTTTGCATTTCGGCTTGTAATGGTTTGTCCATATCACCTAATTAAGTATATATTGTCTACCCTTTAGTGGTTAATTTTTGCTCCTCCCTTTGAGTCTTTAACTACTTTGGTTCCTTAGTTTAAAATTAAGTATATATTAAGGGTTTGTTTGTTTAGCCAAAAATGAAATGACAACTTAACGAAGAAGACTCGATTTCTGTTTTCCTTGCACCAATGGAAAATAATGTCCCTGTCAACGTACAACACTATGCAGAGAGAAAACCCTATTCCGAAAACTCTTGTGCGTATAATCATCATTTTCGGCGTTAGCACTTCGCATCTGGTTTTCTTCCTTTCCATATCGTCGTCACATTTCCCATACCAATAGGGGTCACAACTCTCAATTACCCCTTCAGCTTTTCATTGTAAAATACTATATTTTAACGTTCAAGAAAAAAAAACAAGAGAGAATAATACTATATATTATCTTTTACATGATCTAGAAATAAAATTATTAATTCAAGCTTAGCCACCGGAGGAAAGTATACAAGTGAACATAAGAAGGCAACAACGACAGCAAATTATGTGACATATGTTTGTGCTTTGTGATGGAATGGGAAGTGATACGGACGAGACAATCTAGTAGCAGTAAAGAACAATGGAGTGAAACTGCACGCAAGACCAAGAATTCTCCTTTTATTTCATTTTACCTTATTTATTTATTTTTGAGTATCGGGATAAATATTTCAGTTTTCATGTTCAAGTTCTTTTTTTGAACCCACCCCTGGAATTGTCACTAGCTAGGCCGATGTGTTAACTTGTGATGCTATCGGACGGACGGGTTGTAATGCTCCTGGACGAGATGTCATAGAAAATCACTTTGTATTTCAAGAACACTTACCATTCCATTTTGCATACACATAACTTAAATCAAATTTACTAATTAATATAACATATTAAAGTCGATATAGTTCTTGTTTTGATTTTCATATATTATTTCTATTTTTCTAAATCACTTAAAATCATATCAATTTTAATATGATTTTTAATTAGTATACTTAGTTTAAGTAGATGAAATATGAAATGATGAGTGCTCTTAGAATACTAGAGTTATTTCAGATCATTGTTTGTTAATTATAGAAACCAAATTACATATATTTGATAAAGAAAAAAGGGGAAGTATCATGTGGTAGACTCTTAATGCTATCAGAATTATTTAGTATTATTATAATATATAGAATATATATTGACTTCCATCTTGTTATTCCATAATTAGATCAATGACAAGTAGACATAGAGTTAACCTTCGAAGATTTTTGTCCTAGTAAATATGAGGATATATACTCATTAGTGAATAATGGGGGAAAATGATATGTACGTACCAGTCCAAGAAAATATCATAAAAAACTAATTTTAAAATATATAATTTAACTGGTTAGATTTTAAATTTACTTTCTAGAGATTATCAGTTCGAGTCTCACAAATCTTAGGGCTACTAGAAGCTTACATGGTCATTAATTTTAGAGTTCGTGATACACAAACTGCCCGGATACCTACGTTAATAAAAAAATATAATACCGTATATATAAAACTATATAAAATGATAGTACATAACAGCAAATTATCAATAAATTTTCTACAAACGATACGTTTATGTAAAATTAGATAAGAATATTTTACAGTACTGAATTCCTTTGCACTATTGCCCTGCCAAAGAATCATTTTCCTAAATAGAATACACCTTACCTGGACAAGAAGAGAGAACGGGTTCTTGGTGACTAAATCTGATGATATGCGGTTTGAGCCAACGTATATACACAATATTCCCGTGTCTCTCGGCGGCAGGAATATATCTGGCTAGTGTGATTTCTCATCTGTGTGTACATCTATAGAGATGTAGTCATGCATGCATGTGGGTCTAAAGTTTAGTATCATTGACAATGAGAATATGAACAAAAGCCATTAAGCTCACGGAAGCTCCTAGCTAATAAGGTCCTCCTAGTCCATCAGCCAACAACCCAGATCTCCAGATAAGGTGAAAAGGATCATGCAGGGCCCTAAAAAAGACAAATACAGAGGCAGTGTTGGGAACTTAATGGCAAGAATCGAAATGATTCAGTGGTGGAAAATATGACGATCAGATAATGTAAAACAAAAGAAGGTAACAGTGATACGTTGAATTTTGAGATTCCATTTCCACGTCTTTTTGATGGAGAGATAATTGACAAGATATCATGCCATGGACTATATATTTATTTGTTTGAATGACCCATGACTCCATATTATCATTCACACTGGTCAATAGTGAGTAAAACCCACTTTATTGACTTCATTTCAATTTTCCCTGTACCATCACAATAGGGTGTGATGATTAAAAAAAAAATAAAAACAATCTGCCGAATTTCCAGTAATAAATTTAATATTTTTATGATATTATAATTAAATTAAGGTACCATTGGAAAATGCTGACCTTTGGAGCAAAATATTTGGCCAAAAGTTTATGATTATCTAATTAATACATCATTAATTAGTGATGGATCAGCCCAAGAGTTCAACTTTTATGGAACTTATCCATATCTTCCATGTGTGAACATAATTAAGATGCAAAATATCTTGCACAAGGTTTTCATAAATAAAAATGCTCATTTTGTCATTCACTCTACAATTATAAGAACATCTAATAATATAATATTTCAGTGTTTGAGATTTTTCTTAAAAATATCATATTGATAAATCTAAATTTAACAGGTTTAAAAACCTCTGTCAAGTAAAACGGGCCAAGATTATTGCCTGAATTAATTGGGTCCAGGCATTACATCGGAACCTAATTAATTTTGGATGTTGGACACGCAAGCACTTCTCATTAGATCCAAACATGACGCCTAGATCCAATTAAATTAATTTTAAGTGTTGGGCACACGCCCAATACCCATTAGGTCCAGGTGTAATGCCTTATTCCTGGACCCAATTATTTTTTGGTACCAAGCGCATGACCACCACCTTGCTGGACATGCACCCCAGCATCTCCATAGGCCCAAGCAAGTGCACTGAGCCCAACACTTCCTTGGGATTTTTCCAGGATGACCCCACAAGGGTCTCTCGGTAATTTTTTTGGACCCTTGTGCAAGTCTTCCAATATTTTATATTGATCCAATGCGTATTACTTTGAGTAGAATACAACTCAAAATATCACAAGGGTGAAATAATTCTTCAACCTCTTCTCTCTACAAAAGACAAGACTTATGGGCTATAAATACCCCATGAATCCTTCAAGTTTCAGGTTCACAATCTTTTCATTCTTAATATTTTTAGCATACATATTTTCAGAGTTTATCATTGCATTTTCTCTCTCCATAAAGTTGCTAACATAAGCATTTGAGAGTCCTTACATTCATCTAATGGGACTTTTTGCAAGTACCAGCTACCATCCACATTGGCTTCTCAAGCACCACTAGTAACTAACCACCTGAGTTTTTCATATCAAACCTCCAAGAACCTTGGTTAGGGAGAATAGATTGAATTGCTTTAACTAAGAGGTTAATCGATTATCTAAGATATAAGCGTTATTCCTAAGCATCTTGGATTTTGGAACCTCATCAATTGGCGTCATATGTGAAAAAGTAATAAAAAAAAAAAAGCTATCAGTTTCTTTCTAAAACTTGGTTTTAACATTTCAAAGTCATTCTATGACAAATAACCAAGACACATCTAAGACAGGATGCATGATGAATCTACCTGCCATCTCGGACACTTCTGCCCAACCAGACATTCAACAACTCATTGATCATGTGCAAGTTCTCATTCGGGTCGTGTTGGCAACCTAAGAATAAAATCAGACATTGCCACCTCAACAAGTCTTGACACCCTCGGCAACACAATGTCTTAACACTATGGCTATCAGTCGCACCACCGTAGATGATTACACTACCCAGAGGAGACTAAGCAGAATGACATTCACGAGAGTCCCATAAGGGGTCGTTCATACCATTGTGTTACTTATGCACAAAGTCGGTACTTTGAACATACTCCTCCTAACTATCATGGGATGAACACTAGTTACTTAGCCATCATTCCAGGCCAAACTCCTTGGGCTCCTAAGAGATTAACAGACAAAGGACTAAGAGACAATCTGTATATATCTATAACCCCTATTATGTGAAGAGTTCTCTCTTGTCCAAACAAGTATTAAACACTCAACTCCCTAAGAACTACATTTCCATAAAAATAAATATAGAAAACTATGATGGCCTGTGGGAGAATTGCAGAATATGTGCATTAGCTTAGAGTTAGTCTTCTAAGATAGCGACTCAATGTGAAAAATCCTTCTCACAACCTTGTCGGGGGTCTGCACATGCTTGGTATAATAATTTTAAACCAAACTCCATCGAAGGGTTTATTAACCTTTGTGTCAAGCTAGTGGCACGTTTTAGCCTTAACATACCCACCAAGAAAAGCTTCAAGAAGCTATTTGGTGTTACCCAGCAAAAAGGCAAGCCTACACATACATATTTAAAAAGGTTTAATGAGGAGATGCTCAAGGTGGAAGAGTTTATTAAGTCAGTAAACATAGAGGCCTTGATAAGAAAAGTAAAGGAACATGCTCTCTGAAGAAAACTTTATACCTTACCAGACAAAAGCTTACTCAAGGTGAAGCAAATCATGAAAAATCACATACGGGTGGAAAACACTTGTGTGCTATGATATGGGCTTTCTTATTTTTACAATGCCAGCCAACATAAAGGATCTTCCAAGCAAAATCATTATTCTAGTATAAATGAAAGCTCGAGGAAAAAACATGAAGGACTAACCTAAAGGCGTTTAGTGTATTATAAGGATTTATTACTCCCTTAAGTCAAAATAGGATCACCCATTCAAAGTTTAGGGTAGTAAGGCAAACACGTACCACTTCTAAGACATGTTCATTTTAATAACATCCCTAATTAAAAGAACAATCCATATTCTAGACTTTGACTGATAAGATCATCGAGTTGGCAGCTGCTTGTCGACAGAAAAGAGATTGATAAGGAGGGTTTAAGAGCAGTCAGACTTTAAGAGCTAGGTCGTTATGAGTTTAGATTGATTTTGGGATACCATCATCTGAGCCCATACCTATCACTAAAGTCACCTTAGGATACACAATCCTCAATGAGAATGTAAGGTTATTTTTAAAATAAAAATAGTGTATCTCTAACATATATTTGCTATCTATATATCTTGATGTAATGTCTAAGGGCCTTTTACCAATTCACTAGGAGTTGACCTCTAATCCTTTATTCTCCAGTGCAATCTTAGACTGACACATTCTTCAGATGATAACTATGAGCCTCTCACCAATTCATCAAGAATTGATCTTATATCTCATATTCTCCAATATAGTCTTGGATTAGTATGACTATCTTGTGAGGCTCTCAATCCTCAAGCTATCTCCAAGGATGATCTTAGATCTCCCACCCTTATGTACAATCACTCTCTAATAGGGGGATCCCACGCCCCATGAAAAAACTAGGAAGGTCACACATCTTCTCCACTCTTATTTGACCACTCTTTAAAGGGGGCTCCTGAGTCTTCATGTCATCACTAGGGAGGCTATAGGCCTCCCACTATTTGATAAGATCTTTCTATAAAAGTGAGATCTTAAGCCCTACACCATTGGCTAGGAAACCATGAGCCTCGCGCTATTACAAGGAAAAACCCTTCACGAGTTCCTTCAACCTCTTATAAGTTTTTCTAAGTATAGGCTCACCCTTTACGGGTTCACCTCGGCCTTTTATAAATTTTTCCAAGTATAGGCTCACCTTCTACAGGTTCCCCTCGGCCTTTTAAAAAAATTTCTAAGTATAGGCTCATTCTCTATGGTTTCCTCTCAGCCACTTAAAAATTCTTCTAATTATGGGTTTTTTTCTCCATAAGTTTCCCTTAATCTCTTAGAAAGATTTTCTACGTATAGAGTCTTTTATATCTCACTTAACCCTCAAAGAGACTTTTCTAAGTATGGGTTCCTCCATGGTTCCCCTCTATATACTTAGATTTTTTCTTCAAACATGGTGCACGCCTACGCATGGGCTCTTTGGTAAATAATTTTGAGGTTTCCATCATTTTTCTCAATAAAGAAAAATAGATGAACTTATCATGATAATCGAGTATTTTTACTAGTCTTTGTGTATCAATATCATAAAGACTTGGGGGGATATGAATAAACCTAAATTTAATAAGCTCAAAATCAAATATAACACATGGACCCAATTAATTTTGGGTGTTAGGCGTACACCAAGCACCCATTGGGTCCAGGGAAAACTATTATCAGTATTTACATATTAGTATCAAATTGTTTGAACTAAGAGATTAATCGATTGTCCAACACATAAGTCTTACGTAAACATCTTAGATTTTGAAACCTCATCACATATATTTACATGTTACTTGTACCAATAAACGAAACTAATAAAAACATAAAATAAAATTGTCATTGAAGCAACTAACATTTCAAGAAAAAAAAATTTTATATCCTTGTTTCCCAAGCAGGATTTCCTTTCATTCTCCTAAAAGCTAATGGCCAATTCATTAAATTCAAACTCTTAAAAAATTTCAGTTATGTTTATTTTTTGTGCTTAATGGTTATTGTTGATACATTTAAATGAATTGACTTGTAAATGAATTAAAAATAAATCTTTTTATTATACAATTTTAAGGACTATAGAGATATACGTTGGAAAACTGCGTTAAAACATGGTTAATAGACACATTTAAGGCCAAATTAAAAGTGAGATCCACTTATTTTTTGGTAGAACTTTGTTGGAGTTTAGTCTCCAGCAAAATCTCTTTAACATTGAACATTAATATGATTTACATAAATTATAGGTGAATAAGAAATTAATCTCAAAGAACCCTTAGTTAACATATTTTGGTGAAACCCAAAACTCTCTAAAAGCTTGTCTCACACAGAAAAGAAACAAAACTTTATTGATATTTATAAATTGGAAAGTTGAAAAGTTAAAATTGAGCCTAAATGACACTAAAGCTTTTAGAGGAGAGAGATCCTAAGCAAAGTGGACTTTGAACTTAAGCTCATGCGCACATGCCAGCCCCAACAATGGGCCTAGGTTGGGTTCATTGTAAAATAACTTTTTAGGCCACAAAAAATTATTTTTTCCCAACTTAAATTTGGGATTATATTTGGTCTATGAAGAACTATTTCTTATAATCCATTATTTTTTCTAACCCATGAAAATAATAACCTGAATAGTTTTTCCAATATTTTTTCAACAGAACCTGAACAAGTTTTTTAAACTCAAAAAATATTTGTTTTATGACCATAATGTTCAGGTATTATTATGGATTTATGGTGGTTAATAAAAAGTTATTGATGTAAAAATTAATTATGGTTAATACCATAATTAATTTTTCAACTTTTTTTCTTTCAAAATCAGCTATAAAAATAGGGTTAATGAAGAGTTAAAGAGAATTTTATGATTTTACATACTCTTCTTTACCTTAGATTTATTGTATTTCCCTTCTTTTTTAAGCTTTTATATCTCCAAAATCTAAAGCTTATGTTTATTTTGTTGAGAGTTTATTGAGTTCATCTAGTTTGATTCAAAGACCTTATTTAGAAGTGCATCTAAATTAAGGTGTTGTCGTTGAAATCTTGGGTAACATATTGCAAACAACTTTGACACCAAGAGAGAAGTAGTAAAGTCTTAAATATAATGAATTTATCATTGATAACAATAAAAACTTTATTATTTAAAGTACTCCAGCAAGTATGTATATTTTTTTTATTTTAATTTAAACATGGATTTTTTTTTTAATGAGTGCGAATAGGACTTTATTTTGATATTAATTGTAAGTTGATGTATGTTTAGTATGCATGCTAGAATCTTTATGTATGTTTTTTTGTTTGTGTTGATAACATGTTTATATATATATGTTTTCACATTTATATTTTTGTTATGATAAACTAAACAATCTAACCTATGCTTATTTTTATGACCCCTCCAATACAATCTTAAGACTTTATGCTTAACATGTTTTTTGTTTAGTATGTTCTTGTACTTATGCTATCATGTGTGGTTTTTTTATGCTTGTTATTTGTTCTAACTAGTCTTAAGAGAGAGAGAAAATATCATATACTTTGATACATCTTAAACTTATTTTAGAACAAATATTTTAAAAAGATTATTTGTTTAAAAAAATTAGCATTTAATTTTTAATCATTATAGTTTATAATTTTATCTAGTTTGCTATATTCATGCAATTATTTAAATCTCTATGATTTGTTACATGGTATATAATTTTATGAACTAGGCTTTTATAAACCATGTTTATATCTTTGTTTAGTTTATACATATTACTTGCAAACTTGTTTATATGATTATGAATTTTGTCAATCTTTTTAAGCATATTAGTTTGACACAATGCATGTTTAATTTGAACTAAAATAAACAAAAGTGTTTATTTTTTATCTTGCTTAGTTTTTTTTTGTTAAGTTACTTTATTACTATTTTGTTTTATATTACTTGGTTATTGTGGAGCCAAAATATTTATTTATTAATATTATTGGTTATTTCTTTACAAAGAAAATTATATTGATCATGGCATCATCTCGAGTATTAGTTGTTCTAACCAATGTTGCTTCTATTTTGGTAGTGAGGATTCCACCATCACTTTTTATGATGTTTGGCAAGAAACCTACCAATGTTGCTTTAGCACTTACTGCTTTGATAATGAGGTTTCTACCATCATATTTTGTGGTGAATGGTGAGAAGCCCAAAAGGTTTAATGAATTGAATTTTAAAGAAGTGCCAAAACAATCAAATGATGAATCTGATCCCACTTTTATGGCAGTTGTGGATGCTTGGAATCATAGTGATTTCATGTGAAAAAACTACATCCTGAATGGATTGCATTTTGGAAAGATTTAGACAAAAAATTCAAGGCTAAAGTTGTCAGTATGAAAAGGTTCATAGTCAGCAAAGAGTAATAAATTTATACTCTTTAAAAATAACATCAAAGTTATCTAGTCAAATTTTTTCACGTATACAACACTATTCATATATACATTATTGTTTACATATAAGAAAAGTTAATGTGGTGAGTATATACGGTCTAAGAAGTTTTGTCTAAAGAGATTAAGTTTTAAGCGAGATCATTTATGACCCCTCCAATTTTTTATAGGAATTTACAAAATAAAAGTATTATTCATATGATACTATTTTCATATACGATGCAGTTCAAATGTAAAATGGTGATAATTGAACAAATCATAATGAACAAAATAGGGTTCAGAAAAGTAACCCAAGAAAAGAAATGACTAGTGAAGTCAATATCAACGAGGTTGATCACCTCACTAAAAAAGTTTCAGAAATGAACATGTTTATTGTTGTTTCCAAATTCAACATGATTTAAAAAATCCTGAGCATTGGTGGGTAACAACAAGAAATGTATTTGCTGAGAAAATGATATTCTTCACTTATATAGAAATTGATAGTGAATATTTATACATAGATAATTCATCAACCTCCAAGGTATTAAGTGTTGAGAAGGTCATTTTGAATATACTTTTGGAAAAAAAAAATCCCTCGATAATGTGATTCAAGGTTGAAATTGAACTTAATGTTTGGATCATAGTTGAGTAAAAATAGTTTTAAGTTGATCTTCAAGAGTGATAAATTTGAACTCTCTTAAAAAATTAATGTTTATAAGAGAGGAGTATCTTAGTGATGACCTCTTTAAAATGAATATAATAACCACTAAAACCATAGATGAGAAGAAGAGTGATGATACATCTTCTTCTTACCTACTTGAGTCTTGTGACTTGTGGCATGACAAGCAAAGTCATATGAATTATAATTTTATACGAAGGTTAATAAATCTTGATTTATTACCAAGTATAATTTTTAACATTTTTATTTTAATGTTGAGGAACTTAAAACTAAGAAAATTCTTCTTTCCAATTAGAGTAAGGATGAACTTTATTTTTTTTACTAAGATGTCTACCATATTTGTTCTTCAAGCTCTCCTTACTACTTGTGTTTCTCCTTAAAACTTGGCATCAAAGACTTGGTCATCCTAATAGTAAAAATTGTTCAAAGTTTAGCATCTTGAGGTTAGTTTTATTATTCTTCTTACCCATTAGACAAGTTGTTTGGATTATCTTTGGATCTCACAAGTCATAGAACTTATGCTACTTGATGTTATCCACTTTTAACGCCATGAAAAATCAAGAAAATAAAAAAAATACAAAAATAAAATACAAAATACAAAAGGATATACATGAAGAAAGCTTAGAAGATTACTTGGGTTGGTGGTGAAGAATCAAAATGACAAGTGGAAAAGTTGGAGGACCAAAATGTATAAGATTGACAAAATTTGCAACCTCATTCTGATTGACAAAGAGCCTCATTGGTGAAACTATTTTTATTTGAGGTAAAGAAATACAAATTTGGATAGGTAAGGACTTAATGAGAATTTTGAAAGGCTTAATTAATCTTATTGAAGACTTAATTGCAAGGACAATTAGTTTTGGAGTCAATTTGGGTGTTAAATGGAATAAATTAAAGTCTTGGGACTTGATTGGTTTTTGAGAGGTTTAATTGGACGAATCAGGGGCTTAATTGTAAGAATATTGAAGTTTGAAAAGCAATTAGGGACTTGATTAAAGAAATCCAAAATCCAAAACCAAACTGAAAAAAGGCGCATGATTGTAGGGGTTAAAATCGACCAAATCAAGGGTCAAATTGGAGAAAATTCAAAGTTTGATGGTTAATTAAGGGTTCAAGTGCACAAATTAAAAAACAATGACCAAGATGAAAATGGCACTGAACTTTGAGGATGATGATTGAGTTTGGCAGGGGTGAAATTACCTAAAATTAAGAGTTTGGGAGTCAATTACGGGTGCAATTAAAAGCAATTGAAATAATAGGGACTGAAGTGAAATTTGTCAAATCCCAAATTAAAGCCCTAATTTCTAGGGTTTAACCTAGACGATGTGTCGTTTAGTCACTGTTTGGTTTCTTTTTGATAGTTTTGGCTGATTGAGTAAGCACCTTCAAGAGAATAAATATGACGTCTCCGACCACCTCTAAGGCTATAACCACCACCATTCAACTAAGAAGCAACGCCTCTACAAAGATCAACTACTCATATCATACGTTTACATCCTATTTTCTTCAATGAACTCAACAACATCTTTTCTCTTATCAGTCATCACTGCATTTTTAGGTTCTCGATTGATTGAGTTGGCATTCAAACGAATGAATTTGGAACTACAAACCTTCAAATTAAGCAAGAATGGATCCAATCGAAAGGTATGCTTCTCCTCTACTAAGTTCAGGTGGTTTCTGATGACGTTTACATCATAGTTGCTCCGATGAATCCTTGAAATTGGCCAACTCAATCAGCCTTGACTGAGATACCTGTTTATGCAAAACCACTCAACCTTTTCTTTTGTTCACACTTAAAAATTCCCAAGGGTTTTTATCAAGGGTCATAAATCTTTCTTCTAAAATCAGAAGGTGAGGGATGCGTATCTTTATCTTCAAGCAAAAGAAAACCACCTAGGAAAATTTGTTACAAAACCACCATTCCAAAACCATTGAAAGATAAAGGTTTCAACTGTTAATATTTGTCCAAAACTCTATTATTTTGATCAAAGGGCTAAACTTTGATCAATCTATGTTTGAATCCATCAAGAACCCTTGTGAAATCCTATAAATACCCCTAGAAAATAAATAAAAAAAGAGAGAAAAAAATATAGAGAAATACATTATGAAAAGAGCCTGGTGTGAAAGTTCAAGAGAATAACATAGAGGGTCTAACAAGCTTTGGAAGGAAAAGATAGTGAAAGGGATAAAGGAAAAGAAAAGAGAAGGAAAATAGCATTCCATAACCAGCAAGCATGGAGAAGGTATAACCATGTAAAAGTTCAAAGGTGGACTCCATATGGCCTGCCTATTCATGTTTTTTTAATGTTTAAACCCCTTTCGATGTTGTTTGAGCTTATCTTGTATTTTTTGGTTTGATTATGGTGTTGGAATAATCTGATGTTTTTTGGTAGAGTTTGTTTTGTTCTTGTTCTTGTTTTAAGCATGTTTTAGATTGCTCAAGCTTTTGTTATGATAATTTATTTTAGTTTTGGTCAATAATGTGTTAGAGAGGTTTGCACTAAAGGCATGATTCTTGGTTTTGATGCTTGTTTGATTTTATTTTTTTAGTCCAATAGCATGTTGATGATGTATATGAGGTATTTTGATTAGTGTTTGACTCAGTTTTGTAATAAAATAGTAAGTTGTTTTTATTTGTGGGTTAGAGATTTTAGAAGTATATTGATCAATTTGATGTCTTTTAGTGCAAGTTCATGATTCATACAAGTATGTTTTAACATATAGATGTTAAAGATATCAAGTTTTGAATCCAAATAGAATGAATATAATTGTTTTTTAGCTTTGGTAGTTTTTAACTTAGAAAATTCATGCATGTTATTGATAATTTGATGTTATTTGTTAGTTTTTTGGATTCAAATATTCTTAATATTGGTAATGTGATTTGTGAGGATTAAATGCAACATGTTTTAGATGCCTAAGAGGCTAGTTTAGAGTTTAACAGTAAGCTGAGAATTTATGGGTTGCTGGGTCTGTTTCTTCCTTGGAAAAAATATTGTCTTAGCCTTATGATTTGGATCATCTTTGGTCCAATTCTTTGTACTAAACCATTCAGGCAACTTGACTAGTATGTAATCTAGGGTTTATTTACGTCAATAAAAGGTTTATGAGGGTTTTAATCCTAGAATTTTGGTTTTGAAAAAAAATCAAAACCTATTTTGACAAAATCGTGTTGATTCTTTGATAAATGAAGTGAATGGATGCTAGACTATGAATCCTTGCATGATTGCAAATAAAAATTTGCCCTTGATTGCATAAAAACTTGTTTTGATTGAAATTTGTGTTTGTTGGGTTCTTGATAATATGCTTCGTGTTTTTCATGATTTGAGTGTTTGATTTGTTTTTTTGTGAAATTTTTTTATGTTTTGTGTTAATTTTCAACTTTGATTTTGTTTTAGTTTAAACCTTTGTTTTGGTTTAATTTTTGGTTCAAGCCTTGGTTTTTGGTTCTGTTAATGGTTGAACCAGTATTTTTGGGTTGACCCATTTGATTTTGTTTTGGGCTAAGTACTTAATGCTTTATTTGTTTGGATAACTTTTTGTTAAGGATTTTTTTTGGTTAAAAGGGGTGTTTGACAAACACACCCTTAAGTCCATTTTGACAGTTTTTTAGGGCAAGAAAAAATACTTTTGCTAAACATGGCCTTACATAAATAAATAAATAATAATAATAATATAAAAAACCAAAAAATGAATTTTAGTTGTTGCATATGGCTCAATCCTTACAAAAACAAAATTGTATTTTATTTATAAAAAGGAGAGAAAATTGTTTTTCGTATTTTTTTTAGAAGTGTTTTGTTTTTTTTTTGTATTTTTGGAATTTACAAGTTTGTAAAATTCCTTAAGGATTTGACCAATATTTCAATAACCCTACAAATTTTAATTCGTGAAAATTAATTATCAATATTCTGGTATAAAAGTTGAACCTACCAATAGGCTAGCATTTAAGTTTCAGGAGTTAGCTAGAAATTCTCATAATTATTTTGAATATTCACTAATTTTAATTGGGAGTATTGTTTTCATTAGAATATACAAGTTGTGGAAATCACTTTTTCCTTCCAAGACAGGTGAAACCTGTCAGGGCACCTACATAGATTCTTTCTATAATAGTTTACCTGGGCATACGAGCCCATAATAAATGTGAAATGCCAGATTTATTCATAAGCGTAAATTTTTGTTCTAAGTCATAGATAGACTATCGGTTAGGAACCTATCAACACCTTTAAACCACATCCAAACTACACAATACAGCTTATCTCAAGTAAAATGTGCTAGGGGTGTTAGTACCTTCCCTGACCACAATCCATTACTCTAGAATTTCATATAAGACCAGTCTACCAGGGTCTCCTAGTGACCCTGAACCAAATAACTAAGTGGCGACTTCTTAATCTTGACGCCATAATAACGCGCTCACACGTGTGACACTACTTCAGATTTCTTTTTTAGTCATACATGAGGCTACACTCCAATGATTTTTTTTTTTAATGAATTTGACTATTTTATTATTTTTATAGATGTATGTTTATTTAGTTCTATCTGTGTTTATATAAATGTGAGTTCTTAAAATTTTTCTATAATTTTATAAACTTATTGAACATCAATTTGATACTAAAATCAAAGTGGTCCAAATTAATTGGTGCAATGATTGTTGTTACACATTTTTCGGCCCCACGTGCTGGAGATAGTGTGTACCTCACTTGAACCAAATGTAAGAGTTTAGTTCATGATTGTTGAGGAATTGACAAAACCATTGAAGAAAGAAGTGTTTTTCGAACCCTGTCTCAACTGTTTTCTACTCTCTTTATCCTCCCTCTTTGATGTTGAAATCATCAGGTTTCTTAGGCTAATTAGGAGTCTTCACAATGTTAAATTTGTTCATTCTTTATCTAGTCTTTAAGGTTGAATAAATCCCTCAGAATTTGCACTAAAAAATTGATTCTGCTATTGTCGCAATTCTGTTGTAATACCAATTTTGTTCCAACTTGGGCTTTGATTCTGACTTGATTTCGGGCAATATCCGGCTATTTCAGCTATACGTTGTCATTCATGACATGTTAAAGAGTTGATTCACACCTTTAGTGGGTCCTAGGAACTGCTTTTCTTAGGACAAACTCACAGTCATATGAGAATGCTCGGTATTGTCAATTTCCAAATCAGATCAAGAAATCCTTTTTGACCAACCAGATAGCGGTCAAATTCTGTTCTTCAAAATGATTTTATTTGACTTTGAATCCTTCATGAAAGTTGTAGTCTTGTACGTGTAGATGAATTTGGGTTTTTGAATCGCCTGATTTCGATATCAGAAGCTAAAGATATTCATGTTTGAATGTCTAGTGTAAAAGTATAGAATCTTGTCGCGAGAAGGATTCCAGCCTGAGTTTTTTTTGCAATTCTATTCTTCAAAAAAAATTATTTAACCTTGAATCCTTCATGAAAGTTGTAGTCATGTACGTATAGATGAATTTGGGTTTTTGAATCACATGATTTCGATATCAAAAGTTCAAGATATTCTCGTTTGAAGGTCTAGCATGAAAGTAGAGAATCTTGTTGTAAGAAGGGTTCTAGCCCGAGTTCGCAGGTCTAATTCAAGGGATTACACACCAGTTGGAAGGACTTTGTTTTTTTACCAAGGACTGAATTGAAAAGTGATAAAATGAGGGATTTAATTGAAGATGAAATTAGAAGGAAATGGGCTGGTTTTTAAGAAGTTGAAAAGGGGGACTGGATCATCAGAAAATGATAGGAATTCTACCACGCCAAATAAGGAAATACGACTTTGCACCATGGTACTCTTCATTTGTGTTTTGAACAGTACCCCTCCCCGTCTACAATTCTTTCCTTTCTCTGCACAACTATTCTCACTGGTTTCCATGATTCCCTAGCCCGATTTTGGAGCTACAGATCATGTTTTTTTCCAGCTTCAATCCAAAGAAGATAACAACTTTTGTGCCTTCTCTGTGCCAACAACAAAATGACATGAAAAGGAGGACCTCACCATCATCTAATGGCTGAGATTTCATCCCTAACACAGATGGTTGGGATGGTGTGTTAATGAGGAAAGTGATTATGGGAATCATTATAATATAAATCAGAATATTTTGGTTTCCTAATTGGTTTTATTTTATTGTAAATCAACCGAGATTTGCATCCTAGATTAGTGTAATGTTTGTTTCCTAAATAGAGCTGCGTATAGACAATATATATGCCTCCTCTGCTGACCTAATGGAGGGAGAAGAAAAGGGGGAGAGAGGCAGGCAATAGGAAGTAGAAAAACAAAAAAAAAAACGAAAGAGAAAAGAGAGAAAAAGACAAAGAACAGGGGAGAACAGGGGAAGTTTTCTTTCATCTTTTTTATTGTGAAAATCTTCATAGGAACAAAGATATAGGGAAAAGAGAGGGAGCCAAATGCAAAGAGAAAGAGAGAAAGATTCAGACGTAGTCACTCCCAAACTTCCATCTTTAACAAGCACCAGCACCAGAGGAACCCAAAGGCAAAGAGAAGATGAGGACACAAGAAGAAGGCTGGACGAACGCAGATAGTGGAGAACTAAAAACCAGACCGCCAGCAGACCAGGTAAATTGTTTCTCTCCTTTCTCAGTTTTGCATTTACATTTAAAAGATTTGGCGTTGTAAGAAGGTAAATTAATTACCTTCGCACTATGCAGTGCATGCGTGTGTAATTCATGCATGCAACCTGCAACCTGCAACAGTGCCTAACCGAGTCACTGGTTTGGACTAGTGACCCGGCTAGGCCTGCTGGGTTTAGCCTAGCCACATGGACCGAGCTGGACCCGGCCTAAAAAAAAACATGTGATTGTTAGTTCTCGTGTATTTATTTTGTGGTTTGTATTTTTATATTGTAGAAATACAAATCTGGTATTAAAATATCTAGTTTTCTATGAAATGTTGCATATATATATATATATATATATATATATATATATATATATATATATATATTCTTGTGTGTTGCATACGGCCAATGCCCTAACATATTTTGAACATTACTCTTAAAAAAAACACAAATATTCAAAGTTTAAAAGAAAATGTGTTTAAGCATGGATTTCTTAAACACAAAAATTATTTTCTTGCATTTTAGATTTTACAACATGTTTGTAAATTCCAAAGGGTGTTGACCAATATTCTAAAAATATAAAAATTTTATTTTTGGGAATTCATCTATTATTCACTATTAATATTTGGATAAAGAAACCTCAAGTGGTTAATATCCAAAATATTTTTCTATGAATAATAAGTCATTATCCTTTAATAATATAAGGACAAAGAAACCTATGAAAGGTAAATGTCCAAAATATTGTTGAGGGTAATACAACTTATTTATTTTTAACATAAGGATAGATTTATACCCAAAATATTATTTAGAACAATTTAATTGCACATCCTTGAAAGAAGCCTTAATTATAATTGGGGACATTTCAATTTTTGTTTCACGGTTTATGAGTCATGAAAATATGAAATACTAAGGTAAAAATGGGCTTTTAAAGCACCTTGAATTTCCTTAGATTTCTAACTTAATTTTTTTGTTTCTCTTCCTTGCAATTTACGAGTCTCGAATACTTGAAAGACTAAGGAAAAAATGAGCTTTTAAGCACATTGAATCTCCTTAGGTTTCTATTTTAGTTGTCTCTTAATTTATAGGTTGTAAATTTATTTCAAATCAAACACAGATTTCAAGATATCTGTATCGATCCTCCTTGGCACTCTATAGACATATCTAAATGTATGATCCATATTGGCTAAGGGTTCTTTCTTTTAGACTTTTAACCAAAGTCCATTCATCATAGCAAACATATCCTAGGAAAATTGGTTAGAGAACACCAACACTATAACAATTATAAGGCAAACCAAACACCAAGCAGCTTACCTTAGGTAGGGTGTACTAGGGGTACTAAAACCTTCCCTTTACTCAACCAGTTCCTTGCCTTAAAATCTCTGAAAGACCAGTTAGGTTTTCTAATGACCATAATACTAGGTGGCGACTCCTTTATTCATAAAACAAAAACCCTGAAATCAATCCCCGCTCCCGGAAAGGGTTGTCATGACGTCGCGCTCTCACGAGGGTGCGACAATGATTATCAAAAATCAAATACCTATTTTAAAGAAATTAGAATTCATCACCTTTGAGTCTCTTATTTACCATTTTAAGAGTATGTTTATGTCAATCTTGGATAAAAAGTCTCCCTTTGAATATCTATTTAATTTAAAATCAGATTATTCCTTCTTTAAAATCTTTCTTTGTCTTTATTTTTTTATGAATATATAATAGACATAAAATTAATTTTCATTCACTAAATGTGTTTTTACTGGCTATAATACCTCTTGTTTCAATTATAAATGTTTCAATATTTCTGCATGAAAGATTTATGTGGCTAAGCATTTCTATTTTTTTGAAACTATTTTCTCATTTACACATGTTGATTAGAAGCAAAGTGATTTTTTCTATTTTTTCATGTCCAATGATTACAACCCTTTTACTCCTTTCACAACCTGCTTACCACAAATAACTTGTGACCATAAGTCAACCTTTGCCAACATCTAACACAACACTTTCTAATCATTTACTTAATGATTATCGAACATTTGAGCTTTAGGTAAGTTTCTTGTCAAATAACTATCTCAACTTGTGTCAGCATCTACCACATCGCTTCCTAATCCATTACTTAGTGATTACCAAGAACTTAAACTTCAAGTAAGTCTCTTGTCAAAGAGTCATCTCAATAAAAAAAAGCTTAAGCTATTTAGGTGATATCTCAATATATGATTTATATTATTATATAGTTAAGTAAAATTCATTTGGGCTTTAAACTTACACAAGTCCATCATTTTCTTATGCTTAATTTTAATTCGTTAGAATAAGAGTAATGACATTCAAACTTGTGATCATTTGGTAATCAATACTCTGATAGTATGTCAAAGAACTATTTCAACCTAGAAGCTTAAGTTGTTCAGGTGGGGCTTCAAGATATAATTTATATTATTTTCTAATATCTTTTTCATCTTTGATGATTATAAAGGAGCATTATTTCTCTTTATCACCTTCTTGGGTTTATCTAAACATGGTTAGGTCTTTTATTTTTTTTTAACTCTAAAGGTTTTAGACCCTACTCTAGCCTCTACCTCTCACTAGGGGCTTAATTTGATGGTGGGATTTAGCGGTTATATGATGCATTCTACTTCAGGTTTAGATCCTACTCCTTTCAATGGCTAGCCACTTGTTGCACCTACTATTAAGACTGCTACTTTTACATTTCAATAATCCATTTGAATCAATGGCTTGGTACTTTGCTATATGTCCAAGTCAAAGCCTTCAATAGTGGTGGCCATTCATCCTCGAGTGTCAAGACACCAATTGTTCATTTTCTAGTCTTAATGACTAAGAAATTTAAAAGAGGCTAGTTGCTTGATTAAGTGGTATGATGATACGGTCAACGAACTAAATGCTTTATGAGAAAATGACACTTAGTCACTTTCCTTCTTCAGATAAGGTGAATATAGTTGGGTGTCTATTGATCAATCAAATATTTTTTAGATCAATTATGTTATTTGTTCTTCACTTCTATTTTTTGATGAAAAATCTTAGAAACTAAATCTTGAATAGAGATATATAACAACCTTGCAAATTCAAATAGAATGTAAGTGTTGAATATTTCAATCCTTAAAAAATATATATTATTCTAAGAAATGTTAGGAAAATAAGTAAAAGGAAAAAAGAAAAGTAAATAAATTAGTATATAAAGGAAAGCTTGTAAATAAAACAGTAAAGAAAAAAAATGATAATGAAAGATATGTTGCAAGAAAGCTTTAAAGAAATTATATATGTGGGGCTAGTCATCTTTCCCAATAATTAGATGACCTATTTTTATTTCTACAATATTAGAGTTTCACTTAAGAATCTAGATCTAACAATATACAGATTGTTCATGTCAGATAAAAGGATTACATGATGAATTCTAATACAAATTAAGTTCTAAATTATTACACATCTCCTTTTCTAGTAACTACATGAATCCTAATTTATTCTACATATATCAGTTTATTCCATTGATGACTCTTGCTTTGAATATAACTGAATTTTCTGGTCAATTATACGAACTTGTTACTATGATCGATTGCTTTCTAACTTGCTTGGTTGATTTGGACTCTTCTTGTAATTGGTTGATTTCACGGTTGATAATCAATTTTAGCCTTAATTTTCTTATTTGGTGATGAACAATCATTGTTCTTACATAATTGATATGTGGATGCATATTTTTTTTATATAAAATTGCCCCCTTATATTCATTTATTTCTAAACTAAATAAAGAAATATTCCGCATCATATAATGCTTGAATCGATCAAACAAACTAACCATTTATAATGTTGATAATAACCTTTGTTTACCCAAAAGTGTTGATCATGCTCCTAGTTTCTGTTGGACATGTCAACCAATCAATCATTTCAAACAAGTTTGATCTGGCTATGTTAATTGTTATGCTTAGGTTAGAACTGCAACATTATTTTTTTAATTAATTCGCCAATTTATTATTAAAAACCCTCTCATTTTGTTTTAAAAAATAAAAGCCTTTCCGAATTCCTCCATCTTTTTTCTGTAAAAACTCAAAAATTTCAAGAATAATACATCATCTTTCATCAATGACCTCTTTCAGCAATCCATCCCAACTAAAATCAATCTTTTTACTTTGTTTTTAAAATTACATAGATTGCATTCCTAATATTAATTCGAGAATAACAAGTGGTGTAAGATATGTCAGAAGAGTACCTGAGACCATACCAGAACAAAGTCACTCATAAAGAAAATAGTCTTTTTCCTTTTAACATTAAAGAAGAGTGGCTTATACTTTAAGATGATCTTATCAACCTCAACATATGAAAGTGTCAAGCCTTACCATCGCTAAACATATTAGTTGGTTGGATAGAATGGAGAAACACCTTGGTGAAGAATAAAAATGCTAAAATATTTTAAACACATTTAACTATCTGAAGTTTTTACCAAACTAAATGAAGAAACTTATAGCAACCCAATCCTATTTTTGGTAAAAATCTAGTAATTTTTTTATTTACATACATGATATAAACTATTACATTTTATGATCTGGCCTTGATAGGAGGTTGAAAAAATAGAGAAACATTAAAATATTTTCAATGGAATCCAACTATTTCAAGTTCCTACAAAACCAAACAAGGAACTTATAGCAGCTTTGTCTCTTTTCTTTTTTTATCAAAAGCCAATAACATCTTTTTATTTAGATACGAGATACAAACTAACTATTACACTTTATAATTTGTCCTTAATAAAAGGTTTGTATCTTGCTAATGATGAACTTTGTGCTTCTTTATAATTTCAAACTAACTAATTTAAAGACCTATTAGTGGGAATTATAGATTATAGGAAATTATTATAAAGGAAAAGAAGAAAAAAATAAATCATCTCACACAAAGAGAGCATGTAGCCTTCCTTTTTTATTAGGTGTGTAGGTATTTAATTTGTTTCAAGTTTAAAAGGCCAACCAAGGTTTACCTGAAGATAGATATGAACTTGGCTAAGGGTAAGACCATTATTTTAGGACCTTCGTGCATAGCCACATCTATAGGGCACTAGAGAAATGATAGACAAAGACTAAAATTACCCATTTATGATTAAGTGAAATGTTTATGGATTTTAGTGATGATTTCAAGCATGAGTTACCATCTATTTTCATAAATTTAGCGATGCCAAAACCACTTTAAATCCCCAACAAAGATGTATACGCGAAAGCTTACTTAGAACTAGATTTCATGATTTACCTTTTTAAGATATATGTAAAAAACCTTATTATCCATGATAAAAGGGAAGTGATAAGTCCATGATTACCTTAATTTGTATAAGGACTAGACTTAAATGGTTATGATACCTTAACATCAAAGGACAAGTGTTAAGAAAAAGGATAATGTTGTAGTTTGAAGAAGCATTCTAACTTACAAGGATCTTTAATATGGATTGGTGATAGATCCAATATACAGGAACAACTATTATTCTTGTGAACCATACAACCCTCACTTCATGGAAAGATAACTAAGGGTTTGTACAATGTATACCCTTTTTAATATATTATGCCATAAACAAGGTTAATCATAAAAAGGTTGATCCAGATCAAATAATCTTTGAAGTCTAGGAAAGATAGTTAATGAATCTTTAGCAGCAAAATCCCATTAAGAAAGATGTAAGATGGTAGATTTTTCATTAATTATAGACCATCAATTAAGATATCTATTATTATACAAGAAGGCTATCAATATCCTCTTCAATGCTTTCTTAGAAGATATGGAAAAAAAAAATTCTTTTTTTGATGAAAAACCATTGACTTAAATAAACAAGAGAAAACTTTCTAAAATCTCATGTATAAGGCTAACCAAAAAGGCTACCTAAAGAGACTCTAGTAAGAACAATGTCACCCTTAGCTTGATAGTTTTAATTTATTTAATAATGTTTTGTACTCTAAAATATCCACTTTATTTTATGTTTATCATCTCATCCTAATAGCGTTTCTTCACTTAGCAACACTTGGTCTTACCAAACCCTAACATCCTATCATAGTAAAAGAGGATTAACCTGATAAGGCTCTAATTGCTAGGTTAAGGACTGAGCTTATGTTAAATATTTTGATCAAAATATAACGTGTTTTGACTTGTTTTCAAAAAAATTTCATACCCTATTATTCTTGCCTTTTTTAGGTACCAATCCTTAAAACTACTCTTTCATTAGTTGTTCCAACTATGGATATGATTTTGAAGAAGCACATTTTTTTTAGGCCAAGTGCTTCCCTTTCAATAGTTGTTGCAGTACAAAGTATTGTTGCTTTTTCTTTTAAGAATGCTTTATTAAATCCTACTTTTATGCCACCAATTTCTTCTACTACCCTTTCTAAAACTAATCCTCATTCAACTCCTGCAAATGTCCAAGATAAATCTTTTCTTTTCCACTAAATGAATCTACTAAACCTATGGTTTTTCTATTTCTGAAGAAGAACCTTTTAGGATTCATTATCTAATCATTGATTATTCTAAAGTGAAAATGGACATGATCTTGAAAAGAAAATCCCTCATATCCTTATCTATCAATGATGGTGGTACAAATAAGGCCATTATAGAAAGAGTTGACACAATGATTGAAGTTTTTTTAAGAAAGAAAAGAAATGGTGAAACAAATGATGTGCTTAATTTTTATGTGATTTTTATCACTCTTACCCTTTTTTAATTTATATTTAGTTTCTTTGCTTTATATATATTTTTATTTTATCTATTTTTATATAAAAATAAATAAATTCATGGAATCATTGGCTTTGTAGTGAAAAATTAGCATTCAATCCTTGAATTTTAGCTAAGCAAGAACTCTAATTGAGTTTAGGATTATGGTATTGAGGAAGCCCATTTAGAAGCTAATTAAATGAGGAAATTTACCATGAAGAGGTCTGGTTGACTTGTGTTTATGTCTTGGGAAAGAAGAGAAAGAGAAAAGTTAAATTTTGTATTATAAGAACAAAGAAATCTCCTTAACAAAAATTTCATATATATCAAATGACTCTACTAAATCTAGGTTTTGATGAGACCAATAATAGAAGTTTAGCCAAATAAGTTTTTATATATTCAAAAGTAGTTTATTTCTTTTTGGTCTATTGAAACTTATCTATGATATTTTCTTTTAAGAGCTTAGTAAATAGCCTAATATTCTTGACAATAATTAATACAAACCTCCTAAGAAAATTGATTTTGTCAATAAGGTGTTATAATTCCTTTTTATTTTGAGTTTATGCTTTTATGATGGACTTTTCTTTGATTTTATCCATCTCTATTCCACATTAATATACTATAAATACAAAGAATCTCTTTGATTATACATCAAATGCACATTTTAGTAGACTCATCTTGAGACTTTGTACTCTCATGAATTCAAAGACGGAATATAATCCACCTAAATGATTGCTTTAGACTTTGACTTAACCTTTATATCATTAATGTAGACCTCTGGTTAATCATATCATTGAATATCAAATTTATGGCTTTTTGGTTTGTAGCACCAGAACTCTTTAGACTAAATGGTGTTACCAACTATTCATACTTCCTTAGTGAACTAGGATATTTTAAAAAAGTCTTAGACACATCATCTTCTATAATAAAGATATGATTATAGCGTGAATAATTATCTATAAAGATGAGGATTTCATTACCAAATATTGAATTAATAAACATATTACCATTGGTATTTGATATTCATCTTTTAAAGTTACAAGATTAAGGCTTTCAAAATATATCCATACCTTTAATTTGCCATTGTTTTTTTAATACTAGAACTATGTTCGGTATCTGTTCATCATATCTTATTGGCCTAGTAAATCTAGCTTTCAAAAGTTATTTCATTTCATCTTCCACATGATCAACCATATTTGGATCCATTCTTTGTGAATGATGTTTGTATGACTTAAACACAATTTTGATTGGAAATGAATGTTCGACCAAACTTCTATCTAAACTAGATATTTCATCATAATATTAGGAAAAATAGTTTTTATAAGTTTGAAGTAGTGATACTAGGTCTTTTTTATAATTTTGAGATAAATTTTATTTTATAAAAGTTGAACTAGGTTTATCTTCGATCCCCAAGTTAATTTAATTAAAGGGTTCTAAACTTTAGCTTGTCTATTATCCATTTTTAACAGTGCTGGGTGGAAATTGTCATATTAGGCATGATTAATTGATAATCTTAATATAATTCTATTAAACAAATTTATTTTCTTGTGTCTAATATGTTTATATGCTTTGTCAAAAATCACAAAACATGTCAACATCTTGGTGACTCATTTATTCTTATGTTTTGAATCCTTAGCCATTGTTTTTTTGTTGTAGGATACTTAGTCTGTCAAAGATTATTGTTAGTTGCCCTATTCATACTATATCTTTACTAATTGGAAAGTTGATTAGGCGAGCCATGTTGTTCATGCCTATTGATTGGACTAGGACTACACCATTGCTATGTAGTCATGTATATATCATCTTTAAGCTGGTTATAAATGCCTTTTCATATCTTTGATTATCTTAGTTAATCTATCTAGTAACCAAAACATTAAATTTTGATACAAGGATGATGGCATACATATGTTAGCTTGTATCCATTCTCGTGTGAGTAAAGAGTTATAAATTATCTTTGCTTTAACCCTGAAAAAATTACATTAAAGGAATTGGACCCAACTCTTAGATCCTTTTGTGCTTGATGTTTGTGCCGCTTAATTTTAGTAGGTCTTTTAGAGGTTTTAGCCTAACATTAAGTTGTAACTTGTTTAACTTTTCCCCTTAAGTCTTCTCCTTTAAGAAGAATGTTATGATAAATAGAGCACCTATATGCCTCAGAGGAAATTATTCCCTAAACTTCTAGTGCCAATCCTTGGACTTTTCATGGTTTATATAATGTTTTTTAGTAGTAGCATTTGTGATTAATTCTAACCTTTATCGCAGTAGACAAGGCCTTACTTTTTATAATTGTACTTTACCAAATAGTGTTTTAAGTTTAGGAGTGGTTATCACTCTTTTTTATAAACTAATTACAACTAGACTATAATGCTTTTAAATTTAGTTCTTGAAGATAATGCAATTGTTAGTGTCATCTCTCTATGAGTCATGCCACTTGAAGTATTTATCTCCTTAATCTAGTCACTAGAAGGGATTGAATGGTTACCAAAGAGCTTGATTCACCTCTCCACCCATGAATCAGTTAAAATTTTCTTCAGTTATCTTGATTTTAAAATAATATATTTACCTTCATCTACCATTTTGATAGTTTTTGTATCTTTGCTACCAAGTTTGTTAGCTTTTTTAAAACTTTCTTAATACAACTATCTTAAATAGTCTTCCCTAATTAAGTTATACAATAAAAGTTAGTTGTTGTTGATCTTTTAGAAACTCTTTGTTAGAGTTTGAATTAGTTATTAAATAGCTCATTGTAACCTCTTTCAAATAACCAATTAGGTAGATTCTTTTTAATGGCTTTTTTCCTGCTCATTTTGCTAACATCTTTTCATAAAAAGTAGTATCGTCTATAAAGGTTGTATATATTAAAGAACTTAGTTCATACAATAAAAGTTAGTTGTTGTTGATCTTTTAGAAACTCTTTGTTAGAGTTTGAATTAGTTATTAAATAGCTCATTGTAACCTTTTTCAAATAACCAATTAGGTAGATTCTTTTTAATAGCTTTTTTCCTGCTCATTTTGCTAACATCTTTTCATAAAAAGTAGTATCATCTATAAAGGTTGTATATATTAAAGAACTTAGTTCATATAAACCTCTTCCTGATATTCCACTACATCCTTTATAAAATGAGTCTACTATATTTTTGCTCTATTATAGTTATAGTATACTTAGTTTTTAGAGTTTTGAATCGAAGATCATAACTTCCTATAGACTTCTTTAGATCCTGGATTAATATGAATAAGTTAGTCAATGTCACCTCTAGTTTTATTTTATACAAGTGCTTATAAAAATGTCTATATTTCTTCCCAATCATTAATAAAGTTAGGTGGCAGTGTAGGAAACCAATGAAAGATTGTTTTGCTTTATAAAGAACAAAATACTCTTAGGTTTATAAAAGGATTTGTTATGCTATTACAATATTGATCCTTGAATTTAGCAATGTATTTCCTTTTTGATTGGTTATGTTCTTTAAAGAACTATTTGAAATCAATAATTTTTATACCCCTTGGAATTAGGTAAAACTTATTCATTTGTTTAGGATATAAATGAGTGTGGATAGGCCTAGCTATTCATTTAAATTCATTATTTCTCTTACATCTTACATGTTGGTTTAGCTCTACCTTATATATTCATCCCCTTGGTAATTGTTCAACATGAGGTTTTTGAGGTATTATAGGGTCATATAATTGGATTGAGACTACTTATACACATGTATAAGAGATAAAACCTCATATGTGATCACACTCTATTTTTGTTAGGGTTGTAACTGTGTTTGTTATGCAGGTATATGTTTCCCAATATATTGTTAGAAATCTCTATATATTCGTATCAAATTATTTCCTATTACATCTCAACTTGTTCAAAATCTAATTGAGTTGATTGACCATGACCTGCATGGTCTATCAACTTAATTAGATTCGGATCATAATGTTATGTTAGTAAGTTATGTTTGTTATATTTTTCATCTTTATCTAGATATGCCTCATATAAACATTTGAAAAGTTTAATGGTTGATAATAGGATGCCCCTCAAGAGAAACCATTGTTGATTGATTGGAACTTTGAATAGTTGTGACCACTTAACCATGCCTTCTAACTCATACAAAAGGTAATCATAGAGTTGTTCTAAAGGCATAGTCATGTTAACTCTAGGTGCTTATACAGGTCATGATATTGAGAGAGGTGAGCATATAAAAGATTGTATAAGGATACTAGGGTTTTGTCTACATATAGTTCTATATAGTTATAGAGAGTTAAATGATGAAGTGTAATCCTATGACTCTTTTAACATATGTTGTTCAACAAGGACTTGTTATAATGACGGATTATTAGGTTCCTCACAATTAAGAGTATGGCCTCTATATAATGCATGTACTAATTAATCATTATATGTTATAGCAATGATTCTATTTGTGTTTTTTATGGTATAATTACATAATAATGAAAGAATATTGAATTTGAACATGATAGAGCATGTCATCTATTGATTAATTATGTTATTCATTTTTTGTTCCTTCTTTCCAATAAGGAGAAACTATAATTCACAACTATATTTCAAGCAAAGATAGATAATAGCCTTGCAAATCAAATGAAGTGTAAGTATCCAATATTTTAATCATTAAGAAAGGTATATTTTTCTAGGTGATGATAGATAAAAAAAGAAGTAAAAGGCAAATAAAAAAAAGAGTAAATAAACTAGAATGCAAAGGAAAAATCCTAGATAAACTAGTAAGGAAAAATAATTATAAAAAAATGTAGAAAAGTTGTAAGAAAATATATAAATAAGGATAGCCATCTTTTACAGTAACTATATGATTTTTTTATATTGATATAGTATTAGAGTTTCATAAAAACACCTAAAGATATACTATTCGTATCAGATAAATAGATTGCATGATGAATCCGAATACAAATTGAATCCTAACATATTCCACGTCATTTTTCTAGTAATTACATGAATTCTAATTTATTTTACAAATATTAAGTTATTCTATTGAGGACTCTTGCTATGAATAAGACTAAATCTTCTAGTTGACTACATGAACTCTTGTTGTTGTGGTAGACTACTTTCTAACTTTTATGGTCGATTTGAAATCTTCCTAGACTTGGTGGATTTCTCTATTGATAATTGATTTTAGTTGTCATTTTCTTGTCCGGTAATGAACAATTATTGTTCTTACATAGTTGATAAATGGATGTTTATTTTTGGTATAAATAGTGTTGTTGGTTTTTTTTTCTTTTGTCAAGAGAAGAGTAGATGGAAGTATTGAGAGGTATAAACCCTTTTCAGTGGCCGCATATTTCCATAAGCAAGAGACATCAATTATTTTAAGATTTTTAGGCTGATTAGGTCTGTTATATTAAGAAAAGAGCAGTCATTAGTGTTTGGTTAGTTCAACAGTTGGGTGTTTACAATGCCTTTCTAGATGGTGTTCTATAGGAGAAAGTCTATATAGAACAACCATATGGATTTAATGATCCAACTCATCCTCAAGTTGTTTATTGGCTTTATAAATCCCTCTATAACTTGAAGCAAGCACTTATTTTTATATTTAATAAATTAAAATATTATTCTCATGAAAACTTAAAGTTTTTAAAATATTTAAAAATAAATAAATAGGAATGGTGAAACAGAAAGATTTAAGGAATGTTTAACCCTTAAGATTTTTTAGTGCTTAAGAAGTTCAAAAAAATAAATTTCAGAAATTATTTTGAAAAAACCTCAAAATTTTTCACCCATTAATTTTTTTCAAAAACATTAAGAAATTAATTTTTTTCAAAAACATTACAATTTTCATATTTTTTTAAAAAAGAATATTTGAAAATCTTCAAAAATTCTTAGCCATTAATATGTTTTATAATTTTAAAAAACTTAAGAAGTTAATTTTTTAAAATCAAAATCTTGGAAAATAATTAAAAAATAATAAAATTATGAATCACTTCATCATTAAAATTTTAATTTTTTTGAATTAATTAAAAAGTTGAAGTAATATAAAAATTTTGAAAATTTTACATTAATGTTTTTCTTGAATTTGATACAATTTTGATTGTTTATGAAAAAATTAATTTTTTTTATTTCTTAAATATCTTTCACAATTGATTTTCTTATAATTGATCGCAATTTAGCTTTAAGCAGATAGAATTTTCCCTTTGTCTCCAAATGACTCTTTTACTTATTTTTATTTGTTTCAAAATGATTGTCGTGTTATTTATTTTATTATAATGCCACTAATTAAAGCTCATATTTTATAAAAGACCTATAATTGTGAAAGGGTATTTTTAAAAGGTATGGATAAGAAATACCCTTACAATAAATAAGGGACGAAGTGAACATGCCCACATGTTTATTAGTGGGAAAGATTGTCCCAGGAGTAACAAAAGGTGTTCAACAGAACCTAGCTCAATAGGCACGGGTGAGGGAAGCATTTTTCTTCCACAAACTAGGATGGATAGACTCATAGAAGTGTGTGTGTGTGTGTGTGTGTGTGTCACTTCTATGAGCCTATCCATCCTAGTTTGTGGAAGAAAAATGCTTCCCTCACCCGTGCCTATTGAGCTTCTTTCATCATGTATATTTCTTAAATAATTAGTTTTTTAAAATAAATTTATTGTTGGATTTGTTTTGATTATTTATATTTAGCTATTAATGAGAGTTATGATGAAACTTAACATTTATTTTTGTATTGGACATTAACTATCAAATGTTATTAGTAAATGCAAAAAATAATCTCTAAACCTGATATGAAAAATTCCACCCTCCCTCTTCAGGTTTAACCCGATTAATGTAAGACGAAAATGATGATCCCAAACCCACTTCATCGAAAGGTTCTTGAAATGTGTAGTTAACATTTTCAAAAGGCTGAGCAACCAACTAGGCCCGAGCCTAGTCTTTAATGAAATCTCCATTTAAAATCTAGCACGAACTTAAGAACCCTACTCGAATAAGAGCATTTGAAGTTTACATCTCATATTTTTGGACTCCACTTGGCTCATTTTGTTTGCACTGTTGCCACACTTGCTTCCTTGCAGCTAGCAAGGGGCAGGCATCGTCTGATTGATGCAAGAATGCATTAGACAGGCCAACGAGACACTCTGACCATAATCAAATCTTTGTTTGGTTTCAAACAAGAAGAGTTACGCGTGCTTTATTTCTTTTAACATCTACACTGTTGATTATAACAAGTTGGAAACACTGCCGTTCTATTTCTACAATTTCCTTGATGGAGCACTAGGAAAACCCCCAAAAAAATTCCACGCAACTCGGAAAATAAGCTCCTATGAAAAAGGTCTGGTCAGATTTTCCAATACTTGGGCCTCACCCCATCATAAAAGCAAGGAAATACCCTCACAGCAAACTTAACCATCAATCTCCTCGTTAAGTACAAGAACTAGAAAAAATCCAGGGAAGCAAAGATAATGTTGAACGCCTCTTCTCTTTGCAGACTCCTACAAACCAACTACTGGAAAAGGCTATACATACTAATGACTTGTAGGTGCAGAACCACGATGAAGCAATACTGGGACTATAGGGCTATGGGTTTCCTGAACCCCCATCTATGAATAACTGTTTTCTGAGCTAATTGTGTGCACCACCATCACTTCCTGTGTATTCCTACTAGTCATTTGAGGAAACAATATCATTTTTATCGGAATTAAGATTGATATTAGATTGTGATTTGTCACCTGAAGCCACTTCATTATGTTCTTGATTCTCTTTTTTCTTCGAATTGAGAAATCGACCCCCACATCCTCTAGCTCTTCTCAGTGCATGCTGATGCCGAGATTCATGCAAGTATGGCTGCAAGAATAATTTTGAGTTGTCATGAAACATCTAATGCCGTAGAGGACATAGTGCCACATAAACCGGGGTGTAACATGATAGGAAACAGAGGAGAATAGCCTAAAACTAGACACATATAATCACAGGACTGTCAGACATCCAATCAGGTAATCATAGAATCACATTCATATGGGCATCGGATCATTCAAGAAACTCCAGACTATTACCAATGAAAAATCATCTTCAAGCTTCCTATGAGCCACATTTGAGAGGTCTTTGAAAATTATACCAGTGGACATTATTGACCTAAAGTAAGAAAGGAATAAAATGTCTGAAAATAATATGTAAGAGGAGCAGCAGTCGTGGAACAATAACAGCAAGAGATTCATGCAAGCCTTCTTTATTTTAGGTTCTAATAAATTAGGTAAACAAAACACAATATGAAATGCAAGCAGAATTAAAAAGGCTTCCGACAACTAAAACTATACCTTCCGAGACTTGATTGCTTTGCTTTCTGATTCAGCTTTTGCACGAGATTGTCGTCGTCTCAAGATACCATGATACTGTTTTGCATTAACAAATACAGGTTCCTCAACAGCATCAGATGGCAAAGGAACTCCAGCTTGCTGAATTCCCATCAACTGAAGATGGACCTGATTAGATGTACGCTCATGAGAGTTACTTGTATCCAAAAAAAAAAAAATTGTTTGCTCATAAGTGAAGGCTAAATAAGTAAACACTTCCAGCGATTATTTAAAGTCCCCGATGAACAAAAAAAATATCAGATGCTCAACCCTGAAATAGGACCCCCTTGCAATTTAGCCCATCTGTCCACTGATTTCCATAGTTGACCATTATCGAGTTCCACATAAAACACTAAATACCTACTCAAACCCCAAGTTAAACTCCTTTCCTTATCTTCTCTCTATACTGACCCATCTCTCCTCCATTTTGTCATAACTCCAACTCCAAAATAACTCACTTCCCAAAACTCACCATCATTGCATTCATAAACACAATTTTTTGGGAGTGAAAATGAAGTTGATTTTTGGAAATTTAAAGAAACAGTATGCTTACAGATGCTCCTGGGTCTGGTGGTTTGGTATAATATTTCCAACGACCCAACCATCATGGTTCAAGCATTGGTACGGACAAAAACATTATGCTTTGTTGAGGAACAAAACAAAAGGAAAATCGAGAAAGTGTGTTAAAATCTGGAGAAAAGCTATTGAAGAGGGAGTGGGGGAGGAGGAAATAGGTCCGTTGAATATTAGCAGGTTTTCTTTGTGGTTCGTGAGGCCTTTGATGGTCAAACAAGGTGAAAATCAACGAAACCCTACATTTTGTCAACTGATGGACCACATTGCAACAGAGCCAGAGTTCGGTGGTGAAATTTTGGGATTTCTTAGTTCAGGGGAGACTTGAAAATTCACTGAAGTTCAGGTTTTTTAAAATTTGGCCTCAATTAAATGTGATCTCAAATTGACAAATCACAAGAAGTGCCATGTTTCTTATATTTGTCCTCGTTGCTATAACCATTAGCTTCAGAATCTTGTTTTCCTACTCCAAGAAGAGAGGTCTTGACACAAGATCAAAAGATAAATTACCATCGGTTGTGCACCATAGGGCTGTGGAGGATATGGCTGAGGATCATATGGAGCAAAGATGCTTCTATAATAAGGATCTGGATATGGGTAAGTTGCTGGTGCCTTCAATTAAAAAAAAAGAAGACAAAAGTCAGTATGTCAAAGTGCCTAGTTCTTATTTAGGTGGAAACAAGTACTGGATTACAATTTTTAGCACAGTTGTGGGAGAATTATCATTTTTCAAAATAAGCTTAAAGAAGATCAAAAGTCATGATATGGAAAAAGAAAATTGTTGCAATGCAAAGTAATTATGATCTGCTTCGTTCAATATGTTAATGTATTTCATTTTATATGTAAAATGGGCAGGAAGCTGAAACTCAACAAACTTCCACACAGCCATGATTACATCAGAGAAAAAAACATGATCGCTCGATGATGAATAAAGTTGCCTAAAAACATTAAAAAGTTTTTTAATTCATGGAGAAATAGAGGTATATATTGAAAGCAATTGTAGCTGTCAAACTGATTTCCAAAATTAAACTAAAAATACCATTAACAGAGACATAGCTATAAGCACACAAACACCAGAAAGGCCGAGGCAAATACTTTTCTAAAATGCAAGGTGGGCAACAAAAAATTCTTGGTATACTAGGGAGAGAAAAAACTTTGTAAAACTGCATGTCATTAGGCCAGTACAGGTCCACCGTTTACTGTTGACTAAGTTAGAAAATTCATTAAACATAACAGGCAGAGTGAGATAAATATACTGCCAACGCATCTCCGATATTAAAATAATTACTTTGAACTGTTGACAATATTTATAAGCAACAAAAATCAAAGACTATACATACAGATGCTTTTAACAGAAAATATGTGAATCTTGCCTTCACACACAATTTCACATCAGTGATTAACAATAATTTATGCTGTATATAATACCATAGCATGTCCTGCTCCAAGCTGTGGAGTTGCATACTGAACATTTGGAGTTGAGAAGCCCGGGTGTGCCTGTGCCATTGCAGGAGATGAAGACTGAATCTGGGGTTCTGATTCATTTTGCTGCTCATCAGCTTCACTATTATCTGGACAACCAGCTTTCAAAAATATTATTATCATATGTTAAGCATCACACGCATGGAATTTTCCAACAAAAGATAATACTTGACCACACCAAGCTTCAGACAAAAATGGCTAACATAAAAATAAAAAACATCCAAAGACAGTGAAAGTCAAGTATTATAAGCAAAGACGCACTGGGTTTACTCTGCATAGGCAAAAACCATCCAGAGATGGCGATGATTAAATAAACCCGCCTAATAGATTAGGGTCATTAAATCACTTAGCAAGAAAAAGAACATCCTAGGGGCCAGTCAAATCCACAAGACGCACTAATCATGAAGTACTAATGTAGGAACATGCAAATCTTATTAGGAACCTTAGAGTCAATGGGTTTGGCCTTGATAAGACCACTAATTAATAACTAGCTCCAATCTAAGGCCAAGGACTAGTTATCTGAAAAAAAGAATGACAGCTAAAACTAATGCACCTTATCAAATAATTCCAAGAAAATCCCCAGGGAGTAACCAAATATCTCAAATATTGTTCTTCACAATTACAAGTTTACTCCATATTGGAATGTAGGTTTCCCACCAAATTCGATATACATGATATTCCTATGAAATATAGAAATGCTTATTATTCTTTCCTGTTCTTTTTTTATTAATATTATTTAGCTTGGATCCAGGAGTATTCAAGCAATGCAACTGGAAATCTCACTAAAGCTGCCCACTGGAGCAAAATATTGTTGAGGCAAATTGAACAAATGATAGAAACATGAATCCTAATGGCCCCATGGTCAAGGTCAGATCCTAATAATATAAAATATCTAATTGAGCAAATGACAGAAACCTGAATGAATTTTACATTCCATCCATTTAAGGAGAAAACTGTGTAGCTAAAGTAGTAACTTAGCAAAAGAATTTCAAGAAAGTTACCAGAAAGATCATGCAAGGAAGAAGTCATGGCTGTCATGCACACAGAGTCCCCGAACTCAAATCTGGAAGCACGGTTAACACCAAAAAAAACAAGTCAAGGTGAAATTCGAGCATTATGATGAGATGCTAGTTGAGTACAACACAACCACGACAAAGCTCCTAAGACACAATGATGGCTGAAAGATTGCATGCGTGTGTGCATGTGTGCGTGATTGACAGCTTTAAAACAACCATACAACTCAAATGAACAATACAAGGCTGATGACATGAAACATTTAAAGATGGAAAAAATATGGACAAATATTTGAGAGTTTTCTTAAATCTACTGTTTCTTAAGAAAAGAAAGATTTGAATATACAAGACAAGATCACACTAGAATAGTTCTGGTAGCTGATAGCTGATAGCTGTGCTATTCAAGTGTAATTAAATATGTAGCTTTGTCTATTCATTTGCATAAGAAAAATGTGGTCATACCAAACATCTTTCAAAGTTCTTAACTTCACGCTCAGTAATGTACTAATGTATAGACAATTGGACCTTCAATACAAGTGGTTCTTCTCTCCCAACCAGAGGGGAAGATCCAGGGCTTAAATTGAAAAAAAAAAAAAAGCAGTTCTAACTATTCCAGGTGCAAGAAATTAAAAAAGGGGAAGGATAAACCTTCATCATGTAAATCAACCATTGAACAAAAAAATCAAAGAAAGTAACCCATAGCAGAGCAATTTTACTCAATATTTTCCACACAAATTCAAATTATGAAAACAAAGATTGGCATGCATAATATTCATTCACTTGCATAAGCAATACATATATTGCAGAATTGAGCAGTTTTCTAAATACTATCATAAAACACGATTCTCACATCACACATGCTTAAATTAAGATACTACATAAATTATGGTGATGAAAGAGTAGCTGATCAAAGATTGTCCTCAAAAACTATTCGTGTTGAATAACCCAAAAAATATAAAATAGTGGCTTTCAATCAAAACAGACTCTAAAGCTTAGAAATTAATTTACATGATTTCCCTTCATATTAGCTACATGACTCTAAACAAACCAATAAAACGCCAGCTCCACTGCATCCACTTTGCCAACATAAGGTTACCCACCACCTAAAAAGCTACTGGAATAGAACTCGGTAAAATATAGCTAATAAAGAATACTCATTTCTCAGAGTGCTTGTTCATATTTCACACACACACACATGTATATATGTATATGTATATTTGGTGATGCTATTGCAGCAAGGCCAACAACATATTCGTGTATCACAGCCAAAAGCTACCACAAAGTCAAAACACACTAAATCTCTCCACAACTTTCAACTGCCACCCCATTACTTGCCAATTAGTCATAAAAACTCATTATCAACAGGAAATCTAAAACTGAATCAAACAGCTAATAATTCAACCAACCCCATCAACCCAATTAACCAACTCACTCAAACTCGCCCGAATTGAACTCTCAAATAACTCGTATCACAAAAATCGAACTCTAAACACACGATCTTTAAAATGAAACGAAGCCAAATGCTTCACATTCATTACCGGTTCCCTCATTGAAACCAACAAAATAGCATAATTTTCCGTTTGGTTGCTAAGAAAACGCATGCAATTCAAAGAAAAAACCCAAATATCCATCAGTTATAAAAAATATAAAAAAAAAAAAGACAGTTGGCAACCAAACAGTTTGGGAATACAAAAAAAAAAAACCAAAGAGAAAGAGAGCTTCAATGATTTGAATTGGGATTTGATTGAACAGAAAAGGGGAATGGATTAGGGATTCGAGTTTCTAAATTTACCTCATACACAAACTTCCTTATGTATTTGTTTTGCAGGGCGAGAGAGTGGCAGGCAGTTTTACGATCGGTTGTTGTTGTCTGTTGACGTTCACAATTCTCTGCTGCTTGTTGCTGGTAAATAAATAGAATTTTTCCTATGTTATTTCTGTTTGGAGAGATCATAAATAGAATTCAGTTTTTACTTTACCTGCCCTCTTTTCACTGCTGCCTATCCAAACACACCCTCTCTCATCCTTTTCTTGGCCTCCCCCGGTTTTTTCCGCGTACATACGTGGCCGAGTGATGAGATGTTATTATAGCGGGCATTGTACTCATGGTTAAGCCTTGATTTTTTAAATTCAAATATTCAGGCCATAGTATTTCAAGAATTTCAATTTCATCCAATTAATTAAATTGATGTAAGAGATCTACCTAAAATTGTTTTTATTTATTTATTTATGTGCAAAGTAATTCATTTTAATCTCTTCAACAAAAACTTGATATTATATATATACATACACACATTTACGCATGCACGTTTGTTCTGTAGCTTTATGATTTTATTTTTTTATATAATTTTTTCTCTATTATAAAATTCATTATTTTTCTATGGTACTTACATATAAATGACATTATTTTCACTCATTGTTTTGTTTTTTGTGATTCATTCTTTATATTCAGTATTATTAAACACTATTGAGAGAACATGGTTATATACCAACTCGATCCTTGGCTCAAGCACTCAATCTAGGTTATAAATTCTATTATACGAGAGTTTATCAATTAATATGTAACTTGATTAATTTGATTAAAATCTAATTATTATTATTTTTAATAATTTTAATTTAAGAAAAAAACCTTTAAAAACAATATTATTTGAAATTAACTTAAATTAATCCAAGTTAATTTATATAAATTATAACCCTGTTTTTAAACTAGATAAGTTATTATTTAGTGTTGCATGTCCACAATAAGGATATCATCAATAAAGGAAGTGGGGAAAGTATAGTGGACAAAGAAAGAGGCGGCCAATGAAAAAGTGGAACATTAGCTTCTTTTCTTTTATTTGTTCTTCTAACCTTTGACTACGAACCAGGCATGTTTTTACTGTGAATTTTAACAATAAAATAATATTTATTTTCTCTTAAAGAAAAACTCATAATTAATTAAAATTGAACTTTTTAATTAATTTTTATTTAAATTTTATGTAGTTATCACAATCTCATATCTCGGATGAATTTTACAGATCAATTATAATTATTTTGGGTCAATTTAATGTATCATTATCTTAATATATTTTTAAATAAATATGTTGTCTAATGCATATGATCATTTTAATTAAAAAAAATATTTAATATACATTGAATTTATTACTTTCTAACATCTTTATCTATTTTTAAAGGTCAGAAAAAAAATCCCTGCCAGCGGGGTAATACAAGCCAAAAATCTAAGTGGTTCTAATTACCGTAAAACGAGAATAAATCCCCTGCCGTCCAACCAAAAAAATGTTTTTAACCAAGTACAGTACACGTGTTAAATCCACCTCTATTTTACGTTAGATGGTAGGGACTAAAATTGCGTTTAAAAAACAAAATGTTTGATATTATCATAGCTTTTTTTTTATTGTAAAGTGTTTTTAATTTAAAAATATATTAAAATAATATTTTTTAATTTTTTTATATTAGTATATAAAAATAATCCTTAAAAAAAACACCAATAACAAACACTGCCTGAAAGTTCGAGAAGTTTTTGCTGTGGAAACTGGAAAGCAAATCCAGTGCGTTGGATGCAATAGGGAAGGAGATTCGGGCAGGAGAGAAAAGCTGACCGAGAATCAATCTAGTACAGGAGTTACGTGGGCCCCTACGAGTGAGTGGGTGAGATTGAAGGTGAGCTCCTAACCGTTAATATTTCAGTACTGTTGTGGTGAGGTGTCTGGATGGTGGGGCCCAGTGAGATGGAGGAGATTAGATTATGTGGAATTCTAGAACTTTCTGCCGTGAGAAATCACCATGTGGGCTGCGGACAAATTTTTGTATGAAGTATTTTAATTTACTTTTAAATTATGTGTAAAAGCGATGACACAGTCTCCCTCCATTAACAATTATAAACAGTTGTTTAAATATTGCATTGATACACAACTTAAAATGTTATTTAGATTTTTGTTTGAAATTTAATAACAGTATTAAGTAATTGCTTGGAAAATTGTCTCTAATATCCTATAATTAGGTGGTAAAAATTGAACTTGTTCATTAAATTTTAAAAAATTATAGTTTTTTTAAAAAAACATTATAGTTTAACCATCTAGCAGGTAGTCCAGTGATAAGAATTTGAAATTAAGAGATTTGCTCCCTCTGTGGTATCATATTTGAGCATTGTGGTTGCTAATATGATGATCATTGGAAGCTTACATGGTTGTTAACTTCAAAATTCATGGGGTTAGTCGAGGTGCGCACAAACTAACCCGGACACTCACGTTAATAAAATAAATTATAGTTTATATCATAAATTTTAATGAGTATTTATTGTACCTAACACGTTAAAAAATTTATTTGATTATATATATTTATTATTTTTTTCATTTAATATTAAAAAGTACTAAACCTATTAAAATTAAAAAATTACCGACCCATGTACTTCCACTAAACATCAAACATAGTCACCATCTTCCCTTATATTTGGTCTCTCACCGGCCACCATCAATTGTAAACTCATAAAAGTCGCCATTGACTAATGAATTTACAAGTACTTTTATTCAAGAGATGGTAATAAGAGACATCATAACCATCTACTGTTTATCAAAAAAAAAAATTCAAAATTAAACTTAAATTATTAGATTAAACTGATTTTTTAACATGATTTCCATACAAATAATTCTTTTATATTAATCACAATCTTACAATTCTAATTTTTTCTCTAATTAAACTTAATTAATAATGCAATCCCAATTCTTTTCTAATTAAAATTAAATAATCATCTAGGTGGTAGCATAATGGTAAGAGCTTGATATCAAGAGGTTTGTTCCCTCTGTGGTCTCAGGTTCAAGCCCTGTGGTTGCTCATATGATGGCCACTGGAGGCTTACATGGTCGTTAACTTCAAGACCGTGGAATTAGTCGAGGTACGCGCAAGTTGGCCCGGACACCCACGTTAAACTAAAATAATAATACAAGATAGTTTTACCCTGGCTACATTTCATGCACAAAGAAATTACGTTTAAAAAATTATTTGGGAGAATAATATAAAACCAAATTTTAACGTCTTAAATTACTGAGTCGAATCGTTGTTTGACACCGGCGGGTAGTGTGTATCACAATTCACAACATATTGGAGAGAATTATGAGAGGGAATGAGGCAAGGGTTCAATTTCCCCATAGCTGAGAAACCTCCAATCACATGTATGACTATCACAACCTTAGCCTGGTGTATTATGAAGAAAAAACCCCAGAATGAACACAGGACGTGAACCCCTTTCCTGCGTCGAAATCCACACAAGAATCGAATTCCAAATCCAGATCCAGATTCAAAGTGAAAAAACCCATTTCTAACTCCCTCTGTGTGTGTGTGTGTGTGCGTGTGAAATCCAAGAGCAATAGCAAAGATAATAGAGGTTAATTGGATGAACTAGCTGGATTCACTGGGATTCGCTGTTACCGTTGACAAAATCAAACAAGAATCTAGAAGATGCTTCTGTGATTTATTCGACAAAAAGAAAACACCTCCTCCCTCTTCTCTCTACATTCTCTGCAGAAATCATGATAAAGAAAAATAGAATCAATATTATTATTCCCATCTTCATTAATAAATTTAAAAAATATATTATTATTATTAAAAAAATAGATTTAATTTTAATTGTAAAATTAAAAATTATCAATATTAGTATTAGTATTAGTATTAAATTTAAAAAAAAATTATTGCTATTAAAAAAAACCTTAAATTTAATTTGAAGGGATTAAAAACTATAAGAATATACGTCAGACAAGTTCAATATTATTATTTTTTATTATTATTAGGGGCACTAAACCTCAGAAACTTGGGTCTTGCAGAGGCATCAACCCACGTTACTTGGGTCTGGAAGGAGATGTCATACCCAAGGAACCCGGGTCTGGCTCAACTAGACCCTAGAAACTTGGGAGGGGCACGACTGAACTCTAAAAGCTAATGTTTAGCTGGGGAGAGAGACACATGTTACTTGGATTTAGAAGGAGATATCATACCTAAAAAATACGAGTCTTATTATCATCATTGTTATTCCTATTCTTATTCTTATTCTTATTCTTATTCTTATTAGTATTATTCTTATTATTATTATTATTAAATTTTAAAAAAAATATTACTACTATTGAAGAAAAATCATAGATTTGATTTAAAGAGTAAAATTAAAAACTATAGGAACTTGAGTCAAGCATGTTTAATATTATTATTAATATTATAAATATTATTATTGTCATTATTATTAATATAATTATAAAAAAATTTGGAAAAAAATATTATTACTATTAAAAAAACCATAGATTTGATTTCAAAGGTAAAATTAAAAATTATTATTGTTATTATTTTTAGTATTATTCTTACTATTACTATTACTATTACTATTAGGGGAGCCATACCCAATCAATCTCATATTCAAAATCCATCCACAATCTCTTGAATCTAGCAAAATCCAAAATAAATAATTAAAATAAATAACTCAGCACAGTGACAAAGCACTTATGCCATGCACACCGCAAAAAAAAGGCAAAAAGCAAACCGCTCACAACTTATCGTGAAAATTAACTAACTCCTCCCCGATAAACACTACTCTAATCCATAGTAAAAACATTCACAATCTACAGTAAAAACTAAGCTCTTTTAACTTTTGTTATAATTATAGTTTAGCTTCTGCCACTACCACTGGTTGCTTCAATAATTTATTTTTGTTTAAAGTAGCTATCTAACCCAATGTTAAAATGCAAGTTATTTATAAAAAGAAATTCAAAGTATCAATTAAAAAACTAATGTAAGTATTTAATTAAATAAACCAAATAAATTGATAATTATTTATATAAATAAATAAATAAAAAATTGTTAACAATAATAAAAATATGGATATAGGCCAAAATATTTAATATTGTAATACGAGTGATTTACTCGGTTGTATTTAATGAATTTATTTATGAAAACCAATATGTAACAGAAATCGACATATACATAAAATTTATTAAATAAAATAAAAGGAAAAAAATTACATACTAGGATGCACATATTAAAAATATTGTAAAAAAATAAATATTTTTTGTTAAATAAGCTTAATCTATATAAAATATAAAAAAAATATAAATGAATCACGCTAACCTTGTAAAAAAACTAAACATGCTCAATATAATAATAAAATCAGCATCTCAAAAAGGCTAAATAAGACAAACAAATCACAAAGAAAGGGTATTAATCAAAACATAAATGCAAAAAATATTAAAAAAAACATACAAAAAAGAAGTAATCTAAAAAAAAAGAAAATTATATAAAAAAAGAATGAGGCCAGGCATTGTGGGCCTGGTCAACCAAGCCTAGCACCTGGCCCATAAAAAAAGAGCATGCGCGCAAGTCTTTTCCCCCTTGAAGTTAATGAGGTGAATGACATGTTGTCCGTCTCATTCTTTGCCAAAAAAATAGACGACACATCGTCTATAATTGCTTAGAATCAGGCCACTGTAGTGGCTGTAAAAACAAGACTCTTGTATTTTTAATTTATTTTGACTCAAAGCATCTAGAAAACACTCTTGAAACCTTATTCAACCAATCCATAGCCTTTAAAAACTTAAAAAACCGCCCCAAAACCCATAATCAATCTGAAATCCAAAATCTTGTCTATTTTTTATAGGTGTTTTCAAAGTCAAAAAACGCTTAATCATAGCTCTCCTCATTATATGAAATAAAATTAACATAAAAATCAATCGTTTTAGAGCCTGAAATCATCGGCAGCAAAGAATTTCTCTGTTTAAGTTGAAATCCCAGGACACCCTCTCTCTCCTCCACTAAAAATGACTAAAAAAGAAGGAGAGGGAAATGAAGTATGGTACCAAAATGCAACGTTTAAAAGTTATAGGGACCGACTAACCTAATAGATTAAAAAGTAGGGGTACTAAAATAAACTTTCCAAACAAGTTGCAGAGCCGCCACTCATGTTACCCGTGTTTTTCATTTAAGTCCTCTTTCTTTCAATTCAACCCTTACCCCCTAAAAAATATACAATTTAGCTCCAATTTGGGTTAAAAATAGGCATAATGTGTAAAATAAAAGTTTGATGATCAAATTAAAAATTTTTTTACTATTATAATTCATAGTAAAATGCGAGAGAAAACAATAAAAATGGTTACAGGAAAAATGCCTCACGATTTATATTATAGGTAATATGAAGTGAGAAAGAGAGAAAATGTTCAACTAGGAATGATTTGTTCTTTTGTCTTATATATATATATATATATAGGGTAATTTAGTTATTTCGTCATATTTAAAATTTTGATTTCACCCAGTTGTGAATTATAGTTTTTTAAAGTTTTGTAGGTAAGTGTAATTTTAATTTTTCTCTAATTTTTTTTAGCTGAAATAAAAAATAATTTTTAAAGTTTTTTCATCTTATATTCAGTTTTTTATATCCCATAGATTATAACTTTTGGGTCCCTGAATTTGAATCTTATTACAACATCTAAAAGAATTTATTTATTTGTACGTATCAAGTCGTTGTAATAGATGTATTTTCAAGATTGTCCGAGAAGGAAACTTAGCTCGCTTGGATATCCTTAACTGTCAAATTGAAAAAAAAAAAAAATCATTTTAAACATGCTGTGCGACTTTTTGCTCTCGGTTCCTTGATTTTTATTTTGGTTTGTTTTGGCCATCCAATTTTAGTTTCTTTCAAATTGATCCTAAAACATTTCTTGGTTTTTGTCCTATATTTTTTCATTCCTTTTGGATTACCTTTTATCACGTTCTTGGAGAGTTTGAGATTGTTTCCATGCTGAATGACATGTTGATTTTAGATGGGAGAATTTTGAATTATTAGATAAAATAAAATTAAAAAAACATGGACCAACATTAATATTTGGTGAAAAAATCCTTTTCCATGTTTACTGTTATAAGGTGTGTAAATCTACAGTTTAATCCCTCAATTTTAATTTTTTTTAAAGTTGGGTCCAATATGGTTGCGGAATGTTTATTTAGATCCCAAAGATCATTTGTTTTACATTTCGATCCTTGAAACTTGATAGAGAAAAGAGAAGTTCGTTGAAAAATCTTAAGGAGAGAGAAAGATTTTGGGTCATCGGATGCTATCTACCAATAACTTTAATTTTGGTGTTTATAGATTTGTCTTTGAGAGTGAAACTACATAAAGGTAGTTTTCATCTTCAATGATATATATATAAAAATAGATCAAAGCTTAAAATTTTTTTTTCTATTTGATTTAATTTTGTGTTTTTAAGCTGATTATAATGTATTTCATTGTTAGAAATGGGGTTATAATAGTTCAAGGGATTTTTTAATGTTATTATTGAAAATTGTTGAAATCTAGGTTTATGGCTCCAAAAACTTGCTAAAGCCACCTTTAGTGACCGGAAAAGAACTATGATAAATGACGTGTTGTTTGCCTAGACATGTGATGCGTTGTCAGCCAAAATTAAAAAAAAATAGTTAGGACTAACAATTATGGAAAAAAAAAAAACAGGCATGCCTCAGTTTTTATTTTGCGCCAGACATATATGTTCTGTGTAGACACACATGGCTTTCGATTTTATAATTGTTTTTTTCTCTCTCTTTTTGTATTTTTTTAATTTAATTATCTTTAAATAAAATTATTTAAATGACTACAAATCATGAAATTATTTATAAAAAAAATATTAGTGTTTTCATGGTAATATTATCAATTGATTTTTAAATAGGTATATTTGAACCTAATATGTATGATTTTTTAAATGCGTATGGAAAATCTATTTTTAAAATTTTGATAGTAAATTTTTGTATAATTTCTCTTCATGTTAGTTTTGTTATATCTTTTTAATACATTCATTTTAAAATCATCAATTCATTATTTATTTATTTTTTATTAAAACCTGCAATAAACAACATAGCTAAAGATAAAATATAATTTTAAAAATACATTAGTAAAAAAAATTAAAGAGAATTTAGTATTAACCACTTTTTTTACAATTTATTAATTCATTTAATTTTCACTGTACTCATTAACTTTTCAATTCTCATTTAGAATTTTTTATGATACAAAAAAATACATTTACAATACTAACATATTTTATACGTGAAAAAATAACTTGAAATCTCACCCCCATCGAGTGAGATATTAAAAAGAATCGACATAGAAAAAAAGAGAGGCATAAAAGACTTCAAAGAAAGACATATTATAGTTTGCAGGATGTATTAATTAGATTATATACAATACGAGTGATAGATCCATAATTTTCAATTAATATGTGATGAAGAAATAATTCTTAATGTATTTTGAAAAATACTAAATAATAAAAGATAATACAAAATAAATAAATTGAGAATAAATAATTGATAAATATCTTCATAATTATGTACAATGGCTTCTCATATTAAAAATGATGCATGCTAATTTAGTTATTAATGTAATATTTTAGAATAAAACGAGATGACATGCATGCGCGCTGCTGCGGATTTATAAAATAAATTCACTTGATAGTGTTATAATTGTGAACCAACGCTAGATAAGTAATAGAAACTAAAGGTATGATGGAGCAAATATTTCATGATGGAAAAAAAAGTTGTGTTTGTGATCAAAAACTTAGAGACGGAACAAAACGATTTGTAGCAATTTACAGTATTTTGTGAAGAAAGATACAATTTTTCGCCACATGATTTAGCTTTTCTGTTAATAAAAAGCAAAAAAAATTACAAAGCTAAATACTCTACCAACTTAATATTAAAAAAAACCAACAAAGATAATTTTGGAAGGAAAAAACCCACGAGGAAAAACGTTGTAGCAATTGACAATGTTTTATGAGGAAAACTACAGTGTTTTCCCCAATAAAATAAAATAAAAAATCATTTAGAGAAATATTGTAGCAATCCACAGTGTTTTGTAAGAAAAACTACAACGATTTCCTCATATGATTTAGCTTTATTATAATTATAATTCTTAACCAACTTAATATTAAAAAAAAATCGACAAAAATCATTTTAGAAAAAATCATATGGAAAAATATTGCAACAATTCACGTTTTAAAGAAAAAAAAATTAAAAAGCTAAATTCTTAATTAGCTCAATATTAAAAAAAAAATAACAAAAAAACACCAAAAAAAGAGGAAAAAATCATGTTGGAAACACTGTAGCAATTCACAGTGTTTTGTGATGAAAGCTATTGTGCTTCCCCACATGATTTAGCCTTATTTGTAATGACTTGTAATTGTAATTCTCAAACAACTCAATATTAAAAAAATAAAATTGACAAGGATAATTTGAAAAAAAATATAAGAAAAAAAACCATGTGGAGAGAAACTGTAGCAATCCACAATGTTTTGTTAGTAAAGCTACAATGCTTTCCGCACATGATTAAGCTTTATTACAAAGTTAAATTCTAATCAACTCAATATTAAAAAAAAATCAATGAAGATAATTTTGGAAAAAAATATTACAAAAAAAGAAAACACAAAAGAAATTGGAAAAAAACCATGTGAGGAAAAATTGTATCAATCCATAGTGTCTTGTGAGAAAAAACTTGTATTTACTTGTAATTGCAATTATTAACCAGCTTAATATTTAAAAAATAAAATTGACAAAGATAATTTTAGGGGAAAAAAATGAAAAAACAGAAGAAAACCATATGGAAAAAAAAAACATTGTAGCAATTCACAGTAATTTGCGAAGAAAGTTACAGTGCTTTCCTCACATATTGTACCTATAATTTTTAACCAGCTTAATATTAAAAAATAGAATAAAAAAAGATAATTTTGGAGAAAATCATTAAAAAGAAAACCATGCGGAGAAACACCGTAGCAATTAACAATGTTTTAAAGAAAAAAATTACAAAACTAAATTCTTAATCAACTCAATATTAAAAAAAAATCGACAAATATAATTTTGAAAAATAAAAAAATAAAATAGAAAAACTATGTGGGAAAACACCGCAGCAATCCATAGTATTTTAAAGGAAAAAAATTATAAAGCAAAATTTTTAACCAGCTCAATATTAAAAAAATCAACAACTATAATTTTAAAAAATAAAATAGAAAAACTATGTGAGAAAACACCGCACCAATGCACAGTATTTTAAAGGAAAAAATTACAAAACAAAATTTTTAACTAGCTATTTAAAAAGTAAAATCAACAAAAATATTTTTGAAAAAAAATAAATGCAAAAAAAAAAGGAAACAGAGGAAAGTTGAAAAAAAAAGAGGGAAGTTGGAAAAAAAATGAAAAATGCAAAAAAAAAAAGAGGAATGCACTGTGGATTACTATTGAAATCTACAGTATATTGTGTGGGGGGAACAGTGATTCTCTCACACTATTTAGTGTTATGTATAATAATATATAAATAAATTAATAAATATTAAAGTTTAAAATGTCTTTAAATAGACAATCATATTTAACATTTGAATCAAAAAAAATTATGTTAATAAAACCTATATCAACAAAAGCTAGTTGGGCAAAACACTAAAGATACAAGCTTATTTGCACAATTCACTCGAATAGTTTAATAATATCTTTGCCCAACTCAAAAAAATCAAATGCCTTGATGTTGGGGGTACTTAGATTTTTTCATAGAATCCATTAATCATTAAAGGATTAATCAGGGGTGTATATGTTTTTATTTTTATTTTTTAAACACAATAAAATGGCAAAAAAACACTTGAAATCAAAAACAATAAAACTACCCTCAAAAGGCTTTTTTGTCTTTTCAAAATGGTTTTTCATAATTATTAGGTAAGTTGAGGGAAATTTAGTATAAACATAGAAAATGATAAAAAAAAAAAAAAGGAAGTAAAATGCACAGGGAAACGACCAAAATTCCTTTGAAATCTGAAAAATTAAAATTGGCCTCAAAGAGCTTTTTTATATTTTTACAATGATTTTTGACCAAATATAAAAAAATGTGATTGGTATATGCACAGCACGAGTCAATATATGGGAGACACTCTTGCCCTTCAAGCGACGCGTGTGGCGCCTCCCTAAGTCCAATACCCATCTATGTCACATCAGTGGAAGCACTGCTACGTCCACTTTCTTTAGGGATGGCGCGTGTTGGTGGTGGGTGGGTGGGTGATTTGTCGCCGGTTGAGCTTTCTTTTTTTTCTTTCTCTTCCCTAAAAAATAATAGACTTGTCCACTTTTTTATTGGTATTTCAACTTCAGTTCTTATTCTTTCGATTTCTAATTTTTCTTCTTTGCCTTTTTGTAAAAGTTTTATTTATTTTCTATTTCATCCTTCAATCCCAATTTGACATATCTTATTTTTTTCTAATTTGATCCTTATTCTTTTGATTTCTAATTTTTTTTCTTGGTTTTTCTTGTAAAATTTTTATTTTTTTTTAATTTCATCCTTTAGTCCAAATTTATGGTATATTATTTTTATCAATTAGGTCCTTATTTTTTTTACTTTTTCTCTTTTATGAAAGTTATTTCAATTTCACCTTTCAATGAAAAATTTGTTTTTATTTTTTACACAAAATTTCGATCCTCATTTTTTTTGTCTTTTTACTAAATTGATTTTTCTCTTCAATTTCACCCTTCAATCAAATATAAAACTTCTTTTGTATTTCAATTTTCATCATCATTCTTTTAATTGCTATTTTTTTTATTTTTAATCCTTTTTATAATTGAAATTATTTTTTTTAATTTCATCCTTCAACATTTGATTGATTGAGAATTGAGTTACATTATTTTTTCAGATAATATGCTTTAGGTCTAAAGACTTAAATTACAGGTTTGAAAAGTTAATACGAGTTGATATTTTTTTAAAAGAAATGGGCTTTGTGATTTTTTTTATTTTTTTATACCGGGTTAGTCTGATTTCATGATCTAGGCTATGAGTTTAATGGGATAACCAGGGTTGGTTCAACCTAAATTATCTGGTTATAGGTTTCTCATGCTAACTCGGGATGATCAAGACTGATTTCTTTGGTCTTTATTTTACCCATTTTATCCTTTTGTGTTTAATGAGTTTCGAATTTTTGTCCTCCTTTGAAAATAATTTTTTCCTAGGTTATCGTGATCATTTTAAAAAAAAAATTGTCCATCTGGTGTTATTGCCTATTTTTTTCTATCATTTAATTAAAATAAAACCTACTTATTTGACCTAGTTGGGTCCATGACCTAAGTTATGAATATTTTTTTTCTTTTTTAGAACGTGTTCGCGATATCTGAACATTATTTTTATGCAAAAGAAAAAAATTAGTCTGGCCCTGGAACATATCGCGGGTCCACACCTGGTAACAATACGAAAAGGAAATTGTATGAACAAAAGAATTTGCGATTCTAAAATGGAAAATTATTTAAAAACTTTTTTATTTTAAGAGTGACAACACTTTACATACATCTTTTTTTAATTATTACATCATCAATATCTTTCAATCCCGCATATACAATAAGATTAACAATATGTGCACAACAAGTTACATGCATGAAATCATTTGACAAGATATTAGTTACCTAAACACTTAAAAGTCAATTTATTTGAACTTGCATTGTCTAATGTAACCGTTAAAATCTTATCAATTCCCCATTCCAACAAATAGCTTTTAATTGTTTAGCCAATTGTTTCACCTTTATGATTAGAAACTTAACAAAAGTTTAGAATGTTTTTTTATTCAAGTGCCAACCAATATTAATTTAATTGGTAGTCAAACACATATAATTAATATTTTAGATTAATGTCCAGATATCAATTGTTAAACATGCTTGTTAACCATTTACAAAAATTTTCAAACAATCTCTTCAAATCATCAAACAAGAGGGACTATCAAATCTAAGTTGCATTAACTGACAAAATGATTTAAAACCTTGATTCTTAATAAATTTAAAAGACAGCCCATAAAGTATAATCATTTTTGCTAGGGCTTTCCTTAATTACAATCCAAATTAAGAGAAAACTGCAAGATTAACTTAGATTCTACATATTAGAGTTTGATGGATTGGGTCTTCAATCATAAAAGGGAACGAGAAAGAGGGGGAGCAGGGGGAGATGGGTGACAGGGATGTTAGGAGGTGTGACTGTTGTCAAAAGAGAACAAATTACAATTGATAGATTTAAAGTATCTAATTTGTTGTATCAGGCGGGGAGAACGAGAGGAAGAGATGGCAGATGAGGTAATGTATTGATCTCTCAAGTTTCAAGAGGGGAGAGAATGAGGGAGATAAATGGTAGAAAGGGCTAAGGGGAGAGTTTGGCTGCTGTTAATGGAAAAAACAGGGAAATGTTATAGGGTTAGGTTAGTTTCAATTTATACCTTTTTTAAAGTTGATTTACATTTAGTCTGGTGTGGTTTGATTTATATGGTTTTAGTTTCTAAAATCAAAATTGAATTGGACTAAGTGATTTTTCTATTTTTTAAATTTGTTTTTTTAGTTTTTTTCTCTTGGTTCAGTGTTTTCAATTTATTTTTTGGTTGGTAGGTTTTTTTGAACACCCCTAACAAGGACAACAATTAGATAATCATTTTGTTTGTAACTTTTATTTCTTTTTTTCTTCTTCCTTTAACGGTTGTGAATTGTCCTTTCTTTTATTTACTTAACAAAAATTAAATCTTCTAAGAAAATGACTATGCACCTAGCCTGAAAATACTATTTATTATAATAGTATAATGATGGATTTGCCTTCCAGTTATAAAACCATGATTCAATTGTCATTTTCAATTTTTTCACGGGCATGATAGTTTATTTACTTTTTCTGGCTCAGTAAAATGACATAGCTACCCCTAAAATAAAAAAAAATTGATGTCCAATGGATTTTTAGTGTTTTCAGATTTTTTTAGCACAGGAAAATTATTTAATTACCTTTAAGGAAAAATCTACTAAACTATCTTTCATAGGCTTTTTCGTCTTTTCATCATGATTTTTTGGTTAATATCAATTTAATTTAGGGACATTTTTGTAGTTAACTAATTATTAAATATTATAAAAAAAAACATGTTGATGTGTGCAGCACACTATTAAGTGAGCGGCCGCCCTTTAGGCGTTGCATGGGAGGCCTTCTAGTTACCAAACGCCGCCTTTCACAGCTGTGTTTGAATTGTCTTGGCATCCCCTCCGTGACGAGGCAGTGCATATGGCTAATGAACCTCTGATTTGGCGATGATGATCTTTTCTTTTCTTTTTTCTTTCTTTTTTCTCCTTTTTGATTTTTTTCCCCTTCAAAACTTCAAAGTTGCCCTTCAATTTGTTATTCCTTTAGATTTGGTCTCTATTTTTTTTATTACTATTGTTTTATTTGGAATAATTTATAAAATTAGAATTATTTTTCAATTTCATCGCTATTTAATTTTTTTCATCTTTCAAATTTAGTCATCATTCTTTTGATTACTATTTGTTTTATTTGAGATAATTTTTTAAATTAATTTGTTTTACAATTTCTTCCTCCTTAAGTTTTTTTTCCTATCAAATTTTATCCTATTTTTACTTCTTTTTTTCTTTCTATATAACTTTTCACTAATTTAAGAAATGACCTAGCTCAGCTCGGTTCTTTTTATTTGTTGTACTTTGTTGAATTTATTTTGAAAAAAATTTTAAATTGATTTTTTTTACTTCATCCTCAACATTAGATTAGTTGAAAATTATTTTTTTTTTCAGTTCCATCCTTCAAGGTTGGAATTTTTTTATATTGAGATTCATGATTTGTTTCAATTTCCTTTATATTCTTTTATCATTATCCCATCATTTAGACCATAAGTTTGGCGAGTTAGCTTAGGTTGGCTTGAAGTTTTTTTTAGGATCATTTTTTTATATTTAATATTTGTTACATTCTGTTCTTTAGTTAGGTTGTTTTAGAAGTGAGCATCATAATCTTTTCTGGTCTGTCTTTTATTGAGTTATCTCATTCGCATGATCCAGGTCGTAGAGCTTGGTTGGCTTGATCGGTGTACTAGTTGTTTTTTTTTCATTGATTTTTTTCTCAATTCCATCCCTCCATATATGATTTGTTCGGAATTAGAATTTGGCTTTTTTTAATTTGTTTTTTTGTTAATTTATCCTGATCTCATTACCTAACTTGCATATTTGGCATGCTCATTTAGATTGGTGAGATCGGTTTTTTCTTTTTTTTCCCTTTCTCTTCCTTTTTTTTTATTTGTCTGGCTAGAATCCTAGCTTCATCACCTTTTTCATTACGGTGACTGTTCTTTTTTTGCAAATCCTAATGATTCTTTTTTTAAAATGGTACATTAGTTGTAATTATCTTCTTCTTTTTTTTCTCAATCAGAGTCGGTTTTTTTTTCTCTTTAAAACACTCTTGCATTGTATAAGCACCCTTTTGTTGTAACCAATAAAAAAAAAATTCTTACCCATGACAGAATGTCAACCCACAAATCTAATTATTCACTATTAAAGGAATCTATTTCTTTTTTCCTACATATAAGTATTATCTTAAAGCGATAGTTCCTGATCCTAAACTATGAAATTTAGAGAACAAACTAGATGTCATGTCCACGCGATGTCGCGGGCTTGTAGCATGCTTGTGCATTATCGTGGGTTTGTAGAAAAAATCATAAAATATATATATATATATATATATATATATATATATATATATATATATATATATATATATATATATATACAAAGAGAAAAAAATTGTTGTAATCCACAATGTTTTTAAGGAAAAAACTACAAAGTTAAATTCTCAACCAGCTTAATATTAAAAAAAAATTCAACAAAGATAATTTTGAAAAAAATCATAACAAAAAAAAAAAGAAAGGAAAAAAAACTATACAGGAAAACACTATAGCAATCTATAGTGTTTAATGAGGAAATCTACAATTTTAATTCTCAACCTGCTCAATATTAAAAATAATAAAATTGATAAAGATAATTTTGAAAAAAAATCAAAAAGAAAATCATGTGGGGGAACACTGTAGCAATCCACAGTGTTTTAAAGAAAAAAACTATGAAGCTAAATTCTCAATCAGCTTAATATAAAAAAAAAATTGATAAAGAAAATTCGAAAAAAAAACACAAAAAAAAGAAAAAAATTGAAAAAAAGAAGATAATTTTGAAAAAAACAAAAAAAAAAAGAAATCAAATGGAAAAAAAAAACATGTGGGGAAAGTTAAAACTAAATTCTCAACCAGCTCAACATTAAAAAAAAAAATCAACAAAGATAATTTTGAAAAAAAACATGTGGGAAACACTGTAGCAAAACAAAAACCATGTAGAGAAACATTATATCAATCTACAATGTTTTAAAGAAAAAAAACTACGAAGCAAAATTCTCAACAGCTCAATATGAAAAAGATAAAATCGACAAAGACCATTCTGAAAAAAAAAATGAAAAAAAATTCATAAAAAGAAAAAAAAAAACCATGTAAGAAAACATTGTAGCAATCCATAATGTTTTAATGAAAAAAACTACATAACTAAATTCTTAACCAGTTCAATATTAAAAAAAAATTAACAAATAATTTAAAAAAAACACAAACAAAAAAGAATAAATTAAAAAAAAAAAAAGAAAAAAAACAATCTTGAGATAAAAAGAAAAAGATCGTGGTAACCACCATGACAATCGAAAACAATATTGAAATTGATTTTTGTAGAAACCGTAATATATTACAAAAAATGTTGATGAAACTTTAAATTTCATAATATATTACAAAAAATGAATGTGCATGTTCTTTTGTACATGTTGATCCCTCTTATTTCAAAACTTTAAAAATGGTCAAGAGTTAACAACAAACAAGCTATGGCCTCTTACAAGTTAGAAGTAAAACTATCAAAACAAGAGAGGGGGAAACATAAACCAAGGAATAAATCGAAAGAAGTGAACTATATGGTCATTCCATTTAATAATTTCAATCGTTATGGTTTTTATTGAAATGGAAGGGGTGATTAAGATTTCTATTTACTGGTCAAGAGGCATCCACTCCAGTTCTAATTGTAGTTCCCCAGATTCAACATTCTGGAGTTTCAATGAGATCTCCTGTTTCACCTTCCCGTCAACAATGTTTATGATGCTATCATCTATGAGGGCGTTGTCGTTTGATTTCAGCCATTTTCCAATCTGCATATTTCCAAACATTTCTGGATCCCCAAATGCCATTGCTGATGTGATCAATGGCTGGATGTCAATCTCTGCTTCCCCCATTATGTCATCGGCAGAAAATGTGTCATGATCAAAAACGCTCTGCAATGCATAACAAACAAAAGGTAAGGCAGATAGTTGTCATGAGCAAATTAGAATAACCAAGAATTTGTTCATTGACGGATAAAGGTGAAAGGATTCATTTAATGAGATGTAGCAAATTAGTTTTAGTAATAGCAAATTTCTAGCCAAAAAAAAACACAAGTATTTGCCTGATTACTCAAGATAACTATGGAAGTAGTTGTGGTTTATAAGACAACACAAGTATTATATCCCCCATAGTTTTAAAACCCAAACTGACCCAGCAGGGTTGGCCTTAACTGACCCAGCAGGGTGACTCAAGGCCAACGTCCTTTTGTTATCCATATACGTTATGTTTTTAATCCTAATCACTAATTTCTTCCCCTCTTCAATCTTCGCTTCAATTCAAGCTTCTTCTTCCTAATCCACATGAAGATTTCTAGACTTCAGTTCAAAACCCGTCCCCGGGTCACTCTTATGAAATAATCAAAAGATAAAAGGATTTATAAGAGAAAAAAAAAATACTTGCATGGTAAAACTCTAGATGTTGATGGCTGTGTGGATGGTTATCTCCAGACATTGATGGTTGTGGCATGGTTGGGGCTGTTGCGTTTTGGATGGAGAGAGGAAGGGGAAGAAGGCTGCGATGTTATGAGTGGCTGGTGAAGGCGTGTTTTATGGAGGCAGATGGTGATTTGATGGGAGAAAGGCAAATCGACAGGAAGGTGGATGGGTGGCATGGCTGTTTGAGGGTGGCGGAGAGAAGAGATGGTTTGTGGCAGAGTTCTCTTTTCCATTTTTTTTTTATTTTTTTTTTGCATTTGACTGTTGCAGCCTCCATTTTACAGGTCAGGAGATAAATTCTAAAGCGTTCCCCTCTCCTCTTTTGATTTTTTCAATCTAAATTTCCAATAAAACTAACAGATGGCAATTTGATCAACTGCAACCTGCCCTGCCCCTTATCTAAATTTTTTTAGGTCAACTCGAGTGGACTCTCCTGACTTTCCAGGACTTAAACCAGGTCAACTCCTGGATCGGGTTTTAAAACGATGCTATATTCAATAACTTGCTTATGTATTCAAAATGAATACACGAACACAACCCTTATAAATACTATATATGGGGGGTCAAATAGACCACAATGGGTTAAAAAGTAAAATAACTATGAAAATAGTGAATTTCCATCTCCAAGTAAAAAAAAAAAACAGCTGAAGAGCTTTACTCTTGTAGCTTTGGATCCATAACTGGATGAATAGAAAATTCGAATGCAACATCATAAAAATTATAAACAAACTTACCAGCTTTATGGGCCCAAAATCCTGTGGAACAGATAGCATGAGTTCTTCATTCCAGACTGGATTCAAGTTGCTCTTCATCACGGTGGTTTGAGCAGTCTATTAACACAAATCACATTTTATCATTAGTGACTAGCATCAAAATCAAAGCAGCCCCTTCACTTTCTTAATTATAATATAATATTCTACCAATCAAAATTGATCCGTCAGAATGAAGATGTATACAAAACATTTATTTGTCACTTCAATTTAAAAAAAAACAATTATGAAACTGCAGTCAAGATTTTACAAAGGTCTACGGGTTGGCCAATAAATTGAATGGTATATTGATATCAACCATTTATCAAATGGTTGTGATTAATATTATCCTTGGTAAAAATAGACAAAAAAGAATCTCTACTTGGCATGGCACCAAAGATCCGCACCTGATTTTACAAATAGAAATTATTATATGAACTTGTATCAACGAAGAATTTGGAGAAATAAAAGTGGAAAAAAATAAAATAAAGATACAAATTTCACTAACCTGTTTCCCAAGAGCAACGATCACATAGGGATCACTTGACATCATATCTCTAATAGCTAAATTTGTACCTTTTATAACTTTAACCTTCAATATTCCCATAAACTCTACTATGCCATCCTGTAACAATTTCTCAATGTTATCCAAGTATGAAAGAGAGTATAGAAACAAAAAAGGTAAGCCAAGAATTTACCAAATTCTGTGAGACACTCGGAATTTGAAAACTATCAAAAAGGTTTGTGGATAAACTTGACTTGAGAGAAGACGAGGAAGTCTTCCCCGATGTGATCCGCAAACTAGGTTTCAAAAATTCTTGAAGCTCATACTTTGACCTGTGAGAAACGGAATAAGATATGTAAACACTATTAACATCCAATCTACGAACATCAGTAACTTTCTAGTGATAACACCATGCTTGATCTAATCTGCAATAAAAGTGACTTAATCTTTCCATATAAGTTTTATACTAGTATGAAAAAAGAAAATTAAAAAAAAAATGACATGTTAACAGGGTGAGTGCTTTAAGGCAAATCATTTCTAACCTGATGAACCTCGTACGCTCCTCATTACTGGAATTTGGCCCTGGCTTTGAAACTCCTTCGGGTAAAAAGGCCTCATAAATTGAATTAGCAGACAAGTTTCCTCCAACTTCAATCATGGCATCGATTTCATCATCAGACCATTCATCCAACGTCACGGATAAAACCTGAACAATCCAAATTAATCATGTTCTAAACAAAAGAATCACCTGTTTGAACATGGTAAGATCAGCTATAAGCAAACATACAAACATCAATTGGAATTCATACTTTAAAAGGCAGGCACATACTTACATGAATGTTTTGTGTGGAAAAAAAGACGCATAAAAAGTCAATCTTATTTCATTTTGTACACTCAAAATGAGACTAACAATAACAAAACGATAAAAGAAACTTAAAAGGTCAAATATTTACACAACGACTAATTCATAAGCTTTTGTGACTAATTCAGATTAAACAAAGTGGTTGCTGTCAGAGCCAATGAAACAAAGAAGTCCAACATAAAAAAGGAGACTAATTAAATACAATAAAGAATATAATTAGGGATCTTATTTTTTCTTCTAGATCGAAACATGCTCCCGGAATCAAACATGGACCATATTCTGGATAATTCAACCATTCATTTTGTGCTCCTATAATCCAATTGATCTTTCTATTTTCCTTGGAAAATAACTTCAAATTATAAATCACCAAATGATTGCTATTATGCAAGCCACATGTACTTATTGCAAAAAAAACCATACATGTCATATTTGTTGCATCTTATGATATTTACAAATCACACTAATAAAACATGATAATAATTAAATCCATGCTTTTCTCTATTAATTTTTTCTTGTTTATTCTTTATGATCTTTAAGTTGTTTAAAGAAGAATAAAATCCTCAATCCCGTTCCATCAGGAGTGGGTCTTAAGTGAAGCAAGGGATCATTCACCTAGGTTTAGTTTACTTGTAAAGAAATTTCTCAAATTGTGAGACAAATGCGACAAAATAGTGTTCTTAAAAACTTTTGACAAGGAATGGAGAAAGGCTACAATGGGATTAGTATTTGATTGTTATGAAATTTTGATTTTCTATGATTATTCTAGTCTTTTAGTACAATTTAGTAGGTTTTCCTGTCCTTATCAGGACTTTGACTATCAAATATTGGTTTTTCACTTTTATTATTTGTTTTGATGTCTATATATAAGCAACCTAGCTAGGCATTCAAGTTATGTATGGTGCTTTGATTCTTCAATAAATTGATTTTCTTGGGAAATTGATTCGTGCTATTTTTTGTTTTCCTCAATTGGTTCTACAATAATTCCAACCTGCCCTCATATCTAATATCTAACAAATTATGTTAATCTAAGAAGGGGATCAGTTGTAATTTTTCCTTTCCTCTAAGATAGGAGCATTCTCTCTTTCCCATTTATGTGAGATCTATCCTTTTAGTTTCCAAGTTTGATTTTCTTTGTTCTTCACTTACAGTCACTAAATTCTAAATAGTTCTTCGTACTTTTTGTTATTCATAATTATCTTTTATTTCCTCTGTTTTGGATTTTTTATCTCTACTTGTTTCACATTGTTTTCTTCACTATCCTCAGTTTATCTTCACTTCTATATCATTGTTTCCAATTCTAGATTCTAATCTAGGGTTATAAATTATACTGCGTCATGAAGGTTGATGTTAATATCATGCTCTCGATCAATGAAATGAATCAGATACAGCATATAAAGATGGGATGTTGAGTGCATCACGAGTATTATCGTGAGTTAACTTCTCCTATACTGAGCCATAGTATGCTCTATTGTATGTTGAATTATAATCTAATGAAATTTCTAACCATTTTCTCAAAAAAAATAAGGTTCTTCGCTTGATATATTCAATCAAGTGCCTAGTAGAACAACCCTACAAGAAGGTCTAGGATAAAAGGACTATATAGTTTCATTTCAAAACTGAAGCAAGTTCTCGTGTCTATTACCAAATGCAAGTAAATATTGTCACTCAAATTGCAACGCCTAAACATTTGGACTATACTTCCCTACAACAATTGGTTCCTAACATGGAGAAAATAAAATTAGAGGCAATATGGAATAGTTACCTTCGAGATATGTGTACCAAGACTTCTGTGCACACCACAGCATTTTAAGCATATGAAAACCCCAATATTTGCTGATCTGGAGGAAAGAGAGTTACCAGATTTCTTAAAAGCACGGGGTCAAAAAATAAAATAACCAACCTCAACATGACTTCAATTTAAATATATGCACAAAATATAACTTTTCAGATTGCTAATAAGAAGTGTGCATTTAAGCTCTGTTAATATGCATATTCACAGCCACAAGGCATTAACATTATTCAACTTACGCCCATTTTGGATCCGGAGCACCACAATCAGCGCAAAAGCGATTATCACTTTGGAGCAATAGATCTTTTAATCTTCTTTTACCTTTGCAAAAAAACAACAAAATGTAGTGATTAAATATATAGAATAGATAAGAAGATCTTTATAACACGATCAAATAAATTGATGCTGAAAATGGGAAAGGTGGGAAGAATAGATGGAATGGGAGGTATTACAGTCATTAAAAAATGATAAAAGGTTGGCTACTCATTTGCAGAAGATACAACAAAAGGCATCAAATCATACATACTTATTGATCCAGCAAAAAGCAAAGTGTCCAAGTTCCAACAGAAAACAAAGAAAATACATGGTGTAATTGATTTATCTTATTTCATTAACAAAAGTAGGGAGAATGGTGAAAAAAATAAAGGAATAGAAGCATTGTGAACAATCTGGGAGTACTTCCATTCCTCCTCTAATCATTCCTCACATCTAACAACAGTTTGGTGTTACTTTCACATCATACACTAAAGATTTTCAACCAGTAGCATGATTGCACATTTGTTCAAGCTAAAGAAACACCAACATGATTTTCATTCTATGAAGCAATGTAGTTTGTAGAATAAATGCAACTTGGTCAGTCTCAATAAAAATGAATGTCAAGAAGGGATACGCATGAGAAATCTACGTGATACATCTCAGTTAACCAATAGATAGGGCAGTCCAATATTGTTCAAGCAATCGTCAAGTTTCTTCAACATAGCAAAATGATGAAACTCTTAATCATCAGTTACTATACAAGTTTCTAGAAAGGGATTTATCAGAAAGAAAATCCATCATAGTACTTCAGTTCTGCTATCTTACCAAAATAAAGCCAATACTCCATATCATGTCTAAACATATCACAAGTCAAACTGATTTGTTTTAGGAGTGAATAAAATTCTAAATTTCAGATTCAAAAGCAAAGATTTTCGGTATCCATGGTCAGACTACATTCTTAAAGTTGAGCATTTTACAATTAAGCAATGTTGCTTCATATAATGATACTCAAAACAACACCAACTAATATAGAGTTCATGGTATGATTGGTCACTTTGACATCCATCGATTTTCCACAAAGAATTATTTAAGTTCCCTATGTCTGAGAAAGTTCCATTTTTTTCCTTGTAGAGAATCTAAATCAACAAGGAATAATGGAACAATCCACTTTCACATGATGATAAACCTCTATGCAAAAGCTTAGCAAGGGAAAAATCCCTAAATTTGTTCCTTCCATCTTCTTCATAAACAATTCAGGGCTGCTGCAGAAACCTTTTAACATTCAAATTACAATAGTAAACCTGTTGACTATTCTTATGCTTTATTGCTACTTCACCAGCATACCTGAGGCAACCTGCTGAAGCTCTGACAAACGGCTCATTGCTTTGCTAATAACAAAAAATCACTCAACAAAATCCTGTCTCCACCAAGTTATCTGCACAAAATGACCAAAAAGAAAGGAACCTCAAAAAGAAAGGAACCCAGTTCAGCAACAATAATAGAAAACTAAAATATTTGGTAAAAAAAATACAAATTCCTTTTACCTTTTCCCAATTTTTAGAAAACATAAAGCCATCCCAGGATTTGTGCTTGGCAACTGGCAAAAGCAACTGTACAGCCAAGGCATAGAGGAGAGGGGGGAAATCAAAAACTAAAGTAGATGCTGTCCAAACCAGAACTATTGACCCACCACAAATACCATATAATAAAATACAAAGATGGTCAAAGTGTCCAAAAAATAATTACGGCCAATTTTCCAAAGACCCCTCGTGACACAACAAGTGTCCAAAACAAATAGATAATAGAGACACGCCTAGCAGCCTTGACAACTAAAAAATTAGAGCAGCTTTTCTGGTAGAAGTAGAAAAGGGGGAGAAGAAAATCAGTTGGGTGCTCTTCCACAAGGAGGTCCTAAGGTGTGGCTGGTGCGCCACTGAAAAGAAAATAAGCAAGTTTAGGTTCTTGGTGCAGATGGATGCTATGGACAAAGAGGAAAGAGATACATGTATCATTTGTGGAGGCTCCTTTGCAAAGGTCCCATGACACCTATGAATAAAACAAATGCAAGGCTTGACATTACAGAACCTAGATATCGCAACTCAAAACACAGAAAAATTCAAAGCTCTTGGGTAAAACTCAGTTAGTAGGTTCATCTGTTTTGATTGAATTTGTGAGCATCCAACTGTAGCCATTTGAAGACCAACTAGTTATCCAGTGAACTAGTTATCCAATGAACTGTAAGCAGAGTGGTTTTGACCTCCATGATGAAGCATGTAGAATGCCCTCTAGCAGTGCTACAAGCCCACGAACCTGAGCAGGCATCAACATGTATTATGCCAGAGCAGCTTCAGCTACTCACAAAATGCTAGGCCACTAACACTTTCTAATGCTGTATCTCCAACAATCACCACCTCTTAGGTATTGTCACCAGTCGCCTGTTATATCCTCACAAAATGAAAAGCGATGTCTAGCACTGTTTTCCCAGTTCTATGCTAGCATTGTTATTTGCTTGAATTATCTAAAGATTCAATAACAGAGAAATGATAAAAGTTTAAGCTTTACATAGAATCGGATAAATAGCCTGTTTATGGTCAATAATTCAATACCATAAATAACAATATTTAAGCTATCAAATCTACTCGTCATTGAAAATAGAATAGTATAATCCAAAAACTGATTCCTGACACAATCATCAAATTTCTTATTTCACCTTGTATTCATCATTAAATCCAATCTGAACTATAAAACTGTAGACTTCCATGTAGAGGATCATCCAGCAGGAGGACGATGCAGGAAATCTATGAAATGCCAAACATCAGCAACAAAACGCCCTGACTAGCCACGTGATCTGCCTTGCCTTATTAGTATGCTACTGTTAAGCACGCCTATATCACCGCCCCCCGCCCCCATTAAAGTTGACATGATTGGCCCCACTAAAAAAATGAAAAAACTAGATAGAATTTAACCTAAATTAGAATTCCAAAACCAAACCAACACATAGAAACCACCGATCCTAATGTCTCAAAAACAAAAATTACAAATAATAATAACAGCATGACAGACCCAATGAACACTTCAAAAATTCAAAAAAGAAGCATAATAACACCGAACATAAAAGTAGCTCAACGATCTGTTTGGATGCTGAGAAAACGCAGGAAAATAGGAAAAAGAAAAATATAAGAGAGATGGAGATGGTGGTTTGCGAGATTCCACGATTTACAAGAGAAACAAACAGATGGTAAGTATAAGAAGATGAAGAAGAAGGTCTAACCTTGCGACAAGGATGGATAGTACCGTAGAGAACGTTTATGACTCGGAAAATCTCTGCAACTGCTCGTTGTACAGAATCTTTTTCTTTTTTTAATTCAAGTTTTAAGTAAAACTGGAATTGGAGATTACAGTCAGAGAGAGAGAATTGGAATGATCTAAATACAAATATATTGAATGACAGAAATCTGAAATTTGATTCAATTATTAATATTGGTGAGAGTAATAAGATTTAATTGTTTAATTGTTTAAAACGCAATATAAGAGTTGAATGAGAGAGTTGTTGCGTCGTTTTTAGAGTGATTTTTATTTAAAATATATTAAAATAATATTTTTTAAAAAATTATTTTTAATGTTAATAATTGAAAACAATTAAAATATATAAAAATATATTTTTTAGCCAACTGTTTAGACCGAGTAATTAAGCACTATGTTAAAATGAACTTTACATAACTTGTCACCTAATAAGCACGTCAGAATCTTCCACGTGTTTGTATCCCAGTACTTTGTTATCAATCTTCTCTTTTCTAAGTTACGTTTTGGTTTGTATTTTAAAATACAACAATAAATATAGAAAATATAGAAAGTTATTTAGTTACAAAATATAAATAGAAAAATAAAATATTAATTTATTTTTAAAATATTTTTCATATGAATTTTTATATTATTAAACAAGAAAATATAATGAAATATTTTGTTTTTGTTTTCTTATTAATTAAATACTAACTTATAATATGTATTAGTATTTCTCAAATATATCTAAAATTAATTTAGGATATAACTAATCAATTTACAAGGCTTTACGGGTTGGATAAAAAAAATCTAATATAAATAAATGAATGTGTAAGAATTGTTAATGTCACATGTGCGACAATCGTTATTTCAAGTCGGGATTTTTTTATAATGGAGAAAAAATAAAAAATTCTTGTTTGATATTAGTAAAAGGAAGAAGAAGAAAGGAGTCACTATCTAGTATTTTGATAATTAGAAATTCTAACTGGTTTTAAAATCTAAATAAAGGGACTAGTTGTGTATAGAGAAAAAGTATTACTCTTAATACACATTACCTAATGTACGCTGCATTATTTATTTCTCTGATATAAACTAAGATATTGTTGTGTTTTTTAACAGTTAGTATATCTAAGGTTTAAAAAAAGTCATCATCGATAAAGAAGTTGTTGTCTTATCTAGTTAAAGCCTGGACACTCTAGAATAAAAAAAAAATTTAATATTAGAAATACATTTTACGTATAAGTTTGTAATCCTTGATATTAAGACTAACAAAATAATGTTTTTTGGTATTTTTAAAACATAAGCTAAGTTCTCATGATTTTAATAAATTGGTTACTAAATCCAAATATTAAATACGTGAGGATACAAAAAAGTGAAAAATTTAAAATTAATTGCAAAATTATTTTTTAAAAATTAAAAACTTATTAAAAACTGGACGAAGACCGTGTTTAGTAAGACACAAATAAAATGTTTTTATCAATGCTATTTTAACCACATATCAATTCAAAACAAATTATCATTCATCAACTCAAAACCAAAAAACACCAACCATCCACCCAAATTTTATTAATTTCACATACTTCATTTAAATTTCATGTCTGTCCAAATAAATTAAAATAAATCCATAACTCTTGAAAGCAATATCAATCCAAAAAATAATCTCACAATTTAACACAAATAACCACATAATTTCAAACTAAAAAAAAATCAAATCAAATTAATAGTGTCCAAACAATCCAAGTATTATACAAAATAATAAGCATTTTGTTCTAAAATTTCACAATTTTATAGCAATTGATCAAAAAAAGATATTTGAGTTTATAAATCGATTTTGTAAGGCGTTTGAAATGCTCAAGATATACATGAATCAATTGAAGTTTCATATCATAGAATTTAATATAAGATGTATATTGAATATTTTATATTTGCACCTAGTATAAAGATAAAAAAAAGAAGAGTAAATCTCTAATATGAGATAAATCCTTATAAATGTCATTTTGTTAGTGTATATATCTTATAGCTAATTAATTGGTTACACATGATATTGACTTTATTTATGTAAAAATATATAATTTTTAATAAAGGCTTATTCATCTTTAATATTCATGAAATATTTGATTAATGAATCTAGAGTGAAGATAAAGTTCTTGGGACAAAAGTATTTTGCGAAGAAAATTATAAAGTTGTTATAATTATGTGATTCCTATTGCATCAAGTGTTGTTCTTAAATATTTCTAGTTAATGTTCTATTAACATTAGACATTAATCCGAGTTGTTGATACTGACACATTATATTCTTTCTTTTATGAAAAGAATCGATTGTTCTCATAAGTTAAGGTATAAGGGGTACCTAAAACTAATATTTAGATGCTTATCATATGTCATGTATATTGAACTGACCAGTATGAAAATTACATATAGAGAAATCACTTGTATTTATGGAAATGCTCATGTAATTGTTGTGTAAAAGATTTTTAAACTTGAGATCATTAAGTTATCTTATATAGAGAATACTATACTGATCTTGCTACACATTATTCAAATCAAAGGTAGCAAATAAGCAAATATTAATAATAAAATAAATCATATAAAAGTATTTAAACAATCAAAATAAAAATTATCATCTTAATTTAACTTTTTTTAAAAAACTGAATTTTATCCAACCTACCCGCACCCCCAACTAGGGATTTAACTTCTGATTCTACCGCTTGCTCGGATTGAACAATATGAGGTGGAAGTAAGGAATGGGTTACATCAACCAACCAGACGGGGTGAACTCTATTCCACCTTCCATCCGTAATTATCCTTTTTCCTTTCCATTCCAAAAACAAGAAGCATTAATGTCACTATCTCCCACCTTACCTCCCAATAATTTCAAAAAAGAAAACAAAAAAACGATAGAAGGGAGGCAAAGTGTTTGTTGGGCTTAGGTACTAGATGGATTAGCTTATTTGTTTTTATATTTTAACAGTATTTTTTTAAAAAAAATTTATTATTTTAAATTTATTTTTAAAAAAACAACCACTATCACATTCTCAAACATCCCTAATCTTACAATTCAAGTAAACTTTCATCCATTAATTATCCCAAAAATACAAAAAAAGGAACGCATTTCTCTATAACCCAAGTTAGTACTTTAGGTTTCATAGCGTATTCTTCAGAACGAGGGGGGAAAAGAGCGGGCGAGGAAGGGAGGACAATGGTAAAACAAAAGTAAAATGCTTGAAAAAGAGAAGCCATGGAGCCCATATGGCCGGAACACCAGAGAGTCCTTGGATTCCAAACCAAGCCAGTGCCTTTATATAATCGTTATGAGTTTATGACAGATGCTGCCCTTTCAGCCACTACAAGCGACAGACTTCACCTCCACGGTTGATACTTGACACAGCAAAAGACAACTTGCGTTGAGAGGATACAAGAACCATTTATCAATACCAAACAAAAGGTTTCTAATTTGTTTTAATCCATTTGATTATTTAACAGCACAGATGAATGGTTTCAGCTAATCAAGTTCATGTGATGCTGACCAACAACAGAAAAATGCCACATTACCTAACAGGACCACACTGCTGCTGCTGTCTCGATGCTCATAAATATGCAATATCAGTACACTTCAACATGCCATTGTTTTTTCTTTTTAAGCTGTGAGAGCTTTTCATCCCACTTCTCTCCTCTCTGTTCCGCAACTTTCTTCAGCGTATCTTGGATCCCAGGCATCATTCCTTTGAGTCCACAGAAATATATGTGGGCTCCATCATCCAAGCGTTTGAAGATCTCATCACTGTATTCCTCAATCTTATCCTGCACGTACATCTTGCCTCCACTCTTGTTCTTTTGTTCTCTACTGAGTGCCTTGTCATACCGGAAATGGTCTGGGTTATCCTGAAGATATTTGGCAAATTCCTCGTCATAGAGGAGACTGTCATTGTTGGCCACCCCAAGGAAAAGCCACGCAAGACCACCAAACTTGTATGTTGGGACAGCCTCCATAAACATGCGCCGGAGATAGCCTCTAAATGGAGCTACACCAGTGCCCGTAGCAATCATTATGTGGGTGGCATTTGGGTCATCCTCAGGTAAAAGCATTATCTTGCCAGAAGGTCCTGCCAAAGATATTCTAGGACAGTTAATGGCTAATAAATCATCATGTGATGCAAATTATATCCACTAGCCCATTCCAAGAAGCACCCGAGACAATCCTAACAACATTTCATGTGTTTTACCAGCAATTTGGAGACTAAGAGATTGTTTGGCATGAGTTATAGATTGCTCAAAGTCATGACAAAAAAATTACTTTAAGCCAAATGCTTTTAAATTGAATGGTTTATTTGATAACAGTGTCATAATAATAGTTTAAAACAAGACTTTGATTTAAATCTAAAAGTAGCTCATGAATCAATCAACCTTGAGTAAAAAGTCAACAATCAAAAGGTTATTTTTTTTTGCTTAAAGCAATATTTTAACTTAAAATCTAAAAATAATTTAGGAATTTCAGTTAAAATGATTATGATTTTGCTTTAGTCAAGTCAAAAAACAACTTGAATCGTTTGTTGTCTAATAACAATATATCAATAATTAAGCATCAAAACACAAAACCAGAGCATCCTTGGTTAGCTAGAACTAAGGAAATAAACAAATAAATAAATGATACAACAAAAAATAACAAGTTTCTCAGTCTTTCCACCAAATTAGCAGGGCCATACCAGTGATCTGAACTTTGTCTCCAGGCTTTGAGTTGCAGAGGAAATTGCTGCACACACCACTCTTCGAAGGATCCTCCTTTCCAGTCTCAGGGTCATAATAGACAGCACGGCGGACACATAAACTAGCAGTCTTGCCGTCAAAAGAATCTCCATACCTGGTAGATGCTATTGAATATAGACGTACATTGTGGGGGGCCCCTGGTTTCTTCGGGTTTTCACCCTATGATGCAAAGAGACAAATTACATTAGTTAAATAGAAGCATTATTACCAAAGTATTACAAAAAAAGATGAACAAAATGTTGACTTTAATGCAAAATCTAGAGTCCCACTCTTCAATTAGACTGGATTGAGTAGATCAGGATCTGCTAGATTTCAACTATATCAACTTGGAACTAAAGGTTAGCAGCATGCTCAGACTAAAATGACTGGGATGACAATGCTTACTAGAACAGCATATGCATGCTCTAGCACTTCAATGCAATCTTCAACATGCCCAATCCCCACCCAAAACCATCACCACCACCACCAAAAAGACAGGCAGAAGTCACCAATTTAATTTAAACTATATACATAATGATAGCAGGCCTAGTAGATTGATAAATAACGTGACTTACAGGGGGTATTACGCCATAACTCTGTCCTTCCCAGTAGGGAACATTACCACCATGATCAATCACTACATGGCAAGTCTCTCCAGGAGCGTTTGGGCCGACAATCCTCTCTACAGAGACAATTGTTGCTGTGTAAGGTTCCTTGGGCTTGTATGTATTCAATGGGGGTTCCTTGGCATCTTCAAGTCCTAAAGGTGAAACTGCAACCTTAGATCTACTGGCTTGTTGTACAGACATGCATACCAACAATCGTTTTTTCAACCCAGTATTCCTTGATTTCAAATCCAAAGATGAGGCAGGGTGCCATGATTTATCACCAAAGCTTATATTTTGAATCTGCAACAAAATCATGGGCAACTTCCTTGAGATCTAATTAGCATGCACACACACACATTTACATGAATGCAAAGCACATGGATGGCAGACACATGTACACACATACACAAACACATAATGAAAATTGGAGCAGATTGAAACGCTTAAACAGGGATAATTGTCCAAATCAGATTAGTGCCTCATCATGTAGAGATTACTTATTGGATACAAAGAAAATTGGCTCAATCACCAGTACAAGATCTATTAAATTAGGATATAATTTTAACCAGTCATATAGCTTAGCAGCTTGCATGTGCAAAAACATATGGAATGACCGGCAACTTCACTTAATGGAAGACTGTGGTAACTAGCAGGGCTTCAGTAACTACTAACAAAGTGCAGAAGCATTTAACAAAATGCAATGTTTAAATTGGATAACAGGATTGCTGCAAGCTGTACTTGTACTCAATAAGCTAAAGAAACTTCAGCTTGATCTTTGGATCATTGACCTTCAGTTTAGACATGGAAATGTTTTTCGTCTCAAACAAAAGAGTTCTCTCTTGATTAAAAGGACAATTATTTCACTTGCAAGCATATTTGGGGGCGGAGAAACAGGTCGACACCCTAAGTAACCTATGCATGAATGAACTAGCACATGCAAGCATTTCTTCTTCAGGAACAACTTAATAGCAAGCTCAAAATTAAAGAGCACAAAATCAGTTTCATGTCATTTCTCCTTTTTTTTTTTTAATTTCTTATCAAGTTTGAACTTATGCAGCCACCATCAAGTGTCTTATTCAGCAGTCTATTTTCCAGCATTTGAAAGATGACCATACTCTTCTTCTCCATCTATAATAGCAATAAAGATCATGATCCACAAACTTGGAATATCAACCTCTTTCCACATTTCATAACCCTTCAAATATCAAATCCATTTTTAACATAATTGTAACTTGTAAGTGACCCATCCTCATCAGTTATCAAAGAAAATGTTCAACTCAAACAGAAATTTCCTTTTATTTTTATTTTTATTTTTATTTTTTGGACATGAACAAGCATACAAACAGCAGATTTTCTCTATGTGAGTCCCATTAAAAAACAGGGCAGCCCAATAACAAAATCTTAATAACTTTTAAAAACGAAAAATTTGTCCTCGTCTTGCTAAGAGGAAAGGTTGAAGGAAACCAAACAGACCCTTTAATAATCTCCTTCCATGATCATGAAACAAGATTTAAAATTACCTTAAAAGCAGATCTCCTTAGGGTGGTATCGCTCCCAGCAGGAACAGCAAAGGAAACCTGCAGCGACAAAATAAAAAAGAAAAAGAACGATCAATCTCAAATACAAAAGATCAGGCAACAGTTACAAAAAGAAAAAGAGATCCCAAAGGGTATGGCGTTTTGGAACCTGAGAAAGTGCAGCCAAATGAGCCATGATGAGCAGCAGATGATGAGATTAATTGAGCGAGAAAGACAGAGAGATTAAGAGAGTGATTAGTGAGGTCTTGGAAATGTTTTTTATACTATGATGCATGTGAAGAAGAGTTGATGGTTGACTGAGGAGGCAGGTTTATGAGTGAGAGTGATCCTTTGGAGGGTAGCAAGGGGCGGGGCGGGGCGGGGCGGGGCGGGGCGGGCGGAGCCTCTTTGCCTCTTGCCTCTCTCTTTCCACCCTCTCGGCTCTCCCTGGCTGCTGGTGCTTAATTAATGTACTTTTTATTCCCCTATATTTTTTATTTACTCTTTAGATTAAGATTAAAAAAACACTTGTGATTAACATTTAGATTTTTCAATCCATCTATGTTTTATTTCCTTCCCGTTCCACATAAGTACCGTTATTTATTTATTTATTTTAAAGAATTGTTATTGGTTATTTTTTAAAATATTTTTTATTTAAAAATATATTAAAATAATATTTTAAAATTTTTTAAAAACTATATTTTATATTAGTGTATCAAAATAATTTAAAAATATTAATTTTAAATAAAAAATAAAATAATTTTAAATTTTTTAAAAAATATTTTTAAATATAAAAACAAGGTATCTGGACATGGATATTTTCTTGGTTGGTACACCAGGCTCTGAATTTTTTTCTTGGTTCCATGATGTTTTGCAAAACAAGTTCCATGATGATAGATATGCTTGGGCTACCCTTTCTTCTCCCTAACTAGCCTTTGACTAATCCTCGGGGTTTCAATTAGGTTACCCCTTCTTCTCCCCAACTAGCATTCGACTGGGTTATGAATTTAATATATTTTGCTTACTTTAATTTCGTAAGTGATTTAGGTTCTTAGGGAGGTTTGTTTCATTCTAAAAATTTATTTTTTATGAGAAATTAGATTTTATTTTAAATAGATGAGATGCCCAACTTTACTATTTGAAATGATTCCATGAATAATCATATTAATTTTAATTTTTTTTTAATGTATTTTCCAATTTGTTGAGATCTCGTTGTTTCTATAATAATTAATTTTTATCTTTAGTTTTTTTTAAAAAATTATTGAGTTCATCAAAAGCTTCAATAAGTTGGGACATGTTAAAATTCTAAAAGTCTAGTCTCGACCCAAAAATAAATAAATTAATTAAAGAGGAATTTAGTATAGGAATATTATTTTTTCTTATTTAGTATAGGAATTTTAATATTAGTTGGATTCTATATTAACTCTATAATTATTTATAAATATTATTTTTCTTTTTGAGGATTAGGGTTTAGGCCTAAAACTAGTATAAAGAGGGTTGTTTAGTTTGAATTTTAGTGGACTTTGATAATTTTAATAAAAAGGTTATTCTCTTTCTCTTCTTTAAAACAATACCTATGACATTAAGGGATTTTCTCAATAACTTTTTATTTCATCCCTCTCATGATTTTCTTTTTAAATTCAGTTATAGAGTTTAGGTTGTGTCAGTTAGTATTAAAGTGCAAACTTTATTGGTTGAGCTCATTGATTACCATGGTTGAAGGTTATGGAGCAAGACATATTCATGATAGAGGATGATGTTTTCTAGATAAGGAGGTTCTGATTTAGGAACATGATGTTAAAAAACTAATAATTAAGGATCTACAAAGGCAAGTCGCGGGTTTAAACCATAATTTACGGTTCAGGATTACGAAGATCACGAGATAGATGATTGTAACTCTATATTTAGTTTTGAGAACCCGTATCATGAGCGATATCAAAGAAGACGACCTCGTGTTCAGGATGATCATCATAGAAACTTAGGTTTTCGAGTGGAATTCTCCGAGTTTGCAGGCACCTTTCAGGATAAAGGATTTCATGAGGTATAAGGAATCTTTGAGTATAAAGTGTCTCAAACCTTGGATTTTTCAAATAGAAAATCTTTCCATAATTCAATCTTGAGAAAGCCACCATCACGCAATGATGCAAGAGGATTTTTAGAAGAAATCATTTATTTCCTAAGTTATTTTTATTCTATTTAGTTTAGGAAAATGTTTTCAATATGGTATTTTTATTTTTTTTCTATTTAGTTTAGGAAATAAAATATTGTGCTTGGTAATTTTTTTTCTTATTTAGATTATGAATTACTAGAATAACTATATAATTATTTATTAGAATTTTTCCTTCTTCAAGATAAACCTAAGGCTAATATAAATAAGGTTGTTTAACTTATATTTTAGTAGATAATTTAAAGAAAAATATTTGGTAATAAAATTTTGAATTAGAATTTTTGTGTGGTTACTATATTCAGGACAATTCTATGTCGCTTGTGCTTGTTATCTTTCTTATGTTGCTTTTATTTATATTAGCTGGTATCAAAGCCTAACAATTTCTAATGGTTAGTTTTTGTGTGCTCTTAAATATTCATGGCTGGAAAAGTTCATAGAACAAGATATGCTCATGTAGGAAGGGATGATGAGATTCCCCCACTGGAGAGGAGATGTTTAGAAATTGGTCATAAAAAACATGTACAGATTGTAGAATTCACCCATCAGTTAACGAAGGTGAGGAACTTGAGGGATCATATAGAGAGTGATCATAAATTCATGACCAACTTTCAAAACTTGTTTCAAATGTGAAAGTAGAAGAGGTAGCCTTTTGATCAGGATGTGTATTTTATATACACGGGAGCGAATGATAACAAGAATTTTAATAGTCAAAACTTTCAAAGATCAAGAACACCATAATCATGAAAAAACTCTCAAAATACTTAATTTTATTCATTCATGTATCACTTATGAAAAGGTCATTACAATCATTTATTTAGAATAAATAATATTGAATATAACAAATAAACTAGGAAAACTATTCTATTTACATAGGAAAAAAAATTTAAGTCCCTACTTGATTTTTTCTAGGTCTAAAATTGTAATCTTTTTATTAATTATATTCAGTTTTTTTATTTCTAAAACTTATCTTTAATCAAGTCACACTTGATTAATCATCATATTTTAATCTCTAACCATGGTTTTTATTATGTGTGAATTATTAGGTTTCTAATATGTTAGCACAAATATAAATTATAATCATAATCAAAATAGAATTAAAAAAAAATTTAATAATTTAATTTATTATCAATTCAACAATTGATTGATTTATATTTGAAGATTAAGTGCTTCGTTCAGGTTAGAAAAGGACTACTCGAGTAAAAAAGTTTCAAAGTTGATCAAATGGGTTGAGTTTAATGACAATGTTAAATAGTTTCTCGTGGCTTGAATATTATGCTTTCACATTGAATAAATTTTGGTTTGACGAGCAACATAGTGCGAGCCAATGATCTACCTTGTAATCTCTATATTTCTTAGATCTTTGAAGAGCTTATTTTTTATGTGATTTTTAAAAGTACTCTTATCGGTAATTTTATGCTAGTTATCTTCAATTTATTTTATAGTTTTTTTTTTATTTTATAATTTTTTATTTATGGAAAAATAAAATCATTGAATCGTAGACTTTAATGTGAATAATTAGAATTCAATCCTTGAATTCTTACTATATTTAGGTTCATGGTATTGAGAAAACCTATTTAGAAACCAATTCAATGAGAAAATTAACCTTAAAGAGGTCCAGTTGACTTGTGTGCACGTTATAAGAAATGAGGAAATTATCATTTCCTATTTTAAGAATAGGAAATTTCCCTCTTAGAAATTTTAGAAACATATATCAGTAAATCAAGCATAATTGTTTCTAGATATTCAATTTAAATTATTTTAGTAGTAGAAAAACAAACTACGAGAGAGATGTATAACATATATGTTTATCACCTTTTGAAAATAAGTTGATCTAATAGAGAAAATCAGGTTAGAAGTCAGGGATTGAAATTTATCTATTCTGAAAAGAAAATTAGAAAATCAAATAAGTAAAAGAGAGTATTCAAGAGGAGAGCATTACAAAGGATGATAAGAAAATTATTCAAGTTTGAGACCAAATGAGGAGAAGAAAGCATTTGCCACCAAAATTCCACTTTTGATTTTATGGTGTTTGGTTTATTCATTCTATATTAATTATCTTGGAATTTTTTTTTTGTAGTCATGAATAACTAATCCCAATTATATTTACTACTCAATTTAAACTCTAAGTATGATTGTTTGATATTATGATCCCATTGAACTTATGAATTCTGAATTCTTTTTCTAAATGATTTCGAGTTCTCTATTTATTAATGATCAATTCTTTTATATGGTTTTTTGCCAAATCATCTTATATGAATGTATTAGGATCAATTAGACATAAGTACACAAATGACTATCTATATAAGCATGTATTTAAAGTGTGAGATGACTTGCATAGCCATGTTTGTGTGAACTTGATTCTGAATCACCTATGATAAATGCCATGTTCTAGCGTCTTAACTACATTCATATTTTCTTTATTCTTAATAATTTTTAAGTGCTAAACTTGAGTAGATATCATTCTAGGTTGAACTTAAAAAAAATAAAATAGGCGAGGACATTTATACCAAATGCTTAATATAGAAACTAAAAGAGAATTAGTATGAAAATGCATCCTCATACTAAGGACCTTAAGTGAGAGTAATCATCCATAACTAGATTCTCAACTTCTATTCCAAGCTATAATTTCATTTCATTTTTTTTATACTTTTTATCTTAATTTTATACCTATCCAAATCAACTTGAAATCAATTTAAATTTGGTTACTAGTTATATTACCATGTCTAGAACTTGCTTGTAAATATTTAAAACATTTAGATTAGTTTAACATTGTCTACCAATTAATGCTTTGATACTTGTGTCTTTAATTTTGGTTTAAGTTGCAAAATAGCAATTAAATTACATTATTTAATGAAATGATATCTACTTTTCTATACTATTAAGGAGTAGCTATACCACTATATTATAAAGTTATAGGTTTCGTATGCATTAAAAGTTAGGCATATAAATTTCTCATCAATTTTTGGCATAATTGTCGGAGATTATTTTATTTAATATTTTTTCTATATTTTTTTTGTCTTTTTCTTTCTTGTTTTCATTGAGTTTTGTATGCAAACTCATCATATGGGATACACCAACCTTGTCCTATTAAAAAGAGCTAATTGATATTTGAAAAACATTGTAACTACAGAGACATTTATATTGTACATTGGAATAGTATGGTGACTCTTTTACCCCTCCATCCAAAAAACTTAACACTTACTTTTAAGAACATTAAAATCTTTTCATATGGCCCATTTATTGTTTTTAAATTGATCAGGGACAAATAAATCTTTTTTCATATTGAGTGTACAATGAAATAACTAAAATACCTTTAAAGATAAAACAAAATTTAAACCTGACATGAATAAATATTTTTGTATTTTCAAAATAGTTTTTTGGTTATTATAATTTAATTTGAGGAGGGATTTGGTATTTTCCCAAATATAAAAAATAATAAACAACTAAAATGCACAATAAAATGATGAAAATAACCTTAAAGCCAAAAAATTTAAGCTTAAGGTCCAGGGGTGTTTTCAGTTTTTCACTATAGTTTTTTTATTTTTGTAATTATAAAGTCAGCTTAGGTGTACTTATGTATTTGACTAAATAAATAATAAACAAAAAGGTGGGCACACATGTGGAGTACCAGGGCATGAGTGGCAGGCGCTCGCACCCTTCGGGAGGTACGTGTGGCGCCTCTTGATATCCAAAAATACCCCTTCATCGTGTTATTAAAAGAGTCGTCATGTCCTCTTTTTGTTAATGTAATGCGTGTTATCGGTAATGATTCGATTTGGCGCTGGTTGACCCTTTTTTTCTCCTCCTTCTCACTCTTGTACCAAAAAATTACAAGCCCTCTTGGTTGTTAGTATTTCAACTTCAATCTTTATTCTTTCGATTTTTAATTTTTGGTCTTAACCCTTTTGTAGAAGTTTTTATTTGTTTTCAATTTCATCATTCAATCTTAATTTATCAGATATTGTCTTCAATGTGATCCTCATTCTTTGAATTTCTATTTGTTTCCTTAGTCTTTTTGTAAAAGATTTAGTAGTATTCAATTTCATCATTCAATTGAAATTGATGGTATTACATTTTCTAATTTGGTCCTTATTATTTTGATTTCTATTTTTTTTCTTTGTTCTTTTATAAACAATTATTATTCTTTTCAATTCCACTCATTAATTACAACATTGTTTTTATTTTTTATGTCAATTTTGATCATCATTCTTTTTTTTTTCATCCTTTTACTAATTTGATTTTTTTTCCTCAATTTCACCTTTCAATCAAATGTAAAATTTATTTTTTATATCAATTTCGATCCTCATTCTTTTAATTATTTTTTTTAAATTTTTTTGTATAATTTTTTTTTTCAATTTTATCCTTTAACATTTCATTGATTGAGTTTGAAAAGTTAGCATAAGTTTTTTATTTATTTATTTACAAAGGCTTTATAATTTTCTTTATTATTTTCATCAGGTTATTTTAATCATATAATTTAAATCATGAGTTTAACAGGATATTCCAAGTTAATCCAGTTCTAATTAACATGGTTAAAAGTATATCATCATTTATTTTATTTTATTTCAACACATAAATATTATTTTTTATAAAAAAAAAATAGTTCTACCACACGAGTAAAACAAGGCTGGTATTGAGCGGGCATGGAAAACATGCGGGCATCCAAAGCATTTTGAAAGGAAAGGAGATAGGTTTCTTTAGCAAATGGATCATCGAAAAGTTCAACAACTTCCAAGTAACAAGTCGATCAGGAGGAAATGGATGATGTGACAGAAGCGAGGCCTCTTTGGATTCTTTTTTGCCCATCGATATTGGTTCACCATCACGAACACGCCTTTTAGAAAATTTGGAGACATATTCTATACTTCCATCTTTGCTTAGTTCACTTCTACATTTCAGGGGAACTTGCTCTGAGGATCCCGAGATTCACATTGGAGAGACTTATGATTTGTGCAGTAGACAAAATACTTGGAATTTAACAATCGAAGTGCTCAGGTTAATTCTTTTTTCCTTTTTATCTGAAAGATGATGCCAAGAGATGATTGAATTCTTTGCTTTTAGGTAGCATCACTACTTGGAAGCAATTGACTTCCAGGTTCTTGCGGGAATTCTGTCCAGTGTAGAGGAAAAAGCAGTTGAAGAGAGGGATGGTGATAAGCTTCATGAAGCATGGGAACAATTGTGGTGATCAGACTAGCCGATCAATCAAATTGTTATCCAAAGGGCTTTATGAAGGATGTTTTGGTGCCGGAAAATGAGTTGATATTTCCGGCTGATTTCTCTGTTCTTGAAAGGAAAAAAGAGCCGATGCCTGCTAAATTGCTTCTCATGCTTGGACATCCATTTCTGACAATCACGGGGACGAGGATAGACGTCCTTGAAGAGACCTTAACCATGGATTCAACATATTCGAAGCAACGAGGTACCCAAACGATGTTTTTTCATGCTTTTATATTGATGTGTTCGATTCATTTGTGCTGGATTTATTTAATCCAAGTATGAGAAATGACTCGGCCTTGTTTTTTGACGAGGAAATTCACAACATCGTTCCTTTTCCTGCTATCTTGTCCTCCTCTACCCTCTGTCAGTCTGTTGCCATCTACAAAACCCCTCTCTCGATAAGAAATCTAGAGTGAAAACCAATGGAGACAGGCAGGAGATTCGGGCTGATGTGCTTTCTAGATTGAGCCACTACGTTTGGATCATATGAATGGGCTACTTTTGCCTTATTTATATCCTTGAATTATGGGCCTTAATCTTTCAGCTAGCTAAACCCATTTTTGTTCAGTGCCAAAACATTGTTCAATTTCACCATTTGATAGCCCGGTAATCATATAGATGGTTTATTTTTATGTTTTTTTAAAAAATTAATTTAAATTATTTTTATAATTTTACATCGTTTTGATTTACTGATATAAAAAATAAATTTTAAAAAATAAAAAATAATTATAACAAAATCTCAAATACTATCTAGAAATTCGACAGAGTTGGAACTTTTATGGAGTTATTAAGTTTAAAACTCTGCGAGAATAAAACTTTCAGTCTAGCATTTTTCTCGAGTTCAATGTCCCAGAGATCAAGAGAACCTCCTGAGTCGAAAGATGAGAAAGTGTGTTCTTTCTTCCAACTTTTTCTCACTATCATAATTAGTCCGTGCATTTTTTTTATTTATAATATTTGGTTTTTTTTATAGCTATATTTTTTGTTTTTTATTCTTAACTTTATTTATTTTATTTTTTAATTTTATCTCATTATTTTATTTTATGTTTATATTAATTTTCATCGTTGTGTTTTATTGTTATTTTTTTTATTTTTTATTCAATATTATCCATCATTGTTTTATTTATTTAATTTTTATACTAGATTTGATCCTTATTTTTTATTCGTAACTGTTTTCTTTTAATTTTGAAAGATTGAGAATTTTGCTTTATGATTTTTTTAGGTTTATCTTCTATAGAGTAACCTGATCTCATGACCTGAGTCACGGGTTTTGAAAATTAGCCCAATTTAACAATGGTTTTTTTTAGATTTTTTTTCTAATTTCATCTTTTAATACTAGGTTATTAGACTTTTATCTTTATGATTTTTTCCATTTTTATTTTTATGAATTCATCTCAATATCTCAATCTTATATTAAGGGTCATAGATTAGTCAAGTTAACCCGGTTGATTAGGGTTTTTTTCTGATATTTTTTAATCAATTTTTTTTTATCACCATCTTTTATTATCTATTTTTTTTTTTTTCCAAGTTGACCTCTATTGTGTTATTTTATTTTATACTGGGTTATTCTAACCTCACAACTGTATGGTGAATTTGATATACGGACTTAAGTCATGTTTTTTTAAAATTGTTGTTTTTTCCAATACACTTCACCGTTTCATTCTTTTATTAGCCATAATACTTTTTTTTATTTTTTTATTACTAGTATTATTTTATAATTATATTATTAAATTAACTAAATTTATTAAATATCTATAGATTCTTTTAAAAACACTATAATTATCATAGCATTCTACCAACAACAACAAAGCTACGGAAGTGATAGGCTTGGAAGCTGGAGCTGATCATTTTCTTGCTTAGGGCACCGGTACGGTCACAAATATTTAAAAGCAAGCTAGCTTTTGAGGAAAACTTTTAATCCCATCATGTGCATTATTTGACCCAATACCTAATCTTATCCACTAGTGAAGCACAAAGTTGAGCTGGTTCAGGCCACTACCAGCTGACAAACCCAATAAATAAATAAATAAATAAATAATTAAATCATGTATGCCAGCTGGACAGGACTAGCGGTATCTTTTCTTCCCCTATCATATACTATGTTTACCAAAATATCACTGCCCTGTGATGCTCACAGCTGTAGCATTTCCACCCACATATTTCAGATACTTCTCCCTTACTCTAACCAATAATAAAAAAAACCTTCGTAGTCAACGTATTCTTGCGGGTCAAAGATATTTAAAAAAAAATTAATTTTTTTTTAAATTATTTATTTTTAATGTACTGGTATTAAAAAAATTCTAGATTTTATTTTATTCCTTTACGTATAAAACACTTGAAAATTAATTGATTTTAATTAATTAGATTAAATGTATGTATTTCTCTGTACGAGAATTTGAAAAGACAAAAAACAGAAGAAGCTGAAACTCAGTAAATATTGATGCCCATCAGACTGAACACGACACGTCGTTTTTGAAAGGCAAAAGGAACAAAGTAAACATTTCTTCTCCTCCAAAAAAAGAAAACACTCGCTCGTAAATCTCAAGCAACAATTAATACTACTAGTTAATTCTTACCTGCATATACAACAATACTCCTATGGTTATTATTGGTAGTTGATGATGATGGCGATGACTGGTTTTTGTGCCTCATAAAGTAGAAAATCAAAGCGGAAGTAACAAACAAGGCCAAACCCGTGACCCCACAAACCAAGCTTGCTACCAACAGCACGTGCCTCACACGATCGCCGCCGCCTCCACCACCACCACCACCAGCAGCTCTCCACCACGAGGTGTCGTTCGAGTTCATTGCTTTCGGCAATGCAACCCCGGACGACGACGTACTTGTGGCCGCTGAAGATGCTCCAAAGAACTGCTTCATGTCAGGTGGGAATCTCACCCCTGTTGGTGGCATGCTCTGGTACTCAAGCCCGTGGTCAGACGGTCGTAGCTCCCTGGCTTTTGAGTCCTGTACGATGATGATCATGACGATGATCGAGAGCTGCATGTAGACAGCCGTTACTTTGAGGGTGATTTCTTTAAAAGAAACCATTTCTAGCTCTCCAGTCCAGACGCCTCTTGTTTGTTTGTTAGTCTGTTTGGCTCTCACTGCATGTCTCAAAGCAAAATAAACACCAGTAAGTATTAATAAAGAAGGAGAGAACAAACGGTGTCGGTTGGTCTCGCGCTCTCGCTCTCGCTCTCTCTCCTTTTTTTCTTAATGTGCTTTAGTTTTAAAAGAAAAAACGAAGAAACGCGTGAATGGTTGTCGGGGACCGAAAGTCTTCACAATCACAAAAGGTGTTCATCGCTCTCGCCGCTGCTTTCTTTGTCTTCTACTACCTGCCTGTTGCTGCTACTGCTCAACTCATAACAATAAAAGCAACAGATGCAAGCAAGAACCAGCAGTGTGATTTTCCTAATCTTCACATGACACTGCACAGTGAAAAGGAGGATGTTCCAGTGGGAGATTTATATCTTGCTTTAGTTTTCTAAAGTAAAGCTCGAATCAAATAGCAACTATTTGCTTGCCTTTCATCTTTATGCTAACTAAAGTTATAATGGGGGTATCAATTCAATAACAGGGCTTCAATGATTTGTTTATGATCATAGATTCGTCTTGTACCAGGTGGCCTTTCATGTCTTTTCAGTTTTACTCGACCGTCCATTTTTTAAAATGTAGCTGTGGTCCTGTGGATTCCTATGGCATTTTTGGAGTTCCGGCTCAACAGCTATTTCACTTTCTTTTTTTTTCAATTTTTTTTACTTTAAATAAAAAATATATTTTTTAATATATTAAAAAAAATATATTTTAAATATAATTTCTATCATTTTTTTAAACACACTTGAACAAACATAAATTATTTAATAATATTTTAAAAATTAATATCAATCTTTTAAAATCCACACTTTCTCATATTTATGTGTCTTTTACATGTAAAATAAATAAAAATAAATCTATATAAATAAAAAACAAGTTATTTTAGTTTCAACAAAAATCAAGATTTAAAACCTAATCATATAGGTATAGTATAAAAAGTAAAAATTGTTTAACTAAAATTCTGTTGTTTTTACCTTTTAAAAAGGGTTTTAAAAAAAATTAAATTTTTTTATTTGCTTTAAATTAATATTTTTTTTAGATGTTTTCATGTCATTTTAATGTACTGATGTTAAAAATAATTTTTTTAAAATAAAAAAAAATATTATTTTGATACATTTCTTAATAAAAAACAATTTGAAAAGCAACCATAATCACACTACCAAATACGCTTTAACCAAATAGTTTTTCTTTGTGGTAGAAAAAACACAAAAACTATCTTAATACTAAATGGTCTACGATGCAATCTTTTCTTCTTTTTCTTTTTCTTTTTCTTTTTTTGATAAAGAAGATGATCAAATTTAAATCATGCTATACTCCAATTTCCTTACGAACACTTGGAAGAACTTGCTATAGTAATTCGGATTCCGATACTGAGAATCACTAAAGCTCGCTATTCATTTGAATCGTAAATGAAGTCCAGCTGTGAAGCAGTCAAGGGCCACGCCTTGCTCAACGTAGGAAGGTAATAAGGTATACATAAACTCATGCATTAGAAATTCAAAGGAGTCCAAAGCTCCCAAGTTATCACAACCAGAAGTGTAAATGTAGTCCAGACGCAGAGGCATGGAAGTCACTACCGTACCAACCATTTAAGAATCATTCATGCTTTGGAAGGTGAACATCTAAGCATTTTAATGGCCTGATCAACCGTATCCTTACTAAATCAGTGGTACAGCAACTTTTTCTGCCGCTTAGAAGCCTTAATGCTAAAACTAGCCGTGAGGCCTCCCCAACTGCGTGCCTATATCAACATCATGATGAAATTTGCCCTCAGGAGCCAAAGAACCATGCTCCCCCGCCCATCACGTCTGTGGAGAAACAAAACATAAAAAACACAAAGTCTGCGAGCTTTGAATACAGATGTCTAGAATTCAGGTGTCGTCGACTTGTGAGTGGAAAACAAAGCTTGGGAATGTAGTGGTGATGTCCCTGCTCAAGGAAATAAAGAAACTGAGTCATAACTCGCCACTAGCATGAGGTTCAACATGGAAATATTTGCCTAACCAGTTACATTTTCTAGCCCATCAATGGTTTGGAATGTCCGACAATTCTTTGGTTGACAAGAAAATCCCATAGCCTTAAGTAACATCTAGTGAGAAAGGGAAGTAGGAATGCGTATTCTGAACTCACTTGAGGTATTGAAGGGTCATATTCTTCAGAAGGGATGGATGGCGTAAAACAAGGCTTCTCCACTCTTCTTTGTCAATCTTCCCATCATGTTTTGTATCAGCTTCCTCAAAGGTCTGAAATAAGACTCCAGAATTCAGAATCCGAAAATTTTCCAATAAACACTTGCAAGCAAACAAAATAATTTTGAAAGCTTTCAAGAACTGATTTATCAGGCAAGAAGGAAAAAAATCAACTAATCTGAGGGAGCACCTTGTCAATTATACTTTCTATAACATCATCTGAAAGGTTCATACCAGATTCAGCAAGAGTAGCCACTACCATTTGCTTCACCTGTACATCAACAAGTTGATAAGGTCTTAACTCACCAATAAAATAAATAAATAAACAACTAAAAGTTGTTCAAGAATCAAATAACCTAAAGTTAACCATTAAAAAATGAAATTTACCTCCTGTCTTTCAATAAAACCTTGCTGCTTTAGATCGTAAAGTTGGAAAGAAACTGCAATGGCACATAACACATTAACATAAATAGAGCACCAGGTATGAACGCCTGGAAAATTAAGAGTGGTATTTTGCAATTTTTCGTCCTAATTACACACTAAAACATATCAAATCTTTAAGCACAAACAGTATGCCAATTAGTTAATGTATGAGGTACGCTCAAAACAATTATGATCATACATGAGGGGCAAAAGAAAAGAAAGGTTATGATAAGGAAATACTCAATCTCAGACATACACGCAATCTTATCATCAATAGGGGCATTTGGATGAAAAACAGAGAGGGCACGGGCAAACTCTTCAAAACCTAGTATCCCATTATGTTTTGTATCAAACAAGTCAAATACCTGCAATCAATAAGCAACACAAGATAGCAGCAAACAAAAGATAATTAACAAATGGGTCAAAGCTCTATCAGACAATTCATAGGATACAATTGAAAGTAGGTTTTGGCAATGACAAGAGAGAAGTACCCTATCAGCAAACAAACTCTCCTTTTTGTTTGTCTTGAACAACGCCAATTGAAACTCCTCCTGTAATAGGAAATTAGAGAAAAATGCATGTAAGCATTTTCAAATAAATTATAAGAAAGTAGTATTTACATGAAGAAAATGAAACCTGGCATTGTAAGAGGAAGTATTAGTTCATATTAAGACAGAAACACAGAGCAAGCTTATGTGTAAAATAAAAATTTTGTATCACCAACTTGAAGAATAAACAAACCTTATTGATCAATCCATCATCAATCACGGCGCTGCTGATCTTCTTAAAGAGCTCATATAATGCCTCTATTTCACTTACACTGACTGCATCCAATGTTAGCAAGAACACAACTGTCAATTGAATTATCACTAAGGGTAAAGATATTATGTTCATTATGAAACAAGCTGTAGTATCCTTTTCATTGGAAAATAAAAAAGAGCCATCACAATGAGCAAACATCTTCACAACATAAATGAGACCAATGGCGAAAGGTATTTACTATGTTCATCATAAGATAACCTTTATTGCAAGACTTTCACAATCAAAATCAAAAAGTCAAAGTTTAAGACAAATAGTGCAGAACCACTTAGTAAGACATATTGCATAAAATCTAAGCATTCTCTGTTTACTAAAGATACAAAGAATAAGAAGCGGAGGAAACCCATTAGCAGCATCAAATAAAAAATAAAAAAATGTTATCACAAAGATTGGACCAGAGCGTACAGACTGTCTCCCTTGCAAGAAGCTCGGGATCTTCAAGGCCTCTTGATTGTTTGTATAAATCAAGATCACAACACCGCAGGAGGGAGGTGATGAGTCCCTCTACACACCGCAACATGATAAATTGTACGCATCAAAACACTCCATACCTGTGAAACAGGGAAATGAGTAAGGTACTCTACACCTAACTTTATGTGAAGATAGAAACAACATCAAGGCAATCAATAACCTTTTCACCATTTCCTGCTTCAGCTAGCCAATCCCACAATTTAAGTTCAGCAAAAAACTTGAGCTCTCAAGAGTATACCTGTTTTTAGAAATAAAATCAATATATCCATCCCTTCCTGATTAATAAAGAAGCATTCAATCAAGAAGAGGAAATGTAGAAAATGAAAAAAGGGAAAGACAAAGGCCCCGGTTTGGTAAGAAATGACCATAACATGGGTCAGTAGGTTATGGAAAAGCGAAAAGAGAAGAAACTAAAATTAGAGAAGGTGGAAAATCTTTTAATGTCTGTGGCACGGGTGCATGGAAGCATATTACATGTATTAAGTTATGAACATCATGTCAACCAATGTGTCATACAATATATAGATTTCTTTTACCTTTTCTCATTTTTTAGAAAAAAAACAGAAAGCCATCCCAGGATTTGTGTTTCTGCAACAGGTTAAAGCAACTGTAGACCCAAGATATAGAGGGGGGGGGGGGGGATTAACAAAAGTAACTGCTGTCCGTACCAGAACTATAGATCCGCCACACAAGCCATATAATAAAAACCAAAGATGGTCAAACTGTCCAACTAAATAAATGCAGCCAATTTTCCAATGGCCCCTAGTGACTCATCAAGTGTCCAAAACAATTACATAATAGAGGAGCCTCTAGCAGCCTTGGCAATTGAAAAATAAGAGCAGCCTTTCTGGTAGAAGTAGAAAGGGGGAGAAGAAAACCACTTGGATGCTCTTCCACAAGGAGGTCCTATGGTGTGGTTGGTGCACCACTGAAAAGAAAATAGGCAAGTTTAGGTTCTTGGTGCAGATGGATGCTGTGGACAATGAGGAAAGAGCTACTTGTATTGTTTGTGGAGGCTCCTTTGCAAAGGTCCCATGACACCTATGAATAAAACAAATGCAAGGCTTGCTATTACAGAACCTAGATATCGCAACTCAAAACACAGAGTAGCAAGGGGGGTCAAAAAAACTCAAAGCTCGAGTAAAACTCAGTTAGTAGGTTCATCTGTTTTGATTGAATTTGAGAGCATCCAACTTAAGCCATTCAAAGACCAGCTAGTTATACAATGAACTGTAAGCAGAATGGTTTTGACCTCCATGATGAAGCATGTAGAATGCTCTCTAGCAGTGCTACAAGCCCACGAACCTGAGCAGGCATCAACATGTATTGTGCCGGACCAGCATTAGGTACTCACAAAATGCTAGGCCACAAACACTTTCTGATGCCGTATCTCCAACAATCACCACTCTTGGGTATTGTCACTAGTCGCCTGTTATATCCTCACAAAATGAAAGGCAATGTCTAGCACTGTTTTCCCAGTTCTATTGTTGCATTGTTATTTGCTTGCATTATCTCAAGATTCAATCACAGAGAAATGATAAAATTTTAAGCTTTACATTGAATTGGATAAATATCCTGTTTATGGTCAATAATTCAATACCGTGAATAACAATATTTAAGCTGTAAAATCTCCTCGTCATTGAAAATAGAATAGTGTGATCCAAAAAACCGATTCCTGACACAATCATCAAATTTCTTATTTCACCTTGTATTCATCATTAAATCCAATCTGAACTATAAAACTGTAGCCTTCCATATAGAAGAACATCCAGCAGGAAGACAATGCAGGAAATCTATGAAATGCCAAACATCAGCAACAAAACAATCTGACTAGCCACGTGATCTGCCTTGCCTTATTAGTATGCTACTGTTAAGCACACCTATGTCATCCCCCATTAAAGTTGGCATGATTGGCCTCACTAAAAAAAAACTAAATAGAATATAATTCAACCTAAATTAGAATTCCAAAACCAAACCAACACATAGAAATCACCGATCCTGATGTGTCAAAAACAAAAATTACAAATGATATAACAGCATGATAGATCCAATGACCACTTCAAATATTCAAAAAAGAATCATAATAACATCAAACACCTAACATAAAAGCAGCTCAACGATCTGTTTGGATGCTGAGAAAACGCAGGAAAAATCGGGAAAAAGAAAGATAAGAGAGATGGAGATGGTGGTTTCCAGGATGCCACGATTTGCTAGAGAAACAAACAGATGATAAGAAGAAGAAGGTCTCACCTTACGAAAAGGATGGATAGTACCGTAGAGAGTTTATGACTCGGAAAACCTGTGCGACTGCTCCTTGTACAGATTTTTTCGATTAAAGTTACAGTAAAATTGGAATATTAGAGTCAGAGAGAGGGGGGGGAGAGAGAGAGATTTAGAATAAAGGGGCAGAGAAATCTGAAATTAGAATCAATTATTAAAATCAGCAAAAATAAAATTTCTTTTTGGGTTGTACAATTCAAGTTTAATAGCACCCATGATTGTGATTGAATTTCGTCTTGCTAATCATGACTTAGACCATGACAGCTCCATCCGTGTCGTTATACTTCTATTTATTCTTTTTTTTTTCTTTCGAGAAATTGAAATAACTAGATAGATGGTACGCTACCAACTTAATCACAGAAAAAAGAAAACTTAACTTGAAATGATTTATTTAGTTTGGTTAATTTAATAATATAATTATAAAAAAAAAAATAACAATGACTAATAAAAAAATAAATGATTGTTAATATTATAAAAAATATTATCTAAATATTCTTGAAAAATCTCAACAATCTTATTTGATAATAAAACAAAAATTAAATGAGAATAGGATAACCTCGTAAAAAATAAAAATAAAAAAAACATGAAGCTTAATTACTAACAAATCAAACTACTGAAAAGCAAATTAGAATTTTTTTTTAAAAAAAAAAGATAGAAAAACTTAGCTCGAGTTAGCATGCTAGATCTGTAATCCAATCTTTAGGCTAGGATAACCATGTTCAAAAGAATCTGGATAAAATATTGGAGGTTTACTTTTAAGCAAACTAAATAATGAAAGGTGAAACTGAAAAAAATCAATTAAAAAAACATTAGGAAAAAAAACTCGAGTCAACCTGGGTTAACTCGACTAACTCATGATTCAAGATATGAAATCAGGATAACACCATAGAAAAGAAAGTGAAAAAAATCACGAAACTCAAGGCCTAAATAACCTAATGTTGAAGGATGAAAATAAAAATAAATTCAATTTAAAAAAAATGACATAAAAAAGACCGAAATCAAATTGAACTAACTTTCAAAAGTCGTGACTTAGATCATGAGACTGTGATAACTCTATCAAAGGCAAACATGAAAAAAATCACGAAGTAAAATTCTCAATCATCCAAAAGTCCAAAATTAAAAAACCAAAACAAATAATAATCAAAAGAATGAGGACCAAATCTGATATAAAAATGAAATGAAATGAAATAATGAGGGTGAAATTGAAAAATAAAATAAATCAAGAAAAAAAATAGCAATTAAAAGAAAGAGAACCAAATATTGTATAATAATTAAATGAAATAAAAGAAATAGGGATGAAATTACAAAAATAAAATAAATCAAGAAAATAATTAAAAAATAGTTATCAAAAGAGTTAGGCCTAAATTGGATACAAAAACTAAATAAAATCAAATGTTGATGGTCGAGATTGAAAAACAAAATCAACTTCAAAAAGTATTAAAAGTAAAACAAATAGCAATCTAAAAAACAACAACTAAAGTTGATACAAATACAAACCGACACAAAAACATTTAATTTTTGAAAGGGCATGCTTCAAAAATGGAGACAATGAGAGAGAAAAGAGGGAGGAGAAAAAAAAACTCCACCAGAGCCTAACTACAGTGCCGCCATGCACACAGTGTTTAACCACCGTATAGAGAACATCGAGATGCTTTCAACTCCATCATGGATGATAGAATTTACCCATCGTGGACATCTCCTACTTGTTGGCGCGTCCATTGCACGCACCAACCGCTTTTGCTTTTTAAATAATATTTTATATTTATTAAAATATCAAATTATCCCTTTAGTCAGCTTGGTTATAACTAAAAAAACTACGATGAAAATACAAAAAAGTCCTTGAATACCAGACCAAAAGGTTTTGCTTTAAGGGTAATTTAGTAATTTTATTATGCTTAGAAAAGTGAAAAGTCAAAAAAGACTTAGACCTAAGTTAAATAATTTTTGCATTTGAGAGTAACCTAGTAATTCTACTCTGCTCCAAAAAGTTAAAAAATCAATTTGCCCCTGATCAATTTGGTAATAATTATTGGATCCTAATAAAAAGATCATATTACCCCTATAATAAGGTTGTTGTTTTTTTAATGAAAAAAAAAATCATTTCACTATTCCAATCCACGCTAAAACGTGTCTTTGTCCACAATGAAAGACTAAATTTTTTTATTTTTTTTCTTAATAAAAATAAAAGAAGAGAGAATATAGTTTATTTTTAAAAAATAGTTTTGATTTTTTGTATAAATGTAAGGTTATGTTTAGTTGGAGTAAATCCATGTCTAAAATTAATGAAACAATATAATGTACAACATAATAAATCGAATAAATTTCAACTTAGAGAAAGTATCATTAAAAAAATAATTGTGAATTGGGCAAAAATCCTTAGAGAAAAATATAATGGAACTCAGAGTAAATGAATGTATAAGTTTACACATGAATAATACCGATTGTCGGTGTAAATCTCATGTTTAATTGAGTAATTTTTAACCGAGAATGGTGAAAATTCATAGAAAATTTTTACTATTATCAGGGATGAGGGTCCCCAATAAATTAGTTTTCTTTAAAAAAACATGTTGATGAATTAAGTAATTAAGCTAGTACACAAAAGTACAAGTTGCTAGGTAATTTTAAAAGATAAAATAAAATAATATATGGGCAATCAGTAATGGTATTTTCATAAATATGTAAAACAAAACTTCCTTCATTTCCTCTATATGAAATCGATGCCATTGTTAAAGCGGAATAACATGGTTTCCTCTCATTTTTCTTCAAAGACTGTGATTTATTCTTCTAAAAGAGTGGGCATGGAGATGAATGATTTTTAGAAGGGAAAAACAAATTCAAGATGGAAATCTAGAGAAAGAACAAGTTTGGGAGTGGAAAAATTAGAGAGAGTAAGCTCGGATTTTGAAAAAAAGGAGAAAAATTTGTAAGAACTCACTTGATTGAGTTCAATTATCTAAGGTTGGGAATAAACCCTCAATAAAATTACACTCTTACTTGTGTTTTGGTAGAGTGGGAAGAAATCCCTAAATTTTAAATTCTTTAGGTTTATGTGATTTTGGCGGGAATGATTGTTTTTAATGAATTGTTGATTTATTTGTATGATATAGTTAAAACAACAACAAATTAAAGGAAAAAATTTGAATGAAAACTATGGATTGTAGGCTTAGTTTACGTTGACCATGCGAGGGAATTGGGAGAGATATAAACTTGTTTTAATTTTATGATATTGGGTGTTTAGAAATTGATATGAAAGCCTAAGATATTGTTATTAGGATAGAGTTGTGCTTGTGTGTATGAATTACATGTATGGAAATTAAGAAATTTATTCAAATTATATGATAAATTGTTAAGTTAGAATTGTGTTGTGTTTTGATATTTTTGGTATGGAAATCGACATGCTTGAAAAATAAATTGAGGAGGTTATGAAAAAATTACTAGTTTTGTTAAAATTGGCCAAAATATTAGTTTAGAGAATTGTGTGAAATTTGAGAAGTTGATCTTGGTTGTTAGTTAAATTGTGTTGTTTAAATATTTTTGCATACTTGGCGGTAATTATAAATGAGGATTAAATTGTATTGGCAATAAAAGAATTAGAAATGAATGAGCAAAATTGAAAAAAAAAATGAATACTTTGTCCTTATTGTGGTAGGCGAAAAGAGTAGAAAATTAGAAGGAATTAGATTAATTAAACTTGTAATATGGTGTGTTAGTTGATGAATTGGGAGTTTGAGTAGTTGTTTAAAATATGGAAAATAAAATTCTCATTGGTGATAGGCTATATAACTAGGTTAGAGATTTTTTTTTCAATTTGTTGTTGAATTTTTCAATTGAGTCTTTATTTTGAATTTTATGTTGAGACTTATGTTTCAATAATAATATGAAAGTAATGTTGTTTAAAACATGGAAAATAAAATTCTCATGGGTGATAGGCTATATAACTAGGTTAGAGATTTTTTTTTATTTGTTGTTGAATTGTTCAATTGAGTCTTTATTTTGAATTTTATGTTGAGACTTATATTTCAATGATATTATGGAAGTAATGTGTTGATAAAACTATGGAAATATAGAAGACTAGATAAATTGTATGGAAATCATATGATTGAACATAATAATGAAAATGTGGAATGATTGGGCAAATTAGATTGAAATTGATGTTTCAAATGGATATTTGTGTTTGGAATGAGGATGGAATGGTTTTGAGTTCAATTATAATTTATGTAGATAGATTGTTTTAGTAATAGGTTTTGTGACTAGATGAGTAAGAGGAAAATTACATAAATTTAATAAAAATGTATGGAATAAATAACTTAAACAATGTTAAAAAAATATATTTGAAAATGGAATTGAAAGGTTGTAAATCGGTTTGTCTTAAATTTTGCTATATATGGCCGAAAACTATAATTGTGAAGATGGAGAATTTAGAAAATTTGAATTGATGGTGTAGTTTTTGTGATAATTGATGACATGCAAGTTTAATTTATTGAGATTGGGGATGAAATCATGATTATTGTATGATTGAATATTTGCAGCCATGTTTTTGAAAAATATAGGAATGTTGAATCCTAACTTTTATGTAGTTGAGATGTTTTTTGCTAAAGATTTAGTTAATTTATGTTTGAGAATTGATGAATTAAAAAACAATTGAAGAAATTCAATCATCCAAATGGTTTTAAAAAAAGAGAATTTTAGAGAATCTCAAATAAATAACCTTGATATTTGGTTAATTTATATTGTTTCAATGTTTTGCATGTTTGATTTAAAGTATGAATGGGCTAGGGAGATTATTTTTGAGAAATGAGAAATTAAATTATCTAAGTGTGAAAATTTGCATGATTGGATACAATTGGATGTTCTTGGGTCGAGTTGGTGTTTATTAATATGAAAATCAGGAATTGTGTGTTTGAACATTGTATTAAAATTATTGAAAAATAGAAATTTCTATGTTAAAACCCTAAATTAATAGGGGAAATATCAATTGTTGGTTTGTGATGTATTAAACATGAAATTGGAATATGAAAGTGTAAAAGTCTCAAATGAGGATTTAAATTAACGGAATGAATATTAACTTAGGGATTGTAATATTAATTGAAGGTTGTAAAGTGTAACGTGTGGATATTAATTTGAGATTTTTAACAATTTTCCCGTGCATATAGTGATTGGTGTAATTTTGTGTTGGGTTAAATTTGTTGTAAAACAAATAATTGAATGTGAATCTGGCTAAGCGAACATTAGTTTTATTATATGGGAGTTGTAAGGAAGCGTGTGGAGTGAGACCTAACTTTTCAAGAGCTTGTATAATAGGAGTTCAATGTGAGGGTTGCCCCTTGCTTTTTAATTATTGAAATTTCTCTCACATTGTTAATATTCAATGAAAGTATTATATATTGTGTATATGTTGTTCCTCATGAAAATTATGCCTACGATATATAATAGTAGTATACGAATTGTAATCGACTACAACAATGAAAAAAATAGTATGTGAGTTATAATCGATATGTTAATTATACCATAGAAAATTCATATGTGAAATGTAATCGATAGCAATGGTAAAAATTTCATATGTGAAATGTAATCGACTATAATGTTGAAAATTCCATATGTTAATTATAATAGACCAGACCATAGAAAATTCATATGTGAAATGTAATCGACTATAATGTTGAAAATCCATATGTGAATTGAAATCGGCTACAATGGTGGACCTTATAATAAATAATATGAAATAAAGTCAGTTATGTGGATGGGGGCAATAAAATTTAAATAAGTTTGCCATTTTGATGAGGACTATAAAATGAAATAAAGCCAGCTCTCTTGGACGAGAGCTATAAAATTTAAATAAGTTAGTTGTTTTGATGATGATTATAAAATAAAATGAAGCCATCATTTGGACGAGAGCTATAAACTAAAACTAAGTCAATCGTTTGGATGTGGGCTATTAATTAAATCAAAATGAGTCGGCTACATGACTCATATGGATTTGAAAAGGTATTTATCCGATTGTATGAGCAGGGGTTGTGGATCTTAAAATAATTAAGTGAACATTTATTTTAAATTGATGGGTAATATCAATGTGCCAAAGATGGCATGAAATTCTTTTAAATCGACAAATGACAATTTAGAGTTAAGAATAACATAATATTTGTTTTGAAATGGTTAATGGTATTAAGGATCCAAAGATTATGAAATACTCGTATTAAAAGAATGAATGGAATAAATAGGCATAGAGCATATTAAGATTGGAAGATTGAAATTAATATTGATGAGCTAAAAATAACATAATAGGCATTAAGACAAACTAACAAAATTAGTTGGTCGAAAATAATAAAATAAGCAATGAGATGAATGAACACGAAAAATGAGCCAAGGTAATATCCATGAATATTAAAGGTGCTAAATGAATTGATGAACCCATAATTAAACTTTATACAATGTTATTGATTTCTTTTTAAATAATTATGTCTTAGCTCCATATGTAGAATCTTTTATGATAATTTGCTTATTAGTATTGAATGAGAATATAATATCTTTTTTCTTGATTTTTTTTTATTATATTTTTTTATATAATGTTTTCAAATTTAATGTTCTCTTTCTTATATGCAGTAGAGAGAGATAATCGATTTATGATTTTTTATTTATTTAAAGCTTGCTTTCATGATCAAAAGAGTTTTTATTTAAAAAATAATTCTAAAAAAAAACATTTTTGTTAAAAGTTAAAAAATCATGAATAAGAATTTTTTTTAAATTAAAAACATAAGTCTTTTCTTTTCCTTTTATTTTAAATTGATATAATTTCTTTAAACTTTTGTTTATTATTGTTGGTTTTATTTAGTGAAGTATGATGCTATTAAAAAATAAATTGTTGAAAAAAAATTACGAATCAAAAAAGATAATTTTAAATGAAAAATAAATTTATTTTAAAAATTTTTATTTGTTATCTTTCATACAAATATCTATTTCTATAATTGTTTAATTGGTTAAAAAATGGATTCCACAAAACAATGTTATTAAACTTGATTAGAACCATAACCTACACTATGGATCAAGTGACTTTATCTGATTTGATTAGGTAAAAAAAACATTTTCTTTTTATTTTTTTATAAAAAATATTAAATCATTTTTTCAAAAACATTTTAAACCAAGTTTTTATCAAATCAACATAATATGTGCACTTGTTAAGTTAGCACAATGACACTTGGACCGCTACCACAAGGTTCGGGTGTGTTTGGAGATTGTAGTAGGGGTGACGGTTTAAAATACTTTTCGCTTAGAAATATATCAAAATAAAGTTTTTTTATTTCTTAAAAATCATTTTTGATATCAGCATATCAAAACAATTCAAAAATATATATATTTTTTCATTTTAAGAAATTTTTTTTTCAAATTTTGAGGGAATGCGGTGCAAGGGAATGCGGTTTGCACCGCATTCCCAAATATTCTAGTGATCAAATTGACTAAGAGTGTGTAGTAGCGGTTACTTTTGAAAATGCTTTTCATTTCAAAACACATCAAAATACTATTTTTTTATTTTTAAAAAATTATTTTTGATAAAACGATCCAAAAACATAATTTGTTTTTCAAATTTTGAGGGAATGCGGTTTGCATCGCATTCCCAAACATTCTAGTGATCAAATTAACTAAGAGTATGTGGTAGCGGTTACCTTTTAAAATGTTTTTCATTCCAAAACACATCAAAATAATATATTTTTATTTTTTAAAAATTATTTTTGATATCAATATATCAAAATGGTTGGGAAATATATATATAAAAATATTAATTTTAAAAAAAAATTAATCTTTTTCAAAAACACTTCTAATTAAAATGCAATGCAAAACACACCTTAATCACTACAAAGACTCAACAAGCTTACTATATATTTAATAACATTAACAGCACAATGACAACACGACAATTAACTAGTACATGCTTGAATTGTTTATTACTTTTTTTTTTCCCCACAAAATTAAAAATCAACCACGTGAAGAGTTGTAAGGCCTGATATTAAAATTTAATTGCATTTTTAAAATTATTTTTTTTTAAAATTAATTTTATGTAATATTTTAATATACTAATATTAAAAATAAATTAAAAAAATATTATTTTAATTAAAAATACTTTAAAAAATAATATTTATTATACTCTTAAACAGGCTGGGTTCTGAATCCATAATGGCCCAGTAAAGTGCTCGGTTGGGTTGGTTCCTGTATTTTCACCCTTTTAGGTTTTTTCTATTTATATATATTTGAAATCAAATCGTAAAGATCAAAACAAAGGAAACGAAAAAACGACGAGAATAGTAAGCGAGGAGAGCAATTTTATCAATCAATCAATCCATAAAATTGGTAGGCTGCAAATTGAATTTCGATGGGGAAGAGAAAAGAGCGCCGCCTTGCTGCTGTGAGTAACGCCGGCCGTCGCATCAAGCTCGATCTATTCGCGGAACCCTCTGGTAGACACTTCCCACTTATTGGTTGCTTTATCTGAAATTTGTAACGATTGCATGATTGGTACAGTTTTTCCCTATTTGAACGGGAAATATAAAGACTCCAAACTAATGGAGCTCTTGAAATCTTTTTAGTGAATTTTATAATTATAATTTTGGTATGGGAAAATGGGAAATAAATTAGAACTAAGTTATTTTTTGGTATGCTAGTTTATAATTTTTGATAACTTGTTGATGTTCCTGTACTTGTTCTGAATGATACCACGGATAATAATTCTTTGTTCTTTCATGCTCTTTTTATTTATTTGTTTGGAATTAATGGGAGTACACTAGTTGAATCATTTCTATTTTATTAAGTACACGGATTTTTTTCTAACTTTACAACCTTTTTCTAAACTTGGTAGGAGATTTGGGTGGCTCCTCTATAAATAACGGAGTTGGAGGGGATATAGATCCGTCACAACGTGCTGAATTACCCAATTCACCATCATCTTCAGGTGGGTTCCATCAGTTTTCTTCAAAAGGATTATGTAGAGAGGGCATGAGTTTTGGTGGCATATTATGTTGTTTGCTTCCAAGTATTGTTTTCAGAATTTAGAGTGGCTGTGGTTCTGGGAATATCGATATCACATCAGGTCGGGCCCTGCCACTGTGAATTTTTGAATCACTTCCATTGTGTATCCGCTATTTCACAGCATCAAAGCGTTTTGGAGATTACGTCTGGAATATTTTGCTATCGGTTCGTATGTTTCTGGCTTTTTATTTTTTCTTTATGCCTCCACTGACATTTTTTTTCATGTGTAACAGGTGGCTATCATCAAAATGCTTTCTTGGCATTTTTTGTCACATTCACTAAATCATTTTCTTATGTATTTTTTTTTTGTTTGTGGCCAGTAGCCTGGTTTTGCATGAATATCATTGCCTTTGTTTGTTTAAGTTCTGATAAATTTGTTGTTGCTTATTAGATAATATTTTGGCTTTAAAGTATCTAATATTTGTAGTATCTTCTGGTCAGGTCAACAGCCACAGAACCCCCTTCTGTTACTTGGGCAATATAGTGATGATGATTTAGATGAGGAATCAAGTAAAAGGCCAGACAGTTCTATTGCAGTGAATTCCCCAGCTGACCATAATGACCAGGTAATTTAAGGGTTCTACAACATAGTTGGCCTGAGCGAGGTAGAGTGTAATTGTTTACGTTTTTCAAAAGCTGGCTTGAATTTGGTTTTAAGTCACCTAGAATCCTTTTCATTATTATCTGATTTTACTGTAAAACCTTTAAAATCACCATCCAAACTACAGTTAATATGGCAGGGATGACTTATCATTGATTGTTCATAATTTTTTCTGTTTAAATTGCACTCAAAATTTGGATAATGGTTGCAGCTCATGCCTATTAGTAAAGTGGAGGTCTTTTATCCAAGCTACAACTGTGTTTCTAAACATTAAGTTTTTTTCTAATTTCCCCTGGACTCCCTCAAGAATAAACTCTGGTTTCATTCTCACGTCCAAGCTATTGTGTACTTTAGTCTCGACTATTATGGTCTGTGTTGTTCTGGTTCTTTTTCAACACAGCATGTTCAAGTGATATTATACTACTAAATTAACTTTGTTTACACTTTCCTTTCCTTACAACACGCCACACAAACATTGAGGAAGTGCGTGCTTGTACCTATAAATTGAATATTCATGTTCTCTCAGTTTACCTGCATTGCTCAAAGCACTTAGCCTTTGCAGGAGGCGCCTGTTGGTGAAGGAAAAGGTGGAAATTCCAATGCTCTTGAAGATCTCACCGCACAGGAGGTTGATCAACAGGACATGAGGAGAGATTCTATGTCAGTTAATGTTTTAGAGGGCCTGGAAGGTGGTGATTCTAGGGAAAGTGATGCTACTGCCTCAGCTGATACATTGAAAGAAAATGATTCGTTGGAGAAAATCTCTATCACTGGAATTTCTAATGCACAGGCTATTGGAGATGTGAGTTCAGGCTGGAGGATGGTAGTGCATGAAGAGAGCAATCAGTACTATTACTGGAATACTGAAACTGGTGAAACTTCCTGGGAAATACCGGCTGTTTTGGCTCAGCAAAATCAATTGACCTCTGATCAGAACACATGTGCTGCTGAATATATGGAAACTGCTCACGTGGGTGCAAATTTGTCTACTTCAACTTTAGCTGCTGGATTGGATAATTCTTTACCTGCATTATTAGTAGAGGGTTCAGTAGGTAATGATTTGATTCCTCAAAGCACAGAAGTGTATGGAAATGAGCCACAGATGAATGACTGGGTTGAAGGATACAAAAATGAATATGTGAAAGATAAAAATTGGGATGCTGAAGCTCATCAGGGGGAGACACAGAGTAACTTTGCTGCAATTAATACCTCTTTGGGTGATGTGAGTTCAGTAGTTTCGGAGCACATACACGATGCACTAGCTAATGATCATAGAGGAATAGATCTTTCAACTAGTCTCATGAAACAATGTGAGAGTTTGTTGGAGAGACTAGAGTCATTGAAAGGGTAAGGAGTTTATGATCTGCTTTTATTCTTCACTGCCTTGTGCATTTGCTTTTGGCTTTTATAAGGCATTGTTTGTTTGCAAAAGATGGACTTGTAAATTCATTGTGTTCAATTTTTCTTGTCTTGCTAATCCATAACCTATGTCATTTAGGTATGGGAGTCATCTGCAAGGTCCAGACCAGATGCTGAAGTATAATCTAGAAGTAGAGATAAGACTTTCTGATATCAAGTCACTTTCAACTTATGGTTCAACTTTGCTTCCGTTTTGGGTCCATTGCGAAAGGCGACTTAAACAATTAGAAGATGTCATTAACAATGAAATTTACCAGCTTGCAGTGTCCGCACAAATGGATGGTGATGTTGAAACTACTGCTGATGATTCTTTTAAAGAAAAGGAAAAATCTCAAGAAAATATGGGTGAAGAATCTGAAGCAGATGCACACGAGAACAGTACAAAATCTGAAGTTTCACCTGTTTCTACTAGCATTGAGAACGATTCACATGATAAAGGTGACTATGGAAGTATCCATTCTAGCAATATTCTTGCAGGATCTCCTAGCATGCATTTGGAAGGTGGTGCTCCAGTTAGTGAAGAATTGAATGGGACTATTCATCTGAATGCTGAGTTCCATCCTGCTGAAGATATTGACATGGATGTAGACATGGAAGTTGAAGAGGGAGAGTTTTGTCCTGCAAGCATCACTACTTTTGGAGATGCTTTGAGTGCTGAAGATGTTGGACCGAATGAGAAAATGGTTCAGTCAAATCCACCTGCAGAGCACCTGTCCTTGTCATCAGGGGATGCATTGACTGTTCCACCTCCTCCAGATGAGGAATGGATTCCCCCGCCACCACCTGATAATGATCAGGTCCCTCCACCCCCTCCTGATAGTGAACAAGTGCCTCCACCCCCACCAGATGAACCTCCTGAATGCTCATATCCTCCACTTCCATCTTTTCCAGAGACAGGTCAACCTCTCCCTTACACAGAACAATACAACTTAACCTATCCGGACCTCAATTTCCAATACTATGGACAAACAGTTGCTGTCCCAAGTTGTAATTTCTATGGAAATACTGATGGAAGTCAGGCTGCTGTGCCACATGCATCACTTTATTATGTAGCAACTCCTAGCACATATGTTGAAACTGATTCAGTTATGGTGAATTCTGTTCAGCCAGTAGAATATTACAATGTTCAAGATGGATCAGTACCTGTGCCTGTTGTTAGTGGTGTAGAATCTTCTCAGTCATATATTGAATCTGGTCCTGTGAGTTATGATACCCTTGCTTCTGATCAAATAAAGACAGGTGACTCTGCAGCAGAGCTGAATGTGAAGCTTGGTGGCTCGGCTGTTGGTGTTGAGACTTATTTGGCATCTAAAGGGGTTCCTTCTACTCTGACCACCACTGAAGCTCCTATGTTAGCTAGTGTGAAAGAGACTGCTTATGCATCATCAACCAATGCAGTCACTGCTTCTACTGCAGCAGCTGCATCTGCCTTGTTAACAGGTGCCAAGGTTCAAACTAAAGGTATGTGTTTCTTCACCTAACATTATCTTGTTTTATAATTAGATTGGGTTTTGTCTAGGCTAAAAATAACATACGTTTACTCCCTGAGTTGCATACTAATTGTGTAGCGGAAGGGAGACGGCTAGAAGAAATGAGACTGCAGGGTGCAAAAATCCACAATTCTGCAAGAGATTGATAGCATCTTGAATGTGTTTTTTATACACAATAAATAATATGTTGTTGAGTAATGTCTTTATTTACTTTAATGTTTGTGATTCTGAGTGAATTTTGCTCTCTGAGATGTATGTTGGCTCCCCTAGTTGAATTCTGTTACCTAGGTTGTTCCCGGGAAGTCCTACTAACCGGTTTTGTTGCTTTATCTGCTAATTATCTATTTTGAGGACTGAATCATAGCCAAAAAGTTTGGAAGGTGTTGTATTTGCACATTATATATCTGGTAGTTTGTCACACGTGCTCATTTTGCTGCTGCCTTTTTCTTTTAAACAGTTTCACGTAAAAAGCGGACAGTTGCTGTTGCACCCTCTTTGAGGTCTAATAAGAAAGTCTCCAGTTTGGTGGACAAGGTACGTTGGTTTTTGTTTTTTTTTTGTTTTTATGACCAGGAGTCGTCATCTTGAATACTACCTTATCTTTCCACAATTAGTTCCAATTTGTTATTTTATGTTGACAGTGGAAAGCAGCCAAAGAGGAGTTGAATGAGAATGAGGAAGAAGAACCTAAAAGTGCTTATGAGATATTTGAGAAGAAGCGGCAAAGGGAAATTGAGGTTGGTAAATAATTGGTTTCCTGGTTCATCAGTCACTATAGTTTTGGCTGTTTCTAGTCCCTGATTTTTCCTTGCTTTTTTTTTTTTAATTATTGCAGGAGTGGCATGCTAAGCAAATTGCCAGTGGAGAGGCCAAGGATAATGCTAACTTTCAGCCTCTTGGTGGTGACTGGTATGTTATTTTGTTGCAAAAGATTTCAAGTATTTAAGAGAATCCTACTCAGGGAATGGTAGAAAAGGGAAAACTATACTGATGCTTTTGTTATGTGTATTAAAGAATAAACTATCTATTCTTCTTATTTCTGTAACCTGAAATCCTTATTTTATTTGTTCTAGATCACTCTACATTTGGTGAAAACAATCTTCATCTAGGGGAATTACACGCATCTGTCATGCTGTCTAAAGCCAAAATGCTTAAAACTGTCTAGTTTATTTGTGTACTTGTTGCCTTTTCTTTTTGGTCCATTCATTTCTGGTTTTCCTATCTCTTTTATGGGCACATTGATGCATGCACATATGAAATGTACACATGCTTGGAGCCAAACACATTGTTTCTTTCCTGCTTTTATCTCATTTGAGCATTGTACTAAGCATTTTTGTTCTATTCTATATAGGCGCGAGCGAGTAAAGCGCAGGAGAGCTCAAGCAGCTAAAGTAGCTGCATTGACTCCGCCGGAGGCCCCAACTGATGAAAACAAGCAGCCTGATTTAGAAGAACTCTCAAAGGGCCTTCCATCTGGTTGGCAGGTATCCTTGGAATCATATCTCCCCACTTAAGTCTCTTTTGATCATTGTGTATAACCTTGGCTCATTTCATATGCATGCAAAAGCTAGTTTTATACAGAAACTGCTGATAATTTTAGTATCCGGTCACCTTAAAGGCTGAACTCAGCCATTTCATCCAGGGAAAATGTAAGGGCAAGACAGTTTCAAAGGTTCTCGGTTCCCTTTTCTTTTTGTTTGGAAATGTCGCGGAGCAGTGGCTTCTATTGTTCTTCTGGGAAGCAGAGATGTAGGGATAGACTGACCGTACATGCTAGGAACCAAAGAGGGGAATTGACCTCTTAATTTGAGAAAGTAATGAGCTCTTTAATTCGATAAAGTAATCCATTATTAAGAATGCGATGTCCAACATATAGATTCATGGTTTGAACTATTTGATGATGGGTTGTAAGTTGATACTGGTTGTTCAGAAGTCCTTATTTTGTCAAGTGCTAATTTTGAACTCTAATGCATTCCGCATGAATAAACAACAATAGGAGCATTTATGTAGTAGAATATTCAAAATATGCATTTTGTTAATCCCCCCTTTTTTTCCCCTTTTCCTGTTCAGGTCTACTGGGATGGATCATCAAAACAGGTCTATTATGGTAATGTCATCACCTCGGAGACAACCTGGACCAGGCCAACGAAATGAGTTGCCATTGATTTTGTGAGCTGTCCAGTTTGTAGTGTAGTCATTTTAAGGCAGCGACCTTAGGACTTCTTCTTTGCACACTTGTTCTATAGGAATAGGCAGTTGTCACAGTTGCTTTTACTCCAACGTTTTCTTCAAAATGGAGTAGCAATCGATTGTTCACTTCTCCTGCTAAACATAGCAGTTCAAATTTGGCTTATGCTCCCATGAGAGAGATCGGATCTCAAGCCGAGATAATTACAGGGAAAGTGTAAGAAATTTTGAAACGTTTCTCTAATTAAAGGTTGAATTTTTAAGCATTTATCAATTTCTATTTGGATTTGCAATTGAGTGTTTGTATTTTTTATTTTTGCAATTGAAATGTGGCATGGTGATGTGTTTGTCAAGTGTCCGTCTTTTGCTCCATTTATCATGGAGAGGTGGATGTTTGACAGACACGTAATCATGTTTATTTGACAACTTTTGGAAGTTCTTGATCACAAATAACAAAAATAAAATAAAGTTTATGCTCTCAATTTCTAAAAAAGAAGGAAAGGAAAAGGGGATTTGATGCTGCACGATACCTGTAAACTACAGCCATGACTTACACAGAGAAGTCAAGAGTTATGGCTCGAAACCTAGTTGTAAATTCTAGCTGGAAATCAGAAACTAAATCTTTAATTTAGTCTACATTTACAATTACAAAGTATTCTAGACCTTGCTGGATATCAACAAGGCAGTCAACATTTCCAGCTGCAACTTATTCTCTCCCTCCTAGAGAATAATTTAATTTAGTCTACATTTAATTTAAATGCAAATTAAATCTTTAATTTAATTTAATGCTTCGTAATTTATATTTCGTCTTCTATCTATATTGTAATGGCTTTGATAACAGGTCACTTTTTGGCGTTCATGCTAATGCAATAAGCAAGCCTATGAAACGAATTTATTTATGGGAAAGCTGATGAATTACTTCAGCACAATATTGTTCATGCAAGGATGTGGGAGAAACCTTCGCAATTACAATTTCCAGATCACGAGGATTGGATCACCACCAGCTATTGGAATCACCATATTCTCCAAGAGCCCATTTGACACTCTGGTTAAAAAACACGAAGAAATTGTGAACCAAGCTGTACACACATTCCATGAGAAAACATCACGCTTTAGTATTTTCATCTAGAGCTCAGCTACCATCTGGTTGAACACTATACTATCCAACTTAAGTATTTCTGTGGTTATAGATAGCAAAAAAGGGCCTGAAAGACAATTGATTTCAAATAATAATTATTTTCCTTTTCATCACATCCTATTTTCCCGGGAGTGCTCATTCTCCAGATCTTTTAAATAACCTAGAAAACCAAGAAAGCCGAAAAGGAAGAATCCACCAGAGAAGTTTCCTCCACCGCCACCTCCCCCACCACCACCACCACCACCACGATGGGGTGGGAATCCAGGTCCGCCATCATCTAGTCGCAGAGTCTTGTTTGTTTCTGAAGTTAAATTACCAATTGTAAAACACAGAAGTCAGACACTTGTAAATTTACAAAAATTAAATATTGAACAAACGCTGCCAAGATATTTTGATCTCACTAAAACTTATGATGCATAGAAGGAAATAAACAACAGATGATTGATCTAGGATGATACATTTTCTGCATTGGTGCCCTTGCATAGTTTTGAACAATTCAAATAAACTACATGTAAATCAGCAAGTAGATTAGGACAAGGTGAAATGTGGAAGTGGACAGACACTGACCAAGGGATACCCAAAATATGTAAACCCCAAAGAAATTTCCTATCTACAACTAGTTGATTCTCACTTTTTATTATTTACAGCATAAGGCTAGAACAATTGATCCAGCTAGTAACAAGACTTCCTATTCTGTAGTTTGCAATTGGTAACATATATGAAAGTGGTAATTTACCTCTTTGAGGAGCTTTGGTAACTCCAGGTGCCTTATTGGTAAGGGTTTGAGTTTGCCCGGAAGCAGCACATCTTGCATTCTGCAAAAGAGAAAGAGTAAGTTCACGATTCTCAAAAAATGATGCTGCACATATGCGTGTGTGCTTGTCTTTCTGTATCTACCAATGGCTTTTCTAGAATAGACAGTTTATGTTGGTTGTTGCAAATTACAATATCGTTCCACCAATTGATTAACTTGAAAACATCAAGAGATATATGACTGTAAAATTCAACAAGCTGTGATGGTTGACAGACTTGACCTCTTCACTAACTCTTGCAAGGAGGTACTTGTAAATTAGTTTCTTCTTGTACAAATTCATACATCTCAATCAAACTAAAGGAACAAGACACCCATAAACCACAAAGAGGAATTTACAAGAAGATAATAATCAATTAGTTTATTGCTTCCAGAAGCTTCAAAGTGCGGCTTCGATCATTCATTTATTTTCTTCCTAAGAATAGAAATAAGAGACAAAATAGCTTATATAAAGAAAATGTCATATTTCTTATTGATTGCTGTACAAACAAACAATTCCTTATAACTGTAAAAAGCAAGTGTCACAACTTCAATTTACATTGCAAACAAATGGAGGTTGCATGAAGTATAGATATGTTATCTCACCATTGCAGCAGCATATATAATAGAAGGTGACTGTTTTCTGTTCAAATTTATTCTCCTTTCAATAGGTCGTAATCGTGTAACTGAGCCAGATACTGCAACCTTAAAATGTCCTCCTTTTGCATTAGAAGATTGAGTCTGCATGGAAACCCTGACTGGACCAGAATTTGTTTGTTGATTTTGGCTGTTGTTTAGGCCCCTTGTTTTCACTGTACACAAATATATAATCAATAGCAGTTTTTAAATCAACACATGGAAATCAATCCGACAACAGAAAACAGAAAAATAAAGAGTGGATGCAGTCGTAACAACTCAGCTAGAGTCTAGGATTCAGTATATATATTCAAAACAGATATCAATCACTGATGCATCTAACTTATAGGTGGTTAACATGCTGATGTAGAATTCAGAAAATACTGGTCCCAAGCCTATATAAATGAACGTGTGTGTATTCATAAGAAAAAACACTATATCTATACACGAAGTGCTAAAGTAGAGGAAACTATACCCGGTGCTGATAGATGTAAGAAGGTGCTGGCAGTAGTTGCAGTGAACACCACCATTATTGTAACAGAGGAAGTGACCAGAAAATTTAGCTGTTCGCATTAAACATGATCTCAAAATGAATAAACCATCACCAAAAGCAATATTTTAGAAAAAACTATGACATCAAAGGCATCCAATGAAGTCAACTACAAACCAATCGTTATCCCAATAGCCAATATAATTTCAAACTGAAAATCCATAAATTATAACACGCAAGAAAAGGGACCAAGTATCTTCACATGATATTGTTACAGAGCAAATACAAATTGTTGAGGCTAATTGAAACAAGGTTTAAAATAAAACAAACAAGGAAAAATAGCACTATCCCAATTGATGCCACATAAAAAGCACAACAACTGATATTATATGGAACTCATATTTTAGCTACAAAAATACTACTATGAGAATCACCCAAAAGCTTGTCAACTGCCAAAAGAAGAAAAAGAAAACTTTGTTTTGGATTTCTTGTTAATATTAATCCTTTATGAATTTCTTGTTAGGGTTCTAATATGAAATCAACATTCAAAAGAATCGAACTTTCTTTTCGTACCTTGTCTCAGATTTCTTGGCAGCCCAAAAGAAACAGAATAAAAGAGAAACAAGAAAAAGAGTTTGTACCCTTGAGAGTATGATCGCAATCGGCGAGGCAGCAAGTGAGTAAGGCAGGTGGCCGCCCAGGCAAAAAAGAGCGCTCAAGGAAGGCGGTGATGGTGACCCTCGGATGTTGTGAAATAGCGGTGCCACGTCGTTTATATTTATTTTGAAAATCACTACATAATATCATATTTGTAAAACACGGGCCTGACTGGTCGATTACCGTTTTGAGTTAAAAAAAAATAAAAAAAAATGAAGGAAAAAAACTTGATTAATGGGGTTAAAAACCTGAATTTATATACTAACCCAGTCATTTTATATCTATTAAAATTAGTACTCAATTTGTTAATATTTGTTTTAAATTTTTTATTAAAATAAAATTATTTTAATTTTTTAAAAATATTAAATATTATTTTAGATTAACTTGAGTGAACTCTTATAATTTATTTTAACTTTAATACGCATCCTATTTTAAAAGTATTTGTTCAGGTAATAAACAAAGTCTTTTTTAATTATTATTAGCAATCTCAAGAATTAGACTGGTGGATAAGAATGTTTGCTTGATTTCTTATCTTTTTTTTTTTATTATTATTATTTGAAATCCTCTGAATATGCTAAGTTGATGTGGGTCACTTCTTTAAAATTATCTAAAAAAATTAGTGCCATTTGACACTTTAGCTGAACCAAATTTATCCTAAAAATTAAATAATTTTTTTTTGTTTTTTCATTACCTAATTTTGATCCTTAGTTTTTTTAAAAAAAAAATTCACAAAAAAAAGTTCTTTTAAAATTTAATTATTTCCCTAAATTTTAGTCATTTTTGGAGTTTTCATGGGTTTTTATCTTTTTTTTTTTGTTTTTTTTTATATTTTCAGCGAGTATAACAAAAAAGAGAAAAAAATCAAGTTATAAATATATGAGAAAAAAATCACATCAAGAAAAATTAACTAAGAAAATAAAATGATAGAAAAAAAAAGAAACAGAAAAAAAATCAAAAAGAAATTTTAATGTGGAGGTTGGATTTCCCAATTTTATTTTTTCTCATCCAAACTTTCATAAATAATTCAATCCTACTTAAGGATTCATCTAATCAATCAGCCAAATATAAACATCCAAAAATCCATTATGGACAAACCTCATATTGGATATTGAATAAGGATAACTGAAATAATTTGACTAAAATATCCTATTTCTAGATAAATGTGAAACTAGATGTTAGCATGTTTTTTTTAAAATTTAGAAAATTAACTCGGAGCATAGATTTGACTGAAAGAAAAAGACTAATATACAAACCAACCTAAAAAAAGAGAAACAAGGGAATTTAAAAAAAAAACAGATAAAAAATAATATGGAAGACAAATAAAGAAAAAAAAATAGAGTTTTATCACTAATGATATAAATGCAAAATGATAAAACTAAAAAAAATCAGCTTAAAAAAGAAAAAAAACCAAGAAAACTCGGATGAACTTTATAAACTTAGGCAAGTATTTCAATATCACAACCTATTAAATTCTAAACCCAAGCTGAATTAAGAAACTTAATTTCCAACCAATTTAATATTGATTGACCAAAGTAAATCTAACAAATATAAAGACCTGAGAAAACCTGAGTCATTTTTAAAATTAGTGAGAAATCCTAGTGAAATAAAAGAAATAAAAATAAATTTTAAATTTTATCTCAAATAAAATAAATAACAATAAAAATAATGAGAACTAAATTCGAAAGAGAAAAACAATTAAAGGGGTATGTAATAGGAAAATAATTATAATCTTATAAATTATTTAAAAAATTATTTCAAATATTGAAAGATGAAATCAAGAAAAAAATATCAATTCAAAGAATTAGCCAAAAAACCCAACAAAAAATGATAAATAAAAAGACCCGAGATGACTAGGTTATTATCAAGAACAACAAAATATTTCACAGAAAGCAAGTTAAAAAAAAATAGAACCCATTCTCCAATTGAATAAATGTTGAAGGATTAAACGGGAAAAAATAGCTTGGACAAAGGAAACTGAAAAACCAAGCAAACCCGGTAAAACCTCCAAAATCTGGTCAAATATTTAAAATTCGCAAATTGTAAAGCCCTAAACCTGAGTTCAATCAAGATATTTCATTACCAATCAATTTAAAAAGAAAATTGCCAAAACAAAACAAATAGCAATAAAAAGAATGAAGATAAAACTTGAAAGGAAAAAAAAAAAACCAAAGAATGGTGAAATTGTAAAACAAAATCAATTTAAAAAATGATCTTAGACAAAACAAATAGCAATTAAAATAACAAGAACCAAATTTAAAAGGGGGGTGACATTGAAAAAACATTTCAATTTTATAAATTACTCAAGAATTAACATATTAAAGGGTTGTTTTAGAATTTTTAAGGAGCTGGCACAAAAACCTAGGAGAGCAGGAAGGAGGGAAAAAAAAGGTTGATGGTGCAAAACAAGAGGAATCTCAAACCACACGTCACCCCATTATGGAGGGAGTGTGAGGATTCTGATGCTGCCGGTAAATGTTGTTTTTGATAGCTAGGCGACCTCCCATCTGCCATATTGCTTGAGTACACATGACGCGGACTAGTAAGTTTTTTTTTTATTATTATCATCAAAATACAAAAATACCCCTGAACTAACATGATATTAGAAAGAAACTATCGTAAAAAGATCAAAAAGTACACACAAGAGAGTTTATTTGATTTTTTATTAAGTATTTACACCAAGTTATTTTTAAAATTGAAAAGACCAACATACACTAAGTGAAAGGTATTCAATTTTTTATTTATTTTAAGATTAAATTAGTAATTTTATTGAGCAATAAAAAAAATTAATCTCACCCTACCTATAATTTGCATAAAATAATCGTAACATAGAAAAAAATAGTTCAAAGAAGGCCTTTAGCTCAAGAATGATTTCATCAGCACTACACCGTTCCAATAAACAGTATTTTGTACCTAGCTAGAGTTACATAAAATTCCCCAACCCCTTGATTACGTTTTTGTTGAAAGATTCTCATAATAGTTTTTCGTACAATTACGTCTGACATTATAACTATAGCAATCCATTAATGTAATCCATTAATGTAAGAGTACTGTATGAGAGCAACATTACTCATAAAGTATAATAACAAGAAGCAATACAGGTACGTTAACTATACGTACATGTGACGTGGATTAAGAAGTAGTTACACATTATTATTTCAGACATGAAACTTAAAATACATCTCCATCCTCGGTAGCATACCAGTGATGGATATGATGATTTGCAGGAATACATGCATGCATGCATGCATATTTAAGTACTTGAAAAAAAGCTTTTTGGGCAGTCCCATTCTAACAATCACATGATCTAAACCAGGTCGCTAATAGCACGTGATTTACCATCCAACTCGGAGAGATTGGATCCGATGGATCCTCCACGAATCATGCCGGAGCTCCGGTGGAACCGGCACTTGAAGGAACCGGCATGGGTGGTTGGTGAGCAAAGACAGTTCCCCCGTTCAGTGCTCCGTGGTTTTGTCAAGGCCCTGTGTAACCTTGGCGAATTGCCAGGATTGTGTAGCGGTGAATTCTTCTTCAGCACTTCCATGTCAATTGCTGATGCCATTATTTCAGGGGTTACTTGCTGTTGCTTCTTAAGGATTTTTGAGGGTTTCTGCAGGTCCCTCACGCTGTTGCTCTTATTACTCATCTTTGATCTTTTCGAAAGCTTTTCTGTCATGCAAGATATGTAGCAGCATTTGATGAGGATATTGGAGTAATATTTGCATGCCAAAATGTAAGATCGATCGATATATACGTTATCAACTCTTACGTTTAAATATTTATGAACCAGTTCTTGATTATTTGATAACTAAAGATCAAATTCTTGAGCAATATCCCATTGGAAACTTACAACCAAATTAACTATAAGTTATGCAATACGAATATACATTTTATGACATTAATGATGTCAATCTCGTCTTAATTTGAGAGGAAAACAAGAAATGGAGAGCACTTAAACTCTTGACTTTGAAAAAAATGCCAAGTTTTTCGCCATACCTGACAATTCAATAGAGAAAGGAAGTACTTTTCTGGTTTGTCGCCAGCCAACCGGTGACCTGAGAAGGGAGAGAGAAAGGCACAGACGAGAGATATTTGAGCTTTCTGCTTCTGCAATGGGGAGGATAAAAATATCAAAGTGGGCAATATGAACATAACCGTTAATATAGTTATTACTGGCTAAAATCTTGGATTTTCAGTTCTTGTTTTGGCGCTGAAAATACGGGTAAAACATAATAGAAATTAGAGCCCACTAATTTGGAGAGGATTTTGCTATTTAAGTAATATGCCAAGTAAATTATTTATATTTAGTAATTTGGTAGTGACCCTCATTTCATGCCTATATATATATATAAACAAAATGGGTAAATTAATTATAGTTTTACCCCTACCCATTCAGCAATGTTGTAGTTCAAGATTTTATAATGTCACCTTAATTTATAGTTCTTAAAAACTTTGAATTTTGATCATTATTACTACTAAAAAGCTAACCTGTTTCTACAATTTTCTCTCTTCTTACTTTTCTCTATTTTTTCCTCTTCTTCCCATATATGTTATAATCTCGCCCGAACCATAATCTAGATCATAACCCTGACTAGATTTATTAACCTTATTTTTTGAAAATTATTTTTTATTTAATTAATTGATTATAAAAAAAGATATTTGTAGTAAAAAACAACTAAAATTATTGAGGAGAAATGAAATTCTTCAATCTAAACTTTATTTTCTTATCAATACATCTATTTTTTTTTTATAGTACTATTTTTAAATAAAAAGCCATTATAATTTCAAAAGCGAGTTAAAAAAAAGATAATATCTCAATATTCAATGTGATCTAAAAAAGAATCAACAAATATTATCAAATGAAGTAAAAAAATAAATTCAAAATTATAAATAAAAGTAATTTTATTTTCATTGAATATTAATAAGCAATCCTTTATTTCTTATTTTTTTTCATATTAGTACATTGTAATTGAATTTTTTTTAACAATCCTATAAAACCTATAATATCATTTAAGGAACATGGAAAATTTGATCAAGAATTTTAAAACCATGTTAAGTTTTTTTTTACAGTGCATTCTAATAAAAATATTAAAAAAAAAAACATAGAAATGAGCTAAGTATATGGGAAAAGATTTGAGGCCTGCTTGTCTTGCCCATGAGAAAGAAATGCCAACGGGCTTGCAAGGCATCACTCACAAGGGGCAAACTTAATAAAATAAATGATACGAGTTATAGATTTGGTATTCAAACTGATATAATGCATGTTTCATCGTGATAGTATTTCTAAAACAATGTTGTTTTTAAATTTATTTTAAAAACAAATCAATTTTTTACTAGTTATTTAAATTATTTTAAAACCCATCAAATAAACCAGATTATTTAGGGTTAGAAAATATATTGAAAATGTTTGAATATTCTTTTTCATGTTTAAAGAATTTTTGTATAACTCGTAGTATAGCACAAGCTAATTATTTAGTATATATAATTAGACCTCTATAAATTAGTATTTTTGGTACCATGAAATTTTATTAATTAATCAAGATATTATTTAAATTTTAAATTTAAATTGAGACCAAATAAAAATATTATTTAATCGAGTTTATATATATATATTACTCGACGAAATTGCTAAAAAATTAAGCAGATTTCAGTGAGAAACAATGACAAATGGAACAAAACAAGTTGTCATTTTGTGTCACTGAAAGGCATCGGTTTCAACCGTTTTGTTTTGTTCTCTTAGACTACATAAGTTTGGTTTTTGGTTCCTCTGCTGGTCTCTTGCATGTTGATTTTGAAGAAAGCATCTTTGCCACCAGGCACTGTTTCTCTCTTTCCACTGCAAGCTCACCAAATTTTCTTACACGTTGAGAAGTGTCTTCATCTTCTGTTTCCATACGTTGCATGTTAATTTCCTCTCTCTATATTTCAGTGGGTACTCAAAAGAGTTCCACAGTGCAGATGCTGCTTTTTGGAGTTTCAGCTCTGGTTTGAAACCCCTTCGATAGGGTTGCAGCACTCGAATCTACAGCACATAATTAAGGTACCCTCCTTCTCTCTTAATCTGATATCTAAAAAATATTATATTTCAGCTTTATTTGATATAATGGCTGCCATAATTGCCTTTTATATGCATCATTGTTAGAGATTCGTATTAAACATGTTGAAGGCTTTGATCTACTTTCCTGGATTTGTATTTTCTACCATGGAAAAAGAGCTTAGTAGCATTGAAAGTGAGTTTCCATGCAATCTTTCTAGTAATTATTTTTGCCTTGCTCTTGTTATTCCAGGAACAAAGCCGGAGCTTAACCTGAAAACCTTTCTATATCATCTTCATGTTTACACACACCATGTTACCTCCATCTCAAGAAGATGAATTAAAGGCTTCTCATTTTACTGCTTTATCTTTAAGCACAGATATCCAGGTTTCCCAGCAAATCCATATTCCATCTCAAGTTGCTAAGAAGGTGCAGAGCACAAGCCTTCCATACACAAGAAACAGTGCAAGTTCAATGAAGGTTAAGAGGAAAAGATGCCTCGATGGAGCAGCATTGACTATAGGAACCGGGTCTAGTTCAAACCTGCTCAAAATGAAAGGAGTTGATCATCCAACCGAACAGGTGAGCCGTGCTAGCTTAGGTGGTGATTATAGTCGGAAACAGCCACCTCCAATTGCTGCTGTGTCTTGTTTGGTCAATACAAGTGAAGCGAGAGTTGTTGATGAGGCAAGCCCTTACCATCAATTTGTACGAGGAGTTAGAAGTGGAAATGCAAACAAAAAGAGTGATGACAGAAGAGCTGGTACGGATAGTACCAGTTATGTGAATGCTCCCAACAGGGCATGCCTCTATCAGCAATCTGCAAGTGGGATTAGCTGTGAAAATGATGACAAAAAGAATGCTCATCCCAGAGCTAGAAGAACTTGTGGAAAGACATCAATTTCTGATAAAATCCAGCACAGGATGATAAAAAATCGAGAATCAGCTGCCAGGTCTAGAGCAAGGAAACAAGTAATTAAGTTATCCCAGACTGGTCTTTTAAGCAATTTGTTACATATAGAACTTGGCTTTGTTTGCTCTTCGTTATTGTTTTCATATTTACCACCCCTGTTTCCAGGCTTTGGAAGCCCAACAGCAAGTGGAAAACACAGAGCTTAAGAAGGAGAATGACCTCCTGAAAAGGGCTGTGAGGGTAATTAAGTTGCATTTTGATTATTCTTTTTTGTTTTCAAAGCATTCTGTTAGGCCTTCCATGTTTAAGGTTTCTAAGCATTATGATACCTAAATGTTTTGCAGTTTCTCTTGACTATATTAAGGACAAAACGCATGAAGCTGCCAGCACTTTCAAGGAGTTTCTCAGCACCCTTATAAATGAAACCCAGAAAAGTAGCTGCCATGAATTGTCTGGAATATGAAAATAAGAACACATTCACTATTGCTGTAAGTGGCAAGAGTCAAGGGTTTAGTCTTCAGGCTATATATCCAGTTCAATTTTAACCTCTTTTAATGTTTTCTCAGCATTTTGGTAATGTAGTCAGCATGAATTGCGTCTCTCTTTTTTATTCATTTAGAATATGATTTTAAACTATGTCCTCTCGACGATCACTCGCATCATTCTATCGCCTTTCTAAGCAATGAGGCACAAAAACTAGGATTTCCACGATGATTTGTGTTGGGTATGCTTGGTCAAAACCAGATGGTATGATAGCTTAAACAAGAACCAGAAATTGAAGGAATAATTAGCTGATTACTTTACTTAATAATCTAAACGATGAATGCAACAAGAACCTGGTTATTGTACCAAGACAATCATACGAAGATATTTCACTCTTTCTTGTACTTTTCATCTAATACAAGCCTCAATCAGCATATCCCTAATCCCCAGGGAACGCCATGTTTGGGGATTCTACGATTACATTACAATAACAAAATATACTAAGAGGGATAGCTAAAATCACTATAATAATTCACATTTTCATTAATTTTTTTCTAATTTCATCATTAATTTTTTTTTCATTATAGCTTTCTATGCCCGAATTAATGGCAAATTTCTAAAAACTTATTAAAAATATAAACAATTAAACAAAAAAGTATCAAGATATAAAATAAAAAGAAATCTATTGGTCAAATTCGCTAAAAAAGTACTTTTTAATCAATCTATTTTACCTTTTCTTCATTAGCAATCCCAATAATTTTTGCAATTTTAATTTTGGTTCAATTTTTCTTTCTAGTTCTAGAGTTTGAGAGAAAAGTCAAAAAATCATTGAATTATAATGATAGAGAGAGAGAATTGTTTCACCACAATCCGACAATAAAAATAATCAATTTTGATGTTAATGAGTTCCATTCGACAATAAAAATTTAATGGTGAAGATTTTTTTTTTCTATATACATGTTTTGAAAATGTAGATAGAGTTCCATTTAGATTTTTTTTATTCGGTCGATTTTTGTTTTTTTAGTGTTTTTGGGCATTTTGAGATTGATAAGTGGTTTATGAAGGTTTTTATGGTATTTATTAGATGTTTTGAGGTAAAAATTGGTTGAGATGATATTTTAGGACAAAAACACCTTTTTCTGGATTTTTTATCCACCATAGTGGTAGCTAGATTCTAAACCACAACCATAACAAATGATACATAGTTTTTTTTTATATTAAAAAAAAAATCACTCACCCCTTCATAAAAAAGAAAAATAAAAAAGCCAAAGCATGCAATCTAGGCTAGCATGCCCACACATTTAGCCTTGTTCTTAAAGGCTCCTGCACATTGTATCATACATGCTTCCTCGCATGAGTTTTTTTTTTCAACTTTAGATTTTTATTGTTTTTTTTTAATTTTATTTTTTAATATTTTTTTAATTTTAAATTAATTTTCATGATTTATTTTGATTTATTTTATATGAGGTTATCACAGTTTAAATAAATATTTTGATATTTGGTTGATGTTCAATTTTACAAAAATCTATTTTTTATATAATTAAATAAAAAATAATTTTAAAAAATAAAATAATTAAACTCGAATGAGTTCATGGCCTGAACCACGAGTTTAATAGGTTAAATTGTGAAATTAGATCAATCTAATATATTATTATCTCTATATCTTAAAAAAAAATATCATTTTAATTTTTTTTAAAATTATTTCTAATATTTTATAATTTGATTGAAATTCTACTTATTTATCGAGTTTTAAAAAGTTATAATCTGTATTCTAAACTTTTAGTAGACATTTAATAGTTCACATCCGATTCCCAAAAATAATCAACAAAGATTCTTTAATTATTTTCAAATTTATCGTCATTTTTTATAAAATAACAAAAATGTTTTTTTTTTTGTCATTGAATAAAAAAATTAAATATTATAAATTTATCATTAAATTAAAAAAACCCTAGTTACCTTCCACCCTCGTTCTTCCCTTAAACACGAAACCTAGTTGTCACATTCCATTCTCTTTCCTTCCCTTTCATCCAAACCAGCACCTCCAAATCCAGCAATGTAGATAACGATGATCAAAATAATATATATGAGACGAGCAGTGAAGATAATCAAATATCAGACATAAAAGAAATTCCTCTCCCTCGCCCTCCCTCTCTAATGCAAACCCTAAAAACAACTCCACCACCACCAAAATGGCAGCCACAGCCATTGGATCTTCTAGAAGTACCTCAAGCGGACCATCTCTCCGCTCAGTCTCTCCTTCTAGCAGATTTCATCAACACCTCTGTAGATCTTCGACATCTTACGCTCCCCCACCGCCTTTGCTTCCTCAAGTTCTAGTTTCATCTCTCGCGCATCAACTTTCTTCACACCAAGTTTGACGGGAAAATTGAACAGGAAAAGAAGAATGATGTGATTCAAAAGAAGCAAATTCGAAAGAGAAGCCCCGTGACAAGAATTCTCAAATGCTAAATTATCGGAATCATTCAGCCTACAGTGGATGTAGTGGAATGGCTGAAGAGAAGTTTAGCTGGTGTGATTTTAGAAAATGAAAATTTTGGGTGTTTGGAGTCTAATTTCATATACAGTGGGTTAGATTCCTTTGAGTTCTGATTTATGTTGGATATGTTTTTTCAGGAGATTCACCACTGGTTCCATCAGATGCTCCTGCGTATCGATTTTGTTGGGTGGTTTGGCAGTTCGCCTTCATTATCTAATTAATCTTCAAACAACAATCGATTGAATGTGCGCAGATCTTCCATGACCAATTCGCTAATGAGAATTGCGGGAATTCATAATAATTGAGGGAAAGGGTGCAAGCAAGTTAGATCTATTGACATAAATATTGTTCTAAGAAATGGGCAGTAGGAGCTGCATTTTCCACCGTACTTTCCCCGAGAGAGGGATTAAAGAATGATAAACATTGTATGATAACATGTTGTTTGATTCATTCACAATCTTCATACTGATAGCCATGTTGTTTATTGCAAGGACCTGATGGTTTGGACAACCATGGGAAGGAGATGAACTGTGATCATTTTTCTTTATTCGATTACTGGCTACATTCAAAAAGACTGCACAAATTGAAAATGATATCAGCCCAGAATATTAATTTGAATACATGGATTATTTATGTTCATTTACATGTATACCAGTATCTATTGCAATCACAAGAAACAAAAATCGTGTACAGACTTTGGGGTATATATCCTTGAGTAAAGGACTTCCCTATCCTTGGGAATCAAGTTCTACTACCATCCTTCTGCCATGTACAGCTCAAAGACAGAATTCTATACTTATGGTTACTGGGGAGCTCCTTCATACAAGCCAAAAACTCACTCAAGTAACCAGACCAATACATATAATTTTTTATCGCACACTGTGAAGAAAGGCTTAAAACAGAAAAGAAAGCCTAATAAAAACTTCAGCTCTCTTTTGCTGTCTTGCCCTTTATCTCTCCAATCCTTGTTTACAGAGAGGGCAGCAGGATATAATTCGAAGCCATTGATCTACACACTTGAGGTGGAACATATGGGAGCATGGCAATTTCCTAACTTCTTCTTTGTCTTTATACTTGGCTAGGCAGATACAACATTCCTGTCAATACCATCACACAAACGTAAGTAAAAAAACATGCTCTGACTGTATGCCAATAAAGTAGCCTAGCCATCTGTATCTGTAAACTAGGACTTACCAGATCTTCACTTGCAATGGTTGAATTGCAATCAGCATTATTGCGAAACTCCGAGTTGGTGTCAGCTGCTTTGTACCTCCAACTTGGTAGACTGGAGATTTGATCATCGGACGCCCCTCTCTCGGCAGACCCCACGTTCATGTTGTAACCAAGGACAGTGCTAATGAGTGGCACACAACAACATAACAGTAGAAACAAGAGAAATGGGAAGGAGTAACTGAGAGCATTCCAGGCAAGAAGAGAGATGCATAGCACATGGAGTTTTGGAGCACGGTGGTAGGATCCAAAGCGAGAATCAAAGACCCAAACATTACCCATCACAAACCATATTGCAAAGAAGAGCTCGAGTGAAGTCCGGCACTTGTGCATCAAAATTGAGCACCTGCATACACTGTATATCAATCAGTAGGCGTACAAATAAGTCCAACGAATATTATTGTCTTTCTATTATATATTTGTAAATGGCTGTATTAGCCATGAAAAACTTTTCATGGCTGTATTGTCTCAAAAGTATCTGGGAATTCTAGATCATGCAATGATTCCTAAACTATCTTGAAGATCATCACATCGTTCTTCTTCTCTCTTTTTTCCCGAAAATTACTCATTTAGCCAATTGTAGATTGACCAAAGATATCCGCCTCGGTGGTAAAAGGCTGCCTGAGTGGGGTAGGCATCAACAGTTTCTTCTCTCGATGCTGATAAGAAAGAAGAAAAATACCTTCTTCCACCTGCAAATTCAGTTTTGCTAGTAGAGTATTGGTCGAAGTACCATAAAAAAAATGCTGATTCAACCTTGGTGACATTAAGCTGTTCAATTTAAAGGCAAAATCTTAAATATAAGGATTTGCAATGGCCAATAATTCTTATCCAAAGGCATCAAAGTCACACATAAACTACAGTTTTTTGGTCGTGGTAACTAAAATAAGCAAAATAAAACTTAAAATCTCTCCAACAGCTAAGTTTCAAGAGATTAAAAAGCACCACCCAATACCATGTAGGAAATTAAGACTTACAGCCATAGGGGAATTCTAAATACTATAACGATTCTGAAGCTAGTTGCTAAATTATACAGAGAACAAGCATCCTTTTTCCTGTTCTTCAAGCTTCTAGAAATCTATTCCTTCTCAACCAAATTTCATTTTAAAGCATGCTGCTAATCACATCATATTATGTAATAACGCTTGAACATATATATATTTTCAGCATAGATGTAGTAACACTACAGGATGAATAGCTTTTAACAGAAATACCTGGATTCCTCACTGCCCCTCTGTTGTTCCAAATCAGGTAGGCCAAAGCCATCGGCTTGAGTCGTGTTAATTTGCCGGTATCGCCCATAGAGCAGCAGCAGACTAAGGACACAACCAATACTATAGCCAATAATCCATATTCTCACAGGCCAAACTGGCTTCTCTGCCTTGGAAATAGCCAGGGTGAACATCGTAATACTTATTTGAATGACCAAAGCTACAAACTCCAGCATCATCCAAGGGCTGGAGTTGAAAGGATTAGACCCAAGATTAGACCTTGAGCCATTCTGGTAGTGGAATACTCTTCTCAAGAAGGTGAACCATCTTGCTCTAGATATTCTCATCGCTGTTCTTACCAATAATGACGAAGTGGGAGTGCGGGCAGACCTGTTTCTGAGAGACACAGTTCCATGCTCTTCTCCTGCTGGAGATGCTACAGGACTTGAACCACAGAATGAATTCATTGGAAAGGGGTACCGCGTATTCATTGAGGATGTTTTAGGAAGAAATCTTCTGATACAAGCTTGTGGTTTGCTCGAATAACGAGACAAGACTGGCCTGTCAATAAGACTTAGTTGAAAAGAAGCGGCATGATCTTGTACAATTGATGATATGGGGTTAACTAGAATTTGAATATTACCAGCAAGAATTCCATGTATGGTACTAACATGGAAATCACAAATATTCCAGCACTGGAAATCACCAGCAGGCAGGGTTTGGCCAAAGACTTGTATTTTGTTGGCTCCAGAGTAGACAGCACCGTGCTTTGAAACCCAGCTCAAACAAACAACTTGGCTGGCACCAGCTTCAGAATCTCTCAAAACCGAAGTGGGTATTTATTTAAGAATGGACTGGTAATCAGCAGGCACCAAACACAGATAAATGAAGTGTGTATGGAAAGATAGAGCAAGGAGAAATGGAGAGATGGTTGTGGAGTGTGAATATGACAGGAAGGTGAAGGTGGGGTTTCAGATGGTGACCAAGAATCAACTGCAAAGGCCAAAACCACCCTAACTTCCATCTGGTTTTTGTTTATTCAGCAAGCAAAGTTATAGCTGAAACAGATCTTCAACTACAAATATTTCCCTTTCATTTCTCTCCAGCACAAAATAATTAAGTAATTTTTTTTTAATTTCTCTTTGTTTAGTTAATGTCTCTTTTTGTCTTAATTAATTGGACATACACACACACACAAGAGATTAATATTATTTCAAGAGGGATATACACACACATACATAAGAGATTAATATTATTTTAAAAGGGTGTTTAGTATTACAGTGAAAACGTTATTCATTCAAAATTTGAAGAAAAGAAAATTGTTTTATTTTAGATTTTTAAATGGGATAAATATTTAAAAAATAAAAATATGTTTAAAAAATAACCATTAATTTCATAATGTTAAGAGATTTTGAATTATGGCGGTTTAAGTAACCGGGGGATTCTAAAATTTATGGTGGGATAGGCAGCTCTTACCATGCTAGAGGAGCATTTTCCCTCCCTCTGTTTTCTCTCTTGTTTTTTTATTTTTCTTTTTCATTTCATGGTAAATATATTAATTAGTATTTAATCACACATAAAAAATACCTTAATTATTTAAAAATGATGGGAAGCTTCTTCAAACGATCTAAAGAGTCCATATAAGAGAGGTGTAAATGATCATTTGATTGTGATTAATGTCATTAATGGATGTGAATATTGGGAATTATTATTTTGCTAAAACACAGTTCATCACGCAATGGGCCTTAAATCCCTTCTAAAACCAGATTAATAAGATAAACACCATTGTCATTGACAGAGCAGATCATCTTTCTTTCTGAATCTTTTTTTTTTTTTTCAAATTTATAAACTCTTAATTAGGACCTTAAAATGCTTATATGGATACAGAAGCTTACATGTGCTTCATCACAGATTAATAAAGCCCGTTCAAGTGCTATAAGATTAAGCATCATTGTAAAGTAATTAATGATGATATCTTTTCCTATAATCATACTTAATTTGCCCATCTGAATTCTTCACGGATTGCTAATCCTTTTCGTTTGCTCAAGCATCGTTTGATTACGCTAATGGATCCCCTTTACATAAGCAATGTAACAATTTAATCTCATAAAGTAGTTTCCTCGTATCTTCAGCTTTCTCCTTCCATTCTTTATATAAACAACTAACATAAGTAATGATAGTGAATAGTTTCCTGATATGATATTAGATTCGAGTAATGTGATTGCTAATATTAATGGTCATTAGAGATTTACATGGACTATTAGTTTCAGGACCGTGGAATTAGTCGAGATGCGCATAAATTGACCTGTAAATTAAAAAAAAACATAATATTAAATAGTTTTAATTCTTAATCGTACCTCTAAAGTTGTAAAAATATCGATGAAGCACTCAAACCTCAATTATATTAAAACTTGTAAGAGATTCTCACACCAAAATCTTATATAAAAAAAATAATACTATTCCCCATGAAGATTTAATAATAATTTGAAGCATATTGTTAATTAGTCTCGGTGGATATTATATAGTAATGGGAGTAACTTGAAAGGATTGGGAGTGTAGGAATCCGAGATCGATTGTGGATAAAATTAACTTCATCAAGAAATTAAATAAAAAAAAAACTATTAAGGATATATTCTCTATATCTATAGTGGAGGAATTGTTCGGTGAGTCACAATATACACAATTTACAATTAAAATTTAATTAAAAAAAAATTGTATAGGAATAATTAAATTGTAATCATAATCGTAGTACACACGCCCTTCATAATTAAATTTAATATTTTTTTTATCCTAAAGTTGAATACACAAGCTTTTCACCAAAATACATTTGTCAATTATTTAGAATTTATGGATACACATTTTATCATTTACATGTTGACACGTTACTTTATAAGAAAATTTAAGTGTGTTTATAAATAATTTTTATATATTTTTTTAATTCTTTATGTCCAGTCAAGTATACCATTTCACCTCTAGAAATCGTACACGTCATAAGGATACGGGAATTAAGCATCATAATAAATAAATCTTAATCAATGTTTAATTTCTTAGCTGACTTGTATTTGACCAAGATTTAACAACACATGAAAAACAGGTGGTAATCTGAAGAGAACAAGATATAGGATGTAATTTGATTAAAACACGTAATTAAACTCCATCAAGTATGAGAAATTACTCCATCTTACTTGCTTGACTCAAGAAATTACTGAACGCCCCGTCCAATAAACCGAACCCACATGTGCTGTTCTTGAGAGATGAACAGCATGGCTAGGGTTACAAGCAGGTCATTTTCAGGAATACAGGTATAGATAATCTACACGTACATGACGGCAACGTATGAGAGGAAGATAGGGAAGCTTGCATTCTTGGGTTTCAACCTAATGTTCATGAATTTAAATTTTTTCAGAGTTATAGATATTTACATGATTGTTAATTTTAGAATTTATAAAATTAATTGAGATGTGTAAAAACCAGTTAAACACTAACAATAAAAAAAAAAAAAGAGGGAAGCTTGGCATGTTTGTGCTCATCCAGATGATGATGTGGGTGGGGGGTTTGGCGAACTCAACTTTGATTTTGTATCAAGTAAATGCTGAAGAGAGGATGAGCCCAGCCTTTGCTTACACTCGATGCTCACACACAGTTATTCGGCTCTTCTAAGTTTCAACGCTTGGTGGTGGTGGAGTTTGATACGTCCATTTGTTTGCTTTGCGGGGGAAGGGCTGGCTGGGCCATCAGTTGTGGTAGAGTGTTTGTTTCTCATACGGGAAGGTTGACCAAACACATTTATTTCGTCATCTCAACACACACACACACACACACACAGAGGAGAGATGAGAGTTGTTTTTGTCAATACCGGAGAGATGAAGAAATTTAGTCTAAGCTTATAGTTATTATAAAATAATATAAATTATTTTTCTAGATTTTATTTAAAAATTTAAATTGTTTTGTTTAAATTAGTTCTTTGATATGATATTATAACTTTAATAACTAAGCGATCACGAGTTTAAATTTTACCATTATTATTTATCCGATAAAAATTAAACATGAAATAGTATGAATTTATACAAGTTTCAAGTTCAAAAGATTTTTATTTGAGAAATTATATTAAAAAACAATATAAATCATATCTTGAGATCTCACATAATAATTTAAATTATTAGATAGGATCGGTTATTCGACTGACTGTGTATATGAATTGTGTTACAGAGAAGTTAATAGTTTGTCTATATATAAATATTCATGGTCTAAGAGGCAATTATTAATTTTGACATTGGATTTCTACAAGGGCTCGTTATATGACATGATGTGCACAAGCAATGTTATGAGGAACATTTAATATATGAAGATTCCTGGACTGTCACTTCTCCGCCTCCCTGCAAATTGCAAGGCAAGAATCGTAGAATTCTGTAGAGGTTATAAGGCTTCGAGTGGACATGGATTTCATATTTGATGGTACAGTTGAGTGTTATATAAGCTCCTTGTCTCGATGCTAGTGGGAGGCGATAGACGAGTAATCATTGCTCTTAAGAGCAAGCACACTCTCCCGGTAACTTAAAACCGCTATCAATCATCCGGTTAAAAAAACGTTTTTAAAGCAACCAATGGCTTCCTAATTGATATAAAATCCATAATATAAATTATATTTCTCTTGAACTTCGTAATTTTTTAGTTTAGTTTTTTAGATTTTCTTGATACTTGAATTTTTTTAATGTTTTTATTTTTATCTTCTATTAATAGATTATTTGTTTTCTTTTTTAAATATTAAGAAAAATATAGAATAAAAGATATGAACTTCTTTCTCAAGTTTTATACTGAATATGTATTTTCTTACTTGTTTTTTTATTTTTTTTAATACGTTATTAGCATGATCACTTTGCTCGATTTATTTTGAAATCTTGACACACATGAACTCTTATGTTATGTGGCTTATATTAATTTCAATATATTTTTTTCATTATTGTTTATATTTTATGGAATATATTTGGCTTTGTAACTTAATTTGACAAATTTTCTTTCCTATTTATTTATTAAGATTTAAAGTTCCTGGAGAACTAGTATTATAAGTTTATGAAAAATTAAATAAATTAAATACAATTCTCGAAGAACTAGTATTTCTAAATAACTGAATGATTTTTTTCTTTTATATTCGTGATTTTATTTAATAAGTTGTTTTTTTTTTATAGATAATGTCGAATCTAATGAAACTTGAATTTACCGCTCTTGATATATTTGGGAATAACTTTTTATCATGAATCTTTGACGATGAGATTCATCTGGAAGTTGTGAATCTTAGAGAGATCATCAAAGAAGAAAATAACGCATCCTTGCGGGATCGCGCAAAAGCAATAATTTTTATTTGTCACCATCTCCATGAAGGATTAAAAATTGAATATCTCACAATAAAAAATCCTCTTGTTCTGTGGTAAAATCTAAAGGAAAAATATGATCACCAAAAGTTTATCATACTCCCTCAAGCTCCTTATGATTAGTTACACTTGAGGTTGCAAGATTTTAAATTGCTTAGTGAATATAATTCTACTATTTTTAAAATTACCTCACATCTAAAATTATACGGTGAAAATATTACAGAAGATCAAATGTTAAAGAAAATATTCTTTACTTTTCATGCCTCAACTATTGTCCTGTAGTAATAATATAGAGAACATAATTTCAAGAGGTATTCAGAACTAATTTCATGTCTTCTTATGGCTGAATAGAATAATAAGTTTTTAATGAAAAATCATCAATCTCATCCCACAGGTTCTAAATCATTCCCTGAAGTGAATGGAACCTTTGTCCAAAAGACAAGAAAGAACCAAAGGTATCGATATGAAAAAATAAATGGAAAATAAGAAGAAATAATCATTTAAAAGGCAACTCACCATATCACCAGAAATGGAGACATAATGAACCCAAACAAAAAAAGGGGCAAGAATTGTATAAACCTTGTCGCGGCGTGGTGCGCGGCGTCGAAGGGCAGCGGGTCTGCCTCCTGAGAGGGGTTGAAATGAGAGGTTTTGGGTTTAATCATAAAATTATAATTATAAGTTCACGAGTCGCCACCCAGTGTCATGGTCACTAGGAAACCTAATGGTCTGCAAGAGTCCGGACAAGGGACGAGTTGTGCAAGGAGAAGACGCATCACCCTCAATGCACCCTACCTAAGGTAAGTTGGATTGTTGTTTGATTGTTTTTCTAAGTTGTGTCTTTATTCATTGATCTTGTCTAAGGTTAAAGGTAGATCTCCCTTCGTGAGGAAGTCTCTACCTTATTGGATTAAATCTTAACCGTTCTAAGGTCTAAATTTTAGCATTGCATTTATTTTTTTATATTTTTAATATCTGAGGGTATACTCTATAATGTAGTTCTATACCTCCATATACTAAAGTTTATAGCTAAATCCTAACATTTTAAATAGAAAGTGAACAAAATAATTGGTGAAGTGTTTTTGATATTTTGACCAAACCCTAACGGATAATCATAAATTAGTTACATTATCCATTTTGCATTTTAAAACATGAGAATAATGCAATTTTTTTTAATAAAAATATGCTTGGAAAAATTTTAGGATTTGGTTGTATGCACGAAAACAAAACATTTTTTTTCAAGAGGAAATTAATTTAAAATTTTTTGATTTTTTTTTTATTTTCAAAATTTTTTTATGAAACATTTCGAAGAAAACCAAGTATTTTAATACCGAATCTGTATCATACAGTGTAAATATACAATTCGATATTATGCAAAATTATTGGAAAAACATGCAAGAAAATCACAAATATATTTGAAATGACCCTTGAAATGCTTTTTGAGTTTTTTTTATATTTTAAATATTTTGATATTATTATATTATTATTAAATATATTAGGCTGGACTTGACCTAGCATCCGAGCTGGGCTGGAACGGGTCTAACCCAACTCAGTCAGGTTGGGCTGACTAGCAACCCAATATACTCTTCCTTTTTTTCAGGTTGAGCTCGACCTGTCAAGTGAGCATGGGCTTTGGGCCCAAGCCCGGTTGAGTTGAGTTAGATAAGGCCTCCTAATATTTTTCATGGCGGGCTGGACCTAGCCTAGCCACATGGGCTGGGTTGAAGCAGGTCCAACTTAAGCCTAAATAGCCATTGGCCCGATCTAGTGACCATGTTAATTATTTAGCATGCAAAATGCATGTAGGGGGGAGGGAAGAAGAAGAAGAAGGCTACCTGGCGGAGGTGAGCTGGTTATCGTCATAGGGAAGTTCACGCACGGTGTCCGGAGGTGGTGGTGCTCTTAGAGGGGAGAAGAAATGGAAAGAGAAAAAAATGGTGTAAAAACTAGGGAGGGGGTTGTTTTTTTGCCACCTTTAGGCCTTGATTTCTTAATACTCAATGCCTAAAATCCACCCCTATTTATAGGTGGTGAAATAGAAATTTTTTTTTTATTAGAGACAAATCTTGGCCCTTGATTCATCCCGGAAGGATCTCAATTGTTGGCTCAAAATGGTCATCGTGAACTGTTAAATTTTGATAGTTAAGGCTGCCTGAGTTGGTTTCTTTAGGCCAATGTCATAGCCTCTATGGTGTCAATTGGCTAGAAAGAACTATACTAGGGTGTAGTCAAATGTTAGGTCATTATGGTGGTGTATGTTTCGTCAAATTTGGTGAAGAGACGAAGCATTAAATGCTTTGAAAAAGGTAGCTACTCGAACAATTTTTTTGGGCCAGAGGTGGAAGAGATGAACAATACCAGATGACGTGTCATCTGGTTTGTATTTTTTTTTTACTGTTCAAATCGGTGTTGTTTTGAAATTTTTAGGGTTTTAATTAAAGGATTTGACCAAAGTTCAATTTGGTCCTCCTTCTTTTAATTTCTTTCAATTGCACCTCTAATTCACCATAAACTTTCAATTTTATGCAATTTTGCCCCTGCTGAACTTCAATGTCAACCTCAGATTTCAACGCCTTTTTCACTTTGGTCATTGGTTTTGGATTTATACAAATTGACCCTCGATTGACCATTAAACTTTTAAATCTCTTCAATTTCACCCTTGATTTCAATCAATTGGGTCCCTAGAGTTTGCCGCCTTTTTCAAAATGGTCATTGGTTGTGAATTTCTTCAATTTAACCCCTAATTGACCCTAAACTTCTAATTTTCTTGCAATTTCACCCCTGATTTGAACCAATTGATTTTGTAAAAAGTAAGTTTGATCCTCTAAAATTTTAATCTTCTAAATTAAGCCCAAATTGAGCTCCCAAACTTAATTTTTCACCAATTAAATCCCTAATAAAGTTAATTTGACCCATTTAAAGTATAATTAAGTCCTTGCACTTAATTAGATATTTTAATTGTACCCAAATTAATTTTTAAATATAACTAAACTTTTGATTTGGCTCATGATTAAATCAAATTGACCTATTAAAAATCTAATTATATCTCTGGACTTAATTTTTATGTAGATTTATCCAATAATAATTTAATTTGACCTTGAATCTGCATTGTCTCTTCAGTTTTGGGAACAACGGGGCACGATCAGGCTTCCGAGTTCATCCAAAATTGCAGCTTGATTTTATGCATATCTGAAATCCTTCCTCAACCAGCTTTTTCCTTATCATCAGCATCTAATTAAAAAAATTGATAACCATTTATGTAAATAAATGAAAAAAAATCATTAACAATAACAAAAAAAAATTTAAAAAAATTGAGACATGAATGTAGATCAAGGTGTTCAACCACATAAAATAAGACATTAACCTATTGTGTCAACTGAAGTTTTTAAGTTAAATGAATAGAAGATAAATCCAAATCCTAAAAAACCCATGACCTAAAAGATAAACACAAACGAATCTGACTAAATAAACTCACACACTAAAAAAAATATTACGCAAGGTCGAACACATCAACAATATTTTTTAAAGATGAATATCTTTATTTTGAAAAAAAATTTCATTTGTATATATATAAAAATTATAGATGAATTAGAATAATATCTTGAAAATGAAAAACTAACAAAACAATTTAAAAAAACTTAGATTAAAAAAAGACATGCAAAGCTTGAAATCGAGATAAATCTATAGAAAAGAAATTGAAAATAATCACAAAACTAATATTTTTTTAAAAAAAATTAATGCAAAACAATAAGATCGTACAAAGTTGAATCTTCAACAAATCAAATGTTGAAAGATGATACTAGAAAAAAAAATCAATTATACAAAAGGATCTAAATAAAAATGAGGGTGAAAATAAAAATAAAAAAACCATTAATTTGAGGGAGAATAAGAGTTTTTAATTGGAGGGTTAAATTGAATTGAAAAATAATTGTAACAAAAGAAAAAACAAATCAAAAGAATGATGGTCAAATTGAAAAAAAATAAAAGAACAAAAACTGTGATTGAATGATGAAATTAAAAGCAAAAAACTTTAATAAAAGGGCCAAGGGAAAAACATTAAGAACCAAAAAGAAAAACAAAACATATGAGCAATTGTAATTGAAGGGCTAAATTGAAAACAAAAAAAATTCTATAAAAGAAATAAGATCGAAATAAGAAATTACAAGAATGAGGACTGGATTTGAAGAACAAAAAAAAGGATAATGGTGTACTTGAACTGTCAGGAGTGAGAAAATAATAAGAAAAAAAAACAAATGTTCATCGACAATAATCTAGCCGCAACACGCCAAACCATGTGAAAAAAGACATGATGGCACATCGAGAGAGACATTGAAAGTCTAGATTTGGCCACCATATGGCATAATACACGCCGCCTGAATGGCTTTGATGCCACCTACTCACCAGCACATATTGCACACACACCAATAGCTTTTATAATTTAAAATTTCAAAAGACAACGTGAAAATACCAAAATACCCCCAATGACCTTGGTAATTACACAAAATATTGGCGTGAAAGTACAAAAATGCCCCCAAATACAAGTTTTTTTTTTGTTTTTTTTTTCAAAGGTTAAATACATTCTTCCACTCTACATGAATAATGGAAAAACAAAAAAAAATCTCTTGTCTAGTAACCTGATATTTTTTTGATCCTGAGGGCAACAAAGTATTTTCACTATTAAAAAGTCATTAGTCAACAGCTCTAAATTTTGTTGACTAGAGAAGTAAAAACGTATTTTTATAGTGTAAAAAAATAAAAAAAAACATAAATACTCCCAAATAATCTTTTAATGACCAATAGGCCAATGAAAAAGACCAAATCACCCCTAGCCTCAAGGCTTAATTTTTTTTATTTAAGGATAAATGAGTAATTTCACTATAGAAATCCATAGTAAACCATGTTTATTACTATAATTAAACTCCCGTGCCCTTTAGAGTTTACTAGCTTTATTGCCCGTGCTACGCAGCGGGCATGAAGAATTATTTTTACAAGATATATAAAGCACTCGAACATAATAAATTTCTAAATTTTTTTTTCATATAAAGATGTAAGTGCATGTAAACAGAGCAAGCGACAACAATATTATAAAATGTTTTTTAATCCGAGAATTAACTAAGACATAACATTGCATAGAGGCCAATCAAAGATATAATATTTACCAAAATGACCATGGTGCTGCAAAAGGGTTGCATGAAGTTTGTTTCAATAATTATAGTCCAAGGGCAGGCAAAAAGTTATAGCAACCAATATGATATTTAGCAAAATGATCATTGTGCAGGATGTTGTCTTCTTGATCGCTCACTGTTCCTGTAATAAAATACAAAGCATGAATGTAAGTGGTGGAAGAAATTTTAAAAAATAGGTAGAGTACTCATTTTAAAAATTGGTTTTGGTGGTTTAAATTTTCTAGGCTAATGGAAGAGATTAATGAAAATTTTGTTAAGCACATAATAAAATAAGAATCATATGTTTAGAGCAGATCTATAGGCCTCGAAACGCAGCTGGAAAATCTTGGGTTTGTTAAGGACCTCAAGCATTTGGGGTGGAACAACATAGGGATCCTTGAAATTCTTGTCATAGACGAAGTGATGAGTTGAGGCCTTGAAAACTTTTTCAGCAGGCTTGCTAAATAACAAAAAGTTTGTGACATCCTTCCCATTAGTCACGATGCAATTAACTATGAAGGTAAAGCTCAAAAACCACAATTCAATAAGCACTCGAGAACAAAATATTAAACAAAGGATAAAATAGATTAAAATTGTCTAGAGAAAAAACCAAAAGTGGTATGTGTTATGGTCTAACCATGGTACAAGTGTGGAGCTTGGCAAGCGTGTATGAATGAAGGGAGTTTGTGGATTTCGACAGACATCTCACCATAGCTAAATAAAGGAATCATTAATGGAGTCTAGAATGTTAGCAAGTAAAGAGAAAAATATACATATGAAAAACCAAAAAAAAATGAAGGAAACTCACAAATGCTTATATGACAAAAGCTCATGTATCTCTGAGTTAAAATATCATAGGGAAGCAGCTATGCTAATCAAGTTTGCATCTCTTAGAAAGAGAGGAGGTAAAAAGTAGATGGATTTTTTTTTTTACAAAAAGAACATAAAAGAAATAAATGAAAGTGAATAAAGAAAACTAATATCGCAATATAGTAGTTATATAGATGTGGTTCAACAAACCTCGAAACTCAGTGACTCGGAATCTTGTAAAAACAGTGATGACTGGAGGATCTAGCCTAGCTAAAGTGGTCTCATCAAAGTTGCAATGTCGCCCCATAAAATAACACGATGCTCCTCACCTTTTAAGCAAACACAAAAACGTTAAATCAGTGTTCAAAGCATATGAGTTACATCCCATTAAAAAAAAAAAGAATCCTTGATGAATCGTATATTTTCAAGAATGAACTCTCTCTTGTCTTCAAGTTCTTGTCCTCGAACCAAAACTTTCTCCATCGGCTGTATTGCTTTGAGCCTCCCTAGGACATCTATGAAGATTATTGATCGAGTATTAAATGTAAATAATATGTATTTTAGCCTTTCATTTAATGATAAAGAAATTCTTTTTCCCCCAAAGAATACCTATGAGGAGTCGTGAACCTTTGCCTTTAGCTAGGACATGGCAAAAATCAAGTAGATTAAAATAGTATCGAGGTACAACAGGAGTAAAAGAATTGAGATGAGTGATTTTGCTGTCAGTTTTTTAAGGTTTATAATTGTATCATGGTTAACAACATTGTTAACATAGCGATTCTCGTATGGTTAACAACAGTCTCTGTTGAGAAAAATAAAAAGACAAAATTGTCAGAATCATTAGGACACATAGAGACATTTAAAAATGTGAAGACCGAGAGAAGTTTTGCTTCAAAATCAATAAAGGAGGAGATGGCAAATTGATGTATGAAAGTTCTTTAATATCTCTATTAAAAAAACATCATAATTAGTAGTGAACTAGAGTAAAATTAATGTGGTGGTGAAGCATAGAGCATTAAACATTATGTGCTAATAAAGTTTTACTAAAAATTATATTGATTTGAGCAGTCTCACTATAAATTCTTTTTAAACAGCTTGGTTTGAATTTTTTTTAATTAACGTGAGTGTTCAAACCAGTTTACTGCGCATCTTAATTAATCCCACGGGCCTTGAAACTTGATTTGAATTTTTGCTTTCAATAAAAGTAGCACATTGCATGATAAAATCGTCAATTGCAAATGGACGAAGGTAATTAGCATAAAAATATCCATACTAATGTCTTGTTTTCCTTGCACATGCATTGCATTGTATGTATACCATCAATGTGTATAGAAAATAATATATCATGTAAATATAATATCAATAAAGTATTTATTAAAACAAAAACTATATATAAAGCAAAAGGTCATTGAATCATTATAGCTAAAACCTAGATGTTTTATTTTAAAAATATAAAATGAAAAAAGAATATGTCAATAATGCCTTTTTTTTTTATTTTCTTGATATGTTTTTTTTAGAGAACAAACATTTTTTTAGATACTAAACAATGTAACAAAAAATATTATATGACCTAAACTCTCTCGACTTTTGTTTTAGTGAAAAGTTTTTTCATTCTTCCATCCTTTTTTATTAATGGTAAAAAAACCTCATCATCAAGGAAATAATTATCATTTCACAAAATTGCCCCAATTTTGTTTTTTATTGCAAAAAACACAACATTATTTTAAGGAGCACCATATATATATATATATATATATATATATATATATATATATATATATATATATATATGTATATATATAATCAATGTGATTGTATGCTTTGAGTTTAACAAACTAATTAGAATTATGAAAATATACTTGATCTTCTTTGCTATCCATCAAATATTAATTATCAATTCATCATTTTTTTATCTAATTAATTAATATGTTGAGCAAGAAGAAATGATAAAGTTTAACCCTGATCACCAATGAGTACATATACACGTTGTAATTCTTTAATGGCTAAAATTAAAAAATAACTTTATATTATTACACAACAAAGCTTGTTGTTTTTTATCCAAACCTAAAAAAAGAGCATCTTTTTTTCTCTCATAATGCACATAAATAATCATTTTAATTAATTAAGATAAAAGATATTGTTATTTGTATTTGAAAAAAAATAATGATCAATTATAATAAATAAATAATTTAATCCTTTTTTTTTAATTTGGATAACTTATATTTAGTAATATTCATTCTCTAATTACTTATAATAGTAATGGGATATATTTTCACGAAAGCAATTGATAAATGGCCGAATTTCAATTTATAAAACAAATAAAAATCCAAGATGGTTGTGTAGAACTTGTAAGAAAAAGTTGATAATTGTGCCCATAATAAAAATTAGAACATGTCCAAAAGAAAAAAAAAGGATGTAGGGATCAAGATGAATTGGATGGACCAAAAGATGCAATTGCAGCATAAACCTTGCATGGTAAAAACATTTGAATAATATATTAATGCAATTATCAATAAGCATGATTATAACCTGGTTAATTATCAACAAAAAGGCAATTAAAGCTGCTAGCTTGTCCGTCTTGTTTTAGAATTCAAACACGACAACTCGAGCCTTGATCAACGGGTGGAAAACGTATTTCTTTATATTTTTCAAAGGAACTGCTATCGATCTGTTGGAACTAAAACTTAGGTTAAAATACATGGAAAAAGAAAACCATGAAGGTCAATTTATGCATAAAGAAAAAGAACATTAGAAGAAGCAATCAAAGAAACATTTTAATCAACAAAACACACCCATCACCCAATTTAAAGAGAGATTTTTCATTTAATGAGTTGTGTCAAAGGAATAAAACCATAGTCCAAAAAAAGTTGGTATTTTTTTCCGATGAACAGATAAAAGATGATTATTCGAAGGAAAAACTGAGCAACATTACCTACAAGAGTTAGGACAAAGAAAAAGATGGCCCCTTGGCAAGTTGTGTAACGATGAGTCTTATCCCATTGCATAAACCAACAGATGGATTGAGATTTCATAGCAACATTATCGGTGTTTCTATTTTGAAAGTGAGGGTATGAGAAGGGACGCTGTTGAATTCAAATTGGTTAATAAACTGGGGTGGATATAACAAATCTGTGTTGTCGCTGTCACCAGATGATCTCTCAACAGAATTAGTGCTAAGATAAATATGTTGATCACCACGTGTAATATTAAGGATGAAATCATTGATAAGAAAGAGCTCCCAGTAGATAGAGATGCTCTCCTTCTTCTGGAAGTTTCTCCTCGGGATGGCGTGTTGCTACTGAGAATTTTGAGCTTTCTTCTTCGTGCCTTTCATGGCAAATAATAAACAGAAACCTATGATTATCTGCTCTTAGGTAAAACAACAGATCCGAGAGAGATCTTTGAAACCCTCCAATCGTAATAATACTGTGAGTAGACGGCGTGTCTCCCTCAACCTAACTGGGGGGTCCTGTCTTGTTAAGGACGTGTCTGATGTGGCAGACAGTGTGTCCCCCTTTACTGAGCGTCTTTTAGCGGACGATTGCCCGGCTGAAGAAGACTCAACGGGCGAATTAGATGGAGATTTGATATTCTTCAATTCCCCTGCACTTTCTTCAGTCCTGGAAATGTTCACTGCTTGCACCGTCGGGGTCACTCCTTCCTCTTGCGTTGCTATAGAGAATCCCTCTGCCAGCAGTGATGGGGTCAGCAACTCCTCTGGTGTTAGAGTGCAGCATATCGACCCAATTAATTGCTGGTGCTAAAGATTGTTCAGGTGCTTCTCAGCCCTCTGTCTTAGGTAACTGGAGAGACTTGTTCACCAGCAATGTAGCTCTGATTATTAGCCTGAGAAATTAGTTTTTTTTTATAGAGCATGTGGAAGTGGTAGGAAATCTCCTGCCCCTCCTACTCTATTATGTCTCTATATGCTGATATATTAGAGGGCTTAATAGCCCTCTGCAACAACATGAGGTCCTTTACCTCATGTAGTTCGGTCATTGTGGTCCTTGAGACCAATTTGTTTCTGCCGCCTGTGCTTTTTGCCTATGGTTTGTTGCTCATGGCTGGGGAAAGCTGTATTTTGTATGCTGGAGCTAACGTGTTTGCTCTGCTGGTTTGCTAGAATTTGATTGGTAGCTGTTATGTTACCTCTTTTGCTATAATGACGTTGGGCTGTTAGAGTGATTATGGGGCTGCACCTCCATCCTCCACTGCTAATGGTCTCTTATGGAGTTTGTTTCTTTCTGCCTCTTCTATAGCAGATTGCTTGTTGATGGCCAACTTGGTCTGGTCAGTTTGGTAAACAACATGAGCTGATGATGGGTTTGGCCTTGGTGTCTAGCTTTACCGACTGCTGGGTTGTGTGAGCCTGGTTCAGCTGGTTGGTTATTATGGCTGCTGTGTTAGTTGGTTGGAGTCCATGTCTTGTTGGGACTTCTTGCTGACCTCTATTGTTTCTGGGGCTGTCGTGCTTTTATCTCAAATTATGTTTTTTCCCCGTAAACATCTAATTTCTGAAGCGGATTTAATGACCCTTTTTTTCTTTATTTTACTGAAAAAAACACAAATTTAGTTGCGTGCACTTGCTAGGGTAAGTCTAACTGTGGACCCGGGTGAAAATGGGCTAAAAGAGCTGGGCTAATTTGCCATGCCAAATAGATTTTTACCCCTCACCCCGTTTAATGGAAAACAATAGCTTTTTTTAATTTTTTTCCCACATGTATTAAGATTAGAACCTCCCCCTCTCAAATTTTATCTAGACAGTCTACTCTAACCTATATTCTTTCTCGTTAACAACTAATTTCTGAAGTGGATTTGATGGCTATTTTTTTAAAAAAAAAATTTGTATGGATGAGTTTTTTTTTAGAAAAAACAAACCAATACTTTTTTATGAATATAGTGCACATCTTTTTATGTAATTCATTATATTTATGTATAATTATTATTATTTTTTTTATCCCAAGCAAGATTTCTTGCAATTATTAAAACAGCTAGAAAAAAACATGTGGGCAAAATTCATTTTTTATTATATATATAGTTAATAATGTTGAATTCAATTTATTACATTCATGCATAATTAATATGACTCCAACTTAGTATTTTTCTAAACAAAAAAGTAGATTGAAAACCCGAATATTGATATTGTAAATGCCTAAAAGTTTGCATATGCCATCAATATGTCAATTTCTATTCCATGACAATTGTGACAACAACAAAAACCTTTTTTTTTTTTTTTTTTAACAAAAGTATCATAAAAAAGAGTAAATCAAATTACTTTTATGCACAAAGCTATAAATTAACATAACGGATTTATATCAACTATAGGGAAACCTAAGTATTCGTGGCATATTTATAAACCTGCGCTTTTTTTCTAATATAACACGGGAAAGTAAATAGCAAGTTCATATAAATTGAATTTCTAGAAACAATCAATTATGGGGAAACCTAAGTCTCGGTGGCATATCTATAAACCTATGCATGTTCTCTAATTTAACGTAGAAAAGCAAATAGCATTCCTATATAAGTTGAATCCATAGAAACAATAAAATAAACAAATCAAGAAAGCGACATTCACCATCAATTATAAACATGTTTTTCAAACCTTATAAAATCCAAGAACAACACCACACCCAACAAAAGATGAAAAGGTTGTAGGTAATGCAACCATAAACATAAATCAAGAAAACATATTAACGCACTTGAGGGTCTAGCTGTTGTGGTCAACAGTGTGACTTGTTCCGCCCCCGTCCCGGGTTCGACCCTCTATGTGTACGTCTGTCACCCCCGCGGTGCCTTACCTGCTCCTGGGCTTGCAGGATGTCCAGTGGGCCGTGGGGAATAGTTGTGGTGCGCGCAAGCTGGCCCGGACACCCCACGTAAAAAAAAAGAAAAAGAAAACATATTAACTAAGGAATCGGCCTTGTTTACATTGATAACATGCAAACAAAAAACAAACGCCAACAATTTTCCAACCTAAAAGAATTTCAAAACCAATTGTTTTGTCCTACATGTCTAATTGCACACACTTCACTTAACAAATAAAAATTGATTAACAAACCCAAAAACACTTGAATAACAAATGTAAGAAATATATTGGCCCACAACATTGCAAATTTCCAAAGCTTTGCACGCTCAAACTCATAGCCTTTAACTCATGCCGCCAACAATGTTTATGACAAAGGTATTTTCCTAAAGAATTAATTCAAAACCAAAGTGTTAATTGTAGTTTCAAATTCTTAAAAAACAAGTGCAACCCAATATCCAAGAAAAAGTATTAATAGATAAATCTTAGTATCGAGTGTACTCCCAAAGCCTCATTCTAAAAAACAAAAAACAAATCTTAAAACCAATTCTATCACAAATCCAATTGTAAAAATGTTTATCAACATAATGTTTGCCAGCAATAAATGAAACAACAAAATAACCTAAAATAAGAGGCAAATTCTTGGAGATTATGAAAACCTGAACATTAAAAGGCCTTATAGCACATGCTACCAGGTATGATGTAACCTAACCAAATAATATAGTTGCAACAATCAAAATGATGAAAGGCACGCATCATTTTTTAAGAACAGAAGGAAAGAGAATAGAGACAAAGGCCATAGAAAATCATGAAACAGAAATAAAAGTCAACGGGCCATCCAAAATAAAACCTAAACATGCTAATTACACCCAGGACAACAATGATTCCAAAAAAGTAACAAATTTCCACAAAAAAAAGGAGGAATTCCAACCTAAAAAAGTCTAGCAAATATATATAGATTATTCAACATATATTCTTTACCAAAAGGGAAAAAAATCAACCTCCTTATCTTTATCATATAGAATTCTAAAATCTAGTTTTGAGTTTGTGCAACTATATCCAAACCTAAGCTAGTTCAAACCTACCAAAATCAATCTAAGTATTTAAAACAAAAGTGGCTAAGATCATTGAAGCACATGTTTGGCTAAAAGGAACCCAACATAAACTTGACCAAGGCATAAACTGCAGCAACATTAATAAGCTCATGATAGCAACAAAGGAAGGGAGAATCGAAAATGTTCAAGAACCAAAACCAAGCCAATGGACCAAACTCCCATAATCCAGCATATAAGAACCCAAACAGCAATAAATGCAAGGCCAAACGCAAAAGAGAAAAGAAAAATGTAAAAAACTAACAAAAACATCCAAAAAAGCTCTAAACTTTGAGGCCCCTACAGTAAACTGAACCATAGCCAAGGGCACTTCACATATTTCCCCAGATAATAAGTAGCCACGAAAGAACTCAACACAAAATCTCCATCAATAAAATGACATTTTTTAAAAACAGAATCCCAGATAAAGAAAAGCAACATCATGATTCAATTTCATGGCTAAAATCCAAGATCATAAGAAAACTAATGATCAATGTGCAACACATCCAACCAAACCTATCATGTCTAATGTGATGATGGTACATTCGCATGCCAACAACCCATAAATATAGTAAAAACCCCAAGATTAACATTCAATTATGCCAAGGCACCCTCCCAACTACAGCACTACCAGAATTTGATATGGAAAATTTCTTATAGCCCTAAAGGCAGAGTTTTTAATGGAGTTTCATCATGCAAAATAACATTTAGAATATAAAAGGTTACTCATCTTTTTTTCCAAAAAAAAAATTGTTTCTTTCAAACCAATCTTTAATTCCCCATGTATGATCCTTTTGTCAAATGATAGCAGTTCTTTTCACTACACCACATTATTCTTGGATGACCAACAACAACCAAACAACCCTTAGAAGCCCACATTCTTCTTTTTTTTTCTAAGCAAAAGCACCCAACAAAAATTTGCCCATGAACTTACCACCCCCAATATAGCAAGCAACCCACGATAAAAAAACACATGCCAACACCCCAAAGGCAACAAATTACTCAATGCCTAATAACAAACTGAAGGCAACCTCAAAATAGAATACAAAACAATGGTAAAGGCAACCAATACAAGACAATAAAGAGCAAAAGTACCTGTAAAACAACTCACCAAGAAAGTTCCCAAATAGCCCTCACAAACCCACCACTCCTGATAAAGGCTGTAAAGTGAAAGAAAACAAATCAAACAACAAGATCCATGGTAACCAGGAATACGAACAAAAAAGAATGAGCAATAACCAAAGAAAGAAAAGGTTGAAAAAAGACATCAACAAATCTTAAAAAACACACGACAAACTGAATTAACAAAAACCAAAGCCAGCACAACTTAGAGAGAAACAAACCTGGAAAAACAACAAAGATGAAGGCCCTGTTTTTTTGCTGGAAAATAGTTTTCTTTTGGAAAGTGAATTCCGGGAAAGTATTTTCCGATGTTTGGTAGTGTAATGGAAAATAAGTTGGAAAACACTTTCCAGTGTTTGGTTATGTTATGGAAAATGAGCTGGAAAATAACTTATTAATGTTTTATTTTTTTCAAGTTTATTAAAATAATAAGGAACAAATCTTACAAATTAAAAAGTTGAATGGAATGAAATTGAAAAAAAATACAATTTCATAAATTATCTCAGATAAAATAAATAATAATCAAAATAATAGAGATCAAATAAAAAATAAAAAAATTGAAAGATGAAGAAATTAAAATAATAATAATTAACATTTCATAAATTATTTCAAATAAAATAAGTAACAATCAAAAGAATGAGGACCAAATTTGATAGATAAAAAATTTCAATAAAAAAATAATAAGGAAAAAGCAAATAGCAATTATAAATATAAGGACCAAAGTTAATATAAAAATTAAATTTTAAGAGATGAAATTAAAAAATAAATATTCAAAACAAAATATATATAGCAATCAAAAGTTTGAGGATCAAATTTGATATAATCAGCAAATAATGACATTTCTAAATTTTTCATAATTTTTAGAAAGTGTTTTCCGCCCAAATTTTCCAGGAAAACACTTTCCTGAAAACCAAGCCAAATTTTCCTTTGACTGGAAAGTGTTTTCCGTTGACCAACTTTTCTAATGGCAAACAAACACATGAAAGTTAGGAAAGTGGTTTCCCAGAAACCACTTTCCGGAAAACAAACACAGTCAAAAGGGAAAACATTTTCCTGCAAACCAAGTAAAATTTTCTTTTGACTGGAAAGTGTTTTTCATTGACCGGAAAGTGTTTTTCTTTGATTGGAAAGTGTTTTCTGTTGACCACCTTTCCTAATAGCAAACAAATACAAGAAAATTTGGAAAGTGATTTTCCGGAAACTACTTTTCGGGAAACAAACATGGCTGAAATGCAATGCAACTGAAAGCAGTAAAACCAGGGCCAACATAAAATAAAGGATGCAAAAGCATGGCAACCCTCAGAACAATAGTACAAAAAAGAAAAGAAAAGAAAATCAATCAAATAGTACATGAAGTGATAACATAGCAAGCACATATCAACAACAAAGATCAAATCAAACAAGTTAACCAAACTGAACAGTAGGGAAAGGACAAACCTTTCAAAACTTGCCAGGAGAGGACACAGAGGATCCAAAACCCCTTATATAGAGGATCCACAACCCCCAAATTAAATGTCACACCTCAAGAAATCATCTAATCAGATTTAGCAACCAACAGTTGCTCCCTTAAAGACCTCAGCTTAACATCCACTGTATTAAATGCAAAATCATCATCGCAAGCCATATTTCTTTGAGTCTAGACTCACAACCAACCAAACACCCCTGGAAATCGAACCCTACAACACCCAGCCAGCCTGAGCCAACACATACAAACAAACCAAAATCAAACCTCGCTACAACCAAATCAGAAGCATACAGATAAGAAAAAAAACAAAATGAAGGGCAAATAAAGCTCATCTGACCAATCCTCAAACAAAAAGGAAGAGAAAGAGCTATCAGCGCCCCCCTCAATCCAATTGGATCCAGCCACCACGAGACCTGGGAGAACGGATCGAAATCATGAGAAGGTAGCCAAGACCAAACCACCCTTAAGCCTTAGACACCATCAACCATGAAACCAAACCGTCCACGCCCACAACACAGGGTTTAGGCCAACAATATAAAAAAGTTCTTTCCCAACATAGTATACTCTTGCTGCATGCATTATAATTGAAAAATTAAAAAGCACTGTGGACTTGCACAAAATTTTTCCCCACCACATATAAAAGAAAATAGAAAAAACACTATGAGTCAGCATAATGTTTTTCCCACGCCATTTACATTAAAAGATAATGTCGTTTGTAATTCTCTCTCTCCCTCCCTCGTCTTTTCCTTCCATCCTTCTTTTCTCTTCTTTTTTCGTTTTCACCATCTTTCTCTCTTAAAGAAATAAAACAAAATAATAAAACAAGAGAGAAAAACAATAAAAACGTAGGAGAAAAAAAAAAAAAAAAAACACAACAACATGAGCAATTGTGGCGGCGGTGGCAGCTTTGTAACGATCCCGAAGAATGTCAAGAAAACAATACAAAGCATTAGAGAAATCACAGGCAAACAACACAGTGATGAGGATATTTACTCTGTTCTTCAAGACTGTGCTATGGATCTTGATGATACTGCGCAAAAGCTCCTTTATTTAGGTATATTTCTGAGAGCATGCATTAAGGTTTTGTTTTAATGCTGCTCTATTTGTTCGTGCATCAGGCTTTACTGGGTTTTATTTGCTTTTGTTTTTTTCTGTGTTTCTTAGTTTTTTTATCTGTTTTGGTTGTTATTGTAAAAGGGTGTGCTTGGTTGAGGATAAAAGAGGGAAAAGAGAGAGGTTTGGGTCTTGTTTATGTGTCATTCTGGTTGTTGGACCAGTAAAGCTGTGAACTTGGCACTGTTTGTTTTCTTGGTTTTAAGATTGTGCATGGGTGCTAGTGTTGTTTTCTCCATGGACTTTTTGAACAAGCAAATTAGCACTTATTATTATCTGGGCATTGCCGGGTTTAGGGTTTATTTTGGGACTTTGTTGCTGTTGTTTATTTATTTTCTTTAAAATAAAGAGAAGAAAGGGGGGATTTTGACCCAAGTATTTATTTTTGGATTATAGGTTCTGGAATAGGTTTTCTAAGTTGGGTGGAAATACTCATTAGGTTGATGCATGTGCGATTAAAGTTCTAGTTTTCCAAAGTCTGACATTAATATTTTTTTTTATTTGATGCTTGAAAGAATATGGAGGAAGGAAATAAAACAATTAAAAAGTTGATTAACTAATCCTAATTGATAAAGCCCCCTGTTGATTTTCTTCTTCTTCTTCTTTCCAAGCAACTCAGTTCCTGAGTATGATAACTGAAAACCCAATATTTGAGTGTTGATTTGTGTCCCTTCTTTTCCTCTTTATAGTAACTCAGTGGAGCTTTATTGAATTTAATTTTCACAATATTTATGTAGCTTTTGATTGCGTGCACAATTTTCTCTAATCTGCACTATTCTTACAAGTTGAGTGGACAATTTTAATGTTCAATCTATTGCATTCTTACCAAATGAGATTATCATGACAATCATACTTAATGAATTGTTTCAATTAAATAATAATTGTTGGCTGGCAGATACATTTCATGAAGTCAAGAGGAAACATGATCGTAGAAAGGGGGTAAGATATATTGTTCTTTCAGAATTACAAGTTCTTTTGTTTTTGTTCCTGGGTTTGTCCTTTTGGTTTTTCTAGCGAGATCATCTTGTAGTTTAATGCTTGTATCATTGCTGATATTGCAGGCTCAAGACAGAGGGCCTAGGGGTGGTCGAGGAAGCTATTCTGGTAAGAATATCTGTCCTGATTGAGGAAATTGTCATTTTCTGATGTGACATATTTATGAAACCCAAGTTTAGAAAAACACTTGGTCATGTTTTTCTGATTTTCTCTCTGTCCTTCAGTTTTTTTAAATAAAAAAAATATTACACTGAGTTATAGTATTTCAATGAGGTGGAAGTAAGTAAATCGTGATTGTTCATATAGGCACTGTAACATATTATCGTTGAGCCAAGATGTATGAAATCCCTTTAATGCTTCATTCTGTCTGAGCTTTATGGCTTCAAATATGAAAATCATACATTGAAATTTTGTATTGTAGATGTGACCATCTTATCTAGGATCATGGTTTCCATTCTAGTAAAGTAAAAAGAGAATGTTGGGTTAGAAATTGAGAGGTTGCCAGCTGTGATTGTAGACTGATATTCGGTACTTGATAAATTGCTTTCTGAACTGCTTGTCAGGTGCCCGTGGTGGGAGGAATGCGGCTGCTCGAAGGGAAAATGGAGTCGATTGCATGGCAGACAGAAATGCTTCAACATCTTCGCACTCTATGCAGAAAACAAATAATAATGCAGCGATTCCTGGGACAAAGTAACTACTTTAACAGACTTTCATTGCACTATGGCATATGGTTCTCATGTAAAACTGTTTTCCTATTCTAGCTAATTTCTGTTCAACTGCTACAGAGATTTAACTGCCACGCCCCATGGTCCCTCAACTTTATCCAATGGGAGTTCTATTCTTGGACATGGTCCAAAGCTGCCTGCTGCTGCAGGTAGTTCAGTTCTTGATGTGAAGAAGTTGGATGCCTCTTCCCTACTACCTGCAGCAAGTCCCTCAGCACCTACACAAATTTCTATCTCTGGAATGCAATCTAAGGAAGGAAAGTCCACATCATTTCCCAATGGCCTCCCAACTTCTACCACTCCAGCATCTGTATCTGGTTCTGTATCTTCTTTTTCAGACCCCATATTAGCCCCATCAATGACTAGAAATCCCGGTGCTGCTGGTACAATCACACACGAAGTGGGTAGCCAGAAGAAAGGTGCTGAACAGAATCATATTCAAGGAAACGAAAAAGTATCACCTATCAAACCAAAGGCAGCTGGAAAGAATCAATTGTCTGAATCTCTGCAGCCCTCAACTTTGTTTGCATATGATGATTCTTTGGTTATCAAGTCTTCTAGTAATGATAGTCATTCATCAGAAGAGTTGGCTTTGCCTTTAAAAAGTATTGTTATTCCACTTTTTACAATTTTCATTCTTTAATCTTTATCCTTTTACTTTTGGATTCTAAACAAGCTTTTACTTTTTAAGCAGCAGTCTTGTCAGAGGATGCTGAAGCTAAAGTCAGTTCTCAGTCACTGCCAGAACCAATCATCTCTAATGGACATGTTAAATTTCCGAATCACTATAAAGTCCCTGAAGCTCTAAAAAGTGGTTTGACATTTGGAAGCTTTGATACAAATTCTGGACCAAGAAAGGAATATAGCAATGGTGATTTGACTTTTGGAAGCTTTGATACTAATTCTGGACCAGGAGCAAAATGCAGAAATGGTATTGATGGTGACATTAACTCTATGCATGCTATTGAACTTGCACATCTGACTGATGAAACTGCCATGGAACCTTCTAGGTTGGTGAGAATTATACTGTGCTCTCTTAATGATTGCCATGTAAATACATGTCTGAAATAATTGATTTTCTAAAGAAATATTTTTATGTTTGAATCATTTTCTGGGTAGCAAAATGGGTTTTCAGGGGTGTTCTTGATTATTTTTGCTGGATTGTAAAAATGGAGGCTGTCCAGGGATTGGGTAGCTAGTCAGGTTATATGGTTATGCTCCATGTGTGCTCACTGATCCTATTATTTCATAAGTTTATTTTCCTATAAAAAGCCTTTAATCTTTTATTTGTGTTTTATTATACCTCTGGAATGTTTTGGATCATTTATATCATATGACATCTGGGAAATATTTGTAAGTTCTCAGTCATGGTGATATTTTTTTATTTACATGCAGCAATGATAGTGGATCAACACCTGTGCTAGTTAATCATTCTGATCAACCAGAGTCTCCTATACATGTGCTTGAAAAAGTATCAATATCAGAGGGCAATGTTGAACCTAGTGCAGACTCGGGGGCTGTTCAGCCAAAGCAGGATGAGATGTTGCTTCCAGAAGGCCACCAGAGCTCCACTGTTCAAATTGCACCAAACTATGGTTTTGGGATCATGCCACCCATGCAGGCCGCTCACCTTGTACCATTCGCAGGACATGAGACACAGGCATGGGATGTTTCTCAAACTACAGGCTTTGTTGTAAGCTTTTGCTCTTGCTCTTGCTCTGTTTCAATTATTTATCAAGCTCTGTTTGTTCTTGCCATTATTTTATAACTGTTAGATTAAAATTTATATTGTCAGTCTAATATTCTTTGTCAATATGAGAATATCATGTTGGCTTGCACATAAAAGTTATAGATTATTGAGTCTCTGTCAGGATTGACCTGTAGACACCAAACCTTGCCATGATCTTGGGTGAACAATGGGTTAGCTTTATGCAATATGCCCTATCCTTTTAGGATATTTCTTTTTCCCTTGGAAACAAACTATTAGAGACTGGAGAAGGTTTGTTGTATTTTATTCTGCTTTACACGCTACACGCACACCCACAACCACATAATTTCTTGGAGGTCTGTGTGTGTGTGTAATAAGACTCGAGGGTTAAGCTTGCTTTCACCTTTCTTTATGACAATTTTGCTCTTTTTTAACTTGATGAGAGATGCATATAACGGTATCAACAAAGATATCCATAATCTCTAATAGTTTGTTTCAAAGGGAAAAAGAAATATCTTAAGAGGATAGGGCATAACTTTTCTCTTTCTTTTCTGTAAATAAATTAATTGGTTCTGTTCTTTGTCAAATTGCAGAGTAAGAATTCTATGGCCTCATCTACTCCAAGTCTGAGTCAACAGATGCAGAATTCTGTTGCTGCTTCTCCGCATCCACTTCTTTTCAGGCCTCCATATCCTCCTAACTATCTTCAGTATGGGCACTACTTCAATCCATATTTTTTGCCACCAATGCATCAATTCTTGAGCCACAATGGGCTCCCTCAACAACCATCGACTGGCAATGCATATCTTACAGCAGCACCTACTGCTGCTGGTGTCAAGTTCCCTCTTCCACAATTTAAGCCAGGAACTAGTGCTGGAAGCCCAGCTCCAATTGCACTCCCCATTTTGTACGGATCATATGGCTCTTCCTCTACGGGCTTCAATCCTAGTCCAGCTGTAACCTCTGGAAGCTCCACTGGTAATGATGATCTATCAGCATCTCAGCTGAAGGAAAGAAACATCTACACCACAGGACCACTGGTTGGTTTTATGTCTTCTGTTTCATATCTTAAAGTCTTGTGATATTTCTTTGTTTTTGTTGTGGCAGTATGAGGAGAAACCTATATGATCTTCCTTGCTATCTGCCATAAAGTGAATGATATTTCTTCTTGTTTTCAAGTGCCAAATCAGTGCATTACAGCTATCAATCTTAAGTATCTATTGCATTATTCTCTTCAGAAGCATTTTTTTTTTATCAGACTCTCCTGGTGTGCTTTTAATTTCTGATTAATGGTTTTATTTCTTTTGGTCAAGGCGATGCAGAGTGAAATTACATCTTGGATTCCTCCACCTGGGCAAGATATATCCAGCTTGCAGCTCAGTTCCTTATACCACCTTCACCCTCAGGGACAGCACCTCACCTTCTCTCCACAGGCTGGTCTTGCCGCCTTTCCTGGAATATATCCACCGGTGCAAACAGTGGCTGCACCTTCAGCTGTTAATCAACTCACGCAACAGTCACAGACCATGCCTACAACTGTTGAACCTGTGGTACCTCCACCTGGTCCTTATCAGCAGCCTCAACTTACACAGATCAACTGGAACTCTTAACTATTAAGCATATGAAACCTCTATTAATGGCGCCATCTTAAAAGCCCGAGACAAGGGAAGCCTCAGAGTGCTTGGAAGTGTACATATGAATGTGGCTGGAAGGTTTAGGTTAATGTGATGGGTAGGGAGGGGATATAGAATGCTGACTTTCTTACTATCAAAATGATAGGCCTCTCTTTTTCTCTCTCTGCTTGCTTTGTGCTCGTTCCCCCATTTATTTCTTAGGATCTTTCCTGCTCGGGGTGGATTTCTATTGTGTTTTTGAAGCCTTGTTAATTCCACGAGATCATACAGGAATTTAAGAGGTTGAGCAGTCGGTGGGATTTGCCAATTTTTTCTTTGAGACGTCTCACCTGTATATTAAACTTTGAGGAAAGGTGAATTATACAACTTTGATTAGTGCACTGGGATTAGCAGTTGGCACTTCATTTTTCTTCTATTGGCTTCCCAATTAGAGGCTGTTGTCGACACAATTATGTTGTAGGCAACCTTCCTGTGCTGAATTTACTACAGCAGCACGCAGAATATGCTGGTTCTTTGTTCATCTGTTTGAGACTGTTTCGCCAAGTTTTCTATGGCTAAGAACCCCATTACGCACCACTGAATCGTAGATTTGCTGGAGACTCGTATTTTAACAAACTGAACTTACCAGAGGCTAAACCGAGAGCAAGAAACTCTGAAATTTCTCTGCAGATATATGCTGTCTCTCTGATATGTTAGTTGTACAGATCGGGGCTTTCAATTCACGTCCATTAACCTTTGTTCTTTATGGCAACCAATCCTAAATCCTAGTTCGGCTGCTCTCATAAAATGCATATTTTAGTTTGAGTAAATCTAAATGGATCTAATTACACTAACACACTCTGACGTAAAAAAAAAAAATAGTTTTTTTTATGGTGTTTTATTGTTTATATAAATACTAAAGCATTTTAATATTTTTTAAATTGTGTTGTAATAATTTCAAGCCGTAGCAGAATTGATTTGCACGCGGGGGCTGCGAGGATGTATTCCTTTTTAATTCATGAATTTTATTTTAATCTTTTTCAAAAAATAAAAAGTTGATGATATAGTGTTCACCATTTTAATAAAAATAATAATAATAAATAAAGCAGGCTAGACATGCAGGTGTAGCCCACGTGCTTGGCTTTTTTTATTTTTCTTTTCTCCCCTTTTTTATTCTTTTGTTTTCCTTGGTATTTTTGACACTCTAAAAAAAAAAATAACTAGATTCATTTAATTTTTAGTTTTAAAATGATTTTTAAATATTTTTATTTTAAATTTAATAATATTTTCTCAATTATTATGTATATAATGTGAAGATAATAATACTGATAATAAATTGTAAATGAAAATTCATTTCAAATCCTTTTTATTTTTAAAATTTTTAAATAGGTTTTCAATATTATTTTATTATAGTTATGAATTTTTTGTTGTCAATCTCTCTCTCTCTCTCTCTCTCTCTCTCTCTCACACACACACACACACACACACTACTTTGATATTTTTTTATTAACTTTTGTAACAATTATAAAATGTTTTTTTTTTTGTTTTAACAAAAAAATTAATTTCAGTTAAAAACCTTATGTTCCTTAAGATAAACAAAAGATATGCTAATAAAAAATTTAATTGAATAAAATAAAATAAAATCAAAACAATTGTATTCTCAGATTCAATACCAAATAATTCTCTAAAAGCAACCAAAAAAAAACCTCTCGCAGCAGGACTGGGCGGCATACAAAGTAGTATTTTCTGTACAAGTATACTAAGAGCCGGAATCAAAATTCCTGAGGTAGAATGATGGCATCAAGACATTGTTAAAGATTTCGTACTAACAAAACGAATCAAGCAGCATTTGCCGTGCCAGCTTCATCTAAGTTTGGTCATCTGTGGTGGTAGTTTCAGGTTTTGTCTTGGGTTTTGATAAAGGCAGCGTTTGTGTCTGAAGCTGGAAAATCAAATTTTCACGTGACTCATGCAAGTTCAGTGATGTGTAAACAGACATTCCGGCGAGAGCTGTAAGGGCTCCGCAGATGCTCACAAACCCAGGATCTGAACCAAAAATTAGAAAACCTCCTAGGAGGATCACACAAGACTTGAACTGTCCGAGAACAACATGAGATGTTGCAGAAGTTGCCCTGAATGAGAAAGAATGACACCCAGTTACAAAATTATGAGAGGTAAAATCATGGATAGACAAGGAGTGATTAGAAGCTCACCCAAGTGCCAAAGCCCCAGACCACTGTAGGAGAAAACCAAGGAGAGCTGTCAGAAAAATAGCAGATGAGCTGTAGAGATCCCACTTGAATGATAACAGTCCTGGTGGATCCAAGCATGGCATCAAGGCTACTAGGAAAAAAATCGTTACAGGCGTTGTCTTCCACATCAACCTACAAATTTAAGGAATCTCACTCTTATTATATGAGATTTGAGACTGATTGCTTAATCTAGTTTGCAAAAGCAGAACAGGGTTTCATTTACTTACGCAAGAGCAGTCCAGTTCGCATGTTGTTGTAGATTAGACCACAAAATCTTATTTATTGAGCTTGGAATTATCCATGCAATTGCAATGCAAGCACCAAAGAAGTTGAACTCCAAATCTTTCACTGTTGCAACTGCCACACCTCCTGAGACGACAACCAAAGCCAAAACCTGCAGAATTACCACAGTCATTGACAAGTCATTACTGGCCGTGTTCATTCAACTATCCGTATTTTCAAAAAGAATTCATTGAGATTTTTTTAAGGGAACTAAAGTTCAAAACGGTGACCTTCTTGTAGGAAATTGTTTTCCTAAAGAGAATGAACTCTGCAAGAACAATGGAAGGAGTGACTGCAATTTTAGCCATCTGATAGAAACCAACACTGCACAAGAACTGAAGAGTAAGGAAACAGGACTCCGCCACAAGTTACTTTAAAAGAGAGATTTTTGAAGCCTACACACAAACCTGTTATGGTTTAGACTGGCATTGGCAAGACCGGATGCAAAGGACATGACAACGCCCAATGAGAAGAGAGGAGCGAAAGGAGTAGCTTTAGAGGGAGGGGAAACTGGAAGCAATGACAATGCTCTAAGAATGCCAAGTAGAATCCATGAAGTGGAATAGTGGATTAATGTGAGGAAGATTGGAAAATTAAACCCAACTTTCTTCATCACCTGTACGTAATCATATAACCCAATATGAGATTTCTCTGATAACAGTTCATCCTGAAAAAACTTCCCATCTGATCTTTGGGATCCTATTCCTTCAATAAAATGGCATGAAATGGAAAGAACATACAACCAAATACAAGTATAAACACAACAGCAGCAGGGCTGAAGTTTCAGAACCAAGCAGCAGTTGGGACTAGTTCCTTCAATGCCAGCAGGAACCTAAGCATGATACCTGAACTAACTACCTCATATGACAATAAATCTGAATTTTCTTTAAATCAAGCAGTAGCTGGTGCTGTAGCTCAATAACTATGCACACTGCTAAATTCGCTAACACAAACAAACTATCACATCCACATATAACAAAGCAAGGAAAGGCATTAACTAATTTGTTTGCCATGATAACCCCCACAGCGGCTATGAAATTGAAGGTCATTGCCACAGCTGGTCCACAAAACCGTTGTTGCTGGCGCTTAGCTCCTTCTGAAGTCCGAATATCATTGTAAAGAGAACCTCTAAGTTCTTCCAATGCTTGACCTGATAATTCGAGTACAAGAAGTAAGAAATCCAAAAGCAAGAGGCACAAAGTCATGAGCAAGGGTAACTAAGTTCTGAGCATTTTTTTGCCTCCTTGAAATGCAAACAAATGGTTGTATAAACAAAGTTCGCAAAACTGTTTCGTATCCTTTTTGTGTTCCCCCGTACTAAATTCTAAAGCATCTACAAGAGGAATTTGACCACTATATATTGCCAAAAATGTATAAAGTATAAACCAGCTTTCAGTGAAATTCAATCACACGACATGGAACTTTGAAATACGCGAGGAATTGAGCTGAATACGTACGACCTACGTATTCAGTAATCAAAATAGAGAGAAAAAAGAGGCAGTTCAGAAAACCGAGAGACTTATCAATAGCAGAGGAAGCACCTTGAACATCAATGTTAAAGCTGCCTAACTAATGACAGCAGCAATAGTTTTGACTGAAAAATGAGATATGAAAACTGAGAAATTGTATTATGTAAACCATTAACAGATCACCCAAGTAATACATTATTGAATGCTCCAGAGAGAAGAAGAGAGGACAAGAGCCAGTAAGGAAAGAAACAGGAGATGCATTTATGGTGATCAATCAATGATCCTGCAATCCTCAAAACCATGTTGATCTATGAATCCCACCACTAACAAACCAGTACCGAAAGAATTAAAACAATCACATTATGACAAAATGACAAAATGTTTATCATTTCAGTGTAAAGAAAACTCATACAACGTGAGAGAATAAAATGGGACCATCACACACACACACACACACAAAAAGGATTCATTTTTTTTGTAGATCAGAACCTGCTTCTCCTGCATCACTGTCTTTCCTCTTGATGAACTTCCTCGCATTGTTGCCCAGCAATGAATCAAGCAGACCCATAAGAATCAGATAGATGATTAGTTTCCCTCTGATCACATACTAACTCGAATGCATTGAACTCCTTGTCAAAATGCTTTGGCTGACGTGTATATAGAAGAAATGGAAATAATGTAATTAAATGGAAAGATAATGACAAATTCAATGGATATGTATTGGGAAAAAAATCCGGAGATGAAGAGAGTCCAACGTTTACATAGAAACAGGTTATATTTGGCAACGACTAAAATAAATAAATAAGGTGTGTTAAAATGACATGATAAGATCTTACAAAAGCTTGACACATACGATGTTTGCCACCTTTTCAAGCTGTTAGGATTCTGGTTGAGTTAAATATTCAGTAGATACAGATTTTAGTTCATATAGTTTTCCTTTGAAGTTAAGAAAACATCATTTTCACAACATCAAAACTAACAATTGGCACTCTCTAGGCCAGTGTGCTAATCTCTTCCCTTTTCTTTCTTTTTTTCCCTTTTCTGTTCTTCTCAAACTGCAACATTACTAGCAGGCCCAACAAACGGCATGTCCTTTCTTTGTGTCATGCTTAAGTTTGATGATTTGCGCTAGTATGGAAAAGGCCAAAGCACCAAAAGTGATGTGCCTCCCATCCCACGTCTTGAGATTTTGAAAGCGTCAACTGTCAACCAACAAACTGCAACGTTATTTTGTCTCTATGATCGTCACCTCTGCCCAACAACCAAGGGCTAACGAGCAGCTTGGAAACACAAGCATCTTCCTTCACACGTCTTGGAATGAACTCTTATGCCTACATTTGGCGAGCAATGCTTGTGCCCAAAACATGATTTCTATCCCCCCTTTTTTTAATACAACTGACCATGTTACAAATCTATGAATTAATTTTAAATTCAATAACAAAACTTTAAATTATTTTTATTTTTATCATACTCCTAAGGTTACATTCTGTTAATATTTCAAGATAAATGGGCAGAAACATAGAATAAGTTCAGTGAATTTTTTGTACTGTCGACATTGTATGATCCCTCAATCCAGCAAAACATCATCCGCACACTTCAGATTTGGTTTTGATATGGAATAGCTTAAAACTAGATTGTTTAGATGCTTCACTCTACCTCAACAAACATGTTAGCCTATTGTAACTAGGTTGTTTCTGGGCTTTGGTTTGAAGCTGATAACAGTTCAATCAGGGAAGCCAGTACGGATAAACTTTCTATTCCTTAACCCGGTCAATATATATATATATATATATATTCAATCTCTCACTTGATCGAATGAATAGAATGGGGATTACTATGTTTAAACAAAATGAAAGAAATGATTTCAAACAAGCAATTATAGATTGTTGCAACAAGAATGACTCATGGGTTTTCTGCAAGGCGTAGCTCCAGGCACCCATTTTCCTTCACAATGGCATCAAGGTCTGCTTGCAGTTTATCCACGTTTAAACTTCGGGATGCCATGGCTGCTAGCTTCTTTTCAAGTTCAGTCATTTCTCTGCTTATTCTATCAGTGGTAAGGATTTTCTCAGAAATTTGACCGAAGCAGTCGTGTAAGCTAGTGAGGAGCCTATAAGCCTTCCGTCCTACAGGGTCTCTCTTTGCTTCCCTGTGGAAAGAAGCTGCTTTTAGTAAATCAAGCAAATGAATATTTTATTCTTTCAACATCAGGGAAGACCAAATTCGAAGAAGATCAAAAAACCAAAAATTCCGTACCTACACACTATTTCATCTAGAACAGCATATGTTCGATGAAGGCGATCTTGGATAGAGTTACTCTCCAACTGAAGCTCCCTAGTTTCTTTTAAGATCCTCTTTATATCAGCATCCTGTTTCTGACTACTTTTTGTAATCTCCTTTATCCGCTCAATATAGGATGTTCTAGATGGAAGTTTAGGCTGCTTCTCAAGATCTGCAGAAAGTTTAGAATGTTCCTCCTCCCTATAGAATTGCAAGAAATCTGCAATAAGAGCATGAAAAGATATTTGTAGAATTCTCTCATTAACTTTATAAGCACACCTCTTTGTAATTTCAGATAGCACCAACTGTTTTTCGTGCTCAAGTTCTCTCAACTTTTGGAGCTTTTCTTGAGAATCTGGTATATTTGCATACAGGGACTCCTCTAGGTTTCTCTTCTTGTCTTCCAGAGGCATTCTGAAAGCATCCCTGGAATTGATCAAACACGCCAGAAAAATCAAGACTTCAACCTCAGTCTAGTAGAGTATTACACTGATTTTGAAAAACAAGAATCTCCAATTTACAATATCTTATATGTATCCAAGCACCTGACTAAAAGATTTCTTTCCAGAGTAAGACGCAGAATTAATGAAAATCAAGACTTCATAGAACAGAACCATATCTTACCACTGTGACTTCAATTCTGTAATATTGCACCTTTTGGCATCCACTTGCTCTTTAAGCTGCTCAAAGCAGAAGTCAATAGAATTCTGATCACCAAATGCCATTTCTGCTGCTGCCTTTAACAATTCAAGTTCTTCTTCAAGATGCTGTAATTCTGATGTCTTTGCAGTAACCTCCTCTGTGAGCACTTTTTCTTCATTTCTTAATTCTTCTTTCTCAAATATTACCTGATAGAAGAACAAATATACGCAAAAAAAATCATCAAAACCTTTTATTTTCAAAATTGCTTAAAAACAAAAATGATAGCAATCCTTTTTTTTTTCTTTTCAAGATTTGTTTCTGGATTCAAATTTATGAATCGGATCAATTTTGTTTCTTGGTTAAACTCATGATTTTGACTGCGCTATCCAAATCTACATCATCTCAAATAAGCATATACCATGGATGGCTGCTCTTTAATAGAAATCGCTTTTTGCACATCCTTATCATCTCCCGCGGCAGCTGTTTCTTCATTTCCAAACAGATCTCTTCCTGACTTTCCTTCTTCATCAAAAAGTTCTCCATAAAAAAAAGCAGGTAACTTGGCCTTGCCGAGATTTTGTCTGCTCAGGCCAATAAAGGGTATGTCTTCAGCCTCTGGCACTGCATTATGGAGACTAGGATCTTCCAATTTTCCTCTCTGATGATTAAGATCTAACCTTCCACCAATATTAGAGCCATCCTCCTTGGTTTTCCCTCTAGCATTCACATCCTTCACCTCGGCTATTTTGACAGGTCGAGTCGACTCAGTAAGCCTCTCCACCAAGAATCTAGTCAACTTATGGAGGTCATCTTCAGAAGGATAGAGGAGCTGCCGCAAGCAACACAGGTAATCTGTTTTAAGCATAATTTTAAAAACAGTAATAAGAATAGAGCAGCAACCAGAAAGCGGAAGCCGATTCAGGCAAGACCAGACAGTTGGATGTGAATAACAGAATGACCCCACAATTCTACTCTTATGATTGGATAAAATAGAACCTAAAAATTAATACTTCCATGAATTAGCATAGGAAAGACCCATGGATTCACTCAAAAAAAAAAAGTAGCAGTGAGTAGAAGAAATTCCATATTAATTCATTCTTGTTCTTCTTCTTCTTCTTCTTCTATAGCACATACATATTAGAGAGGAAGCTAACTAAATCACATAACCTTAATTGCAAAGTGATGGGTTTGATTACCTTAATATAGCTCATGTCTCCAATAAAACCAATTCGCTTTATAGCTAAACCAATGTCCGCACACATCTTCAACTTGTCAATCGCCGCATCCGGCATAGTTGTAGGCAACGAAGCCGTTTGATCTATCAAATTAACACACTGAGCGCAGATGGAGACGAAGGTTTCCGGACTCAAGTCTCCGATCGATGTAACGTTGTCCGGGATCCAAATGCCGGCGCTTTCGAGTGAACTTAACAGTGTCTGCTTACGAGATTCTGATTCTTCCATCATTCGGTGCTTTTCTTTTCTTTTTGGCTTTGGGGTTTCAGGAAGAATCCAAACTTTTAGTGTTGTTCATCTTGTTGGGTTTCAACCTTGTCTCCATTTTTTGAGTTAATTCATCTAATTTGGCAAAACTAATTTAATTAGTCCTTATAGTTTAGGAATTATATATTTAATCCCCCATATTTTAAAATTCATTGATAACTTAACCCATTTCTAAAATTCAATTCAGTCCATTAGAAAATTAAACATTAATACCAGTTTGAAATTAAAAAAAAAAACATACTATATAAATTACAAAGAATTTGATTAAGCATTTTTAATAAGAATTACTCTCTCGAAATGAAAAACTGTTTTATATGAATAACTTCATTTTAAAAAAAATCAAACTTTTTTCCCTTTTTTTTAAGTTCTACCTTTCAAAAAATTTCTTTTGATTTTTTGATTTAATATGTTATTAATTTTAAATTGATTGTCAAAATTTGTTTTAGTTATCTTTCTATTAAGTTATTACAATATAAACATTTCATATTTAGTTAGTACTCTATTTTTATAAGTATCTATTTTTGTTATCGTATCATTAAATAAAAAATAAACTTTTAAAACACAGTAAAATTTATGATTCAGATCGCAAGTTTTGTGAGATAAGCTATAAAGTTTAAGGCGATTTAACATGTTTTTGTCTTAATATTAAAAAAAAAATTATCTTGAAATTTTAAAACCAAACCATACTTTTACCGATCATGCGGGTTATTTTTAGACCCGTTAAGTCAACTAAGTCATATAGGGTTAACTTCCATGCGGGTTAATTTTATCCCAGTATGACAAAGAGTCAAGTCAAGAAGTTTCAAGGTTGACTCATTGTGTTCGGTTTAATAACAATGCAAATAAAGTTTTTTTAATAATAATAAAAAGTACTATCTTCCATTTTTTTTCTTTATGTGGAATCCTTGTTGACTTTTTTATATATATAAATTTCATTTTTAACATTTACTTGACATAGAATTGATTTTTATAATTTATTTTGATTTATTTTATATTGGCTTATTGTAGTCTCAAACAAATATCTTAATATTTAGTTGATACTTAATTCTAAAAACATATATTTTTATTATTATATAATAAAGTAAAAAATAGTTTTAAAAAACAAAATTTTTAAACCTAGTGGAGTCTATAATTTGAATTGCAGGTGTGGTGGGTTAAGTGACGAACTTGAGTCAATTTAATATGTTGTCATCTTAATATATTTTTTTAAAAATAAATAAAAGATGTCATCTTGAGATATTTTTTAAAACTAAACTATATTTTTTATATGTTTTCTAGTTTATTTTTATGCTCATTAAGTCAACTGGATTATATTAAGATAATTTTTATAGGGTTAATTTAAAACCAGAACTAGATAAAAAAATCAGGACACGAGAATTTAATATTTACTTAGGTTTAATGATAATTTAAAATAATTTCTTATAACTTAACATTTATTTTAAAGATGAAAATCTTTTTGATCCAAGCTGAGTTGGGCCACTAGTTAAGATCTATTACTATTTATATTTAAACACAACTAGTTTTGAAATAATAGGATTGTTTGCAGAACTTGTCTCAAGTCAAATACATATGCAAAGCTGGTAGCTTGAAGATGTGGGGATTTACTGTTTGTAGCTATTTTGAGTGCTTCGAATTTGAAACCTACAGAAAAAATTCACGAACATTATATGTATATATTTCTTGGTCTACCTATCCACATGATGGTTAAAAATTCACGAACGTTATATATATATTTTCAAAAAATAATAAATAAATAAAGAAGAGAGCATTGTTTCGTGTTCTTGGAACCCCTAATATTGAAACAAAAAATTAAACTAAGGAGAAAGAGAGGTAGGCAAAATGGTTGGGAAGGCATATAGGAACATAAAGAAGAGTTGCTTTTCTACTTTCTAGTCTTAGTTTAGGCATTAAAAGCATGTGGCCTACCGAACAAAACCTTTCCTCACTATATAGGCAAGCTTTTGGTTTATTACGGTTGATTCACTTAACATTGCAGATTTTGATTCACAAGGTATTAGCTAGAAATAGATAAAGTGCTTCTGGTTTTTTGCATGGTATATGAATATGGAAACCAAGAGAGAGGAAGAGATAGAGGACATGTCATCACTGTCCCCTCCAACAATGGGGTCTATGCAGATTGCAGGGAGCAACGGGTTTGGCCACAGCATAGACTTCATGTCTGAAGCCTACCTTAGAAATAGGTATTCTGGGATTGATATTGAGGAAGATTGCTTGGCTATGAATAAAGATCGCCCTCTTCCAATATTTCTCAAGGTGATCAATGCTCAATCTCTTCTTTCTCATCTTGTTTATTTGTTTATGGTTGTCTTGTAAGGTTTTTTTATTATTATTCTCTTAAGAACGCATGATCAGCTTCTTATTGACAATAATCTTTAGTTTCCAAGCCCTAGCTAGTCAATATGGCAAGATAACTATAGATAAATCGAGTCATGGTTTGCTAAATATATGCATTGCAGTTTGAAGATGTGGAGTATAAGGTGAGGAATAGCAAAGCTTCCTCTGCCAACCCAGTGAAGGCAGTGGTTTCAAAGGTAGCCTCACAGCTCAACTTGGATCACGATAACTACAAGATGATTTTGAAGGGTGTAACAGGAAGTGTTTGCCCTGGTGAAATCCTCGCCTTGATGGGTCCTTCTGGTAGTGGTAAGACAACCTTGTTAAAGATAATAGGAGGAAGATTGAGTGAAAATGTTAAAGGAAGAATAACATACGATGACATTGCTTATAATGCAGTCATTAAGAGAAGGTTAGCCACCATTAAAGAGAGCTTAATTTTGTCTCGTTCATAGATGATTGAATAAGTCGTTATTATCTGTCAATGTTCTCCCTTGGAAGTTAATTATCTGTGCACAGGATTGGATTTGTGACTCAAGATGATGTGCTCTTACCACAACTCACAGTGGAAGAAACTTTAGTCTTTGCTGCTTTCTTACGACTTCCAGGAAACATGAGCCGGCAACAGAAGTATGCCAGAGTTGAGATGATTATAAAGGAGCTAGGCATCGAAAGGTAATACATGGCACTTAATCAGGACAACAGGTAGTTGTGTACTCTAAATGAAAACTTTGTAAGAAGCTTCTTTCATGGTCACAGATGTCGTCACTCAAGAGTTGGAGGGGGATTTGTTAAGGGGATATCTGGAGGAGAAAGAAAAAGAACCAGCATTGGTTATGAAATTCTCGTCGACCCTTCATTACTGTTACTTGATGAACCAACTTCAGGCCTTGATTCCACATCAGCCAATAGACTCCTTCAAATCCTTCAAGGGCTAGCTAAGGTGCCAAAGTAGATGTATTACATTTAGCAAAACTCTTTTAAGGTATGTGAAAAAGTCATGAAAAGCATATGTTTGGTGGTCTACAGGCAGGAAGGACAATAATTACTACAATCCACCAGCCTTCGAGCAGAATATTCCACATGTTTGACAAGCTTCTCCTGATATCAGAAGGCTACCCTGTGTACTATGGGAAGGCTAGAGAATCTATGGAATATTTTTCTTGTTTGAGATTCATTCCGGAGATAGCGATGAACCCTGCAGAGTTCTTGCTGGATTTAGCAACCGGGCAAGTGAATGACATAAGTGTGCCTGAAGATCTATCAGCACCACATGGAGTCCTTGATTCTGAAAAGGCAGTTATCAAAGTAATTAATAGCTCTTGATTTAATTATCTCTTCTCTCTGACCATTTTTTCTTATACATGAACCTCTAAGATTAGCTTCTTTTGCGTATGCTGCATTCAGTACCTTCATCTGAAATACAAAACTCAGCTGGAGCCAAAAGAAAAGGAAGAGAATCACCAGAGCAAAAGGGTACCTGAGCCTCTTCAATTGGCGATCCAAGTAAAAAGGGATTGGACACTTAGTTGGTGGGAGCAGTTCATCATAATGTACAAGAGAACATTTAGAGAGCGGTGTAGAGATTATTTCGATAAGCTGAGGCTCGTCCAGGCACTAGGAGTAGCAGTTTTGCTAGGCCTTCTTTGGTGGAAATCAAAAACTGGAACTGAGGCTCAATTAAGGGACCAGGTTAATTGATTTCCATGAAACATTTTGCGCAACTACAAGTAGAATCAAACTAAAATATTCGAGATAGTTTAATGTTCCTGTAATTGCAGGTTGGTTTAATGTTCTACATCTGCATTTTCTGGACATCATCATCAATATTCGGAGCAGTATATGTCTTTCCATTCGAGAAGATCTATTTGGTGAAAGAAAGGAAAGCAGACATGTACAGACTAAGTGTATACTATGTCTGCAGCACTCTGAGTGACATGGTAGCTCATGTATTCTATCCAACATTTTTCATGGTCATAGTGTACTTCATGGCAGGGTTCAAGAGAACAGTCCCTTGCTTCTTCTTCACACTGTTTGTCATGCTATTGATAGTCATCACAAGCCAAGTAAGTAGAAACAAATAATATTCACACACATGCATGCAAATATCTATACGAGCACCAAGTAATTGATGTATTTCTGCGTGATAAAAAGGGAGTGGGAGAGCTATGTGGAGCTGCAAGTCTGAGTATCAAAAGAGCTGGGATGTTTGCTTCTTTGATATTAATGTTGTTTCTTCTTACTGGAGGTTACTACGTCCAGGTAATTTCCTAATCTCAAGGGTTTGATCTGCATACATCGTCATGTGTTCCTGAGACTAGCTAAAGGGTTGCGTTTTCTCCTCGCAGCACATTCCAAAATTCATGCAGTGGATGAAGTTCTTGTCTTTCATGTTCTACGGGTTTAGGCTTTTGTTAAAAGTGCAGTATGATGGTGATGAATTATACGAGTGCGAGAGCGAAGGAGGGTGTCGGCCTCTGCAGAGCTCACCTTCCTTTGACATGGTTAACCTGAAAGGTGGCTTGCAAGAAGTCTGGGTGCTGCTAGCCATGGCTCTTGGATACCGGCTAATTGCTTATTTTTGCCTCCGCAGGAGGATTAATTTATGTCATCTTTGAATTGGATCCATGATTCCAACCTTCTTATTAACTAAAAGTGTGTTGCATTTTCCATAATACTAAAACAATTTCTACATTGTTTTAGGTTTGAGGCTTGTGGTTGCTCATATGATGGTCACTGAAGGCTTACATAGTCGTTAACTTTAGAACCCGTGGGATTAGTCGAGATGCACCCAAGCTGACCCGGACACCCACATTAAACTATATATAAAAAAAACAATTCCTCTATTTATCCATGAAAGTTACTATTGATGAATTACATGTTTGGATGCTTAATCTACCATCATTCATTATTTCTGTTGTTATTATTCTCGTCTTTTGTTCTTTTTATTGTTATTATTATTATATTATTCATTAATTATATTAACTTTAAACCAATTTGTTTATATTTAAAATATCTTAGTATAGTAGATGTTACTTTTTAAAATATATTTTGTTTAAAAATATATTAAAATAAAAAAAAATTATTGTTATTATTATTATTAACATTAGCATATCAAAACAATTAAGAAATAAAAAAATTAATTTAAAATGAAAAAACTTCAAAACTTACAAAAATATAAAATTAGGCTATAAAATTAATCCTCGGATTACCCCACTACTCCTAATTAATTTTATAAAATATCCTAAAATATTTAGGTTTTCTATGAACAATGAAGCACTTTGTCTATATTTTTCTTTTTCTTTTTGTAATTAATTTTTTTCCGATGAAATGAGGTTTTCAAATCATGGTAAAATTACCAAATTAAAAAACAAATAATTGAATTGTATAATATAGAAAAAAAATATGGTTAATCATAAATTTATAATAATTTTTATTTTGATTTAAAAATTTATTTGGTTTAATTTTTAATTTTTAAATTTAAGAGAAAATAGAAAAACTAGAAAGTAATTTATTCTTAAAATTTTATTTTCGAGCCCTAAAAATAATTTATTTCTTGGAATCTTATTATCTGAACAAATTTTGTTCCTGAAATTTTATTTTTCCATCCCAATACCAATTTATTTCTAGGAATTCTATTATCCCACCTTGAATGTAATTTATTTCTTGAAATATGTCCATCACAAAGTGTATTCGGCATTGATTGAGAAATCAGCATCCCCTGTTAGCTATCAAGATCAAAACAATCAAATCACAGGAGGTGACCCTGCAAACACACAGCCAGGAATCTGGGCTTGAATGCCTCTTTTCTTGGGTCGTTGAATTGTACAGTCTAAGATCCTGCGTTGATTTGGAGAGGGAGAGAAGAAATCATGGAGAGTTTTTTCCATCCCTTGATCCTGATTGCGACGCTGACGGTGATGAAATTCATGCCCCTTTTAACCCTAACCCAAGCTCCTGTTCATCATGGACAAAGAGAGAGATGTGTTTGAAAAGACAAATTTTGCTTTCTTTTTTTTCTAATTTTAAAAACCATGATGATGTAAAAGTAATTTTTTTCTAATATTCTTTTTAATTAATATTATTATATTAAAGTTTAGAAACTCATCCAATTATACCTTGCTTTTAAAATAAGATTTGAACTTTTTTATGATAACATTGTTAATTAATTTATATATAAAAACAAGTATACAAATCTAATATGCATTTAAAAAAAAATTATCCATCAATAATAAATATTTTTTTATTTTTCATGTTAGTCTTTTATATAATTTTCAAAAATTAATTATTTTGTATTCTTTTATATTATTACATCATAACTATCACAAAATTATTTTTTTAAATATTATCATACAATCTTATAATTTGATTAAAACTTTGTTTATGTCGGTCTACATCTCGAACTTTATGCCTATAATAATATTTAATTTATTTGTAAAAACAATAAAAAATATTTAATTATTTACATGTTTATTATTCTTTTTGATTAAATAACTATAGAGCCTCCAAACCACAAAAATTTGATTTTTTGCCCAAATAAAAAACCTAAAAGCCAAGATTTTTGTATTAGTTTGCTTTCTATTTTAGATTTCTATGGAAACCCCAGCGTCATCCATGGCCCTCTCCCGCAGCCACACACTGACCAATGATAACCTTACTTCTCCCCACGACAATGGCCCAGGAGAAGAAAGAGGATAACAAAAAAAAAAAACCCTAAATTAGAATCGTGACCTGTCTTCTCCAAAAATCAATGTCTAGAAAATCCAATCCCCACCATGACAGATCTAGGGTTCTTTCTGAGTTAAAAAATAAACAATGTTTTTTCATTTAATAAATCATACTAGTTAAATAAAAAATACCTGTTTCGGGGGGAAATGCGAGGAAATTAGACTAAAAGGTCGTATTTTATCCATAATTTAAATTATTTGGAATTTTTAAAATATTTATTTACTGAAAATAGGTTTTGAGAAACGCACCGAACAGCCACGGGTGTGCTGCGCGCGATCCATGCATAAACACAAACTTGCTTCCAATCATTTCATCAAACCAGACACCACAATTTATCCGCACTCTCTCTCTCCCCTGACTTCAAAGCTTAACTGCATCTATACCCTACCTGTCGACATCCCATTGGCCCTCCCTGTCTTGAACTCACTTTCTCCTGTCTCTCTCCTCTCTCAAGCTCAAAGCAGAATAATATCCAAACCCATCGCATCTGCAGAAGAATATTTGGCCATCTCTCTCTCTCTCTCCGTAGAAATTTGAAATCGGAAAAGATGGAATTGGTACCATACACGGACCCAAATTCCAAACAAGATTCCCTTCCATGGCAAGACATGTTTAGATCCGCCTCATACCGTAAACCCTCCACAACCCCACCCCCGCCCTCCCCCCCACAACCCAACGCGCCACCCCACGCGACCAATGACCACCATCACCATAACAATAAAACTAGTGCTACTACCTTCTCAGCCTCAGGTGATCCCCAGGTACGCCTTGCTCTTTACATAGCCATGGCCCATGCTGGTCTTGCTTTCGCTATCTTCATTCTTTATTTCGTATGCAAGCTTTTGCAAGCGTACTTGAGGCCTATTCAGTGGGCTATTTTGTGTTCTATTCCTTTAAGAGGGATACAACAGACCCTTGTTGCTTTTTGGACTGAGCCTCTTCAGTTAGGTCTCACTGAGACTGTTCTTGCGGTTCCTGTTTCTATTTTTACGGTTTTTGTAGGCACCCTTGTTGATATTAAGGAGGTATGTTTAAGGGTTTTTCTTAAAAAGTCAAAAGGAGACAGTTCTAGGAGACATAGGAGTGGTTTTTCTAAGTTATTAAGGTGGTTGCTGTCATTTGGTGTCTTTGGGATTTCTTATGAGAGGATTGGTGGTTTGGGCTCACTCTTGATTCTTGCTTCAGGCTTCTTGTGCAGTACCAAAACTGTAAATTCTACATTTTCCACTGTCTCTTCTCTCAGGAATTATAGTTTTAGGCGTAGTTCAATTACCCCATTTTTCACAAGAGGTGTGTTGAAGAGGTTGAAAACCATTGTGGCAATCGGATTGATTGTTGGTATGATTGTGGGGTCTTTGGCTGGATTGATATTCTTCTCTTACAAGATTGCTGTTGAAGGGAAAGACGCCGTCATCTCATTGAAATCACATGTGGAAGAGAGTAATTATGCAGAGAAGCTCGGCATCAAGCAGTGGATGGACGAGAATGATGTTCCTGGAATGGTAGATAAATACACCACAACATTCTATGAAACAGTGTCTGACCAGATAGATAGTTTAGCAATGCAGTATAATATGACTGAGTTTGTTACTGGGATTAGGCATTTTGTTATTAGTCCTCCAGCTAATACTTCTCAGCAATCAGTGGCGTTGATGAGCCCATCTCCTTATACAGAGAAGATGTTGAGCATAAGGAAGAAAGTTCGCAGTCAGGAATGGGGAGAAATCTATACAGAACTGGATGCAATCTTTAGGGAACTGATATTTACACGAGAAGATCTAGTTGAAAAGGCAAAGGGGTATGCTGTTCAAGGGATGGAGGTGTCACAGCGTGTATTTGCTAGTAGCGCATCTGTTTTGGGTGGTGGCGCTAAGCTCATGCTGTCCATTGGAAACTCCATCATTTCTGGAGCAGCAGAGGTTTTCAATTTTGTATCTCAATCAGTGATATTCTTCTGGGTTTTGTATTACCTAATTACATCAGAGTCTGGTGGGGTGACTGAACAAGTGATGGGTATGCTTCCAATTCCAAAACCAGCTAGGATTAGATGTGTTGAGGTTCTCGACAAGGCAATTTCTGGAGTTCTCCTGGCTACTGCAGAGATTGCATTCTTTCAGGGATGTCTTACATGGCTTTTGTTTAGACTGTATGATATACACTTCTTGTATGTGTCGACCATACTTGCAATTTTCAGCCCCCTGTTTCCTATATTTCCACCTATGTTTGCAACAATTCCAGCTGCTGTGCAACTGGTGATGGAAGGGAGATACATACTGGCTGTTAGCCTGTCCATCATTCACATTGTGCTCATGGATTATGGTGCAACTGAAATTCAGGAGGATATACCTGGTTATAATGCATATCTTACTGGGCTTAGCATCATTGGTGGAATGACACTGTTCCCCTCTGCAATAGAGGTAACTAACACGTCTTATTTCCCCATCACCTATCTATCATCATGGTTTCTCCTCAGTTGTTGTTTTGCAATTCTTGTGTGCTTGTTTCTACTTCCTTAAAACAGATTGGCGGTTTGACCGACTCCTAAAGTCACATCATGCTTAAGGAGATTACCTAAAGTTTAACCTGTATGATAGTTATTGGCTATTTTGGGTATTGATAGAGTTTCACTTTCTAATGAAGCCAATGATTTGGTTTGGAAGCTGTGTTATGTGCAGCATTCTGTATTTTCTTACGGTTGATTCAGTTTCTTGCTATGATAATTCAGTCCTGTCCATAGAGATTGGAAAGAGTTTCAAACTATCACCAAAGCATTTTTTTTGTGCTGAACACGAGAAGCTTTAGGTTTATAACAAATGTATACTGCAGTTTTTAAGAGAACAGGAGTCGAATTACCTCTCCTGGTTGCAGAGCCAAAATAAAACTTCATTGGTATAATTTGGTGTGATTTAGGACAGATTTGAGATGTCTGTTCTACAAAGGATTTTTGGATAGCTAGGGTTTATTGTTTGTGGAATTAGAGTAGAATAGGGCTTGTCAAGGAAGGGATAAGGAGAAATTAGTCTTGTGAACAGTAACTCGCAGCACTGTAGCAGGAAAACAGTAAACACAAGAAAGAAGAGGAAGTAGAAGAACAAGAGAACAGAGAAGAAACCTTAGGCACTAAACCTTCAAAATAACTCTAAAACTCAATTTATTTCACAACTCAACTTTGCTGAAAAATTAAACATAGCATCCCTGTTTTTAGAGATTAAGACTCCCTAAAAGAGTAGACTAGGATAACTAATCCTTGTTTGACTAGGAAATAAACTAAACAGGAATAAATTATTAAAGACTAAGACTCCAAATTCCTACATAGACTGGACCTTCACGTAATAATTCTGAAAATTGCTAAAATACAGCTGATTTGCAGAGCATGATGAAATTACAATTCCTGCCCCTGCTTACGAAATAAATCAAAGAATCTAAACCCCAAACATAGAAATCTACCAAGGACCACATATTTTTTCGACCAAAAAGACTTCTTGCATGATGAAGAATCACTTATTGTAGTTTGGGTTTCCAGAGTGGAGAATGTTTCTGTAAGTATAACATAGCCACTCCATCAGAGTGATTTCAGGGGATTGTTGAGTGGTTGGACATCTTGTTTTGGTGGCCTTCCTTGAAACTATGTTGTGCTTGAGTAATGCGAGCCTGCACTTTTCAGAGATTAGTTAGGTGCTAAAGCAAGCTCAACTTAGAGACCTTTCTTGATTTTTTAGGTGTTTTGATGACCCCTGCCTAGGTAGGGTAAACATTTTATACATAGACATTTGTCTTCATTGTACTCTGCTAAGTATTTTCTTCAGATGAACTCAAGTAGTTATGAAGCTATTTTGCATTTCTTGATTTTCTATCTTGTTTTTTTCTGTTAGCTGTTACAATTTATTGATATATCATTCAACAGGGAGCAATCATGGGCCCATTGATAACAACTGTTGTAATCGGTCTCAAGGATTTATACGTCGAATTTGTGCTAGAAGAGCCAAAGAAAACCAGTTAGCAGGACGCGGTTCGAGACTCTGCCCGAATGGGACTCTGGTGAAATTGTAGTTTGTGAGTTACTTAGGGAAGCACATATTCCTTTTCCAATTTGTTCACAGTGCCTTTCTCTGCCTGCACGGTGTGTTTGTTAGACTGCAAAGGTTTCTTCTTCTTCGTCTTCTTCTTTCTCCTGTTGCTGTCATGATGTAATGGCTTCTCTTTTATAGTTTATTGGTTGCTGGCAGCTCGATAAAAATTGAAATTGTATATTTCCCTGTATTTATTTTTGTAAGAAGGTGAGTCCCATGTATTGAACATATATGAGTAATTCATGTGTAAGATTCTTTGTTTTATTTAAAAATTGTTTAGGCATAGAACGTGCCCCTCATCTCCCTACTTCCTGGGAGCAGCCATACAGGTTATTTGTTTGTAAGGACTTATTATCCAATGTCACCTTCAAGTCACTTGTTCATTGGAGAGAAAGAACAGACCCTAGTTCCACCTGGGCTTAAAGCCTGAGCATATAGGCTTAACTAGCTATGTAAAAATAAACGTGCAAGTGTTTACATGTTTTTTTATACAACCTAAAATTGAAAACTTATGCATAAATTTAATTAAAATTTAATTAATTAAATAAATTGAAAAACAGCAATATCAAACTAATCTATAAAACTTGTGACTATGATAATTCTTTAAAAAACAAAATATAATAAATTAGGAGGTTAAATTTTCAATAAGTAAAAGTGTTAAAAGGATGAAAAATATATAAAAATAATAATTAAAAAAACAAAAAAAAAACAGCTTTATTTAACTTGAATAAACATGCTAAGCCTGTAAACCGAGTCTAAGAATAGGATTATCCTATATAAAAAAAACTAAAAAAAAATTATAAAACTCAACTCTCAATCAATGTATTGTTAAAGGATAAAATAAAAAAATATTTTTTCTAAAAAAAGTAATCTGAGTCATCTCGGGTTAATCCAGCAAATCTACGACCTGATTCATGAGATCAGGATAAGTTAATAGAAAGTAAATAAAAAAAATCACAAAGCCTAATTACCAACTAATTAAACATATGACCCTAGTTGTGCGAACGAAATTACCTTATAGAAAGCAAATAAAAAATAATTATGATTCTCTGCTCTAAACCAACTCATTATTAAAGGACAAAATCAGAAAATAAACAATATTAAAAAAAAATAAACCCGATTCAACTCAAGTTAACATGAAAAACTTGCAGCTTAGGTTATGAGGAAAAAAAAATCATAAAGCCCAAATCCAAATCAACTAAATATTAAAAACCAAAATTCAAATTAAAAAATATCAAAAAAAGCCTCGAGTCAACCGGGACTAACTCTTTAAACCCGCGACATATGTCATGAGACTAGGATAACCCTTTAGAAAGCAGATTCAAAAGAGTTATGAAGCTCAATTCTCAAATCAATCAACCCAGTGTTGTAGGGTGTAACTAGAAAAAAATCTGATTCTAAAAGAAAAGGAAAAAAGTTCCCAAGTAAACCTGGACTAACTCGTCAAGCTCGTAACTAAATTATGAGACCGAGATAACAAAAAAAAATAACAAATTAGTGAAGCTCAATCCCTAACCTTTAAAGGATAAATTGAAGAAAAAAAACTAAGAAAGGGTTAAAAAAACCGAAGTCAACCTGAGGCTAACATTTCAATCTCGTGACTCGTGTCATGAGGTTAGGATTACTCCATAGATGAAAAATAAAAAAAAATCATGGATTTAAATTCTCAATCAATCCATTAATAAGGGATGAAATTGCAAGAAAAAATTAAATTAAAAAAAGTAAAACAAAACAAATAGCAATAAAAAAATAATGATTAAATTTGATATAAAAATAAAATGACAAGACTTTTTGTTATTTCATAGATAATGGTCTAGAAACCAAAGAGAAGAGAGGAGAGAAATGAAAAAGAGAAGGAAAAAAAGAAAATGTAATGTTATGAGACCATTATAACCTTGTATGAAGCAAATCAAAATAAATTATGAAGGTTGATTCATAGTCAATCTAATTTTGAATGATAAAATTAAAAAAAAATATTAAGATAAAAAAACAAATGACTCGCGTCAACCAGAGTTAAGCTACCAAACTTGCGACCTTAGTCATGAGATTAAGATGACTCCATGAAAAAAAAAAATTATGAGGCTTCACTTTTAACAGATCTAATATTGAAAGTTGAAATCAAGAAAAAAATATTAAATCCATGAGACTGCTATATTATACAACAAAAAGAAAATAAAAAATAATTATGTAACATAATTCACAAAAAAAAATATTAAAGTATGAAATTGAAAGAAAAAAAAAGATTAGTTGCTAGAGGATGAAGTTGAAAAAAAATCAATTAAAAAAAGACCTAAAAAATAAACCAAGTCAATCGATATCAACCCCTAAAATTTCAACTCGAGTCATGAGATCAAGAAAACCATATAAAAAGCCAATCAAAAGAAATTATAAAGTATAATTCTTTATCAACTCAATATTGAACGATGAAATAAAAAAAAATTAGAGAAAGCGATAAGAAAATAACTCAAGTCAATCCGAGTTAACTTGTCAAACTTGCAACATGAGTCGTGAGATTGAAATCAATTCATAGATAGAAAATAAAAATAAAAATTATGAAACCTCACTTCTAACATATCTAATGTAAAAGGTGGGAAAAAACATAGATTCATGAGACCGGTATATAACTTAATAGAAAGAAAATTAAAAAAAAATAATGAAGCACAATGTTTTTACCTTTTAAATTTGATCTCCATTCTTTTTATTGTTGTTTGTTTTACTTGGGAATGTTTTTCAAACTGATTTATTTTTACAACTTCATTCTCCTTAAGTTTTTTTTTCCTATCAAATTTTATCCTTATTTTTTTATTTTGGCAAATGTTTTAAGTTTTTTTTCATACTTCATCCTTTTCCAGGAGACCGGTATATAACTTGATAGAAAGAAAATTAAAAAAAATCATGAAGCACAATGTTTTGACCTTTTAAATTTGGTCTCCATTTTTTTTATTGTTGTTTGTTTTACTTGGGATAGTTTTTTAAACTGATCTATTTTTACAACTTCATTCTCCTTAAGTTTTTTTCCTTATCAAATTTGATTCATATTCTTTTATTTTGGCAAATGTTTTAATTTTTCTTTCATATTTCATCCTTTTCCATGAGACCGGTATATAACTTGATAGAAAAAAATTTTAAAAAAAAATCATGAAGCACAATGTTTTGACCTTTTAAATTTGGCCCTCATTCTTTTTATTGTTGTTTGTTTTATTTGGGATAGTTTTTTAAACTGATCTATTTTTACAACTTCATTCTCCTTAAGTTTTTTTCCTATCAAATTTGATCCATATTCTTTTATTTTGGCAAATGTTTTAATTTTTCTTTCATATTTCATCATTTTCCATGAGACCGGTATATAACTTGATAGAAAGAAAATTAAAAAAAAAATCATGAAGCACAATGTTTTGACCTTTTAAATTTGGCCCTCATTCTTTTTATTGTTGTTTGTTTTATTTGGGATAGTTTTTTAAACTGATCTATTTTTACAACTTCATTCTCCTTAAGTTTTTTTCCTATCAAATTTGATCCCTATTCTTTTATTTTGGCAAATTTTTTAATTTTTTTTTCATATTTCATCCTTTTCAAGTTCACCCGAGTTTGCTTCCCCCCACCCCACCCCAACCCCCTGGTATTTAGGCTCGTTTTGTTTTCAGTTTCATGCTATTTTATTTATTTCTTTACGTATAATTTTAGACTAATTTTAAAAGTAACTCAAGTTATCTTGATTCTTTTATTTGTTGAATTTTGTTCGCTAATTTTTTAAATTGATGTTTTCTTTCTAATTTCATTATTCAATATTTGGAATAAGTCTTTTACTAATTTATAAAATTAGAGTTCTTTTTAAATCCCAGCCCCTTTGAATTTCTTAATCTTTAAAATTTAGGAATTTGTTCCTCATTTTTTTAATTATTATTTTTTAGTTTAAGATAATTTTTTATTTTTTTATAATTTCATCCTCCGTAGATTTTGTTTTTCCTATCAGATTTGATCCCCCATTATTTTAATCTCTATTTTTTTTACTTTGACAAATTTTTTAAATTGATATTTTTTTTATTTCATTCATAAACATTAGATTAGTTGAGAATTAAGTTTCTTGAACGATTCTGGTTCTAGGATTTCACGGGTTGTAGATTTTAGGGACGAGTCAAGATTTATGAGATTCACTTAGATTTGCTTGTTTTTTTTCTTTCTTGTTTTTAAACTCATGTTCCCATCATTTAGAATGTGAGTTTGGTTAGTTAGCTTAGGTTGACTCAATTTTTTTTAGGGTCACTTTTTTTAAAAATTTAATATTGTTTTTGTTCCATTCTCCAGCATTAAGTAGTTTTAAAATTGAGTTTTATAATATTTCATGATTTGCCTTTTATTGAGTTGTCTTATTAACATGATCTGAGTTGCAGAGTTTTATTATCTTGCTTAGTTTGCTAGGTACTTCTTTTAGTCTTTATATATATATCTTCTTTAGATTTCATCATTTTACATTAAATTTGTTTGGAATTGGACATTAATTTTTTTATTTTTTTTTGCTTTCTATGACTTATATCTATCTCATTACCTAACTTGTATATTTGATATTCTTGCTTAAAGTTGACTTATGTTAATATTTTTTTTAAAAAAAAATAGTTTTTTAACATTTGATAAGCTGATTCTTAGCTTAATTTTTTTTTAACTTTTTTTAAGATTAACATGATTTTTTTTTCGCTTAAGATGGTTAATTTATTGTCATTATCTATTTTTTTATTATGTAATTAAATAATACAAATATTTACTGATCAGTCAAGTCTTTATACCACTCGTTTAAAACACGGTTGCGTAGCCCTCATGTCTTTTTTTACCGGTAAGAGTGTGTTTGTTTTCCGCTAGTTTTCACGTTACCGGTGAAACAAACGCAGTAATATATTTGGTAACAAAAAAAACTATGTTTTATGCTACATGACCCACTAAAAAATTAAGTTTGAAACGCAGGTTTATACACCAGTTTTTACATGTTTTTTTAATTAAGTTTCACAAATACTCCCCGGAGGGGTGTTTGAGAGTGCAGTTGCGATTGCTTTTCAAAATGATTCTCAATCGAAAATGCATCAAAATAATATTTTTTTTACTTAAAAAATTATTTTTAACATCAGTGTATCAAAATGATCTGAAAATATCAAAAAATATTAATTTAAAAAAAAATTCAAATTTAAATTTTTTCAAAAATATTTTTTAAACACAAAAACAAACAGGAAAAACATTTTATCTAAATATTTTATATATATTTTTTATTACACATAAATTTTATTAAATACTATTAAATACATATCTAAATCCAGCTAAAATTATTTTTTTAAAACTTATTTTTTTAAAATCACAACTACAAAAACTACCTTAAAAAAACAAATACAGAAGAATAATGTAAACAAATACAGAAGAATAATGTTGCCGCAGGCCCACAAATCTAGTTTCGGTCTAAACTCCATTTAAAGCTTCGTTATGAAAGCGCAAGCAAACTCTGGTTCAAGCCTTCTCCAAGAAAGGTTGTTCTGTTCTAGAGAACAGCAGAAATAGCACAGCTGTAAGTACCACATGTCCACAACATCGAGCTCTTAGGTCAACCGCTTGCCTCTGGAAGTTTTGCTGAAACGTCACAAAACTTCCCATCCAGAAACGATGGCAGAAGGGGCAAAAAACACCTATCTTTAAGGCTTTGCTACATGTGAGCACACTTAAAAAAGACATACGACGAATATCCGGCTCAAGATTCATATTGAGCAATATTTCTTTTCATGTTGACATCTGACAGAACCCAACATAGTAATCAGCACAAAAGGTTAAAATACTTTAAATAGATACAATCATTCAAAACCAGAACCTTGGTCCAGGTTTCAGATTTAACGAGATTGACAATTATTTCATGTATTTCTGCAGGAATTTTCGGTGGAAGTCATTCCTGATGGTGTCATTGATGAAGCGCTTAGGAGTCTTTGTTTCACCTCGAGCCTGGTTCTTGAAGACCACATCATCATCCCACCTGAGCCAGTGATACAAGGAATTAGAATGGTGTTCAATTGGATAGAAAAAAGATAGCATATAGATTGAGTCTTGATTGAAATCTTCCAGCCACCAACCTTCTTTTCACGTTAAAGGTGGTGGTTGTATTATTCAACAGTGGATTTCCTCTAAGAAGCTGCTCTTCCTTGGCTTTAAGCTCTTCAGCTACTTGTAGTTGATCCTGCAAAAAAATAAAGCACATTAATCCTTGCTCATGAAACCCACGCCAGGATTATTATTAGCACGAGTGAATTAATCACCAAGCTTTAATGAGAAGAAATATTAATGGTGCCAACTGCCAGGTTACCTAATGGAGGTTCTCCTTGCTCTTTCTTCCTCATTTAATAAAAACAAATAATCAAATAATAAAAAAGAAGTTACCTGCCGGAGCTTCTCCTCTGCTCTTTCCTTCTTTATTCGTTCAAGCTCAGCCATGAGAGCTTCTGTGTCATCCTCGTCGTCGTCGTCGTCGTCATCACTAAAGGAAAGAGAAGACAGTGTTATGACACAACATATCCAAAAAGCAACATCACTGCAACTTGTAAAACCATTAGTGACAGTGCAACAACTGACAGACAAATACAGACACCTTTATCACAGTTAAGATTGACTCTTCTAAGTTCTAGCCTATATATAGTTCCAAAGCTTTAGAAAAGAGCAACCAAAGACCTTACATGCTCCAAAATGAACAAATTATATATAAATACATAAAAAAAGGACTCAAGCCTGAGGACCTTACAAGTTAAAGCATGCAGGTTCAAAGCACCTCTAAACTATCATGAAAAGCAAGAAAAAAGAAGTGGTGGATAAGCAATGGACACCAACAAATTGACACATAATAAGCATTTATTTATATTTTTGCACAAAAAAGAAAACACAGCTGCATAAAAATAAATATTCCACAGCCTGCAAGTAGCACTAAGGTTCAATTGATCTCTACTCCAGGAAACTAAGCAAGCAGCAACAGTCATGCACACAGTAACATAACAAATCACACATTGTAAACCATCGAACAAGGGTTCACCAAATTCAATCATCAAATTAAACTTTGATTTTTTAAATGCCAAAAGTAGCGACCTATCATCATCATTGTTAACTTCCACATCAGAATCATCAGCATCCACACTTCGTGGGATGATACGATCTTCAGTGTCCCTCTTTGTCCCTGCAATAGCTTACGTAATTAGTGAGGTGATGCAAAAACTCATTAATTTGAAGTATGGTTTAGAAGAGCTGGTGAACTCACCTTCCAAGAGAAGATGATTACCCTTTCTACGATCTCTGTCATCTACAATAATAGACTGAATATTCAGATTGCAAACTAGCAAGCTTTAACCATCAAAGGGTATAAGTGAATTCACAAAGCTACAAAAAAAAATGCTTCTCTGGTAAGTATATTACCATTGTAAGACTTATCCTTTGATGAGAAATGCCTCCGCTCACGCTCTTCCAACTCCTCACGGAGATTCCTCTTCAGCAATTCCTCCTTGGTGTCTTGCCCTTCCTTTCTGTGATGCACACACAGTAATCAGAAATAAGGTCATGATTTTCTGTGGAAAAGGGAAGATTCTAAGGGCATTTACAAAGAAAAAAAAAAGAGAGAGACAGCATAAAGATCTACATGGAATGATACTTAACAGAATATCACTTCATATGCATGCCGATCAAATACAGATGAAGATTCAATACAAAAGCAGAAAGATGTGCACTTATAAAACAGTCTTCCCCGCCGCGCCCCCCAAACACAGTACTTTACTTTGCTCATGACCTGGACAAAAGTATCTAAATTGCATCTTGAACTACTGTACAGTAGGCAGATAATGTATCTAACATAAAAGGGACTTATTCAATATCCCAACCCCCAAACAAAAAAGAAGACACAAGATGAAAACTACTTTCATTTCTTCCACTTCTCTCTCACAGAGAGAGAGTGAGAGGACTCATATCTTTTCTCTGGATCTGAGCAAAAGTCCCCATCCCCTAAAATCATCTTCAACTACTTTACAGCAAACAGATTCTCTTGGGATCAAAAAAGGGAAGCACATCAAGAGAACCCCGTACCACAATCTTCTGTTTAGAGAAAGTAGTTATAAACAGCACAGTAAGGAATCTTGTAATTTCATTTGGTCTAATGTTCAAACACGGATGTATTTAAAGGCTTTTTATACAATTTCACGGGAAATCTCCTAGGTGAATGTTCCTACTACAGAAATTACAATTATTCATTAGCAAGAAACAATCACGTGGACAAAATAAGCTAGCAGATTAATCCAGCAACAAGTACAGTTTAAAATTTTGCATAAGTTGCTAAGACCTAAATAAATGACTAACAACACCCCAATTACAAGCAGGTTCAAGTGAATCAAAATTTCCTAATCAAGGGAAGCTGAGAAAGACCTACCTTGGTTTTAGAGTGGTATGAGCAGCAAGATCCCTCGACGAATACTTCTGAGATGGGCCGAAAATACGAGTCCCACCTTGTTCATTACCACCTTTTGCAGGAGCCCATGTAGGTCTAGCTGCAGTTGTCATTATTACTATCTAACCTTTCAATTACCCAAAAAAAAAAACAAATATTAGTCCAAAAAAATAATCTGAAACTGAATATTCCATAATCGAATAAGAATATGCATCATCAACCAGTCCAAAGAATGAGACTTTGAAGCTTCAAATTAGAAAACTCGATTTCCTTCACTTTCTCGGAAACCAAAAAAGAAAATTAATTACACGCTCAAAGAAAATAGGTTAGGGTTTGATTGAGTACCCCATCGAGAGAAAAGGTCAAAGTCTGGTATTCACTATACCTGTAAAATCGAAATATGATGAATACAGAAAATTAGGGTTTTACCTTTAGATTCAATTCCCAATTTGATTTCTTCACCGATAATTCAAGGGAGCGAGCGAGCGAGAGGGGGGGGCAGAGAGAGGACGAGAGAATGGAGCGCAAGTGGTTGTGTTGGGCTATATATTAGACTGGCTCTTGAAAATATAATAAAACTGAAAATAAAAAGGGTGGCAATGGCCCATCAGTAGAAGGGAAACCTATTTCCTTGGGCCTAGCCCAATGCTTTTTTCCTTTTTGCTTAAATTCGAGACCTGGTCTACAAATAATATATTAAACCCACCTTTATCAATAATAAAATAAAATAAAATTGGAGTAGCATGTTAAGCTTACGTTATTTATTATTGAGATTATTAGGCTTTGCTGCGGGTAAAACTATATCTCACAAAAAAAATTAATTTTTCACTTACATTTTTTAGGAGAATTATAAATTTTTAATTACTAAATCTACATTATATTTTTTCAATTTTTCATGTGTATTTTTTAGGAGAATTATAAATTTTTAATTACATAAATTAGTTCATTGCTAAATTTCAAAGTGGTGTTTTATGATTTTTTAAGTCTTTAATCACACAAAATATGGATTTTCTATTTTGATATTTTAAAAAATTTACTTTAATAATCATGATTTTTTAAAAATAAAAACAATGCTTTTAGTTAAAATACTATGTTAGTTAAGATAACAAGAGATGCATTGATAGAAAAAAAAAATTATGAAAAACAAATTCAAAAAAACTATATTTTTAGATTTAATGACAATACCAAAGAATCTTCCGAAGAACTATAATATTTTTTTTACATTTAAAAAAATTAGATCCCCCACAATATAGTGTGAGCATATAAACTAGTATCTACTCATCATCATGGACATCCAATGTAAATATTTTCTGCTTGTTTTCTTAAAACAACCAAAGAAATATATCAGTGCACTCCTGATTGTATAGTGTGGTTTCTTGTATCAATTTCACTAGAATTTTGGCATGCGTTCTGATCATTTTTCTTTAAAAATTGTAAGAAAAAAAATGTAAAAGCATTGCTAATGTGTTTCTTAACGTAAGAAAAATCAACATAAAATTAAAAATCTAATACATATTAGATGATACTCTTTTAAATATTGAGATGGTGACATATGAAATAATACTATTTAAAAAAAAAATTGAGACAACTACATATCAAATCGACCGGACAAACCCTAGTTAACCTGCAAAACCTGTGACTTGAGTCATGAGAGCTTGATAATCCCATAAAAAACAAAGCAAAATAAATTAGTAAACACATTCTTAATAAGCAAGAATGTTAAAGGACAAAAAAAATCAATTTAAAAAACACAAAAAATTTACAAACCAAACTCGCGACACGAGCTATAAGAACAAGAGTAACCCGGGCAAACCTATAAAACCTGCGAACCGAGTCATGAGAATAAGATTGCCTCATAAAAAGAAAATTGAGAAAATTTACAAATCTCATCTCTAAACCAATCCATTGTTGAAGGACAAAATAAAAAATAAAAAATTAAAGAAAAATGATCCGAGTCACTTTGGTTTAACCCGACAAACTTGTGACTGGAGTCATGAGATCAGGATAACTTAATAGAAAGCAAATTAGAAGAATCACGAAACTCAATTCTCAACCAACTGAACTTGCGACCCGAGTTATGCGAGCAGGATTACCAATTATTGAAGGACAAAAACAAAAAAGAAACAATTAAAAAAACCTGAGTCAATTTGAATTAACCTAACAAATATGTGACTCGGATCATAAGACCAGGATAACTTAATAGAAAGAAAATTGAAAAACAAAATCACGAAATCTAATTCTCAACCAGCTGAATGTTGAAAGTCAAAATTGAAAAGAAAGTGAATTTAAAAATGAGAGGAAAAAAAAGGAGAAGAAAAAAAAAGTTATGTCATAAAATCGTGATAACACTATAAAAAGAAAATCAAAATAAATTATGAAAGTTAATTCTTAATCAACTAAATGTTAGAAAATGAAATTAAAAAGGATAAAAAAATATATCTCAAGTCAACTTAGGCTAACATGTCAAACCTGCGACTTGAGTAATGAAATCGAAAAAAAAAATCCCTACTTTCAATAGATCTAATGTTAAAGGTTAAAATCGAGGAAAAAAACTAAATCAATGAGACCTATATATAACCAAACAAAAAAAAAATTACAAAGCACAATTCTTAAAACAACTTAATATTGAAATGTGCAATTGAATAATAGATAAATAAATTTATGTTATTAAAAGATGAAATTAAAAAACTAAAACTAAAAAAACACAAAATACTATTTTAATGAATAGTATTTTATGAGTGTGGTTATAGTAAATTAGCCATACCTTTTAGTTTTTTTTTAATATTAATTGTTAATAAGGTGGTTCCCCACCATGTATATATATAAAAAAAACTATACCTACATTGCATGATTGAGACCTTTCCCATATTGATCACTTGCAGGAGTGTCGCTCCACCCCTGATTCGTTCGATGTACGTCTTGGCCATGCTTTTGGCCATGCTTTTATCATGTAAGAAAATTATGCCTTTGTACTTTATTGACTCCTACAATATAGAAATAGAGAATAAAAGCTCACCATTGTTGAAAATACTATCTACAACAAATATTATTAATTTTTTTTTGTATCCACCTTTGCATTTTAATTACATAAATTCATTTAGACCTTAATGTTCTGAACTTGATTTGCGTCCTTCAAATCAATTAATTTCTTAACCTTATCATACTTTATATGTAATAGTCTGAATGTACGACTCGATTAATGTTAAAAGATTCCAACATATCCTCTTTATTTGAGGGTAATTTTTTTTTTCCAAAAATCGGCAGAGTTTCGTTTGCATTTAGAATATCCCAAGTTATCGACTACTATCAGTTTACTCAATCAACCCATTATCACAAAGTCCTTTAATTCTGGACCTTGTATCAAACCTCATAATTCCACACCTCATACAATCCACACAATATATATATATATATATATATATATATATATATATATATATATATATATATCCCACAGGTAAGTTCAATATGAACATAGTCCAACACATCATATCATAAATTTAAAGGAAAAGGAATACTAACATGCAAAGAAAGTATTTATAATATAAGAAGTGTTCTTAAATATTTCAAAATGGTTAATTACTGGATAACTAAAAATACTACATGCTAAGCTAAACCTTTATAAATACATCAAGGTTTGCACAAAAGTATACTACATAAACATGTTAAATATTTACATAATCTTCACAAAGTAAAGTCCTAAACTAATGATCTTCCTGAATGTTTGGTGGACCTGTTACATAAATAAACATACCATTATGTTTATAAAGAATATATGTATGCTCATGAGATGAATACGAATGAAGTATTAACTTTCTATCAAATCCATGAGAATTCTAACAAAGAACTTATATTTTGCTTGCCAATCTTTTAAACCCAATTAACACTCATTTGTATATTCTTATTTACTTGCATAAACTGGGTGACCTTGTAAGGTTTAATCCTGTAATTCATTCGCCGGCAATCCTATCACGGATGCCATTAGCCGAAGCTAATCGTGTGAATCATATCCCGGCAATCCTATCACGGATGCCATTAGCCGAAGCTAATCATGTAAATTTTCCCGGCAATCCTATCACGGATGCCATTAGCCGAAGCTAATCTTGTAACTACACTAGACTTTATTTACATTGAACACATTTATTATAATTGCATTCACCAGAAGGATTCTAAATTGTATAAGAGTAAATAGGAGGGAAAATCACGCACCTGTTTCGCCTGTCTCGTGACCTCCCCTAACAGAAGATCCAATCCTGGTTGCTCCTCCTGAATCACAAGGAAGTTTTTTTTTACTTTCTATGCATATTCATTTCCTCATAATAACATACATACATATATCATGTATATTTTCAGAGTTAATATCTCAATATACAAGTGTTCGTATGACTCAATTCTTTTATATTCTTATTTATAGTATTCACATGAAAGTCTACTGTTACTGTCTAACTTTGAACTGTTACTGTCCAATTTCCAACTGTTACTGTCTGAAGACTCATCAGATTTTTAACTATATCTAAAGTTCTAAAACTCCATTTTAACTAAGATTGATCTCGTTAGAAAGTTAAGACACGAGGCTACTAGTTCTCTGAGGGAGGAGAACCAATTTTGCCTCCAAGATAGTCAAAATTGTTCATTTACTAATTAGTCCTACTTTCCTACATAATCAGTCACGACTCAGTCTCAGTTGGTAACCCATAACTGGAGTTCTATATTTCCAAATTGAGCAAGACCTGTTTCATTGGTTAGCTAACATTCAAATCTACAATTTCTATGGGGAACCCGATCCTAATCCCCTCATTCTCCTACCCGAGATCTCATCAAAAGTTAGGAGACAAGTCTGTCCAGATTCGTCTCCCCCTCCTCTTCACACAATACTTTCATAAACTACATACCACACATATGAATTAACTTAATTTCAACAATAAGTACTTTTTCCCCAATTTATGTCTAAGAACCCTAACCTATGATCCAATATCAAGGCATCAATTCTTCATCGAATTTAAAAATGAATTTCTTTAAGATCATGTTTAGAATACCTTACCTGGTACAAATTAAGATTTTGATCTTCAACCAGTTGAAGATTTTCAACTCCCTCCTTTCTTTTCTTCTTGTTCAATTTCCCTCATGTCTTTTCTTCTTGTTCAATTTCTTAGTAATCCTTTGCTCTCAAGTGTTTATCCTATCTTTAAGCTCTTAATCTTGGATGGGTTCTTGAAATTTTAGTGTTTCTCTCTTGATTTCTCGAGAATGGGTATAAAACTCCCTATTTTCTCTCCTTATGGTTCCTAGAGATTGTCTTGGTGAGGAGAGAGTATTTATACTCTATATTTTCCCTTATTTGCATTTAGACCCCCTTTTTCCTTTAAGTGCATCATTCTCTTTAATTAAATCTAACCCTCAACAATACCGGGTTTATTATAATGTCTCGAATTATTTCGCCCGGAAATTTATATTCAAAAATTTCTGAATTTCTGTTTTTATTTAATCATATGCATGAATTCTTTCACTTTTATTTATTTATTATTTTTCCCGGGTTTTACATTATAACTCTTAAAAAAGAGTTTAAAACTTATTTGAAGTGAATATAGCTTGGCAAGTCATATGTTGCATTTGCAACTCGTAGGTAATATACAGCATTTACGACTCACGAATCAAATATATCGTATGCAACTTTAGTCGATTAAAACCTCACCCCCTCCTCTTTTTCTTCCCTTTCTTTCCTTATTTCTCCTTTCATCCCTTTCCCTCCACCATTATTGCCCCCGCCATTAGATCCAGCTCTCTCTCTTCCTCAACCATGAAAGACCTATCTCACCATTATGACACCACCACTCTCTCTCTCTCTCTCTCTCTCTCTCTCTCATTTCACTACAAGATGACAATTTCTCTCTCCTCTCACCTGTGGATTGTTGTCGATTTCGGCAACCATCATCACCACTCATTTTTAACAATTTAAGGTATGTTACACTCTTTTCATTTATTGATTTCATAGTATTTGTTCTAATTTCTTATTTTATTGTTTTAGAGTTTATGGTTTTTTAGGTTAATTTAGGATTTTCATGAATAGGTTTAAATTATGTTAATTAGTTATAAAATACATCAATTAAGTTGATAACTTTTGCTATTTATGGAGTAAATTGATGAATTTGGGTTGTTGTCGATTATGTTATGGTCTTTTAAGTTAATTTAGGATTTTGTTGAATTGGGTTTAAGTTATGTTATTTTAGCCAGAAATACATCAATTGAGTGGATGAATTATATTATTTATATAGAAAAATGAAAAATTTAGGTTGTTATCGATTATGTTATAATTAACATAATTTTTCATAAGGTATTTATCATTGTATAAGTTTTGATAGTAAAAATACTTTGGATGATGAAATTCGGCAATATATGTATTTTTGAAAGAAAATCATTTTATGATGTCAAATTAAATTCCCTAAAGACATGATTATATTAAAAATGATTTTAGGCATCTTCAAACCCATATTGCATCCAAGGAGTTCATATAGCTTCAAATTGATGTGTAGAAATTCATACAACATTAAAATATTTGACAAATATATTAAATCCACTAATTTTTATTATCATCAAAACAAATAAACCAAAGGTGATTAAAGACCTTTATATAGTTCATGATATATTCAATATGTCTATTTATTACCTTCGATTAGGATAACATGTAGTCAAGATCAAAACATAATATTTTTTATACAAGATAATTTTATGATCTCAAATCTAAAGATCACTTACAAAACTATCACGTGAGCCTTTTCATAGACATTGGTAATCTTTTCATATGGAACTTTCATGCGAGTTAATTCAATGTACATGTCATCTGAAAAATGCCTATATATTAGTTTAAGATATCTCTTATACCTCGATTTTGTTAGCTCAAAGGTCTTTAATCAACTTTGGATTATTTGTTTCAATGATAATAAAAATTAGTGGATTTAATATGTTTGTCAAATATTTTAATGTTGTATGAATCTCTACATGTCAATTTGAAGATATATGGGGACTCCTTGGATGCAATATGGACTTAAAGATACCTAAGATTATTGTTAATATAATAATGTCTTGAGGGAATTTAATTTGACATCATAAAAATGATTTTCATACAAAAATACCATGTATGTATGTAAATATGTATGCATGCATGTATATTATGACATACACAATATCCATATATCATAACATCACAATCTTATCCCTTTTTGGCACGTAAAAAAGAAAGGCAAATAAGGATTCACAATATATCCATAATAGCCAAATAACAATTCACATATACATAGTCGAGTATAAAAAGCATAAGTTCAAATATAAGCATAAGTCCATACACTAATGAAAGCACAAGAAACAAATGCATGTAATGATTGTAAAAAATGAAAACAAGTTTATGTCAAAGGATTAATGGGATCGCTCTAAGTTGGCTCGGTTGGATTTACCTCATTGTCATTTTCTTCATTTGCCACATTCAAACCTACTCCTAGTGGAGAATCTCAAACAACCGATCTTAGGTAAGCATGAAACATTTGTGCTTATAATTCCTAAATTTTTTCGTATTGCCCTCTAACCATATATGTAAGATCATCGATTAGTTGATTATTGGAAGTTATAGTTAGCTAAAGGATAGGGGTGTGGTTATGTTGTAAATAAATTTATTTATGCCATCATCCCATTTAAACAAATGTTTGAGAAAAAAGTTATGGTTGTTATATAGGAGGGCTTTAACTAAAGGTCCTTGAAGATTGACTTGGTTGACTATAAAAAGCATTATAAGAAAATGACCATAAATAAAAGGTGAATTTAGAGATTTTGAAATGGTTAGGATATTTAAGAGCATAAGAGCTGGAAGATTGATTTTTCATTAAGTCTTCAAGTTAGTCATAATCTAGGTTGTAAGCCCATCAAGTTCATTGTTTGGGTTACCATAAGGCAAAATGACTTTATTGACAAAATGACTCTATCTAAAACACTTACAAGATTGGTTGATCAAGAGCTTGTAAACATTGCTTCATTGTTATGACCGAATAATATCTCATACTACTCATTTGAGAAAAAAAGTCATATTCATATTCATATAACCTTTTTTATTAAACACATCTTCCCCATATAAAGGAAGCATTAGGTAGAGGGAAACAATAGTAAAAATACTTTGGATGATTAAATTTAGCAATATAGGTATTTTTTAATGAAAATCAGTTTATGATGTCAAATTAAATTTCGTAAACACTTGATTTCATTAAAAATGAGCTTAGGCATCTTAAAGTCCATATTGCATCCAAAAAGTCTATACAACTTCAAATTGATGTGTAGAAATTCCTATAATATTAAAGTCTTTGACAAATATATTAAATCCATTAATTTTTATCATCAAAACAAATAAATCAAAGGTGATTAAAGACTTTTAAGCTAACAAAATCGAGGTATGAAGGATACCCTAAACTAATATATAGGTGTTTGCTAGGTGACATGTACACTGAACTGACTAGCATGAAAATCTCATATGGAGAGATTATCTATATCTATGAAAAGGCTTACGTAATAGTTATACAAGTGATCCTTATATTTAAGATCACTAAGTTATCTTATATAAAAATTGTTATGCTTTGATCTTCATTACATGTTATCCTAACCAAGGGTAATAAATGAGTAGATATTTTGTATAACATGAATTATATAAAGGTATTTGAGTGATCAATAAAGGATTTATTAACCTAGGTGAATTAGAAAAAAATATTTCATGTGTTCTCAAATAGTATTGATTGTGACATTCTTGTGTATAATGGAATGATATTTGAAAGAGTTTCAAATTTTAATCAAAGAATCAATGAATATGGTGTAGAGAACAAACATAATTTATAGAACGGACACATTATATGCTATAATGTTTAAATCAGAATATTCTTGATGAAGGGATAATAATTACACTAAGAATCTAGTCATTGAAAGACTTAATCATGTATGTTTCCTGATATTTAAAAAATCATAACATATTGCTAGACATTATACTTGATCTTCAAATATAAATAAATCAATTTATTGAATTGATAATAAGTTAAATTGTTTAATTTTATTTAATGTTATTTTATTTAAAATTGTGATTTATATTTGTGCCAAAATATTAGGGAGCCTAATGAGTTACATGCATTAAGAACCATCAATCAAAAATCAAACTGGGATGATTGATCAAATGCCAAAATAAAAGTTTTGTTATTTACTCATTTTATTTGAGATAATAGACTTGTAGCGAACTATTAACGGAGAGTAACGCCTCTGCTTCTTCATTTCAAAATATAGCCTCGTTTTGAAATTCTCCTTTTAGTCTAATATTCTCCGATAATAAAATGGAGATTATTAAATTTTAAGTCTAGTATTAACAAAATCGAGAGAATTGAATTTTCAATCTAATATTAACCGATACCAAAATCAAGAGTATTAACAAAACTTTTAATCTACTATTCACTGATTACATATAAGTATAAATCGGGAGTATTAAGTCTTCATTCAATAAATATTATGAGTAAATCCTAGTCGCCATAGGATAGGTGAACCTTATCGAAACACCTTCCATGAACTTTTTATAGGATTTGGGCTGATGTAATGAGCCTAACATAGGTTCGTGAATTATTCACTAACATGACTTGATCGATAATCAGCCATATGTTGTGATTATGAGTAATTAACCTTAGAACTGTCAATTCATTAAATGTTATCTAAGTATAATAACTAGGAGTAACAAAAATGAACTATACCATATAATGACTAGATTTAACTTTTAACCCAAGATTTAACTTAAAACAATAGACCTAGTATTACCTTCTAGATAGATCACTGGTATATTAGGCACAACAAACTGTAAGGAATAAAAATCAAGATTAACAATACAAGTTACCCTAAATAAGATGTTTTAGGGTCTTCTAATCTTTCTTATGGCATAAATAGTCCGTTACCATAGATCTTTGTTAATCAGTTAGGATTTTCTAGTGATCATAATACTAAGTGATGACTCATTTTCATAAAGTTAAGACCTTTCCCTTCTCACACATAAAAAACCCTTTCTATAGAAAAGAAGATGGGTTGCCACGATGTTAGGTACAACAATTATTATTATGAATTATTTTTATTTAAAAGAGTTATATATATATATTTATATAGAAGGAAAAAAATATTAAAGATATAAATATGAATAAAAATTATGATAATGTTTCACTATTTTTTTTAATATTGATAGAGTTTTTCAAGAGGGTATAAATATTTTTCTCTAGTAAAAAATAATATAAAAAAATAACTAAAAGGATTTTGTAAAAAAATTAATTAATGTCAATTTGAGTAATTTGTTGAATTTTAATGTAAATTTATTATTAACTATACATGGGGTGAGGTGAATGGATATAAAAATACAGTTATGAATAAAAATCTTACGAATTATTTTATTTAAAAGAGTTTAGATTGTAAAAAAAGAAACTTATTTTTTAAATCTAAACTCCTTTAAATAAAATGATTTATAAGATTTTATTCATAACTGTATTTTTATAGTAAGGATCATGATAATATTTTTATGTGATTTTATTATTTTGAAATTTTTAATCATTAGTGCTTGTATATTTTCTCTTTGATTTATTAAGTTATTCTGTTTTACCATCAATACTAATATTAAAAGAAAACTTTTTTAAATAATTTTCCATAACTATATTTTTATATTAAGGATCTCGATAATATTTTCATGTGATTTTATTATTTTTAAAATTTTAATCATTAGCTTTTATTGATCTATTTTAAAGTATTCTTAGAGTGTTGATGTTCAATATAAAAAGCCAATAAAGGAATATATAAGTTAATGGTGATTTAAAAGTTTAATTTATATTATTTAATGTTCCATGTGGTATATAAACACGCATATAATGGAAAACAAATGAGATTAACCTTTTTCTTAGAAGTTATATTAATGTTTTAGTATATTTATTAATGAAAAATAAAGTTGAATTTACATATTACTATTATTATTGATATATATTTTTTAATTGTAAAAATTATTTATTTTTCTTATATAAAGTAGATCGCTTTTGTCTTTATAATTTTGACATGTAAATTATTTTTAAGTAAAACCAATAAATTTAGTAGTTATCTACAAAGTCCTTTTAACTGTGTGGTTATTATTATATTTAATAATATTTTTGTTATTCTAATAAAACTCGGGTACAATGATAATATATAGTTATGGACATATAAATAAATAAAATAAAAAAAGCAACTGGACGGGCCGAGCTGGCCAGATGGATAAATGCCCAGGCTGAGCATGGTCCATTTACCAACCGACTCAGCGGGTCAATTTTCCGGTCCTTGTCCGCTAGGTGAAGTCGGTTGGACACATCGGTCAATTTATAGTTCAATGAATGTCAAAATCGTCTTTTCATATAAAAAGCAATCAAGGCACCACGCACAGCAGATCTCCTTGGGTTTCAATATATATACAAACCCTAGGCTTCTCTTCTCATCCTCTTCAATCAATAGATCCTTTTTCTCGAAAAAAGCATACAAGCAAACGGCCTGATAATGGGTTCCAGATCAAAGATCGACAATCCTCATACTGGCGATGGAGCCAGCCCCGGGTTCGTATATCTATTGATTTCGTTTCTGAGAAAATTGGTGAATCAAATTGATTTGAATCTTTCATGTCCTAATTGCGTTTTATTTGGTGTGCAGGAAGATTTTTATTGGAGGATTGGCGAAAGACACCACTTATGGTGAGTTATCATTGCTTTTATTATTCAAAATTGAATTGATTAGTTTGTGATGTTTTAAGGGGGTGATTGCTGTAAATCTTTTATTTTTATTGGGTTGTTGAAATTCTGAAGCTGGTTGAAATAGATTGATGGGGCTGAGATTTTGTGGTGGGTATTACTTTGTTGTTGAGTTTATGGGTTATTGCTTATTATATCTACGTAGTCTGTAATTGAATAATGGATGAATATTATTTGAAAGGATTATTGCCATATAACTTTTTTTTTTTAAATTAATTCTGTGTGATTGTTGAAACTATGGAATTGGTTAGTGCATATTTCTCGGAATTGAGGTTTGTTGGGTGCTGGTTTGTTGTTTTGGGTTTTTCCCTAACATTGTATTGATTTAATTGCAGCTACATTTAACAAGCACTTTGGGAAATATGGGGAGATTACTGATTCTGTTATTATGAAGGATCGGTACACTGGTCAACCTAGGGGTTTTGGATTTATAACCTATGCTGATCCTTCTGTTGTTGACAAGGTTATTGAAGACACTCACGTGATCAATGGAAAACAGGTATATTATCCCTCTTAAAGGTTCCACATCACTGTGTTCCTTAAAGAGTACTTTAAAAACAGCATTCTGATGTTAGCGATTTCCTGTCTGGATGCACCTATTTGTACTTTTGATCAATGCATTATGATGTGATCAGAGTAATATAATTTGGTCTGATTATTCAACTTCAGTTATTGTGATAGAGTAGTTTGATATCATAAATTCAAATTCACCTTGAGACTAACAAAGGACAATGGAGCAGGTTGAGATTAAAAGGACTATTCCTAAAGGTTCTGGGCAGTCAAAGGATTTTAAAACAAAGAAGATTTTTGTTGGTGGGATTCCATCCTCTGTGACTGAAGGTAAATACTGCTAAGTTCTGCTGATGTATTTTGTTGACAGGGTGATAGTTTGCTAGCTGTGTTCCCTATTTAGTTCATGCAGCACTTCTCTAGACCTTTGCTAATTTGGGATGTTTATTTTTTTCAGATGAGTTTCAGAATTTTTTTTCCAAATATGGGAAAGTAGTTGAACACCAGATTATACGTGATCATGAAACCAACCGTTCACGTGGATTTGGATTTATAATTTTTGACAGTGAAGAAGTTGTTGATGAAATGTTATCCAACGGAAATATGATTGATATGGCTGGTACCCAGGTAAGCTTGTTTATAGTGTTTCCAAGAAAGAAGAATGTAAAAAGATCCTTGTTATGTTGCAACATGCATTATTGCATTTGTTTTCTTTTTTCTTGTCATACAATGGTTATTTTTCCTCATGTATGTAGTTAAGTTTTAGCATTTCATGTTCTAATATAGCATTGGAGATCGTTACAGGTATAGATCTCAGGAAAGGGCTCACATTAGTTTGTCTGCTGCAGAACCTAGGTTAACTAAGTTGCTTTGTTGTAGGTGGAGATCAAGAAAGCTGAACCAAAGAAAGCCTCAAACCCACCATCTGCTCCTTCATACGGTAGCAATACTAGGGGTCGTTCTTTCAATAGTGATAATTATGGTGGGTTCAATGGTCCGTATGGGGGGTTTGATGGAGGGTTTGGGCCTGGCCCTTATAGGACACCTGGCCTGTCTAGTAGACTCAGTAGTGCATATGGCTATGGTAGTGGTGGTGGGGACTTTGGTGGTGGCTATGGAAATTTTGGAGGGACTAGCCTAGGAGGTTACAGAGCTGAAGCCTCCCTTGGTTATTCTGGTCGCTATCCGCCTTATGGAGGTGGTTTCGGTGGGGGTTATGGTGCTAGTGGCTTAGGAGGATATGGTCGAGGAGGTGAGGGATATGGAAATTATGGAGCTTCTGGTTATACCAGTGCTTATGAATCTGGTCCAGGTACTAGTTATGGAGGAGCAGGTGGGCTGTATGGAAGGGGAGGCTATACTGGCAGTAGTCGTTACCATCCTTATGCAAGGTAGAAAGAGCACTTTCATGCAGTTGTTCCTTAAGCTTTGCCTAGAAGTTTCAAACAGGGTACTCTAGTTTAAAGCCTTGTGAATGGATAGGCACTTTCCACATGTACTAGAAGTCTACTATCACATCAAGTGAGGAAAGCTTTTAAGGATCAGAAGACCTATTTAATTAGACTATTTCTTCTATTGTATGGTGGCTAGCAGACTTTAGTTTTTGCTTCACTTAAGTTATTGGTTGTCTCGGTTACTTATTGTAGTTGTTTCAGATTGTGTTATAGACTATAGCATCTTGGTTCGGAGTATGTTGCCATGTCTTTAAGTTTGATCTAGATTAGATGTATTTATATTTTATTGGCTCTCTCTTTGCATCTGATTAGCAGCCAGACTTCTAACTTTAACATTTATTCTTAGCTTGTTTCTAGAGATGTCTCTATGGTTAGTACCTGTTTCGCACAAGGTGTTGTCGGACTAGGTGATCTATGTTGATGCCAATGAGGAAACATAATAGATGTTCAACTCTTATCTATCAAGAATTGACCATAGGTTTCTGCCTAAAAATGTGAGTTTTGTCCTGGTTTAATTATGAAGCAACTTGGGACCAACTTGGTTGAGGTAAAAGCTCACAAGAATCCAAATTACTTTTTTGCCAAGTGGTGGTAAATGTGATGCCATAGGTTCCTATATTTTAAATTATGTGAGAAAATAAACATGCTTGTGGATCCGGTCCGGCTATTTGATCTTTTGGTAAAACATCTAGTCTTTGACAATGGTTTAGTTCAGCTTTAGATGAAGTCTAGTTTTATTATCCTCTATAAGGGAGGCGCCCCATGCTGATTAGTTTTTCATTGTCTTTTTTTTGTTGAATGGCCGTGGCTGTGGAAGACATATCGTTGCTTTATATAATTGTTAACTGTTATACAGTTGTATTTCTGCAGCAGTTGTTAGTGTGGTGGATTTTTTTAATGCTCTAAGATCCAAAGCAGTTGTCGTGGAGAGGCTAAACCTATTTTGTAGCCAGAATTGTTTCAAACAAAATTATGAAAATAATTGTTCTTTTCCCCCCCTTCCACTTGTTTAAGCTTTGAGCCCCTCGAGCATGTGATGATGTAAAGGGAAAGGAGGATGCAGTATATTAGGATGCAGTATATTAACGTGTTACAATGTGAAATGCCAAGGTTGTGAAACACGACATGAAAATACAATGTAAACTCAGATTGTAAGATTATGAATTTGTAAATAACCATTTGTTTTCATACATGGTGTATGCAAATAATAAGTAATTTCATTGACAAAGATGTGGTATACTTGTTTTTGCATGATAAAATCATACCATGTAAGATCTAAGGAAAAAAGTTGGATGTAGTTCAGAAGACCCTATGTCCAATGACAAACATTTATAACAATGTCTTCACAATTATGCTTTTTTATTGGCCAACATTAACTCCAATGTTATGCATGACTATTTGGAGTGATAGTTTTAACTTATCTAATAGTTTCTTATTAGAACATATCCTAGATAAATTATGAGATTTTATAAAGAACATACAATGTTGTAAACTTGTTGAAAAGATTGGTATTTAGGCACAACTACATGGTGGATCAGACTTTAAAGTATAGCTTGTCACTAGTTCATGCAGATATTCTTATAGAATGAGAATTTTCAAAGTCTTTTCGCATACTAAATGTTTTACGTGTTAAAAAGAGTTTAAGCAAGATTATGTTTTCTTCATACTTGTATCATTAACTAAAGAAAGAATCCATGGATACAAGTGCTTTAGGAGACTTGTGTGTTAGTGAGAAAACACAAGGGCATGTAATGAGGAAGATAAGAATTTAGAATTGCTATAAAATTGCAATATCAGTTATAAAATCGTGATTTTACTAATTTTACATGATTTTAGTTTGATTTTATTATTTTTTGATATTTTACATGATTTTGCATAATAAATATATTTTGACTTGTAAAATTATATGATTTCAGAGTCATTTTAACACCTGTGAAATTATACCATACGAAAACCATGGATTAAGAAAATCTGCTTGTTATGGTGTCGTTACTCTCTCTCCGTTTGCAAACCCCTATTCAAATGCTTGGGGCAGTCAATTCAGCTATGAGTGATAATTGTGTCATGTAGGCAAACGTATAGTGCTTGTCTGGGAACACAGACGTTGCTTTGGTGCAATTCATATTCCCCATCAAAATAGCCTACGTTCCTAAACAAGGCAAGTTTCGCTTATTAGTATTTTTTAAAAATTAATTAAAAATATTATGAAAAGTTATGAAGTGGACTGCACTGCACTGCACATAAGAGGAGAGAGAGAAATAAGAAGAGATCTCGGAAGCATTACTAGTGTCATAAAATAATCTCAAAACTGATCACCAACAAGAACCAGAGTATGCTATGCTTGCTGTATAAAGGTGGTTTGTTGTTCGCTTGTCTTTGAGCAGTATGCCACGCTTGATCATTTATTTGACCATAACTGGCTTGAGTTATGAAAATAAAGTCATTAACTTACAAAAAAAAAGTTTAGAAAACCAGGCTGAGGGTCTTTCACCAGATATATGATTGAAATAGCCATCCCTAACTAAACATAGATTATGCTTCTAGGTAATGTATTATTGTAAGGACTCTCTCTATTCTCATCCCTGCTCAATCTTTGCACGCATATTGAAGTTAGATTGTGAGGGCCAAAAGAAGCTTTCCAATTCTACTGGGATCTGGAATATCTAAATTTCACCATGGACGTTAGGAGGAGAAAGTGCCCGTGGATTCACAATGCCGCCTTCTTTCTTCAGTTATAGAGAAATTAAAATGAATGGGTTTTTCAGCAATCCACAATCACACACACACACACACACACACACACATAGTCCTCAAATTTTGTTTCTTTTAAATTGCATCTTTTTATGCCCAAATTAATTGCTAATTTATCAAATAAATAAATAATAAGGGTGATAATTGAAACAAGAAGACTACAATGTGAAACAAGAAGAAATTGACTGGCTGTTTCAAAAATGAGTAAAAAAGTTTACTTAGGTTCTCTTACTTTTTAAATGAAAACATTTTAGTCTCCTGATATTTTAAGAATTCAATTGTTGTTTATTTTTATTTTTTAGTCTCTTGTTTTAGAGAGGAGAGAGAAAGTGGTTAGAATTTGGTGGATGAGAGATAGTCCCAGTTGACATCGATTCTGGCCATAAAAAATATCAATTTTGGTGTTAATGAGTTCCATTCGAAGATAAGAGTGTATCCTAGATCTACTTTTCCCTTCACATTGTCAGAGATTGTATTTTTTAAGTTCAAGATGTTTGTTTGTTTCAGGTTGATTTTTGATTTAACCCATTTTTCTGGGTTATTTAAGGTTATAGATATGTTTGTCAAGGTGTGTAGGGTGTTTTTTAGGTATTTTAGTAAAAAAAATAGGTTGAAAACCCCTTACCTGATTTTTTGGTGAATCTCCGGTCACTTGAAACTGAACTAGAAGGAGATGCTTCAACTGCTTTATTTTTGTTTTTTAAGAAAACAAGGGGCGGACGACAAATACTCCACCTTTTAATAAAAAAATCTGCCCTAGGCACTGGGCTACTCAATCCAGGCCTGCGTGCTTAGGCTTTTTTTTTTCATTTGTTTTTTTGCTTTTTTATTTTTTTTCTTGTAATTTCATCCTTTATTGATTATTTTTATTCAAATTTAATAATTTATAACAAATATTTATGATGTTTTTTTAATAGAACATGATTTAATTCTTACTTAGTTTACACATGACTTCAACGTATTTTTCTTATGGTAGAAGGCATTCTTGTTTTATAGCTATATTTAAACTTTTTTCACTTTAATTTTATTTAATCGTTTACCTATGCATTTTTTTAAATTATCGTTTTATAAAATGAAGTATTGGTTGTAAGAAATAATATTATTAAATATAATTAAGTCTATGGCTTGTCTTTCGAGATTAAATATCTACAACCACATCTATCTCTCAACTTTATAATTTAGTTTTTGATTAAATATTGTTTAGTTTTTAATTGGTTTTTACGTAAAATTACAACATTTTTTTTAATATATGAAACCATGCATATTTGTTTTTCTTGCATTTTATTCAATTGTTGCACAAAAGTAGAAGGTGATGCTTCAACTGCTTTATTTTTGTTTTTTAAGAAAACAAGGGGCGGACGACAAATACTCCACCTTTAAATAAAAAAATCTGCCCTAGGCTCTGGGCTACTCAATCCAGGCCTGCGTGCTTAGGCTTTTTTTTTTCATTTGTTTTTTTTCTTGCAATTTCATCCTTTATTGATTATTTTTATTCAAATTTAATAATTTATAACAAATCTTTTTGATGTTTTTTTAATAAAACATGGCTTGTCTTTCGAGATCAAATATCTATAACCACATCTATCTCTCAACTTTATAATTTAGTTTTTGATTAAATATTGTTTAGTTTTTACTTGGTTTTTACGTAAAATGATAACATTTTTTTTTAATATATGAAACCTTGCATATTTGTTTTTCTTGCATTTTATTCAATCACTTTCTTGTGTATGTTTGTTTTTATCATTGTTTGATTGAATAAAAAAAATTATTATTAGAAACATAGTATTGATTACAACTAGATACATGATCCATGTTGCGAGATCAAATATCTTGATCTACAACTATTTCTTAATTTTTTCAGTTTAAGCTTTAATTATCGTTAACGACTTTCTTTTAATGTTTTGTTGGGACGTGTAATTATTTTATTAAATAAAAAAAATTATTCTAAGTAAAAAAGTTATTAAATACAATTGGGTACATGATCCATGTTATAAGATCAAATATCTTAATCTACATCTATCTCTTGATTTTTCCAGTTTAGTCTTTAGTTATCATTAACGATTTTTTTTTTAATGTTTATTAGTACAAATAATTCTTGATTTATTTAATTAGATACATGCATAAACTTTTTGATATGTGATTCAGAATTTTTTATGTCAAGAAACATGTTGGAAAAGCCTTCATATTCATTTTCTTTACTGAAAAAAAATCTGACTTGAGGTGAAACGCGGGTCAAATAACTAGTTGTTCCTAGGAGATGTGGCTTAAGGGTCCATTTGTTTTTTTCATTTCAAATAACTTTTCAAAGTGATTTTCAAACTACTTTTCGCTTGAAAAAAACATCAAATTAATGTTTTTAAAGTTTTTTTTTATATAGTTTTCATGTGTTGATGTCAAAAATAAAATAAAGTCTAAAAAAAATATCATTTTAATAGCATTTTCAATTGAAAAGTACTTTTGCATAAGTAACTTGCTCAACATTACCAAATACACATTTATCCTTCATTGCAACTTTCCTTTTTTTTTTTTTTTTTTTTTTAACATTGAAAATCATATCTATTCACCTCTGCATTTTCTAAACCAAAATGATAAAAGAGAGAGAAAAAGAAAGGTACAAGGAAGGAGACCAAACTAAAGAAAAAGAGGCGAGGTTGTATCGAGAAAAAAAAGGCTGTATAGAGAAGTCCATAAAATCAAGGGTGATTTTCTATTTTTTTTTCTTTTCAAATTAGAGTTTCAGATTGAATTTTTGTTTTGTTCTAATGATTTTCAATTTTTATTTTGGAATTCGGGTGTGGTGAGAGAGTGTGTGTGTGAAGTTTTCAACAGTTTTGACTAAATTAGGAATTACAAATTCTTGGTTAGGATCATGCAAGCCTTGATTTGATTTATTTTTTACTGATTATTTTGTAAATATCTTGCTTGAATTTTATGATTTATCTAAGAATTGAATTTTTCAGGAATTTATTTTTAGTGATTTTTCCAATCATAACATTGGTAACAATCTCAAACCTCATTGAGAAAAGGGTTGATTTTAAAAAAAAAAAATATTGGGAGAGCTCATGTTGTTGGGCTTGCCATTAAAGATAGAAAGAGAAGGTGAGTTGAGAGTGGTTGTACTTAGAGTAGTTTTTGTAAATTGAAGAAAGAAACCATATGAAAAGAGTGAATGTGGCTGTGTTTTGAGTTTTGGATGGTGGGTTTTCATGGAAAAGATGTAAGGTTGTGTAACAAGTTGTTTATATGGAGGATTAAGAGATTGTGTTCTCTTCTTTTAAGAGAGTTTATGTTGTGTCAAGCTTTTAGGTACTGTCAATGGCTTTTTTTAATCATAAAATTAGAGTTTGATAACAGTATATTTGTCATAATCCAATTTTGGATCCTCTTAATTTTTTTTAAATTTGTATTTTGGCTTAGGATGTTAAAAAAAGAATTGATAAGCTCTTTTTTTTTATATATATATAAAAAATGAAACCATACATTTGCATTCAATCATGCCTTTTCTTTTCATGCTTTTTTTTGCTCCATTAAAATTCACACACTTATACAAAACACTTTATACTTTTAGAAATCCTAAAAGCAGGACATCAATAAAAACCTAAAATCATTGCATTGAGATTAATTGGTCTAATTTTGGTAAAAAATTAATCCAAATGGATGAGAAATAATGGGAGGAGAGTAATGTCGAATAGTTTACTAATCTAGTAGAATTGTTAAAAAAATACAATTAAATCAAATAATAAAGAGCTGAGAATAGTTGACATAGGAACCAATAAGAATCGAGGGGAATTGAAGGTAGGAACACTAATTTCTTAAAGAAGAAAGGTAATTTGATCAAACTATTAAGAAAGTATGATGATTTTTTTGGATAATGTTATGCCAATATGTTTAATCTAGATATAGACATCATGAGATTTTTATTGATACATAGATATAGACTTATGAAGTAGAAGTTAATTTGGATGGGGCGTGATATGTTGATCAAGACAAAAAGGAAGTAAAGGAGCAATTTGAAATGATATTTCTAGAAGTCATTAAGTATCCTTCATGGGTATCTAACATTGTGACAATCCTAAAAAAAAATGAAAAGATCCAAATATGTGTAGACTTCAAGTATCTAAACAGGGCAAGCTCCAAAGATGACTTTTTACCCTATATTAACATATTAACTGATAATACTACCAAGAATACAACTTACTTTTTCATGGATGACTTTTCCATATATAACCATATTAAAATGGCATGGGAAGACAAAGAGAAAACCACATTTATCACACCATAAGGGATATATTTCTATAAAGTCATGCCTTTCAAATTGAAGAAAGGGGTAACCTATTAAAAGAAAATGGTCATGTTCAAGAGCGGAGCCATGAATTTTTCCTGTCTTGGGCTATTAAATAAATATATAATTTTTTTTAAGATCAATTATTAACTCATGTATATGAATTTTTGAAGTTAACAGTAAAGTTTTAATTCAAATACACTACCTAAAATATTCAAAAATAAATTTGAAGGTAATCCTGATGGGTGTAACTCAACTGGTCAGATCTTAGGTTTGCTCACTTCAGGTCTTGTGGGATTAGTCGAGGTGCGCGCAGGTTGGCCCGGACATCCATGTTAATCTAAAAAACAAAATTGAAGGTACATAAAATTGAAGTGAAAGTAAAAATAAACTCACAATTGAAGTTACATTCTTTGATGTTTTGTAGAATATAATTCATCTATAATCGAATTTGAATCGATATTATAACAACCTCTCAACCAGGATAAAATAACAATCTCATGTCAACTGGAAAAAAAAAGTAATTAAATTTTTTTCCTCTTTCAATTCCTCCTTCCTTCACTTGATTTTTCTTTAGATTAGTGTTTTATAAGTTAGACTTTGTAAGTTTAAAAGGTTATTCTCTCGCTTTTCTTATTTTTTTTCCTTGGATTTTTTTTTATGTTTTTCCCTTAGTTTTCTCTCTTTCTCTCTCGCCTTTTTTTTTCTTTTCCTATTCTGCTTCTGCCCAGTCAGCAACATATAAAAGGAAGGAAAAGTTGATTTGTTTTATTTTTAATGAGTCGTTTTGCTTTTATTTGACGGTCCTTTTTTTTGTTAGCACTATTAAACTCCGTTCATCCTAAAATTTTAACCAGATTTTATTCAATATATTTTAAGATTCCTCATAAAATTTCAGCTTAATCTGATGGTTGGATTGAAAATTATGCCCACTAACGTAAAACTGGTCAAATTATGATTTTTCATCAAATATTTGAATTTTTCCAAAAATTATGAAATTTTGACCCAAGCTAAAACATCATATTAGAAGGCTTCATGTAAATTTCAGAATTTTTTAATAACTCAATCAAGAATTATGAATTGTTTTTATATAAAACTAGTCAAAAAATATTGATAAAATCTTGACTTGGGCTATAGCCCACCCAAGCCTTTATCATGCCTCCACCCTTGGTCATGTTATTCCATGATAACATGTATAAAGAGATCGAGGTGTACATGAATGACATGATCACAAAGTCAAATGAGGAAGATGATCACGTCAAGATCTTAAAAAAACTCTTTGATAGATTGTGTAAGTACCAATTAAAATTGAACCCAACAAAGTGTACCTTTGATTTACATTTTTTTTTAATGAAGGATTTTTAACTTTTCAAGAAAAGGATCCTTATAAGGAATGTACCATCATTAGGTCGATTATTTGATAAAAACAAAAACAAAATTCTCTTTTTTTATTAAAAAAAAAACAAGGGAAATTTTTAACTTCTCGAGGACATGATCATTAAAATGAATGTATCATCATTAAGTCGATTATCTAGAAATGAAAATGATCAACATACAACCATAAAGGGGGAACAAAAAATGCATATAATCACACAATTAAAATAAAAACATAACTTCGAAATAAGCAAACAAATGTATCCACACATAAAATTTCACACCGAGATCAGATAATTATATCTTAAATGATCCAATTGCAACCTTGCAATCCAACTTTCTAATCTCTTTACAGGGTATTAATTCCAATCTTATAGCACCTAAAAAAATAAATCATCAGTGACTTCATCCACAAGATTGCTACACAATGATATGTAATCATAACACTTTAAATATTCATTATGATACATTTAAAAACTTAATAATACATCAAAATTTATTCGAAATAGGCAATGATTTACTCAGGGGTTTGAAAATGAATATTGTTGGCATGTGGTTTAAAACATCGATGCGTGTAACTCAATTATAAAGCAATGGTGGGTGAATTTCACATGTCGATGCTAACCCGTAAAAAATATAACAAAATTCCTTTATCAATATTTAGAGTATGAATTTTGCTAAAATTTCTTCGTTTTTTTTTAGAGTATGATCTTTGCTAAAATTTTAGGTGGATTTTGACTGGGATTGGCAAGTGACACGATCAAAGAGTTGATGTCTTATCCCAAGTGCAGGAGTGTCAAAGTAATAAATAACCCGGCAAGACCGGGGTCGAACTATAGAGAGGTGAATTGTATAAATTACAAATAAAGAGAAAATTTGAAGAGAATAATAACAGAAAAGGAGTTGAAAAGAGTTTTGGGAAGTGATATTAATGTAAGGATTAAACAATAATAAAACAGATGTCAAGGTTAGAGGATCCACTAATAGTATTTCAAATAAATATAATATAAACTCTTTTTATTACTCAATTGGAAACCACACACAAAGGAAGTTCCAATCGGATGATTTATCATTATTAGCTCATTATAAACTATTAACATGATCATATTAATCATCTTATCTAAATAACACCATACTTATAAATATCATCAGGCATTCATGTTGCTAGCTTATGTTAACAACAAATCAAGTTCCTATCATAACAACGGTGTCGGCCGAAAACTATGAAGGATCAAGCATTTGATGTACCAAGTGTTATACAACATAAATCTAGATTAACCATTTAACAAGAAAGGTATTAAAAATTAGTAAGATAAAAAGATAAGACATGCAAATAACAAACTTTCTTGGATATAAACATTAAAGTCCATGTTGAGTTTATATTATATCTATTCTAACACCATTAGTAAAACTTTTTCACCTTGACATAATTAACTTAGCTAAACATAATGAAGAAGAAAAACATAAATAAACAACATAAGAACATAAAAATGATATAAGTTAACTAAGTATAGGAAAGGAAATGAAAAAGCATAAACAAGAGATTAATATACCATGAAAGAAAACTTGAACATTACAAAGAGAGAAAGCAAGAAGATGATTTTGATCTGAAAAATAAGATGATTAAATACATGGCAAATGCCTCCTTTTATAGGCTAAGATTCAGAACTATTGATTGGTTGACTAAGAAAATAGTTGGTGGCCAACCATTGATTTGGTGGCTGGTTTTTGACATTGTTGGCTACTGGTTATTGATATTGTTGGCTGATTTTTGATATTATTGGCTGGCCAAAACATCATTGCTAACATCAGAATTTGAGCCCTTTGTTCCATGAAAGCTGTGGGCAATTGTCTTAGCTTTCCAACAAAAAAAACCAGAGCTCATTTGGATTTCTAGAACTCAAGATATGAGTTGAGAACCGAACAGTGTCTAAGCTGCAGGACAGGTTCTGACTTCTCCATTGTTGCTAAGATTTGAACTTGAAAACGGCAAAATTGAGTCTTGAACTCTGCATGAAAGTTTTAGGTCTATGTCTTAGCTTTCCATCTATATAAAGCAGACCTAAATCCAAGGTCTACAACTCCAGTTATGATCCAATAACCGAATGGTGTTCCAATTTAAACCAATATCTCTTCTCTTAGCCCTTTATTTGTCTTCTTAATTTCAATAGTTAATCACATCAATCAATCATTTGAATTGTGAGATATACCTGTATTCAAAACAAGCATTTACCATAAATTAAATATATATTATATTATCAGAATTGTTATTATAAACATGCTTTAGTTAGGGAATTTAATGATACTTTAATGCAATATGATGATATAAAGCCTTAATGAAAATGCACTTCAGCAAGAAAAGCTTATTGTTTTGGACTGACTTTGTTTGATGGATTTTGAATTAAAAAAAAGGCTATTTGGTTTGTTGTGGGTCTTTGGGTTTTGTCAATAAAGATAGTCTGATATGTGATGCTATGATATGTGATGCGTGACAGTTGTGGCTATCGTTGCTCGATATGGTTTAGGGCAAGAGACAGTTTGATTCAGTTTCTCTCTTTTTTTTTGTATATGTGCCTTTCCTAGTTTTTCTTGTGTCCAATTCTTTATTTTCTTCTTCATAATCCTCACGTGTAGCTTTTTTTTATGATCTATTTATATTGTTGGATTTTTGTCAAAATACAAAAAATTAATGACAATGGAAGATTTTTATATTATTTCTTTTTTTAATAAGGTTCTCTTTCTACAATTTTTTTTTTCAATTTTGCTTAAATCTCTATTTATTTATTTATTTTTATTTCTATCATTTTCCATTATATTATGTGCTTTAATAAGTATATTTTACTTGGTCATTAAGTTCAAAATAGTTTGGAATGAGAAGAAAACCCATCTCATTTCTTACCGACATATTTTATTTGTTGTTTTATTACTTTATTAAGAACATTAAAAAAAGATAGATAATATAGACAATAACTTAGTTGCCAATATTAATAGCAAAGTTTATAAGTACATAACAAAAAAGGGAATCTATGCAATAATAAATAATTTAAGGCTCGATTTACATAACTTGAAAAAAAAAACTTTTGAAATTAGGTTGGTTTTTAAGCTTGAGAGATGGCTTGTCATGACCTTTGTTGTTAGGCTTGATTTTGAAGAAAAAAATGGTTTATTTCTTTAAGTAAATTATATTGGATCAACTCAAAATGGATTGTTAATCTTGAGATTTTGATGTATATGGTACCCCACGAGTAAATATTGGTTTAAGAATCCATTTTAACTCTCTTTTTTTTTTATGTTTAAACTTTAATTTTATTTGTTTTTGAGTTTCTTAACACAAAATATATTAGGTTTTAAAGATTTAGATATGGATTATGTTTTATTAATTTGATTAAGTGGAGATTTAATGAAACGATGATGACAATGAAGATCATGTTCAGGTTACAAAATAGGACAAGATGACCAAAAATCTTATTGCAAGGTACCACAAGCACATAGAGGTTGGAGGTGGCATGTTTATAGTTGTGTCCTTGAGCTTTAATATTATTCAATTTAGTTCTATTGTTGAAGATAGAAAAAAATAATTAGAAAATATTTTCTGATTTTCTAATTTGATTTTTTTTAATGATAAGAAATGAACATATTTTCTAATTTTTCTATAAAAGAATAAAGAAAAAAAGGAAAATTGGAGATGTAAAATGAATAATATAGTTTTATTTATTTAAACTTTCATAGAAATGAAAGTATTTTAATATACTACTTTTTCATTAAATCTAAGTCCATCACTAATTAATTTCTTTTTAAAATATGGCTAAATATATCTTTATATAATAGCTTATGTTTCCAATTAGCTCTTACATCTATAATGATGTCAATTTAACATTTGAGTAAAAGACATTTCTAAAGTTGAGTGATCACACATCACATGTTTTGATTTTAAAAATAAACAGATTATCTTCATACTTTGAGGTTTGTTTTCAGAAAATCCTTATATATTATAAATACCCATTATATTCATAATTTTTGTTAGATCTCGAAAAGTGGGTATTTTTTTATTAAAATATTAAACTTATAAGTTACTTGTAATAAATTTATAGAAGTTTAATTACTTTGGATGACATATCACAAACAATTCTAATGGATTTAAATTATGGATCTCATTTTAGTTTAATTTTAACTATCATGTTAAAGACATATGATTGAATATGATTGTTTATCATGTGTTTAATAAACACATACAAAGAGAGAGACAAACTATGAACATTTTTGTTTTTATAAAATACTAGAAGGAGAACCTAGTATTAAAAACTAAGTTGTTTGGTATTTTTTCTATTTTTATTCTTTAAAGATTTGGAAAAAAATAGGAAAATAAAAAAAAGTTATTTTTAAAATTGTTTTTTACATAATTAGGATATGTTTTGAATGTCAGATCTAATGGGTCATGTCTCGAGTTTTGGTTGGGATTTTATGCATGATGCCTCAGATTCAATCCAATACCAGGTTTAAAGAGCTTGGGGATTTGGGTTAGGACTAGTTTTAGGGTGCTCGGGATTCTATTAGGGCCAATTTTAGGGTTTGGGTCAAGAATTGGATTAGAAGGCTCGAGATTTGGTTCTAGACCATGTCGGGTTGAGGCAAACACTTGGTTCGAGGTGACCGAGAGTCAATTTAGACTAGGTTCAGAGCGATCGAGGTTTAGGCCAGGACCTTGTTTAGGGCACCTAGGGTTCGGGTTAGGACCTAGACTAGGGTGTTTGAGAGTTTGATCTAACAAATGAGGTTTGGCTTAAGGTTAAAGAATCGATCGAGGTTCAGTTGAGACCTAGTCCATAGTGCTTAAGCATTGAGCGGGGACCAGGTCTGTAATAATTAGGGTTTAAGCTAGGACCTAGTCCAAGGAGCTTAAAAGTTGGTCTAGGACTAGGTTCGAGATGATCGAGGTTTAGGTTAGGATTTGGTCCAAGGCAATTGGGGGTTTAAGGTGCTTTTGGTTCAAGTTGGGCCATTGTTTAGGGTTAGGGATGCATTAGGTTCAAGTTAAGACTTAGTCTAGGATGCCCGTGATTAGAAATGCACTAAGGAGTGGAATTGAGACGTTTAAAATTCAGGATAAAAGCCTGTTTAGTATTGTGGTAGTAATTGCTTTTCAAAGTGCTTTTTGGTTAGAAATGCATTAAAATAATGCTTTTTCATTTTTTAAAATTTATCTTTTACATCAGCACATCGAAACGATTCAAAAACATATAAAAAATAATTTAAAGAACTTTTTTTTTGAGTTTTCTCAAAATCGTGTCCACACGCCGCATTGCCAAATAGACCAGTGTTAGTGTTTAGACTAGGAATAAGTTTGTGGCACTAAGGTTTGAGATAGGATCATATGGTTCAAAGAGAGATTAGGATCAAGTATTGAGCCAAGACTAAGTACGAGATGTTAAAGAGTTGGCTTTAGGTCAATTCATGGTGTATCGGGGTCAGGTTTGAAGAAATCGAGTTTCTAGTTCTAAAAGTCTAAGAGTTAGTCCCAATAACTTTAGTATCCAACTAGATATGTTGCTTGCACTTCGTCGTGGATCGAGCTAATTTTGCTTTATGTAAAAAAGGTGTTATGCTAAAAATAATTCAAATCCCGAGTCATTGGTTCAAGTGGTAATTTAAATAATATAAAACAACAACAACAATAAATAAATTTACAAAAAAAAAATGAAAAAAAAGATAAGAAGAATCACACATAAGCCTATTTGGATTATCAAACATTTCAATGCTAACCTAATTGATGGAAAACCGCAAAAAAAGCAAAAAACATGAGCTTAAAAAAGCAAAAAAACTAAGAAAACCTATGCAAACCTTCTAAACCTAGTCTAATCTAAAAACTCACAACTCATTAAATCCTGTACTCGAGTTCAATCAATAAGCTTAAATGTCATCCAATTTGATTTTGAAAGATGGAATCGTTGAAAAAATATTAATAAAAAAACAACAAGAAGAATGAATATAAAATTTGAGAGAAAAATGCCTAAGGAGGATGAAGTCTAAAAAAAAAGGGAACGATCCCAAACAAACTAAATAGTAATTAAAAGAATGAATATCAAATTTGAACGATTAAAAAATCACAGGGGGTGAAACTACAAAACATTTGTAATCTGATAGATTAAAAAAATGATAGGGGTTGAAATTGAAAAAAAAAAAATCTTAGAGAGCTAAGCTAATAGAACCAAACCCAAAAAAATAAGAAAACTAAACCAAAAAAATAAAGGATAAAAAAAAATAAGAAAACATAAGCTAAAAAAAAAGAGAAACAAAGCAAACCTGTGAGAACCTCTTAAACTTGGTCAAATATCTAAAACCTGCAATTTGTGAAATCCTGGATCTGAGTTTAATCAAGAAACTTAACTCTCAATAAATTTATTTTTGAAAGATGAAATCAAGTAAAAAATATTAATAAAAAAACTTGCAAAAGAAAAAAATAGCAACAAAAATAATAGGGATAATTTTTTTTTTAAAAACCCAATTGGGATGAAATTTGAAAAAAAATAATTTAAAATTATCCAAGTAAGATTAAAAATCACAGGGGGTAAAATTAAAAATCATTTGTAATATAATAGATTATTTATAGATTAAAAAATAGTAGGGGTGAAATAGTAAAAAAATATAAAGAGCTAACATAATAGAATCAAACTGAAAAAAATAATAAAATAAAACTAAAAAAAAAGGATAAAAAATAAGAAAATATCAGTTTAAAAAAGGAAAAAAAAAAAAAACCAAGCAAGCATGACAAACCTCTTAAATCTAGTCTAATATTTAAAAGTCGTATCTCATGGAATCTTTGACTTATATTCAATTAAGAGGCCTAATTCTAATCAATTTATTTTTGAAGGATGATATCGGTAAAAACTTATTAATAAAACCCCCTGCAAAAGCAACAATTAGAATGAGAAAAAATTTTGATGGAAAAAACCCAAGATGGATGCAATTTAATGAAAAAAATAAAAAATAATCCCAAATAAAATAATCAGCAATTAAAAGAGTAATAACTAAATTTTAAAGATTAAAAAAATCATAGGGAGAAATTGAAAAACATATGTAAGAACCAAACAAATCCGAGAAAACATTTTAAACCTGGTCAAATTTTAAAAACTTGCAACCATTAAACTTTGTATCCGGGTACAATCAAGAAGTTTATTATGAGTCAATTTAAAAATATTACTTTTAAAAACTTGTCAAAGCAAAAAAATTAGAAATTAAAAGAACATGCATTAAATTTGATAGGAAAAAATAGAGGGTGAAATCATAAAACAAAATTAATTAAAAAAATGATCTCAAACAAAAACTTTTCAATCCCAAAAAAATTAGTAATCAAAAGAATAATGATTAAATTTGATAAGACAAAAAAGGTAAAAGAGGGTGAAATCACAAAATAAAATCAATTTAAAAAATGACTTAAAGAAAAAATAGCAATCAAAAGAATAATAATGAAATTTGAAAGATAAAAAAATTTAAGAGGAGTAAAATTGTAAAAGGCATATTAATTTTATAGATTATCCAAGATAAAAAAAAAATCATAATAAAAAAGGGATCAAATCTCAAGAACCAACAAATTAAAGGGTTGTTCTTGAATTTTTAAAGGGTTGACGTAAAAATCTAGATAGAGAGAGAGAATAAAAGAGAAAAAGATATATTCATTAGGGTCTAACTATCGTGAATGGTGGCACATGTGTTGCCTTATCAAGTCGGGGACGCCGATATATTTCAAACAGTGTCCCAGAAGGCGGTGTTTGGTGGCCACCCACATGCTTTTTAATTATATTCAATAAATATAATTTACAACAATATCTTTGAGTATCTTTAAAATTTACAATAAAAATAAAGTAAAATGACAAAAAAAATCATTAAATGAGTTTAATTGATTTTATTTTTAAGAGTTTCAAAGTAATTATATTATTCTATAAAATATAAAGATACACAAATACTCGAGTAGAAGGCAATTGATTATTTTATTTAAGGGCTAAATGAGTAATTTGAATGTGCATTTAAAAACAAAATTACTAATATAACTATATATATTCAACAAAAAAAACATTTATATCATGGTGAAAAAACCATGTTATTCCAATAATAAGTTAAAAGATTTAATGTTCAAGAATAAAATAGTAATTATACTATTTTAATAATAGTAAATTATATCTTAAACACAGTAATTTTTTAATTAAAATCAAATGCATTTTTTGAAAAAGAAGAAGGAAAAGCTCGTGAACCAAATAAGTTATAATATAATATAATATAATATCACATAATATAATATCTCATAAATACGAAGGGATTTATGAGAGACAACTCTTGAATACGAGGATAAATCGAGGTATTTAACGTATCAGATTTATGAAATCAAAATATATCATGTGCAACTCACGTCACTTTTAACTTCGTTTCCGATGAACAAAGATCTATTGGATAATGATAATTTATTGAGGGATTAAACTGGTACTATAATGCACTCTCTTTCGATTTGATTTTGATAAAGGAAGAGAGAGCGATAGACAGACAGAGGAAGCCAAGAGACGAGGCAATTTTCTCGAATTGAAAAGTAAAAAACACGATGGGTGGTGGTGGTGGTGAATTGAGATACGAGATTTCACAAAATGCCTACATAAAACTAGTACTCCACTCTCTCAAGCACAAAACTTCCGCCGTCAACGGGGTTTTCGTTGGCAGTTCCTGTGACGATGTTGTCCAGATCATCGACTCTGTTCCTCTGTTCCACAACCACCTAGGTCTCCTGCCTCCTCTCGAGATCTCTCTCATCATGGTAAACAACTAGCTCTCAAGATTTTCTTTTTCACTTTTGATAAATAAAAGTAAGATCCTTTGTTAATTCAATTCAATTTAATTAACATATACTTGTTAGTTATAATTTGAAAAGTTCTGGGATTGATTTATACTTGTTACGAGATGAGACTGATGGGTTTTTTTTTTTAAAAATGGTTTTCTTGAATTGTTTGTGAATAGATAGAGGAGTATTATGGCGCTCGAGGTTTGGGTATAGTGGGTTACTTTCATGCAAATGAGAGGTCTGATGATGTGGAGCTTGGTAATGTTGCAAAGAATATTGGCGATCACATCTATCGCTACTTTCCCCAAGCTGCCATTCTTTTGGTATGTATTCTTTCTGTTGTAGATGATGTTGCTCTTGTTTGTTGTTTCTTGCTGGCTTTCATTTTGAACCCTTTTGTGTGTTTTTTTTTTTTTTTAATTTCTCTTTAGTTAGATAACAAAAAGCTTGAAGCTTTGCCAAAGGGGAAAGATCGGCTCCCTGTTATGCAGGTTAGTAGCTTTGTCTTATCCTGGTTGTATTATTTGGAAGACATTTATGAACTGAAACATCTAATGTTTGCTGGGAACATTTAGCAAGTGTTGGTGCCATCATAAAAGAGCCTTTGGTTGCCTATGCAGTGACTGAGAAGATAAATATTACATTATCCTTCTATAACCTTTTCTGAGTGGCGTCAGAATCACTGCTTTTGATATATCCACAGATTGGACTATAGTTTATGACCAGTTTGCCTGGGGTCAATGGCATGCCTATGATTTATTCCACAGAGAATGAATCAATCCAATTTATGTTGTTTTTCATGGTGTTTTATCTACTGATTTGGGCTGCTTGGGAGGGAAAAAAAGGGGGTGCAAATCTGGCATTTTTCGTTGTTGTTACTCATATGGCAGGGATAAGAGGTGTGTGTGTGTAGGATACAATTGTCATTATAAAAAAAGAACAAGGAGAAGCGCCTTTATCATCATGGAAAAATCAAAGTCTTTTTCCTTTTTCCAATTTGTAAAAATAATTTATTAGTCTTTATGAGAAACAAAAAATATTTGATTTTGATGGTTGCTGTAAGACTAATTGAAGAGCACTGAGGGGTGTCTAAAAATGCTGTTGCACATTGTGACAATGAAAGAAATGCAAATCAACATGAAGTTTTCTGTAAGCCTACCAGTCTGCTATACTTGATGTCTGGTGCTTTTTGCTCTCCAATTTCAATGTCTGAATAATCTTGCATGAATTTAATTTTCCACAAGAACTCTCTCTCTTGATCTCGAATAGAAACACTGGCTTCCATTCCAAATTCAAATGATTTACATCAGAGTTGATAGCCCCAGGCATAGTCTCTAAGAACAGTTGCTTATCCCGAGAGCTAAAGCTAGTCTAACACATTCATGAGCTGCTTGACTTGGCATCACCATCTCTCTTTTAAAAGAGAGGGTTGTGCTGTGTGAGAATTCGTTCTGTGTTATGGTTTATGGATGACTTGGGTCCATGATATGTTAGTATTTGGCCATTGTTTCTAGTATTTTTCCTACGGGGAATTGTATGATGTGTAATTTGTCTGAAATCGGATCAATCCATATTGATTCACTGCCTCCATTATGTTGTTGCTAGCAAATCAAGTTGGGTCTCAATTTATTCTCCAGTTGGATCTGGGCGGAATTGAGTGAGTTCATTTTGTGTTTTAAGTTTGGGTTTCCATTTGTATTTGGAACTGGTGTGCAGCCCTGTCTTGATTTGTGTGAAAATTTCATGTCTGTTTGGGTCTCCATTAGTCCATTGTATGGATGAATAATGCACATGCATTGAATTCTGTGCTGGGATGGAGTGATATCACAAAAGGAAGAGCCATGGTGTTCTATGTGGAGAGATTGATTTATTTATGAGATTTTAACGAATCCATTGATTTTAATAATTCATGTTACTATGACCCTGCATTATCTATTACTTGAACAGGAAGCTCTCAGTTTGCGTTTGGGTCTAATTTTACTAGTTTGTAATCACACCATTGGCTTCCCATTTGCAATTAGAATCCTGTAAAAGTTTCAGGAGGTAGGCAACACGCAATGTACTCTATCAATAGAGTGAGTTCAATTGATGGTTGTTCCTTGTGCATCAACTATTACACTATCATTTTCCACCAGGAGGCTTCTGTAATCTGCATTTGTTACTGTATGGATTCCATAATGCAATTGGCATTGCCTCTCCTATTTCTGGTTGTGAGTAGCTTAAGAATTTCCCTTGTGCTCACGAATTGTGCATACCAATCCTGTTTTCTGAGCATCAGGGCAGATAGTAGCACCTGTATGAAGCTTGACATTACCTTGTGCTGGGGGCATCCATACTTCTCTTCAACTAGCTTTTAAACTCTCATGTGATCTCTCTGTTGCTGCTCTGTAGTCTGATAGGAAGTTAATGGCTCTATTGATGATAACTATAACTCTACTTAGATGCCAGATTTAATTTTTTATCCATATTTCGTGATTTATAGATATGTTGGAATATCAGTGATTATCTGTCAAGTTACCTTTTACAGATATGCAACTTGCTACGTGCCTATGTGTTTACTGATCTGAGGTCCTTTTCATGCATGATATGTTTTTGGTGTAGTTATCTGTTTGAACTTTTTAATTTCTTGGTTTCTCCTATGCTAGCATCTCGACAGTTACTTTTGTGATTATTCTGTTATAGTTCACTGCTGTGTGCAAAAATTAAACAATCTCGTCCCCCTGCCATCTCACCACCATTAATTCATACCACTTACTAATTGATAGACGAACGCTAGTATGATGGTTCCATTTAACGAATTTTCAGTCAAGCGGCTAAATACATTTGTTCCCTTGTACCAGCTTTATACAAGGGATGCATCCAAGAACTGGAAACTAGCTGGATCTGATGGAGGCTGCCAATTGACAACTAAGGAACCAGCAGCAAATGCTGTTCTATTGGATTATATTTCATCCAAGAAGTGGGAGGATGTGGTAGACTTTGATGACCACCTTGATGACATTACCAAGTAAGCATCATATGCATGTGTGAGTGTGAGTGTGAGTGTGAGTGTGAGTGAATGGTGTCTTCTGTTTTCATATACATGCAGACAAGTTTAGCATCAGGCACTGCTTTGCACCTTATTTATTCATAGAAATCATATCAGCAATTTGTTTTTGTATTTGCAGGGACTGGCTGAATCCAGAACTCTTCAAGTAAGGTTGGCCCCAGACATGCATATGGACCAGACGAAATTTAAATGTTAATGATTTGGATGATCATTGGCCTCGTGGTTGCCATGACTAAGAAAATCTTGCAGTGATATGTGTTAAATTGTGAAGTTTCCCAGATAAGGAACCCGATATTTTCTTCTGAGAAGTAGTACTGTGCTGGAGTTAAGAGTTTAAAAGTGGAATGGCTGCCCCTCTCCATAAATACATCACTACTATCTGTTTAATATCCTATTTTCCTCATCAAATTGACAGGATATGTAGTTTGGTAGGTGATTTCCTAAGAGTTCTTGTATTGATGCTATATCATGTGATCTGTTCATCACTGGAAACTCGTTGTGCGATCTTGAGGGCAAAGCATTAGCCCTCATACAATTGAATTCAAAAAGAATATTTGTACTGGAGAGGTAAGGCTAGAAAAAAGGGCCAACTAGTATGCTGGGAGTCGATGTGGGGTAGTGCCTCCCACTACCTCATCTCAAAAAGAATATGCTAGTATGCTAGCAGTCCAATCACTCGAGAAAGGCAAGCCTTAGGAAAAATAAAAATAAATAAATAAATAAATAAAGGGGCTCTGCTATGGGAAGACACATGATTATAGTGTAATGATATTTTTCTTGTTCAAATTATAGCAAGAAAAGAGTGGATTAAGAGGTAAAATTTTTTCATTGAGTTTAATTGGTATTTTCAAATTGAATGAGATAAATTAAATCCCTCACATTCTTACATTGTATAATTACCTTTGGAATAAAAAACAATTGTTTGGCTAACAAGGATTTCAGTCTTCTTCTTTTTTTTTTTCAAAATAGCTAAAAGATTAAAATACTTTTAAAAAAAATGCAAAACTTGCTATTAGGGTTTTTATATCTTTTTATAATGATTTTTTTTTTCAATTTGCGGCAAATCAGTATTTTAACAAATAATAAATATAAATAAAAAAGTTATTGGTGTGTATATATAATGCTGCTCGTGTTTTTTGGGTAATATGTGTGACAACGTTTGAAAAGAAAAAAATAGCCAACCAGTAATCACCTAAAAGTTCTAGTGGAGGCATAATTGATGGATGTGGAGTGTGTTCAATTCATGGTGGTTCAACCGATGAGAGTGGAGTATGTGTTTAATTCATGGTGGTTGACTTTTGTTTTTTTTTTTTTAATTTCTGTTTACAGTCTTGGTCTTCATTCTCTTGATTGCTATTTTTTTTTTATCCTTTGGTTATTTTATTTTGTTTTTGAATTTATTCCATAATTATTTTCTTTCATTTAGTTTTTGTACTAGATTTGATTCTCATTATTTCGATTGTTATTTGTTCGTTTGTTTTTTTGTTTTTTTTTTAAGATTAGGAATTTTGCTTCGTTATTTTTTCGTGTCTGCCTTCTATGTGTTAATCCTAGTCTCATGACCCGAGTCATTGGTTTTGAAATTTAGCCCCGTTTAAGTTCAATCTTTTTTTTTAGTTTCTTTTTTACAAATTGATTTTTCTTTGAATTTTTTTTCTTGATATTTTTTTAAATTGATTTTTTTTCATCTTTATCCTTTGACATTAAATTATAGGCTCTTCAGCTTTGTGATTTTTCCACTTTCCTTTCTTTTAGGTTATTTCAGGTTTGAGTTAGTTAAGTTAACCCAGGTAGACTTATGTTTCTTTTTCAAAATTTTTGTATTGATGTAACTTTGGTCTTTTATTCTATGTTTTTTTTTAAATTTAAATTTCTTATCCCACTCTCATTTCACGTGTAGCAGGTTAGTCAAGTTAACTCGAATTGACTTGGATTTTTTTTTCTTTGGTGTTTTTTTTTCCTCAGTGTCATCCTTTGACATTAGATTATTGAGTATTGAGATTTGTGGCTTATTCCTCTTTTCTTTTTACATGGTTATCCCGATCTCATATCTCGAGTAGCAAGTTAATCAAATTATCCCAAGTTGCTTAAGGTTATCACCACCTAGACATTTTTTTTTACATTGGAAAAATTTGACTAGGCCGGCGTAACATGACCCATTTATACAGTCGAATGACATTTGACATAGCCATTGCCAAAGCCTTGTTGTGGACAACTTTGACGAAATCAATTCAACAGTTAGGCCCTGTTTATTTGCCAGAAAGTGGTTTTCTTTTGAAAAGTGGTTTTAATGGAAAATGAGTTCTTAGAAAACAAATTATTTCGATGTTTGCTAGTGTCATGAAAAATAAGTTGGAAAATATTTTTCAGTATTTGGCTATGTCATTGAAAATGAACTGAAAAATAACTTATTAATATTTTAATTTTTTCAAGTTTATTAAAAGAACAAGAACCAAATGTGACATATATAAAAAATTAAAGGAGGATGAAATTGGAAAAAAAATCCAATTGCATAAATTATTTCAAAAAAAACAAATAGCAATCAAAAGAATAAAGACTAAATCTAACAAATAAAAAAAATCAAAAGAGGATAAAATTAAAAAAATCAATTTAATAAATTATTTCATATAAAATAAATAGCAATTAAAAGAATATGGATAAAATTTGATAAATAAAACATTTCAATTAAGAAAAGGATAAGAGAAGAACGAATAACAATCAACAAAATGAGGACCGTAGTTGGTATAAAAATCAAATTCTAAGGGATGAAGTTGAAAAAAAAATCAAATTTTGTGTGGATATGAGAAGAACAAAGAATTCAGGGTTTGTTGAAGTAATGATAAATTAGCTTAAAATATCATCAATTAGGGTTGATAGGATGTAATAGAATATGAAAATAAGTTATATTAATTTTAAATTAATTATGTGTTGCATTTAATTTTGGATAAGTTGCTAAGTTAGAGATTTTGGGTGGATTGTTAGAATTAGCTAATAATATAATTAACTATGCTTGATGATTTCAAGCAATAGAACATGAATACAGTAAGATTATGACAAATTACACATTGCATAGGATTAATGATAAGTTGATGAATTTGATATTTTCTTTGAATTATTTTAATTTTCTATGAATATAGGTTTGATTTAATACAATTAATCATGAAAATATCCATTAGATTTCATATCATGAATTATATTTAATTTTGGTGAAGTTTGCTTTTATGTTAAATTTTGAGAATTTAATTGAATTTGCTATGAATTTTGTCAATTAGGGTTGGAGCAATGTAATTTAGTTAAAATTACGTCTAATTGACTAGAATCTGATTTGTTTCTCTTACAAAATATCTTATAACATATTTATGATATCATTATGCTGGCACTATTGTTCTTGATGTAAACAATAATATCATATCAATTAAAATTTTATCGTGATTTAAAATGAGACATTTGATTAAATGTCACGGTTCTAAATTGTGATAAAATTTTAATTGATTTCACTGTTCAAAAACACAACATTTAATCAAATTTTATATTTTTGAATCGCGACATTAATTAAATATCACAATTTAGAACAACGGCATAAAAAAAGTGTGCTATTTAATCTAAACGTTTTGCTGCTGTGTTGATTCACATTTCTTTTCATTTTGTATGCTAGTTGCCCAATTTGTCCAAAAATAATATGTAAATATGAACAAAAAGTGGAAAAGAAATGATGTCCTCTTCCTCTCTATCTTATTCCCTCATCTATTTCCCATCACCATCCCTCACTTCTCAAAACCTAAAAAATAATGATCTCTTTATCCACAATTTCAACACTGTATTTAAGCTAAAACAACTTCATACTCGTTTTATCAAATCCAACACTCCTCTCTCTATCCTCCATTTAACCAAAGTTGCTTTTGTTTGTGCTTTCTCCCTCTCATTCTCTTATACCCAACAAATATTTTCTCATCCCTTGTGATGGATCAAGATTTATCAGTATTTTTTTAATACTAGATAGAAAGATCACTTTTAGCCCAAGCCCATAATAGTCATCGGCCTAATTACTCAGACCATATCCATTACCCTGTGGGCTCAAGTCCCAAGAGGGATCACTCTTATCATTGTGATACCCTTGCATAAAACAGGTATTCAAGGCGTGCTACTTGTCATTATTATGAGACATATAACAATCACCACTCCTTCTATTCCACACTAGAGTACTCCTGCACCCTGGAACCCAGCAGATAAAAAATCAAAAGGTGATCAACCTCTGAGCATATCCAAGAAGCTACCTACAACTCTATTATGTGCAGGGCTTCCCCTTGTCTAGAAAAGTATTGAATACTCGGATTCCTCAAAAGACTATATCTTTATAAATATAAGCTTGGATAACTATGATGGTCTTGCCGATCCAAGAGAACATGTGCAAAATATGCATAGTATCTTGGAGTTGGTAATTCAAGATAGTGACGCAATGTGCGAAATACTTTCTATAACCTTTAGAGAGTCTGCATGTGCCTGGTATAACAACTTGGAACCAGGTTCTATTGAAGAATTCAGAGATCTCTGACCTAAACTGGTAGCATATTTCAATACAAGTATACCTATAAAAAAGAGTTCTATAGAGATTTTTGGGGTTACGCAATCAGATGGTGAATCCATAAGGGCATATTTGAAGAGGTTTAATGAGGAGATGCTTAAAATGAAATAGTTGATTAAGCCAGTGGCCTTAAAGGCCTTAATCAATAGGGTGGGGGAACGTGCTTTATAGAGAGACCTTTATGCCTTACCTAAAAAATGTTTGCTTAAAGTGAAACAAGTCATGAAAAATCATATACAAATGGAAGAGGCAAGTGTGTTGCGACACAAACCTCCCTGTTTTTATAAGGATAGTCAACTTGAAGGACCTTCTAGGTAGAATCGTTCCCTTATTCAGAACTTAATCTTTAAGGTCATCCCATGATTGATTGCCATATCCTGAAAGGTTTTTCACTTCATTGAACACCATTATCATTAAAGTCTATACCACAATTATAGATAATGAATTTGTCCAATATCCTTTGCCAACGAAAACCACTCCCTATACATACACCTCTAATAAGTATTGCATGTTCTCCTAGGATAAGAGGCATGATATCGAACAATGCTATACCTTGAAGAATGAGATCGAGCGGTTGATAGCCAAGGGCTATGTCCAACAGTTTGTAAGGAGGGATACCCGCGTTTACCTAAACAGAGAAGAGTCCAACCAACCCAACCAAGTATTGTTGGATATCAATGTTATTTTAGGTGGAATCTTGACAAGAGGTGATAGTGGAAGTGGAAAAAGGAAATATAGAAAGTAAGTCTTTACTACTGCTCGCCTTCCAAATACATGGCATGAAATTATTATGTTTACCCTAGAAGACATGAAGGGAGTAACTTTCCCACACGAGGATGTTTTGATCATTTTAATAGTCTTGGTTAATCATCGTGTCCGTTGTACCTTCGCGAGAGCGCGACGTCGCGACGACCCTTCTCGGAGCGGGGGAATTGATTTTGGGATCTTTATTTTGTGAAAAAAGGAGTCGTCACCTAGTATTATGGTTATTAGAAACCCTAACTAGTCTTTAGAGATTCTAAGACAAGGGACTGGTTGCATAAATGGAAGTTTTTAACACCACTAGTACGCCCTACCTAAGGTAAGCTGCTTGGTGTTTGGTTTGCCTTATAATTGCTATGGTGTTGGTGTTCTCTAATCAGTTTTCCTATGATGAGTTTGCTATGATGAATGGACTTGGGGTTCAAAGTATAAAAGAAAGAATTCTTGGCCAATATGGATCATACCTTTAGATATGTTTATATAATGTCAAGGAGAACCGATGCATATCTCTTGAATTTGTGTTTGATTTGAAATAAATTTACAACCTATGAATTAAGAGACAACTAAGATGGAAATCTAAGGAGATTTAATGTGCTTAAAAGCTCATTTTCCCTTTAATATTTCAAGTGTTCGCGACTCGTAAATCGCAAGGAAAAGAAACAAAAAAAACTAAGTTAGAAATCTAAGGAAATTCAAGGTGTTTTAAAAGCCTATTTTTGCTTTAGTATTTCATACTTTCACGACTCATAAACTGTGAAATCAAAATTTGAAATATCCCCAATTATAATTAAGGCTTCTTTCAAGGATGTGCAATTAAATTGTCCATTTTTGCCTTAGTATTTCACACTTTCACGACTCATAAACTGTGGAATCAAAATTTGAAATGTCCTTAATTATAATTGAGGCTTCTTTCAAGGATGTGCAATTAAATTGTCCATTTTTGCCTTAGTATTTCACACTTTCACGACTCATAAACCGTGGAATCAAAATTTAAAATGTCCCCAATTATAATTGAAGCTTCTTTCAAGGATGTGCAATTAAATTGTTCTAAATAAAATTTTGGGCATAAATCTGCCCTTATGTTAAAAATGAACAAGTTGTATTACTCTCAACAATATTTTGGACATTTATCTTTCATAGGATTCTTTGCCCTTATATTATTAAGGGATAATGACTTGTTATTTCTAGAAAAATATTTTGGATATTAACCACTTGAGATTTCTTTATCCAGATATTAACAGTGAATAATAGCAAATTATTTCCAATAATATTTTGGATATTAACCCTTTTGGATTTCTTTATTCAAATATTAATGGTGAATAAAAACTCCCTAAAAATAAGATTTTTATATTTTTTGAATATTGGCCAACACCCTTTAAAGTTTACAAACATATTGTAAAATCCAAAATGTAAGAAAATAATTTTTGTATTTAAGAAACCCATGCTAAAACATATTTTCTTTTAAACTTCGAATATTTTTTTTTAAAAAAGAAATGTTCAAAATATGTTAGGGTATTGACCGTATGCAACATACAAGAAAGTTTTTATGTTTTGTCGAAACACAAACAACACAATTAAACGAAGTATCACAATTAAAGAAACAAGCCGTACACATATATATTCCAAAATTTGCAGGAAGCTTAAAACAATTCAAATCAAACAATCGAGACCTAACATAGCAACTTAAGCTTGAAGCCTGAATACAAGTCTGCCCATTATTCTCAAAAGAAAAGCAAGTCCTCATGCACCAAAAAAAAAATAGTTAACTCAAAGCCTTATAATAGAAACAGAAACCGTGTCTCACGCCTATCCTTTTTTCCTAATCTCTGACGCTGCCATGCTAGTTTCATACAAGAGGAAAGAAACCTGGGAAATATGCCTCTATACCCCGTATATTAAAGACTAAACTAGATAAATAAAAAATCAAATGGCCGACTAAACCACTTTGAAAGAACATGAAGGAAAAAGCGTGACCAACAGTGCCTGCCTAAAAAGACCAAACCCTGCAAAGGAAATGCTCTCGCACTTTTATGTTCTCCTCTAGACGAAGTTATGTTTAGAAGAAAACTCTCCTATGCAATATTCTAGGACATCAAGACAGCTGAACAAGGAGTGCAGGGATGATGAAGACCTATGAGGCTCATGGTTCCTCACAACGAGAAGTAAAAACAAAGAATACGCAAACCTTCTAAGCTTTATACTATGGAAGAAAAAAACAAGGGACAAGCAACATAACTTTGTTGTCAAAATAGAAAAAAAAAAGCCCGAAACAAAAGTAGCAACAAGTTTTTGAAAAGAAACAAAAACCAAACAAATAGCTTTAAATATGTCAAAGATAAAGGAAGTCGAGACTCAGACTTGCGGATCCTACTCATTTTGAATGCAGAAGATGAGACACAAACCGATGGAAAAACTTCTGTATTTTGCCTTTGATAACCAAAGAAAGACTTTCTATTTTGTTCTATTGGTTTTTTTATTCTCAGCCTTCACTACCAGAAATTCCCTTAATACCAACGGAATTGCCGACGAAATAATTCCATCGGTAATTTGAGGTCGCCATTACTAATAGCATTTAATTCATTGGTAATGTCATGGCACATACCGACGGACGTACCGATGGAATGTTGAGAATTAAAAAAAAGAGGGTGGTTCGCTGACGTGGAGGTTATTGTGGGTATTTTTTACCGACAGAATTATCGAGGGATTCAAAACGTTAGCTTCGTACGGTGACAAGATCGGGTCACCGATGAAAATGCCGACGGAATCACCAAGGGATTCAAAACGGCAGCTTCATACAGTGACATGTCCTATTTACCGTTAGAATAGCCGATGGAATTACAAACGAAATAGTCCGTCGGTGAATCTGTCGGTAAAAGTTAATATATCCCCTCTCACTCGACCCTATCCTCCCCTATTTCTCCTTCTCCTTCTTCTTTCTTATCTCAACTGTCCCCAACTGCAAACAACCAGCCCCCCTCCAAAAAAAAATCTCCCTCTTCGCAGCACAATAAGTCATATATCTTAAAGTCTTCTTGTCACAACATCCATGTTCTGATTTACCTATGAATTTTTATCAGTTTTTGTAAGTAATTTTATCTTTTTAAATTTTAACATTTAAATATCATGGTTTTTTTTTTAGTATATGTATTTTGTTAGTAGATGTACATGTTTTATTGTTATTTCTCAAACAAACTTGTAGTATATGAATGTATAATTTTATACTTGTTATGGTTTGTTTTAGATTTTGTAAGATTGTATTTGTTTGTAAATTCTTGAAACTTTATTGAAGAATTACATGTGTTGCTTTGAAATAATTAATAGCTTGTTTAATGGGTCCGTTTTAATTTTTATCATCAATGGTATTGCGGAGTTATAATTTTCATAAATTGATATATATGTATTAATTAGTATGGATGTTGATAATTGATAATGAATATTTAATAGTTATGAGAAGTTGTAATTGGTTTGTTGGATAATTTCGAGGTAAACCAATTTTTTTGCAAATTTATTTACCTAACATAGTTAATTAATACATGTTGTCATCATAATTTTATAGAGATTCGATAGAAGTCATGGATGATCGTTCATGGATGTATCGAGATTCACCCCAAGGATTATGGAGGATGGATTATTATAACCGGGTTCAGGGTTTTATTAATTTCGCAACATCTATTCCCAGAAATTTTACTGGAGGTGGTATTAGGTGTCCATGCAGGAAGTGTCAAAATAAAAAGTACCTACATCCAGATGTTGTAACGATGCATCTTCTACATAAAGGGTTTATGGAGAATTATCAGTGTTGGTATGCACACGAAGAAGTATTTGTTAGTAAGAAGAGAATGGAAGAAAGGGTGATCGGGTCAACTTCTAGTGCTAGCAACGTGCATGAAGCAGCAAATGACAAAACTAATCCTTACAGGAATATGGTTATGGATGCAATGAGAATGAATCAAGGTAATGTCAGTCAATGTCCAATTATAAAAGAAGAACTTAATGCAGATGCAGCTAGGTTTTTTGATTTGTTGAAAGATTCTGACGAACCATTATGGGATGGCTGCATGAACCACAGTAAATTATCGGCCGTAGCACAGGTGTTCACCATCAAGTTAGATCACGGATTGAGTGAGGCTGGGTATGACAAGATTATTGAATGGGCGAGAAGCATTTTACCTGAAAGGAACAAGCTAAAAGAGAACTTCTATGCTGTGAAGTCCATGATAAAACCCCTCAATTTAGGATACCAGAAAATTGACATGTTCCCTAACTTCTGCATGTTATACGACCTTGAAAATGCTGAGATGACCGAGTGCATAACATGCGGGCATTCCCGTTACAAACCCAGAACTGGTAGGGGAAAGACTCTAGTGGCATATAAAAAACTTAGATACTTCCCAATCACATCTAGACTGCAGAGGTTATTCATGTCACCAAGGACTACTGAGCATATGACATGGCACCAATCACATGATGTGGTTGATGGAGTGATGGTGCATCCTTCTGACGGTGAAGTGTGGAAACACTTTAATAGTGTGCATCCTCACTTTTCAGCTAAATCAAGGAACGTGCGTCTTAGGTTGTGTATAGACGGATTCAACCCATTCGGGTCATTTGCTGCTCCTTATTCTTGTTGGCCGGTCATACTGACGGTTTATAACTTGTCACCGGGGATGTGTATGAGGCCGGAGTTCATGTTTTTATCTATGGTCATACCAGGTCCGAGCAATCCGGGGCGAAATATAGATGTTTGTCTTTGTCCGTTAGTTGATGAGTTGACGCAGTTGTGGTCCTCTGGAGCTTTGACTTATGACATCTAGAGGAAACATAATTTTGTTATGAGAGCGGCTTTGATGTGGACTATCAATGATTTTCCAGCTTATGGAATGCTTTCTGGTTGGAGCACGCATGGAAAACTAGCATGTCCATACTGCATGGAAAACAACAAGGCATTCACGCTAAGAAACGGAGGTAAAGCTTCTTTTTTTTACTGTCAACGTCGTTTCTTGCCACATAATCATAGGTACAGAAAGAACAGAAAAGATTTCTTTGTTGGCAGAGTTGAAAAGGATGTTGCACCCCCGCGTCTTTCTGATGAAGAATTGCATGATGTTGTAAAATTGTACGGTGACATTGTCTTTGATCTCCAATCAGGTAAGCAGAAGTTCCCTGGTTTTGGTTTGACCCATAATTGGGTAAAGCGAAGTATCTTTTGGGAGCTTCCTTATTGGAAGACCAATCTTCTCCGCCATAACCTTGACGTCATGCACATTGAAAAGAACGTGTTTGAGAATATTTTCAACACCGTCATGGATGTGAAGGGGAAGACAAGGACAATATCAATACTAGATTGGATGTAGCATTGTTCTGTAACCGTAAAAATATAGAGTTGGTTTGTGATGAGTCATGGGTCGCAAAACCAAGAGCAAGCTTCGTGTTAGAAAAAAACGCACAACTACTAGTCTACAAATGGCTTATTAGTTTGCGTTTTTCGGATGGACATGCCTCGAACATATCAAGGTTGGTTAATATGGAGGAATGTAGATTGTATGGAATGAATAGTCATGACTGCCACGTGTTTATGCAAACACTTATCCCATTAGCATTTCATGATTTGTTGCCAAAGGGGATATGGGATGCACTCATGAAGATCAGTCATTTCTTTAAAGATTTATGCTCCAGTAAGTTGAATGTTGATCACATTGAGAGGCTTGAAACGAATATCGTCGAGACACTATGCAAACTTGAGATGATATTCCCTCCATCATTTTTTAACTCAATGGAGCATCTCCCCATACATCTACCATTCGAGGCAAAAGTTGGATGACCGGTCCAATATAGATGGATGTACCCATTCGAACGGTTAGATATTACAGTTGCAATGTAATTCATATATAAAAGTATTTTCTTTGTTTTTCTTCATTGAAAATATTTGATTAATTCAATGCAGGTACTTGTTCAATCTCAAGAAAAAGGTTAAAAACAAGGCGCATGTTGAGGCTTCGATATGTGAGGCCTATATTGTTGAGGAGATCTCAAGATTTATCTCGTACTATTTCGAACATCATCTGAGAACGAGAATCAATCACGTTCCACGGTATGATGATGGCGGTGAAGTGTCTTCTAGTGGAAACTTGTCAATATTCTCCAATCCTGGACGACCCATACCTAAAAACACCGTAAGAGGAAAATATTTGTCAGAAATAGAGTTCAAACAAGCACACAATTATGTTCTATTTAACTGTGATGAGCTGAGACCTTTTATTCAGTAAGTGTATATATGTGTAATACTAATTAAACTTTGTCAATAATATACTGTTAATTATATATTGTAACATAATACACTCATTACCACTTGCAGGGAACATCGACAATATTTGTTGTCCAATAACTCATAGCTGACCGAATCCCACATCTTTCAATTGCAAGATGAACAATTTGCCACATGGTTCAGAACACATGTAAGCACTATCACAAACTCATTCTCACTTGCAAAATTATTGTATGCTGTCATTACGTGATTCTCGTTTACTGTTTATTGATGTACATTATATACAAGGTTTATCAAATGGGAAAAAGTGCTGCTAAGTCATTGTCTTCACTAAGCTTGGGCCCTGAAAGAAAAGTTAAGTGCTATAACGAGTATTTTATTAATGGATATGTTTTCCATACTGAAGAATACAAGCATGGTAGAAAGATATACAACAACGGTGTTTGTGTTAAGGGATCGACTAGTAGTGAGTTGGAAGTTGACTACTATGGTAGATTAGAAGAGGTCGTCGAACTGCAATATCATAGCGAGCAGAATAGAGTGTTTTTATTCAAATGCTATGACACGACTGATAGAGGAATCATAGTTGATCTGTACTAAGATCTGATCGAAATCAACTCAAAAGCTAGACTCCACAACGTAAACGATGTCTTTGTTTTCACAAAGCAATGTCAACAAGTTTATTACATATACACCCCTTCTTTTAGAAAGGATCGATCAAAAGTGGATTGGTTGTCCGTTTTAAAAACGAAACCCAGGGGTCGTGTCGAGCTTGTTCAGGATGAGAACGAAGACATAAGTGTGTGAGATGAAGTCTTTCAAGTTAGTGAGTTGGTTGAACCATATCGAGTTGCTCCTTCTGTTGACTTGGAAGAAAATTCAAATTTTCGTGTTTTCGATGATAGTCTTGTTGATGTTGACGCAGAGGAGTTAAATGTTGTTTTGAGCTCTAGCGGACAAGCAAATGTCGATGAAGATGATGACCATATTGAAGATTGCGATGAAGGTTATGACTATTCAATTGATGATGATGAAGAAGAAAATTCTGACTAACTATCAAAATGAAGCCCTGCGTAAAACCCTTTTTTCATGTAATATAGATTATGGATGATATATTTTGTAACACGAAATATGTATTGTTTAAGCACTGTTGTTATTGTTTTGTGCGATGGATAGTTTATCATTTAAGTGTTTGCAGGAAGGTAAATAGGCAATACAAATATAATCTTTCTTGTACACTTACCGACGTCCATACCGATGGAATAAGGTCCGTCGGCATTTCACAGAGAGTTCAAAAATAATTACTTGAAATCCACACTTACCGACGCGTATACAGACGGATAACATTCCGTCGGCATTTCACAGAGAGTTCAAAAATAATGACTTGCAATGCCACAATTACCGATGTTAATACCGACAGAATGTTATCCGTCGGCAATACCGACAAAATTTTATCCGTCGGCATTTCACAGAGAGTTTGAAAATAATCACTTGAAATGCCACAATCCCCGATGATTTTACCGACGGAATAAGACTGTCGGTAAGTTGTTGGCGGATAATATTACCGACAAAATCACCGACCGACTGTGTGAATTCCAAAGGGCGGTGCATTAAATGCATCTCTGACCGCGTGAGTTTTCCGACGGACTTACCGACGGACCGCGAAAAATATGGAGGGTAATTAAAAATGTTGGTGTGAAATTCAAAAATTACCGATGGATTTTCGAACGTCACCGATGGAATAAATTAAAATAATATTTTTTTATATCTGTCGGTGAATCCATCGGTAAAACTGCCCTATAAATCCCAGTGACCGCCCCTTCAGTTCATTTTTTCATCTCTTCCGTTCTTCACCTTCAATTTCGATTTTTTTCCTCTGATTTCTTCAAGGCTTTCACCTAAAATCTCTAGCAAGTGTTCTTGTGAATCTTCATCAGATTAAAAGGTATGGTATGTGTTTCCTCTATTTCATTTACTTTAAGGGCTTGTTTTTGTTTTAGCTATTTTTATTTTTTTTTGTGTTTTTTGTTTTGGTGTACTTTTATAATGTAGATAAAGTCTTGAAATCAACACATTATTAAGGTAAGCATGTTTTATTCCTAAAGTCTATAGTTTTTTTTTTTTGAATTTATTGAATATAATTTATTGTTGTATTGGTATAATTATTGAATAATTTATTGAATTGTAATTGTTAATATTGAATTTACCTTAGAATTAGTAATTGAATATGTTGGAATAATTAGTAATTTTACTACATTATTGCATGATTTGTGTTTAATTATTTGCATTAATTTTAATTGTTAGTCTAGAGGTTTTTTTGAATTTTTTGAATATTTTTTATTGTTTGTATTTATATAATGATTGAATAATTTGTTGAATTGTAATTGTTAATGTTGAATTTACCTTAGAATAAGTAATTGAATATATTGGAATAATTAGTAATTTTACTACATTATTGCATGATTTGTGTTTAATTATTTGCATTAATTTTAATTGTTAGTCTAGAGTTTTTTTTGAATTTATTGAATTTTTTTATTGTTTGTATTTATATAATGATTGAATATGTTGTTAATGTTGAATTTACCTTGTAATTAGTATGGATGTTATATGTATAGATGTTATGTTATATACAAAATTAGTATAGATGGAGTCAATTGGTTGTGGCTTTTGTCAATATTTGCAGGTTTGTAGATTTGGGTAGTATCCAGTATAGGGGAGGTGCTGTCGAATTTTTTTTAACATTCGAAGTTAATTATATAATTATTCGTATACAATTGTGTCGATGAGTAGAACAAAAACCAGAGCTGGTCGCTCACGTATGGTCGCAACTAATTCTTCTAGCAGCGAGGATGACGTATCCTTAGGTGCCTCTAGAGGCACCTACGCCACCTGCACCGTCAACCGATAATGCCTCTTCCAACGCGGGTTCACAACGCAGAAGTGGCATGCCTTCGCAGCGGAATCAGTTCACCCGCAAGTACGAGGCACAGTGGAAGGATGACCTTTCAATGTAAGTTTGTTAAGGTTTTAGTTTTTTCTTTTAAATTATAAAATAATTTATGAACAACTAATCAATATTTCATGAATTTAATTTATTTTCAGGTTCACAAACATTGAGGCCGCCCGAGTAATATCATCAGCGTTTAAATTGTCGATGGAGATTCCATTATTTCAATGGAGTCAGGTATCTAGACATCCTAAATGGATACCTCAAATCGATGCATGGTTTAACAGATTTGAGGTTGGTGTTAATTTCTAATTTCCAGCTTATTTCTAATAATTTATTAATATAATTATAAATAAATTATTATTTTTATTTATCTAATTATAATTATGGGACAGGGCGCATGACAAAGTTGTGAGGAGGGTGTGAGAAAATCACGCGGCAACTAGGTAACATCGAAAACAATACAAGATTTTTTTAGAAAAAAAATTTACGTTTTAACTTCTAATTTCTCACTATGGAAGTAGGTTGTGTGATTTTTGGTATGAATCATAAAAAAAGACAAAAAAAACCGCAAGAGATAAGGGTCTCCAAGGCTGGAACGACGTGGCAGTTTGGAGGGATTTCAAACCGATATACATCCCAGAAGATATATGGCTGCACTATCTTGAGCACGTGACGTCTGAGCGGTTCACACGACGCTCACAGTCCGGTGCTGGCAACCGGAATCGGCCAATTCATGGCTCGGTGACAACACACACCAGCGGCTCCGTTCCGTTTGCTGCACATGTGAAACAAATGGTAAGATTAATTTAAATGAAATATATCGTTAGATTAATTTGTTGTTAATTAATATTTTTTCATTATAGGCTACGTCTCTTGGATGTGAGCCGAGCCCGATGGAGCTGTTTGTGGAGACGCACGTGCGGAGTCAAGACCGCCAAAAGGGGGCGCAACAGTTCGTTGACAACCGTGCTCAACACTTCGTAGTATGTTTGTTCAACCATTTTATTTTGTAAGTTATTATTTTTATTGAATTGAATATGAAGATTACTTTTTTTTTTATTTTCAGGAGACCTATAATAGCCGGTTGAGGGAGAGATATGGGGATGATCCTTTAACCCATCTGGAATTTGATCCGGATTTGTGGATGGAGGTTGGATCGTCTGGTGGACCCGATAAAAATCGGGTTTACGGGCTCTCCAACACTACAGCCGAGAACTTGCGGGCGGCCTGTAGTGTTTCAACCGTTGGGAGCTCCCAATCAGTATCGAGCACCCAATCTAAGGAGTTCGTGGCCTTGCAGCAACACACGGCTCAGCTCACCGAAAAATATGACCACCTATCAGCGGAGCATGTACAACTCAAAGCGGAGCATGCACAACAAAAAGCGGAGGATGCACAACGGTATGCACAACTCAAAGCGGAGCATGCACAACAGTATGCACAACAAAAAGCGGAGCATGACCAACTTCGCAAATTTGTCATGAACATGGCATCACAGAGTGGTGATACATGTACGCCTCCTCCTTTTTTGCCGTATAACAACTAGCCTACTCCTCCTCCTCCTCCTCCTCCTCCAGCTCCACCATTATGTTAATTTGTAATTAATATTATTTAACTTTAATAGTTAATTTAACATTTTTTTAAAACACATTCTGTTTGTAATGAATATTATTTAATTTTATTTCTTTTGTTTTTGATGTTTAATAAAAAATTTATTTGCATAATTGGTTTTTTATTACCATTAATTTATATAATTTTATATCATGTATTCTAAATAATTTTTTAAAAATAATCACAGAGGGTTTTATCAATGGAATATATTTGTCGGCATTTGACAGTAGCTGCCACCGTCATCAACGAATTTACAGATGGATATATTCGGTCGGTATTACAGACTCACCGACAACTTTACCGACGGACTTAATCCGTCGGTATTTTACAGTGCCTGCCACAATTACTGATGAATTTATAGACGGATATCTTCGGTCGGTATTCCAAACACTCACTGACAAATTTACCGACGGTATGAATCCGTCGGTATGTCACACTATCACCGATGGGATAAATCTGTCGGTATATTTAAAGCGGGAAACCTTTTTTTTGGCACAATTTTCATCTGTAAAACCATCGGCAAATGTTTTTTTTATTTTTTCGACCGATATAGCGACGGACTATGGTATTACCGATGAAAGGAAAGCCGATTGACGTATTCCGTCGGTGAGAACGTCGGTAAATAAATTACCGATGAAATCTTAATCACATACCGACGGAATATTTTCGTCGGTAAAACTGTGAAATCTTGTAGTGCTTCTTCTTATTCCCTCTGTTTTCTTTCTTTTTTATTTTCTTCTCGCCTCACTCTGTTTTCTTTCTCCTCTCTCTCTTTACTCCTTTGCTCTGTTTTTCTTTTTCCTCTCTTTCTTTCCCCGTCCAGTGAAGATTTTCACAGTCTAAAGGAAAGAATCTTTCTGTATATGGCTGAAGGTTCACTTATATAGAAACCTCTACACGTGCTATTCAAGGATATGTTAGACTATTCACATAACATGTCAGTGTTAGATTTCCATCTCATTATGTCATATTCTTACCCAAATGTTCATAACTTCTTGATTTTCACAATCAAAAGGAGAATGTAATTAAAAGATTACAAAAACAAGGGTGGTGAGATAGAGAAATGGGAGAAAAGAATTTGGGTGAAACTGAGAGACTATGAAGGCAATTCTGAAGGTAAAGATCTCTTCTTCTTCTTTTTTCTTTTTTGGATGATGAAGATAGGAAAATTTTCTATTATTAATTGATTGCATTTGATGGCTTGATGTTTCGTTTCTGAAAAATCAAAGAATTTACCCTTGAAATATTGCATTATTAAGGTCCTCTTCAATTCCTTCGTTTTTTCGATAAAAAAATATTGAATATACCTTTGCCAAAGGATATCATCAATGATCATTGAAAAGTTGCAGAACTTTTTAGATGCATTCTAGCATTTGTAGAAGCAGAGACTGGTATCATTGAGATCATACGATAAATTGAAAAAGAAAAAAGAAAACCAATAATAACTCAAATACTGGATCTAGAATGAAGACAACATGTTATGTACAACTGCTGTGCCTGTTTGAGTAAACATCTTCTGAATTAAAGAACTTCACTGCTTTGTCTTCTTTATTTCCTTTAAGCAGTCTCTATCAACGTCACCGACCAAATTTTTCATATAGTTTCCTTGCGCAAATTCCTATAGTTTAAAAGATGTAGAATTTCTCAATCTTTCTTAGAGAACAGGGCATCCCTTGACCTTAATCCCTGGTGCTGTAGGACATTTGGCCAATGGACAATGGTCAGAAACGTCAGCACCCCACCAAGCTGGGCCATAAATATCCTTGGATTGAAGGGTAAAATAAAGGATAACTCCCAAGAAGGCAACACCAGCATCCAAAGCAGCTGATAAGATGTAGGTGTGCTTAGCCCACCATCCCTTGTACCTCCTGTAAATAATGTAGTTGAAGATAAATCCAACAAATGCCCAAGACCAGTAGTGCACAGTTTTCGCTGATGGCATGGCTGATGAGGCACTAAGGATAAGGGGAATGTGAATCAACTTGATCCATTTTTTCTCAGGGAATTTGCGCTGGAGAAACCACATTGGAACTGGGGCAAGGAAACCAACGAGGAACCACCAGTTCTGCTCCGGGTAGACTCCCTTGTCTGTGAACATTCTGAGAGGTCCTACTACTCCCCAGATGATTGAAGCATTGTAGAAGACTTCGCTTCCAGGACAGGTCCACGGACTTCCATCAGGAAGCAAGTCTGGATTGCAGATGTTTTCAACAGATGAGAGAAGCCACCATGCTGTGGCAAAGTAAACAGAGGAAGAAACTACTGTTCCAACTAGCTGTAGACACAATAAAACCAAGTTAGTATCCTATATCCAAATGAAATAGACTAGTTAGAGGGTGGTCAGCATAAAGATTTACCTGTACAATGAACATAGATTTGGGGGGGATCTTCATATAGTGCCCTATTTTGAAGTCACCGAGAAAACTGAGTGCTTGTGTCATGCTAATGTAGCCATACGTCTTGAAAGCCACGTTAGCAAGAGGCTTCCCTGGGTACATGTACCCAATAACCAATTCTGTGATCACATTTAGTCCGATTTGCTGCATAGATGTTTACACAGTTCATGAGTGATGGTGTGTGTGTGTGTGTGTCTATTGCTTCCCAAAAGACAAGATCATACCATGTTTGTTGTCGCCTGAACGACTCCAACGGGTAAGGTGAATATTAGAGCAATGAAACAGGCTAGGAGAAGTCCCCACCAAGGAAGCTGAAGCTGATGGTCAAAACCTTCCACAGCCAGAAGCGAAAGAGCCAGTGATATAACCAAGATGGCAGTAAACCACCATTGAGGGACTACTGCATAGTTCTTCTTCATAATTCTTGTGTGCACATCACTAAACTCGTCTTTCACTGCAGTTGTCGTCTTCTTCCACATGTTTATGATATTTCTGCTCAAAAGAAAATTCTATATCAAAACAAACAAACAAAAAATAATTAATTAGGCTGGAATTAAATAAAATTAATGTTGAGGAAGATGGCTTACTTTCCGTCAAAAAGAGCAACATGAGTAAGGGTAGCTGTTAGAGATGCAAAACTCAATCCATATAAGAAGGCGAAGAAGATACTTAAATAGAGTTTGCTATAATTCTCATATTCCACTAGATTAAGGTCGAATGTTTTCTCATTAAGAACACGGGTAATGTTGAATATCTGACCATCTTCATCAAAAGTGTGAGAGGTAAATATGGGAAATCGCTTGGCTTCACGAAAGTTAGACCAGTATGCTATGGGGACAAGGACATACATAACCAAGATGAAACCAACCATAGTATTGACAATAGCAAAGAAAGGGTAAGCTAGAGGAGTGCCCAAGAAAGAGGCAACAGTCGCCCAGTCAAGACCAAAGGAGCCAATTCCAAGACCATTTAACCCTGCACCGATCTGTTGAGCGGTGATTGAGCGCTTCCATATCCAGCAAACAAAGGAGAGAGCTGATAGTGAAGGGAAAAAGTGGCCAGGAACAATATAGTAAGCAAAGCTTGCAACGAAGACAACGGCAAAGAATTGCAGCCTTGTACGTTCTCCCTTTTTTCTCTTTTCCTTCTCATGCAATGCCCTGCAGTTTGCATAAATATACATTCACCCTTGCACAAGTGTTTAATTAACAGACTTTCCATAGAGGTTTTTTCAAGATAAGGGAAGAAAGATCTAGAGAGATCGAAGTAGTACATACCTGAATAGAGAGACTTGGATAAGGGTTGCAGGCCACCACATGTAAGGCGAATCCACAAGAATTTTTCTGAACGTACCAGCCCATCCATAACCAAGCAACTGAATTGCATCAAGTGCCAGGAAACATTATAAGATACATAGAAACATTTCTTGACATGTGTGTGTGTGTGTTTTATACCTGAGTGGTTTGTGCTAGCAACATAGCAGCGACAGGATGGAGCCCTCTGTGGTAGAAGGCTTTGATAATTGTAATAATGTACACTGCATATACACCACCGGCTCCACAGTTGGCAAATATGGTGATCAATACATGTTCTTTCATGTTGAAAGGCCCTGGATTCAATGAAAATGAGCATTTTGTAAATGGGATCGAGATTTGTTTCTTTGGGAGTTTTGCAGCCATGAACTTTCCTATGGGGAGAACTAGAATCTGTATTGTAACTGAACCGATAGATAGCTGATTAGAACGATACTGGAAGAATTGATTCACAAAGGAAAGAAGGATGCACGCTGCCAACCCAAGAACCCATGTTCGAAATGTTAAGACTGCCTGTGTAGGGTCATCGGTGATTGGAACTGTAAGCCTGACTTGCTCAATTGGATTATCGTTCACTTCTTCAGCCTCTACATAAGCAAGCCATAAAATATTATTCATTACAAACTGAACCCGACTTAACCATGCATACTAAAAATATTAAATGTTTACAAAGCAAGCATCTTCAACTTTAATATTTGTCTGTGAAAAAATATTGTATAGCAGTATTTAACAACTTTTTCTGAACAAAAACCATATATATATATATATATATATATATATATATATATATATATATATATTTCAAGGTAATAATAAAGTTTTAATTCAAATTTAAAGTATATAAAATTAAAAATAAATTACACTATCAAAGTTGCACTCTTCTATATTTTGTGGAATAAAATTCATCAATGGTCGAATCCGAATCAATATCTTCAGCAAACTCTCGTTCAATGTAAATCATCATAAAATATGCTAAAAACTCATCTTTTATTTTATTACGAAAACACAGTTTTAACATGTTTTATTGCTAAAAATGCTCGTTTTTATGGTGGCAATAAAAATAAACAAAGTCAAAATAATAATGATGATCAAATGATAGTGCTGTGACTTATTTATTTTAACTAATCATCGATATAATGCTCTATCCGAGATCTCAAATAATACATCTCATGTTAATTGAAATCTTCATGATAAAATTTCTTAGCAAGCTAGCAAATAACATCAACTTTAAATGATTTAAAGTTGTCTTTGAATTCTAAAGCAGAACTAAATACAAGGAGTTTCCCGATTAATATTTATTTTTTCTATTTTATAAGAGAATTTATTGTAAAAGCTCATAAATTACCATATAAAATAATTAAATTTTAATAAATTTATTAACAAGATTTAGTTAATGGATATCACGAGGAAACTGGTTAGTTTTTTAAATTTTAACCAAACCAAGATTAATATATTTAATAACATGCTTTTAATACCATAATATATATCAACTAAAATCTTTCAGTCCATGTATGTGAAATCCAAAATAAATTTATATTTTTAAAAATATTAAAGATAAAAGAAAGAATATAATTTAATTATTTTTTCATGAAGATATTCTTATCAATTTATTGGATAAAAGATAGATTATTTATATAAAAACTTCATAAAAAAAATCAATATTTCAACTAGGTTTTTACTGAGTTATGCATTTTGGTTGTTTGCTAAGAATCAATTTGCAATCCTAAATAATATTAAATGGGAATACCAATGCCAATGCCAATGCCAAATCAGAGGGTTTTTTTTATGAGAATACATTTAGTAAAATTTAATTTAGAGCACTAAAACAACTTTTTTCAGAACTTATTAATTGCTGCATTTAATTACTGCATTTGTGTGTAAATTAAAATTTTTAACACTGAAGATCAGGATTTATTTTTTTACCTAGGCTACAGCCCTCCTCAGCCTTGTACACCCCTTCGCCTATGGATGCATATGGTTGATTACCTGCTTCGTCAATTTCAAAATGATGCTTCTCATGATCAGGCAACTTGAATTGGGGCGCTGCTTCGTCGACTAAATTTGCCATGTTTCTTAGTTCCCTCTCTATGTCTCCTAATTTTTTTTTCCCAGGGAGAGAGAGGCTGAGGATAGTCCTTCAAAGCCACACAAACATTATCAAACCTATATATACAGATCCTAAGCTGTCCTTATTTGGAACATGCCTTCTATATTCTAGCATTGACTGACAGTTTGCAATAAAAAGACAAATTCTATTATGTAATAGCCATTCATTCACAGTCAAGGAAGCCCTTGCCTAAATTTGGTTGTCCGCCAACTTAGTAAACATGCATCTGATGATTCATATGAAAAAGAAATGAATCCTGCATCATTTTCTGACAAAAAACTAGGCCAATGGGGCCAGCCAGGATTTACCTACTTTGAAGGATTCTAGTCTAATTATGTATATGCTATAAATACACGAGGTAAGGGCATCTCCAACGCCTGAAGCCAAGAAGAAGAAAAAATCTCACTTCATTCTTTGTTTTAACAACTCCAACAGGACAACCAAAACAATAACTAAAATTCCTTTTATTTTACTAAAATGCTATTCCTACGTATCTATGGAAAAAAAGCCAAAGTCAAAACCAAAACAGCCGTTAATTCCCTCTTCGAAAACCGAAGCAGAACAAGAAGCCTTCCCTTCTCAAAGTCATGCCCAAGCTCTCTGCAATAATTCCTTCTCTTTTCGGTCTCGATTCCAAGAGAGGATCTCACCCTCTTAGATTTGCCTTACTCTCTGTAATAATTCTGCCTTCTCTTGTTGTTGCGTCTTGAAATTGAAAAAAACAAAAAGCCAATTCCAAGACCATTTAACCCTGCACCAATCTGTTGAGCGGTGACCGAGCGCTTCCATATCCAGCAAACAAAGGAGAGAGCTGATAGTGAAGGGAAAAAGTGGCCAGGAAGAATATAGTAAGCAAAGCTTGCAACGAAGACAGTGGCAAAGAATTGCAGCCTTGTACGTTCTCCTTTTTTTCTCTTTTCCTTCTCATGCAATGCCCCGCAGTTTGCATAAATATGCATGCACCATTACACAAGGGAAGAAAGATCTAGAGAGATCGCAGTAGTACATGCCTGAATAGAGAGACTTGGATAAGGGTTGCAGGCCACCACATGTAAGGCGAATCCTCGAGAATTTTTCTGAACGTAACAGCCCATCCATAACCAAGCAACTGAATTGCATCAAGTGCCAGGAAACATTATAATATACATAGAAACAATTCCTAAGTGTTTTGTGCTAGCAACATAGCAGAGATAGGATGTGTTGGAAGAAAGATAGGTGTAGTATAAGATTAAAAGTAAATAGTATAAGATTAAAGATAGTAATGTAAAGTCAAAGACTTAAGAACAAAAAGAAGATTTAAAGGAAGGTATATTGTTTAGGAATTCTATTTGTCGATTGTACTGATTGAATATTTCTCAACCGGACGACCGATTTATTTAATTTAAATGGTGCACTGATTTTTCTGTTATTCAGAAAAACAAGAAATTGAGTTTAATTTTCAACACCCCCTCTTAAACTTGATTTCTTTATAACTCCTAACATATCTCTTATTTTTCAGTGGCTTTGTGAAGATATTTGTGACTTGATCTTGTGTCTTCATATACTTGACTTCAACTTCCTTGTCTATAATGCAATCTCTTAGGTAATGAAACCTTGTGTCAATGTGCTTACTTTTGTCATAAAAAACTGGATTTTTAACTAAGACAATGGCTGATGAGTTATCCATATAAATCTTTGTAGGCTTCTCTTGTGGCATTCACAATTCTTTCAATAATCTTCTTAGCCATATGGAATGACAAACACATCATATGTAATAGCTAGATATTCATCTTCACATGTTGATAAAGTGATTATAGATTGTTTTTTTTTTGGAACTCCATGTGAATGTTGTGTCTCCCATGTAAAAAATAAAATCAGTAGTGCTCTTTCTATCATCCATATCTCTAGCCTAATCACTATCATTATAACCCACAAGATCAAATCTATTATAATATCCATAAAATAGGCCAAAATCAATAGGATCTTTGATATATCAAAGAATTCGATTCAAAACTTTGAAGTGTGTCATGGTTGGTGTCTTCATAAATCTATTCACAAGTTATACTCCAAAAAGAATATTTGGACGAGTGCAAGTCAAATTTCTCAAACTCCTAACTAGGCTTTTGAATGTTGTAGAGTTTAATCTTCTTCCCTTCATCGATCTTTGACATCTTCACTCCACACTCAATTAGAGTATTCACTTTTCCACAATCCTCTATCTTGAATATGAAGAATCTCCTTTACAAACTTGTTTTGGCTTACAAAAATTTCATCCTCTCCTTATTTGATCTCAATCCCTAAGTAGTATGCCATATGACCATTGTTTGTCATCTCAAACTCCTTGATCATTGCTTGCTTGAAGTCTCCAAACATTTTTAGATTATTTCCTGTAAAGATGAAGTCATCTACATACAAACATACAATAAGAGTATCATCATTTTTTTTTTCTTCATATAGATAGCATGTTTATGAGTGCATTCTACAAATCCATTCTTTAAGAAATAATCATCAATGCGATTATACCAAGCTCTTGGAGCTTGCTTCAATCCATATAAGGCTTTGTTCAACTTTAATATATTGTCTTCATATCCCTTCACTTTATAACTCATAGGTTGCTCAATGATTAATTGAGAAAACCATTAAGAAAGGCTGATTTTATATCCATTTGATATATTCTCCATTTATGTTAGACAGCTTAACAATGATTAATTGAATGGTCTTCAATCTAGCAACTAGAGCAAACACTTCAACATAGTCAATCTTATGCTTTTGACTATAGTTTTTTTACCATTAACCTTGCCTTATACCTCTCTACTTATCCTTTGGCATTTTTCTTTTCTTTATAGATCTACTTGACACCTATTGGCTTCTTTCTAGTTGATATAGGAACTAATTTTTATGTGCCATTCTTCTCAATTGATGCAATCTCTTCGTTCATAGTAATTCTTCATTTTGCATTCTTTATTGCTTCTTTAAATACTATAGGATCATATATAGCAAGGAAACAATATAGTATCACATCATAATCAATAAGAGTAGTTACCTTATATAGCTCATTAAGAATCTTCATCCTTCTTGGTGAACTTGATGGGTTACCACTACTTGAACTTCTGCTAAAAAAAGAAGATAAAGGTGAAGATGACACCATTGGTGATTGTAAAGGTGTAGCTCGTTATTAATGATCTTCATATCACTCTTCCCCTTTATCAAGAACCGATAGAAAATTATATTTATCATCATCATCTACTTTCCAATCTCATGTTTTTTCTCCATCAAACTCAACATCTCTATTAATCACCATCTTTCCTTCATTGGGGTTGTAGAGCTTATATCATTTAGACTTTTGGTTATAGCCCATAAAGATCATCCTTTTGATCTTGTCATCTAGCTTAGTCCTTATTTGATCATCTACATGCATATAGTTAATGCTTCCAAATTCTTTTAAGTGAGTAGCACTTGGCTTTCTTCCATTTCATGCCTCTTATAGAGTTATGTCATTTAAACCTGTAGTAAGACACCTATTTGACAAATAGATAGCATAATCTATAGCTTCAACTCAAAACTCTTTAGGCATCTTCTTAGTTTTGAACATGTTTCTTACCATGTTAAGGATACTTATATTCTTTCTCTTCACCACACCATTTTGTTGTGGGGATCTAGGCATTATTAAGACTCTCTTTATACCATGATCTTCACAAGACTCATTAAAATTATTAGAATGAAATCCACCCCATATCCGTCCTAAGTGATTTTATAAATTAATCACTTTCTTTTTCAACTATAATGTCTTAAACTTCTTAAAACAATTAAACACATTAGATTTTTCTTTTAAAACTTTTTCTACTATAATTATAAATAAAAAAAATGGAAAATACAGATTTTTACCAAACGAACATGGTTTGATAGGACCACAAACATCTGCATGTATCTCTAGTAGAGGTTGACTTGCTCTAGATGTAAACTCCTTTGGAAAGCTTTTGCGAAATTGTTTGCCCAGTAAACATCCTTCACACAACTAATTTGGATGTATAATGGGTTGTAGACCCTTTAACATCTCCTTTTGTGCCATCATCTTTAAAATATCAAAGTTTACATGCCTAAGTCTTATATGTCAAAGCCAAGTCTCATCTTTCACACATGTCTTTAAGCAATGAGGCACATCCATCTCTATGTTTAGCCAAAAAATTATGTTTTTTTGTCATGATTACCTTTGTAATCATAGCTCCATAAGTATCAAGTAATGTCAATATACAATCTTTCATCTTAATCTCATAACCCTTCTCCAACAATTATCTCAAACTCAATATATTTCTCTTTACAATAGGGATATAATAGACATCACCAATAAATTGATGACTTTTATTTTTTTAATTTTATGAGAATCATACTTTTTTCTTTGATGAAAACTTTTAAATGATTTGTAAAGGTGACATTACTTTTAATTGATTCATCAAGCTCCATAAACTTATCTTTATCTCCATACATGTGATTGCTGGCACCATTGTCTAGATACCATATATTCTATTGGCTTGCATTTGTTCATAATGGACTGGTAATAAGGGGACTTCTTTCTCCTTTTCTACAACAAAATTGGCATTCTCCTCAACTCTTCTAGTTGGATTCTAGCAATCCCTAGCATAATGACTTACCTTTTAAAATATAGCATTTAACCTTTGTTTTGTCAAACTTGGGTTTGATTGTTGCAAAACTTCTTATGCTTGCTTGGCGGTGGTTGTGTTTGTCTTATCTCAAAAGTGGCATTATCCAAATATTAGTGAATGATTGTGAGTGCTTTTTTTTAGCCTTGTTTCGTGCCTTTTGCACAGCCTCTCTTTAGGCAAAAGTTAACATTGCTCTTTCTATAGGATCCTTAAAGCCTTTCTCAACCATTTCCCATACATCTTAGAAACCTAGCCAAGCTTTTACTCTAATACACCAAGTTTCGTAGTTATCTTTTATCAAACAAGGATATTGAAGTGGGAAGTTTGGATTAGCCATGATAAACAATTAAAACAAGCTCTAATACCACTTATTGGAAGAAAGATAAGTGTGACATAAGATCAAAAACAGTAATGCAAAGTTAAAAACTTAAGAACAAAAAGAAGATTGAGAGGAAGGTATACTTTTATTAAGTGTTTCTCTTTAAGCTCTCTTAGTTATTCTCTCTTTTTTTGTGCTGCTTAATAATGTTGAATTGCAAGCCTTTTATAAGCATAAAGTCATAGATAATTAAGAAATTAAACTAATACAAGAAAATCATAATTTAAACATGAATTGTATGATGTCGACCGAACTGATGGACCATTTCTCAACCAGTTAAACGATTGATTTAATCCAACCGGTTGACCGGTTCCTCTGTTCTTCAGAACAAACCAGAAATCAAGTTTAATTTTCAACAGGATGAAGTCCTTTTGTGGTAGAAGGCTTTAATGATTGTAATCATATACATTGTATATACACCACCGGCTCCACAGTTGGAAAATATGGTGATCAATATATGTTCTTTCATACTAAAAAGCCTTGGATTCAATGAAAATGATCATTTTGTAAATGGGTTCAAAATTTATTTCTTTGGAAGTTTTGAGCCATGAACTTTCCTATAAGAAGAACAAGAATTTGTATTGTAACTGAACCGATAGATAGTTGATTAAAATGATAATGAAAGAATTGATTCAAAAAGGAAAAAAGGATGCACTGCCAATCCAAGAATCCATGTTTGAATTGTTAAGACTAGTTGTGCGGGGTGATTTTCTACATCAACACATCAAAACAATCAGAAAGTACTAAAAAAATTAATTTAATATTTCTTCAAGCCAAACACACTTAAATGCAATTTTAACAAGGCATATATATACACACACCCACTGCACTACTAAAGATGCTTAAATGCTTGTTGTAAATACACTAGGTAACAATAATATTTTATGGTTTATCCTTTCTTAAAATGGATTTCCATCCATATTTGCATCAATATTTTCCTCAATTGTTTCTTTTATATATATAATTCTTCATATTTAAACAATGTCAATATATAATTGTAATATGATGTACTACTTGTTGCAAAATTTCAAAAGTCGGGGATTGACTTGTGAAAAATTTCATAGGTCCGGGTTTGATTTATAATTTATTTTTGTAAAAAATATTTTCATTAATATTGAAAATAGAACATAGAAATTATAATTTCCCCAAGACTCACATAGAGATGGCAAGCATGGTAATCGATTATAATCAAGTGAAAAAAGACTTTCTTGCTATAGTATAAACCATTGATCTTCCAAGTAACGTCTCATCCTTTGTATTTCACAAACATTCAAATGAGCCCTCAAGTTCTCATTTTCTACTTCCACCACTTATGAGAAACAAGTCATGCTATAATGCTTTATTTGATGGATGCAACAAGAACACGATAGGCTATTAAAACCTCTTTTCATCAACATCTTATTCAATCATATCACTTGAAATCTTCTTAAAAGCTCGTTTGTTTTTAGAATTTAAAAACGCTTTTGAAAAAACTTAAAAACTTTTATTTTTTTCTTTGCTCCAAATTAACTTTTTTTTTGTTGTTTTTAAATCGTTTTAATATGTTGATATCAAAACTGAAAAACAAAAAATTATTTTGATACATTTCTAAGTAAAAAGTATTTTAAAAAACAACAACTATAACACTACAAATGAGCTCTAAGACTATAAATCCATGCTCTTATTCATTATAGATATTTGAACAAACCTTTACTTGACACAAATCAACAACAAAAACCTCACATATTAATAACAACAAACCAAATAAAATCATAGATTTTAGATCATATAGACCTAATCTATAATTATTGGAAATATTAGATTCAAAAACTCGATCTGGAATTATTAGAAAAATAAAAAAGAAAAATTATGAGAGAAAAAAGGAAGGGGTTGTCCTTGATGAAATAGTCATTGATGATAGCCCAAAAAAATGATAGGGGAGTTTATAAAGAGGAGAAAGAGAGAATTCCAGGGTTTCTTAATTGAACTGATTTTCATTTATTAATAATTATCCCTTTATATTATTTAAGGATTTATGAGATACATAAATATGTATATAATAAATAGTTAGCTATAAATATAATAGTATTATATGTATGTAAAACATAGTTAGGCTATGTCATGTAAAATAAATCAATCATTTCCTTAAATGGAGTTAAGCTTTTCTCAAAGACATCAAAAAAAAAAAATCATTTCTATATATGGAATAGAATTTTTTTCATGTAATTTTCTTAAATAAGATAATATATTTAGTCTCTACCAATAAAATCATTTTAATACATGAGATGATATTTAAAAATTTAAAGTGTTTTCTAATCAAATGTTTCAATAAAAAGTTATTTCTTTTAGATATAGTTATGGATTTTAACATATATAATTCAAAACAATCTTTGTTTTGTTCATTAAGTGAGTATTTTATATTTGTATGTTTGTGTTTATTCATATAATTGTTGCTGAATTATAAAAAAAAACATTTCTATAAAATTAAATTGTTATTAAAACATAGAATTTTAAAATTCCAAGTAATTATGATTAAAAAAATATTTTCTCACACTTACACATACTTTCTGATAAGTTGCTCTTCGTAGCAATACATGATATTTTAACTAGTGTGTGTATCAAAAGTTCTAATGTTATAGGAATTTCTTCTTATCATATAGAATCAAAATGAACTCCTTGAATGCAATCTTGATTTGAAAATGTTTAAACTTAAATTCATGTAATCAAGTCTTGATATAATTTAATTTGGCATCACAAAATATATTTTCATTGCCAAGTTTATTATCCAAAAATTTATCATTATCGAAATCAATACATTGTGAAAAATACCTCATGAAAAAAATCTTTTATCATATATTTTGATGTTATCACTCAAATTATTTTAAAATAGATTACATAAACTTAATAAATGATCTTTTACACTTTGATCACACTGTTTTATTTTTAACTAAGTGGTAAACTTGTAATTTAAAAGAGTTATACTTAACTTATTTTACTCTCAAGAGTTAATTTGTTTTACACTCAAAAGCTTTTGTGAAAACTCATTTTCTCAAAAAAAAAATGTGTTGTAGTCTTTTTTAATAGATGGAAGAATACATTAAAAATTCAAAATATTTTACTCCATCTTTCTTAGTGAGAGTAATGGCTATGCGATGATTTTCACCTAAAAATACCACTTGTTCACCTCGTGTAAATTACGTGACAACACTTTATGCTTATAAACTCTTTAATCTAAAAGCTTTTATTATTTTCATAATTCTCTCAAAATTTTAAACTTTATTTGCATCAATCATCCCTTCCACATTCTTGAGATAGATTACGAGTGTGTTTGGTATTGCGGTAGCTGTTGTGGTTGTGGTTTGAAAAAAGTTGTTTTATAAAAAGTACTTTTAGTTGAGGTTGGTTTGAAAAAAGAGGTGTTTGGTTAAAACTGTGGTTGAAATTGAGGTTGAAGAAAAAGCAGTTTAATGTGTTTTGTTAAGAATGCTTTTTAAATTGAGGTTATAAAATAATTTTAAAAAATATATATTGATAATGATGGTTTTAAATTTAAATATTGTAGAATTAACTACTCCTATTATATCATGAAATAAATAATACTTGATATAAAATATTTTTTTATTATTCCATTAAACTATTTATAATTCCATTATGTACAAAATTCAGCTGATAAGAACTACAGTTTTTATAATTTTGTGAGCGTGTAATAAAATTAGATAAAATATTATCAGATATAAAATTGATATTACAGTGCGAGTGAATTTAATTCACTCTATACTAGTTTTTCGGGAAAAAAAATATTGTTCACATCTTAAATTTAATTCACTCTAAATTAGTTTTTTTTTTAAATGTTAAAAAAATTAATACACTGAAAAAAAAAACTGTTCACGTGAACAGTGCACGTGAATTGCACTGTTCACGTGAACAGTGACTGTTAAAAAAATTAACACTGAAAAAAAAAAATTGTTCACGTGAACAGTGCATTCATTCAGAAACAGTGTGTGTTTCACATGTAGAAACTTGTAAAAAAGCAGTCTTTTACTACTTCCAACAAATCGTGGTCGTGCCGCATAAATATGGTGGGACCCATATGTTTTGATTGTTTAGTAATCTGTAACCAAACGGCCATTTTGTGCGTTTTTAAAGAAACACAAATGCTAACGCGTTGCCAAATGGGTTCTACATTCCATAAAGACCTTAGTTCAATCTATTATATTTATTTCTTTTTATTGTAAGGTGTGAAAAATCCTTAAGAGAGAAAATCTATTGTGAAAGTGTAAGTAGCACTTAAACCATTTAAAAAAATATTTGGTTGTGAGCCATTGAAAAGTTAAGATCTTGGTCTTGAAAAAAGATTATGAGTGAAAGGTTTTCTAATCTTGTTCCCATAAAAAAAAATCGGTGTATTGGTAAGATCCCACCTATTATGAAAATCATAAGTTAATAGTGAATGTTTGAATGATGGTTCAACTAGTAGAGTAGGTGATTGTCCAAACCACTATAAACTTGATGTCTCTTTTAATCTTTATCTCATTTTATTTGAACATTTCATATTTGATATTTGTTACCAAAAATTTGAAGGTTTAAAATGATTAAATTTCTTAAAGTATCAAATATTCAATTAAAACCTAATTCACCCTCTCTTAGGTGTTATTTTAGACTTTCAATAAAATCTAATATTAAAAATGAAGATATTTGGTATTGTTTTTTGTTTTTATTTTTCAAATATTTGGAAAGAAAATATGAAAATTTTAAAAAAGTGGTTTTAAAATTTTTAGTGGATTATATCTCGAGTTATGGCTGAGACTTGGTGTAGGGTGCCTCGGATTCAATTCAAGAGCATGTTCAATGCGCTCAAGCATTTAGGCTATGACTAGGTTTGGGGTCTCGAGATTTAGTTAGGACCAAGTTCGGGGTTTGGGTCATGAATTGGGTTAGAAGGCTTAAGATTTGGTTCTAAACCATGTATAGGTGTCCAGGATCTAGACTGACACTTGGTTCGAGGTGACCAAAAGTTGGTTCGAACTAGGTTGAGAGCAATCGAGATTTAGGCTAAGACCTTGTTTGGGGTGCATAAAGTTCGGGTTAAGACCCAAACCAGAGTGCTTAGGATTCAAGTTGGGACCCCAAACCAAGATGCCTAAGAGTTTGTCATAGAAATCAAGGTTTGGTCTAGGGGGTTAAAGAGTCAACTTGAGCAATCAAGGTTTTTTTTGGGACCTAAACTAAAACGCTCAGAAGTTGGATAAGGGCCAAGTTTATAACAATTAGGGTTCGAGTTGGTCTAAGACAAAGTCTAAGGTGCTTCTAGTTATGGCTAGGCCATTATTAGGGTTTGAGATGCACTAGGTTCAAGTCAAAGGTGCTCGAGATTCGTGATCTACATCAAGGTACATATGAAAGTTGATTTGAGACGTTTGAAGTTCGGGCTAAGTTTGGTGCGGGGTATGGTTTAGGTTGGGACTAATGATGGGATTTGGATCGGGAATAAGTTCAAGTACTGGGTTTTGATCTCGATCCAAATTGTATGGTTTAAGAAGAGATTACATGTTTATTTAAGGATGTAATTATATATTTTTTATTTTTAAAAATTTATTTTTGATATTAGATCATTAAAATCATATAAAAATATATATTTTAAAATAAAAAAAATAAAAAAATATATAGTTGCAACATGTTGTGAAAAAACACCTATTACGAAGAATTAAGCCAAGACTGATTACGGGATGCTAAAGAGTTGGAGAATTGAGACTGAGCGATAGACAGACAAACCCAGCCAAGATACGAGGCAATTTTCTCGAATCGAGAAGGAAAAAATACGATGGGTGGTAGTGGTGGTGAATTGAGATACGAGATTTCACAAAACGCCTACATAAAACTAGTACTCCACTCTCTCAAGCACAAAACCTCCGCCGTCAACGGGGTTTTCGTTGGCAGTTCCTGTGACGATGTTGTCCAGATCATCGACTCTGTCCCTCTGTTCCACAACCACCTAGGTCTCCTGCCTCCTCTCGAGATCTCTCTCATCATGGTAAACAACTAGTAATCAATATTTTCTTTTTCACTTTTGGTTAATAAAAGTAAGATCCTTTGTTAATTCAATGTAATTAACATATACGTATTAGTTATAATTTGAAAAGTTCAGGTATTGATTTATACTTATGAGATGAGAATGTTGAATTTTTTTTCTAAAAAAAAGTTGGGTTTCTTGAATTGTTTGTGAATAGATAGAGGAGTATTATAGCGCTCGAGGTTTGGGTATAGTGGGTTACTTTCACGCAAATGAGAGGTCTGATGATGTGGAGCTTGGTAATGTTGCAAAGAATATTGGCGATCACATCTATCGCTACTTTCCCCAAGCTGCCATTCTTTTGGTATGTATTCTTTCTGTTGTATATGATGATGCTCTTGTCTGTTGTTTCTTGCTGGCTTTCATTTTGAACCTTTTCTATGCAGTTAGATAACAAAAAGCTTGAAGCTTTGCCAAAGGGGAAAGATGGGCTCCCTGTTATGCAGGTTAGTAGCTTTGTCTTATCCCGGTTGTGTTATTTGGAAGACATTTATGAACTGAAACATCTACTGTTTGCTGGGAACATTTAGCAAGTGGTGGTTCCATCATAAAAGAGCCTTTGGTTGGCTATGCAGTGACTGAGAAGATAAATTATGCACCAAATATTACATTATTCTACTAAAACCTTTTGAGTGGCTTTAGAACCACTGCTTTTGATATATCCACGGATAGGACTATAGTTTACGGCCACTTTGCCAAGGGGCAATGGCATGCCTATGATTTATTCTGCAACGAATGAATTAATCCAATTTATGTTGTTTTTCATGGTGTTTTATCTACTGATTTGGGCTGTTTGGGAGGGAAAGAGGGGGAGGAAACAAATCTAGAATGGAATTGGTTGTAGAATGTTACTCATCTGGCATTGGCAATGTAGGTTCAAACATCTTCGAGTTGACAGGACATCTAGTAGCATGAACTCTAGGGGAATAATAATTTATTAGTCTTAATGAGTCTCAAAAAATATTTGATTTTGATGGTTGCTGTAAGACTAATTGAAGAGCACTGAGGGGTGTCTAAAAATGCTGTTGCACATTGTGACAATGAAAGAAATGCAAATCAACGTGAAGTTTTCTGTAAGCCTACCAGTCTACTATACATAATGTCTGATGCTTTTTGCTCTCCAATTTCAATGTATGCATAACCTTGCCTGAAATTAATTTTCCCCAAGAACTCTCTCTCTCTCTCTCTCTCTCTCTCTCTCTCAATCTCAAATAGAAACATAGGCTTCCATTTCAAATTCAAATGATTTACATCAGTGTTGATAACCCCAGGCATAGTCTCTAAGAACAGTTTCTTATCCTGAGAGCTAAAGCCTAGTCTAACACATTCATGAGCCGTTTGACTTGGCATCACTACATAACCATCAAGATAAAAGAGAGGGTTGTGCTGTGTGAGAATTTGTTCTGTGTTATGGTTTATGGACAACTTGGGTCCTTGATATGTTAGTATTTGGACATTGTTTCTAGTATTAGCTATTACTTGAACATGAAGCTCTCAGTTTGCATTTGTATCTAATTTTACTAGTTTGTAATCACAAAAGGATCTAAGGAAAATTTGGTCCAATAACAATTGGGGTGTTAATTCACTAATGAGCTTAGAAATGGTCTGGTTAGAGTTAAACAAATTGGGAACTGTAGTAGGCGATTGCATTTGAATTGTTGGCAGAATTGAGTGTAGTTAATTGCATGAATGAAGATCCTATGGGGATAGTTAGTTAGATTAAGGAAGCAACATCTGTGAGAAGGGACTGTGCTGGATTGTTCTGGTAAGAAGGGAAATGGTTGTTGCACTGCTTTGAGGTGCTTGATAGAATACATGCCAAGAATAGGAATTGAAGGAACATATTGTTTATTATCAGCTAGACAGATCAGTCATAAAGAGGGAAAGGAGAACGTGATGGTTTAGGGAAAGAAGTACTGGGGAAATGGCTAGAGGGCTGTATATGTAATCATAGTGAAGTTTGAGTAATATAAACATGATACTTGGTGCAAAAGAGCAGGCATATCAGGAGATGAGCATGAATAATGTTGCTTAGTCAGTTGCAGTAGCAGGATGTCATGATTCATAACATCCTAGTTCTTGTATCACCTACGTTTGAGAATTTAATCATCATTTTGTAATGCAGTGCTAACCCACCATATAGCTGCATGCATCCATCCTTGTTCGTCTAAAGCAGCGGAGAATCTGATCTTTGGTTTGTGAGGTCTCCGACTTGTTTTCAGAAACTGTATGGAGTTGGGACTTGATTTAGTGGAGAGTTCCTGTCCAATAGAGGTATATTGAGTTGTCAATGTGGCTGCACACACCTGTGTTTGATAGGGAGGGAGTTATACCTCCAATGGGTTTTGACAGGAACTACTTGTTGCCAGGACAAGGAGCAATAAAAAACCGATTCCATTTAATTCTGGTGAATAACAGTTGGAAAAAGATCCATGTGGGAAAATTAGGTCCAAAACTGTCAACAAAATAAACTTGTGTGCCTAAGCATTTGTGACTTTGATATACTCTTTTCAGGAAAGTAGACCTTTCATTACATGAGGTACAAAGACAATGTGTTGTCTGAATCTCAATGGTGTGCATGCTGATTCTCAAAAAAGTCATGAGCCACTCCATAGGCTTCCCATTTGCAATTAGAATCCTGTAAAAGTTCCAGGGAGGCAGGCAACACACGATGTACTCTATCAATAGAGTGAATTCAATTGACAGTTATTCCTTGTTGTGCATCAATTATTACAAAATCATTTCCCACCAGGAGGCTTGTGTAATCTGCATTTCTTACTGTATGGATTCCAAAATGCAATTGCCATTGCTTCTCCTATTTCTGGAATCATCTTGCTTGTGCTCCTCTGGTTGTGACTAGCTTAAGAATTTCCCTTGTGCTCATGAATTGCGCATCATTCCTGTTTTCTGAGCATCAGAGCAGATAGTAGCATCTGTGTGAAGCTTGAAATTTCCTTGTGTTGGGGGCATCAATACTTCTCTTCAACTATCTTTTAAACTCTCATGTGATCTCTCCATTGCTGCTCTGTGGTCTGATAGGAAGTTAATGGCTCTATTGATAATAACTATAACTCTACTTACATGCCAGAATTAATTGTTTATCCATATTTAGTGATTTATATATATGTTGAAATATCAATGATCATCTGTTAAGTTACCTCTTACAGATATGCAACAAGTTACTTGTCTATGTGTTTACTGATCTAAGGTCTTTTTCATGCCATCAGCAACATGACATGTTTTTGGTGTGGTTATCTGTTTGAACTTTTCTTTTGAGATTTCATTAATTTCTTGGTTTCTCCTTTGTTAGCATTCCGACAGTTACTTTTGTGATTATTCTGTAATAGTTCACTGCTGTGTTAAAAAATTAAACAATCTCGCTCCCCTACCATAGCGCCACCATCAACTCATACCACTCACTAATTGACAGATGAACCCTAGTATGATGGTCCCATTTAAGGTTTTTTTGTCAAATTAGCACAATAAATGTTAAATATTGGCAGAATGACACTATTTGAAAAGGATCTGGTGAAATAGCACACTTTCACCTTGTCGCGCTTCTAAAGTGTGACAAGGTGAAAGTCCAATCATTTGACTCAACCGGTCGCCCCATTGGATCTAGTTGTATTAACAGGTCGACCTTTCAACATAAAAACCATTATTTAATGAACTTTTTTTTTTTCAAATATGTTTTTTGAGTCAAAATATACATCTTTGTCTTGTAAACTCAAAAATAGACTCCAATTAAAATAACAGAAAGTTATTATTCATACAGTAGTTGTCTTTTATTTTTCAATGTCAATGATGTAGTCGAGCTTGTGATAACGGGTGATTCTAAGCATTCAGGTGTGGGTTTGTCATAACTAAATGAGGATCTGCCTCAATCAGATTACGTGGATGGCCTAGCAGATGCATTTATGATTAGTGGGATAGTTCTAGGCCCAAGAGGAGGTCTGGTCGCGTTAGACCAGAATAACAGCTCAAAAAAACCATAACATTTGATTCGATCGTTGGATCGTGCTCAGATTTTTATAGGAGTTTCCAGAAGTTGTTTTCTCTATAGCAATCATTGTGTCGCTATGGGGACCCTCGAATCTCTAGATATAAAAAATCTCGCCGAGGCCTCCTGTTTTTGGCAGTTTTGAGATTTTCCTTATTATTTTCGGAATTAGTTGATCGGTTTTACTGACTGTTACAAACTGGTTGATCGGTATTCACCTTGTCGCGTTTCAGAAGCGCTACATTTACTAAATGTTGTTATTTGGAAGCTTGACAACTATCTTGTCACACTTAGGAATAATGACATTTAGTAAAAGTAAATGCTGCGCTTTTGAAACGCGACAAGGTGAAAGTGTGTTGTTTCGCCATAATGTTTTCAAACGGTGTTATTCCATCAATTTTTTATGTTTAGTTTGCTAATTGCCCAATTTACTCCCATTTAATGAATTTTCAGTCAAGCGTCTAAGTACATTTGTTCCCTTCTTGTACTAGCTTTATACAAGGGATGCATCCAAGAACTGGAAGCTAGCTGGATCAGATGGAGGCTGCCGATTGACAACTAAGGAACCAGCTGCAAATGCTGTTCTATTGGATTATATTTCATCCAAGAAGTGGGACGATGTGGTAGACTTTGATGACCACCTTGATGACATTACCAAGTAAGCATCATATGCATGTGTGAGTGTGAGTGTGAGTGAATGGTGTCTTCTGTTTTCATATACATGCAGACAAGTTTAGCATCAGGCACTGCTTTGCACCTTATTTATTCATAGAAATCATATCAGCAATTTGTTTTTGTATTTGCAGGGACTGGCTGAATCCAGAACTCTTCAAGTAAGGTTGGCCCCAGCCGTGCAAGTAGACCAGACGAAATTTAAATGTTAATGATTTGGATGAGCATTGGGCTCGTGGTTGCCATTAATAAGAAAATTTTGCAGTGATATATCTGTGTTAAATGGTGAAGTTTCCCAGATAAGGAACATGATATTTTCTTCTGAGAAGTATTGCTGTGTTGAAGTTCAGAGTTTTGAAAGTGGAATAGCTGCCCCTCTCCATAAATACATCACTACTATCTGTTTAATCTCTAATTTTCCTCGTCAAATAGACTGGATATGTAGTTTGCTAGGTGATTCCCATAGAGTTCTTGTATTGATGCTATATCATGTGATCTGTTCTTTTAATTGAAGCTCGTTGTGCGATCTTGAGGGCAAAGCATTAGCCTTCATACAATTTAATTCAAAAGGAATATTTGTATTGGAGAGGTAAGGCTAGAAAAAGGGCCAATTAGTATGCTAGTAGTCGATGTGGGGTAGTGTCTCCCACCACCTCATCTCAATTATATGTTTTTCGGAAGTTAGCTATAGCACTCCAATCACTTGAGCAATCTTGTCAAAAAAAATATATATAATAATAACTCTAAAAATCTTATAATTTTACAAATTAATATGTATTTAATGTGTCAAATTAAAACTTGAAAACTAGTAAAATTAATATCGAATTGATTTTACGAGTTTGAAAAAAATATAAAATTGTGCATTCTGGTAATATGTTCCTTAATATTTTTATTGTTTTAAATTTATATTATGCAAAACTTGTGCAATTTGATAATCAAGAGCTTAATTTTGATTATAATTATTATAATTTTTTTAATGATACAAGTTATTTGTGGATTTTATTTTCGTAAAATTAAAATATTTATTCATTCTTCATAATTTCTTATGTAAACTATTAACATATCAATTGATATATTATTCTGTTTTAGCAGGCAAATATATAGAATAAAAGTTGTAAATTAGCATGCTTGACCCTTGGAGTAATTGATGTTAAATGATCTATCAAAATTTGAAGGGACTCGTTTATTGTAAATGACGAAGTAAGTGGGTTGATTTGTCCAAGTAGAGGAATCAATGTGAATAAAATAAAGGTGTTTGGATTTTTCTATTGTTTATTTTATTTTTATTTTTATTGTGTTATATTATTAATTATTACTTGATTGAAATTGTTAATATATAATTAGTTAAAGTATTTTACTTATAATTTTATACTTTTATGATTCGAATTTATATTATATATTTTATGTCATGTAAAAAAAATATTTTTGACAACATTTGCACCCGATAAAGGCAAGCCTCAGGAAATACTATTTGACGTGGCTATTGCCAAAGCCTTGCTGTGGATAGCTTTGACGAAGAACCCGTATGATTACGTGGTAGCGTCTACGTTTCCTGCAGTTTCATTTTGCAAGCTATTTGGTTAATTAAACAAACACTTGTTACTGTTCATGGATCCCACGGTTTGCTGCGTTTGAAACACAAGAAAAAGGGAAGCAAGCAGGAGCTGCTTCTTGCGCGGCAAAATGCTAAACCGTGCTCTACTGGGTTTTTTCTCTCGAAAAACCAATGCAGTTAATTGATTTCACTCGCACTGTTCACTGTTCACGTGAACAACAATTTTTTCTTGTTTTTTTTTTAAATTAGTTTAAGGTGAATTAAATTTACTCGTACTGTAATCTCAATTTTATTCCTAATAATATTTTATCTAATTTTGTAGTTCTTGTCGGATGAATTTTGTACGTAATGGAATTGTAGATGGTTTAATGGAACAATAAAAAAAAATTTATAATAAATATGATTTATTTCATGATGTAATAGCAATAGTTAAATTCACAATATTTAAATTAAAAACCATCAATATTAATATATTTTTTTAAAATTATTTTATAACCTCAATTTCAAAAGTATTTTTAACCAAACAAATTAAACTATTTTTTCTTCAACCTCAATTTCAACCACAGTTTTAACCAAATACTTATTTTTTCAAACCAACCTCAACTAAAAGCACTTTTTATAAAACAATTTTTTTCAAATCACAACCACAACAGCTACTATAATACCAAACACTTTCAACAGTTAGTAATGAAGAATGAATAGGAGATAGCATTGCCTGATGTGGAATATAATCAATCAAATTAAGATTTCGAAGGCTTAAATTTTGTGAGGAATTAACATAGGTGTTCGGGTTAACTTATATGTATCTCGACTAATCTTATATATTCTAAAATTAACAATTATATAAGTATCCATTAACTTTAAAATTTGTAAAACTCAAATTAATAATTTTTAAAAATAAGTCTTTTAAGAAAATTTTGATCTTAACATGATATATATATAAACTGAAAGTGGAGAAGCAAATGATGTCCTCTTCCTCTCTATCTTCTTCCATATATATAAACTGAAAGTGGAGAAGGAAATGATGTCCTCTTCCTCTCTATCTTCTTCCATTCACTGCTTCCCACCACCTTCCCCCACTTTCCAAAACCTCAAAAATAATGATCGCCTGATCCACAATTTCAACACTCCACTTGAGCTAAAACAACTCCATGCCCGCCTTATCAAAACCAACACTCCTCTCTCTATCCTCCCTTTAACCAAAGTTGCTTTTGTTTGTGCTCTCTCCCCTTCCTTCTCTTATGCCCACCAAATCTTTTCTCATCTCCTTGAAATACCTCAAACTTCCATTTGGAATTCTTGTTTAATACGTTTTGCTGAGGGTGATTGCCCTTCTAATGCCCTTTTGTTGTTTTATCAAATGCGTTTGTTTGATGTCTTGCCTGATACTTTCACTTGTTCTTTTGTCCTAAAAGCGTGTCTGAAACTATCTGATGTTGTGAATGGTAAAATCATTCATGGGATTTTTCAGAAGCTTGGGTTTGGCTCAAATTTGTTCTTGCAAAATATGATCTTGAATTTGTATGGTCTGTGTGGGGAGATGGGTGATGCTATGTTGTTGTTTGAGAAAATGCCGCAACGAGATGCTGTTACTTGGAATATAGTGATAGCCCAGTTGGTCAAGAGGGGAGATATTGATGGTGCTTATGGCTTTTTCTTGAGGATGCCTAACAAGAATGTTAGGTCATGGACTTCGATGATTTCGGGTTTTGTTCAGTGTGGCAAACCTGATGAGGCTATTGATTTGTTTATGAAGTTGGAAGATGAAGCGGTGAGGCCGAATGAGGTGACTGTTGTTTCTGTTCTTGCAGCTTGTGCTGATCTAGGTGATCTAGATCTTGGGAGGAGTGTTCATGAATACTCGACAAAAAGTGGGTTTAAGAGAAATGTTCATGTTTGTAATACCTTGATTGATATGTATGTCAAATGTGGATGCTTGGAGAATGCCAGAAGCGTTTTTTATGAAATGGAAGAACGGACTGTGGTGTCATGGTCAGCAATGATTGCTGGGCTTGCAATGCATGGACAAGCAGAGGAAGCTCTGTGTCTTTTCTCTGAGATGATCAAACTAGGTGTGAAGCCTAATGGGGTTACTTTTATTGGGCTATTGCATGCATGTAGCCACATGGGATTGATTGATGAGGGTCGTAGGTTTTTTGCTAGTATGACTGCGGATTATGGTGTAATTCCACAGATTGAGCATTATGGTTGCGTGGTTGACCTTTTTAGTAGGGCAGGGCTTCTTGAAGAGGCTCACGAGTTTATCTTGAGCATGCCTATTAAGCCAAATGGAGTGGTGTGGGGGGCTCTCCTTGGTGGGTGCAAAGTTCACAAAAACATTGATTTGGCTGAGGAAGCAATAAAACACCTTTCTGAATTGGATCCTCTTAATGATGGGTACTATGTGGTTATATCAAACATTTATGCAGAAGCAGAACGATGGGAAGACGCAGCAAGGGTGAGGAAGTTGATGAAAGATCGAGGGGTGAAGAAGACAAGTGGGTGGAGTTCAATCACTGTTAATGGAGTGGTTCATGAGTTTGTTGCTGGAGATCAGACACACCCTCAGGCTGAGGATATATGCAAGATATGGGACAAACTACTGGTCAAAATGAAGCGTAGAGGATATGCACCTAAGACATCTGTTGTTCTGTTGGACATGGAAGAGAAAGAGAAGGAGAAGTTTTTGTATCGTCACAGTGAGAAATTAGCTGTGGTTTTTGGGTTAATGACCACGCCAGAGGGAACACCCATCAGGATTATGAAAAATCTCCGTGTTTGTGAGGACTGCCATGCTGCCTTGAAAATCATATCAGGTATTGTCAGTCGAGAGATAATTGTACGTGACAGAAACCGTTTCCATTGTTTTAGAGATGGCCAGTGTTCTTGTAGGGATTTTTGGTAATTTATCGATGGCAACAAAGTTTTGTCAAATTGCAATGTCACAGTTGGCTGCAAATTTAATCATCTTTTCCACACTTTTTGGTTAGAACTTTAGGCAATTGTGTCTTGAAGTTGTGAAGAGAGAAGCAAGTTGAACCAAATAGTACTCGGTTAATGCCAATTTTTGCCTGGGTTGTCATATGTTTTGGGTAAATATTGTCCTTCCGTTGTCCTTTGATTAAACCTTCTTTTTTTAAAAAAAAAATCAATTTTGAGCTCACATTTTTTATATATGCTAAAAAAATTCAATTTACTTTAAAAAAAAATTGAGATTAAGAAGCTATTTAAGTTTTTTTTTTAATAACAAAATTTTAAAAAAAATATTAAGATATTTTGGAATTGTCCCAAATTTTATTAGGGTCCAAATTAAAATATTTGCAAACATTTGAAAAATAGGTTAATTTTTTAAACTGCAAAGTTTTGAAAATCACACTGAAATTACTTGTATAAATTCATATGAAATCATTGGCACTCAAGAACAATTTGAGATAATTTGGCTTGTTTTCTATTTTTATAATTTGTTAAATTGTTTTTTTTTAATTTATATTTTTCAACTTCAAAAAAATTCAAATTATTTATGAAAATGGATTGAATTTTCATTAATATTTATAAAAGATTTCAATGACAAATACCAAAATATGAATTATGTTAAAAGAGTTTTTTTTATTATTAATTTTAATGGTCAAAACCAAATAACAATTATCTAAAATATAATGATTCAAGAATAAAACTGATTAAATTAATTAATAATAGTATAACCTCGAGGAGACACCACAAATTATCTAACATATTATTTGATGAAACCTTTTTTAGAAAAAAAAATCAATTTTTAATATTTAGAGCTAATTAATATATGCTATCAAAAATTCAATTTACATTAAAAAAAAATTTAGATTAAGAAGCATTTTTTTATTTTTTTCTTAAATATAAAATATTAACAAAATGGAAAAAATAGAATTTATTTTGGAATGGTTCCAAATTTTGTTGGGTTCTATGAAAATCATATAAATTTATTTGTTTTATCTTAGTAAGATTTGTTGACCTTTAGGCCACACATTTATGTTTTTATATATTTTTATGATAACAATAAAATAAAAATCAGACTAATAATATGTTTGGTTGAGAATAAATATTAAACAGGTTTTATACAAAGATCAAATCAATAAGTATGAAAAATTTCACGAAGAAATCAATCAAGAAGTCCAAAAAAAAAAAACAAAGTGAAGGCTTATAATTTAAGTGTTCATTTTAGTGTTTTATGTAAAATTGTATATCTCATATTCATAGCACAATTAAAACGAATGTACACACTTCACTTTGCATACATTTAAAAGGATTGATTAAAAACCTGATAAGCGATTCTAAGAATTCACCTAGATTAAAACTGATAAATCTAATATTCTACATAAACCAGTAGACCTTTTGGTGATACCAAATGAATTGGTCGACCGTTTATTTATCAATAATGAACACATGAGAATTTTATAGGAATCGGTCAATCGATTGGCTTGACCAATCTAAACCGTTCAATCGTTTCAGTCGTCAATGGGACTTTAATGACTATAAACGACTAGTTTTTACAAGAAATATAGCTTTTATAATTGTAAATTTTTTTTTTAAAAAATCCAAATATATATCATATACAAGCTATTTTAAGAGCAAAACAACTTCAAAATCATCAATCATTAATTATACTCATATTTGTGCAATTAAGCCTTCATAAACATTGTCATTCTCAATACACTTAAACATTTTCTAATCATATAAGTGTTATCTATTGAGATGTAAAGATACTTGAGAAATAGGGAAAAACTCTTGGCATTGATGAGGTATTTTCATCAAGAGAAAATCTTGAAGAGGATATATCTTTAAGTAGAAGAAAAATCTTGAACATGGAACATCTTCAAGTAGTGTAAAATCTTGGTGTAGATTCATCAAGTTGTTATTGTACTCAAATATGGTTTGGCACTTAAGGTGTGAATATAGACTTCCTAAATCACGTTAAAAATCGAGTTTACAAATTCTCTCCTTTACCTATTTATTTTAAGAACTTTAATTATATTTTTTTTTATTATTGTGTTTATTTGAATTAATTTTTATTATTTGTTAATATTAGTGATACACTTAATTCACCCCCTCTTAGATGTTATAGTTGTCTTAAATCCTACAACAACATTTAGCATCAAAGCTTAAACTATTATTTATCTATAATCACTAGCTATAATCTCTAAAATGAATGATCATCTATCTCTAGGAAACCTTTCTTTGATGGTAATGATTATGCTTATTGGAAAGCTAGAACTATCATTTATCTTCAATCTATTAACTATGATTTATGATTATCCATAGAGAATGGTCCTCATAAACCAATTAAAATTAAAGGTTTTAACTAACCAAGTTAAAAAATCTAAAATCAATATGTTAGTTCATGAATATGAATTATTCAAAATGTTTCCTAGTGAATCTATAACCAGTATGTTTACTAGAATGACTACAATAACTAATAGTTTGGATGCTCTTGGTAGGACTTATATTAAGGCCAAAATTATAAGCAAAATTCTTAGGTCCCTATTGAAAAATTATGAAGAAAAGGTGACGGTTGTTCGAGAAGCCAAGGATCTCACTAAACTTCTATTGGAAGAGCTTATTGGTTCTTTGATGACACATGAAATTGCAATAGAGAAACAAGAACAATAAGAAAAGCCAAAGAAGGATTTGGCATTCAAAATTGTTCATTATGTTGAAGTTAATGATGATGATGAAAATGATGATACAGACATTGGAGAGGACATTGCTCTAATTACAAAGCAATTTTGAAATTTTCTAAGAAAAAAATAAGGGAATAGAAGATTCTCAAACTTCAAGAGGGATGAAAACAAGAAAGAATTAAGCAAGGAAGTTCTTAAATGTTACTAATGTAACAAAACAGGACACATCAAGGTAGATTGTCCACTTATTCAAAACAAAAGGCAGAACCATCATCATAAAAAAAAAAAAAAAAAGCAATGAAATCCATATGGAGTGATGATTCAGACTTTAGTTCAAGTGATAAAGAATAGCACGTTACAAACATGCGCTTCAAAACAATTGAAAGCAAAAATAAGGTACAATCTTTAGATGATGAATCTAACCCTACCTACAATGAATTGCATGATGCATTTGAATCTTTATATGATGAATTTAAAAAAGTCAAGTTCAAAATATAATATATTGAAATAGAACTATGCATGATTACTTGTTGGAAAAAAAAACTTTGGAAAATAAAGCTTGTATTTTCATTGATAATATTGATAAGGTGAATCAATTTGAGAGTGAAAATAAATCCTTAAAAGAAAAGGTAGACAAGTTGAACACTACCTTAGCTAAATTCATATAAGGCTCTAAGATTTTAGAAACCATGCTTTCTAGCCAAATATGTTTTTTTTTTTTTAAATAGGTTTAGGTTACTAACCTAAAAAGAATTAAAAGTTAATAAAAAAATATTTTGTTAAAGCCAAACAATCATATGAACCTAACCATAAGTGCAATTATTGTAGAGTTATAGGTCATTTGATTTATGCATGTCCTATTAAGAAGGACAAAGTTTGTAATATAACTTGGGTTCCAAAAGGAACCACTTCTAACCACAAAAGTTCTAAGAAGGTATGGGTATCAAAAGCTTCATCTTGATTTTTGTATGTAGTAATCAAAAGAGTTTAGGGAGTGGTTTTTAAATAGTGTTTACTCAAGGTATATGATTGGAGATGATTTATTGTTTTCAAGCATTACCAAAATTAATGGAGAAAATGTCACTTTTAGAGACAACTCAAAAGGTAAAATCATTAGAGTTGGTAATATTGGAGGGAAATCTTCACCTTTAATTAAAAATGTATTTCTTGTTAATAGCTTAAAACATAATTTGTTTAGTATTATTCAATTATGTTATAAAGGCTATAAGATTTTTTTACCATGCATGTTGTTTCACTCTTGAGAATGACAAATTAATCTATGTAGGACATAGAAAAGGCAATGCCTACAAAATTAAGATTAATGCATGCATGAGGATACAAATTTGTCTTATTTCTAACATTAATAATAGTTTTTTTTTTATAGAAGACTATGTCATTTAAACATGAATATTATTTCTAAACTATTTAAAAATGATCTAATTAAAGATCTTCCTCGTATAGCCTTTAAAAAAGAAGAAGTTAAATGATGCTTGTCAAATAGACAAACAGGTGAAAACTATTCATCTAAAAGCAAGAATCACATCTCAATCGAAAAACCTTTAGAATTTTTACACATTGATCTATTTAGACCAGCTAGAACTAGAAGTATAAATGGAAATAGATTCGTGTTTATGATTATTAATGACTTAACTAGATATACATGGATTTTATTTTTAAAATCAAAAGATAAAACTATTTATGAATTTGTAAAGTTTTCAAAGAAGGTTGAAAATAAAAAAGGTTTTTCCATCATAAACATAAGGAATGATCATAGGGGTGAATTTATAAGTGATTTTTTTGTATTGTTTTGTGAAGAAAAATGATACCACCATGATTTTTCAACACCTATAACTCCCCAACAAAATGGGGTTATGGAAAAAAAAATCGGTCTCTTCAAGAAATTGCAAGAACAATGTTAAATTAATGAATTTGATACTCCTAAAGTTTTTTTGCTAGAAGCTGTAAACACCTCTTGGTATGTTTTAAATCATGTTACCTTAATACTGGAGTTGAAAAAGGACTCTTTATGAGCTTTGTAGAGGGAGGAAACCCAACATCTCATGTTTCGAAAAACTTTGTTCAAATATTTTATTCTCGACACCAAGGATAATTTAGACAAATTTGATTCAAGGTCCATTTGGAATTTTTCTTGGTTTTACTCCTTAAGCAAAGCATATAAAGTTTACAATAATAAAACACTTTGTCTTGAAGAATCCATGCATATTGCCTTTGAGGAAACTCAAAATGAAAAAAAATATTGAGATTTTAGATGACATTAATAAAAGCGTTCAACATTTGAGTCTTAATTATAAGACTCTCGTAGAGGCTAATAATGAAGGAATGGACAAAGACCAACCAAGCACAAACAATCAATAAAAAATGGTAAGTAACTCTTTTTTGCCTCTAAAGGAGCTAAGGTATGTAAGCTCTCCCCCTTTTGAGTGAATTATTGGTAATCCTTTTTAAGTTACTAAAACTGGAGTATCTCTTAGAAACATAAGTGGTCATTATGCATTTATTTATCATATAGAGCCTAAATCATTTCTAGAAGTCAAAGAGGATGAAAAATGGATTTTATCTATGCAAGATGAGTTAAACTAATTTGAAAGAAATAATGTTTGGGAATTGTTCTATAAACCTAACAACCATTCAATTACTAGAACTAAGTGTGTGTTTAGAAATAAAGCTGATGAACATGGGATAATAGTAAGAAACAAAGTTAATCTAGTTGCCAAAGAATATAATCAAGAAGAAGCTATTGATTATGAAGAAACATTTGTACTGGTAGTTATACTAGAATCAATAAGGATGTTTTTAGCATATGCTTGTCACGCCAACTTTACACTTTTCCAAATGGATGTTTTTTTCATGGAAGAAGTGAATGTAAAGTTGAGGTGTGAATGTAGACTTGTTAAACCACGTTAAAAATTGAGTTTGTAAATTATTTCCCTTACCTATTTACTTTAAACATTTTAATTATATTATTGGTTATTATATTTATTTGAATTAATTTGCATTATTTATTAATATTAGTGACACACTTAATTTGCCTTAATCCTAGAATAACAAAACTCTCAAAATATTTGCAAGCATTTGAAAAAAAAGGTTAATTTTTAAAATCATATATGCAAAGTTTTGAGAATCACACTAAAATTACTTATATAAATTCATTTGCGTCATTGGTACTCCAAAAAAATAATTGATATAATTTTAGTATGTTTTCTATTTTTCTATAATTTATTGCATTTTCATTGTTTAGAACATTAAAAAAAATGCTTTTTAACTTTCAAAACTTTTGAAATTATTTATGAAAATGGATTGAATTTTCAATAATATCTATAAAAAAATCTCAATGACAAATACCAAAATAATGAATTTTTTAAAAGATATTTTTTTATTAATTTTAATGGTCAAATCAAATAAAAAGATAGTATTTATCTAAAATATAATAATTCAAAAATAAAATTGATCAAAGATTAATTAATAATAGTATAATAACCTCAAGCGACACCAGAAAAAAAAAATGCCATTATACAAATGTGCCTCGCACGACCCAGAATATTGAAGACTCAGCCATGGCAGAAGCAAAGAGAGCTGCCTGCCTACGCTATGCAATCGAATATGCTCCAGGTGGCTTGACACAGTTTGCTATTTTGAAGGAGCTGCTCTTGATGGCATCAGGACTGTACAAAATGAGAGTGACGACTGTTTGTGCAGGAGCATGAGTGCTTCAGTATCCTTTTTGGAAACATTCATAGAGAAGCTAACATAATTTGCAATGCACCACACAGCGGCCAGCATTTGTAAATTTATTAACAAGATTCAAAGCAACAGCAACGAAATGGAACAAAGAAAACAGGGATTGAAAGGGAGAACGTAGTTAAAAGTTTACAGAACAAGGGTAGAGAAATGGGGGAATTTCTATAGTTTCCTTGCGCAAATTCCTATAGTTTAAAAGATGTAGAATTTCACAATCTTCTTAGAGAACGGGGCATCCCTTGACCTTGATCCCTGGTGCTGTAGGACATTTCGCCAATGGACAATGGTCAGAATTGTCAGCACCCCACCAAGCTGGGCCATAGATATCCTTGGATTGAAGGCTAAAATAAAGGATAACTCCCAAGAAGGCAACACCAGCATCCAAAGCAGCTGATAAGATGTAGGTGTGCTTAGCCCACCATCCCTTGTACCTCCTGTAAATAATGTAGTTGAAGATAAATCCAACAGATGCCCAAGACCAGTAGTGCACGGTTTTTGCTGTTGGCATGGGTGCTGTGGCACTAAGGATAAGGGGGATGTGAATCAACTTGATCCATTTTTTCTCAGGGAATTTGCGCTCGAGAAACCACTTTGGAATTGGGGCAAGGAAACCAACGAGGAACCACCAGTTCTGCTCCGGGTAGACTCCCTTGTCTGTGAACATTCTGAGAGGTCCTACTACTCCCCAGATGATTGAAGCATTGTAGAAGACTTCGCTTCCAGGACAGGTCCACGGACTCCCATCAGGAAGCAAGTCTGGATTGCAGATGTTTTCAACAGATGAGAGAAGCCACCATGCTGTGGCAAAGTAAACAGAGGAAGAAACTACTGTTCCAACTAGCTGTAGACACAATAAAACCAAGTTAGTATCCTATATCCAAATGAAATAGACTAGTTAGAGGGTGGTCAGCATAAAGATTTACCTGTACAATGAACATAGATTTGGGGGGGATCTTCATATAGTGCCCTATTTTGAAGTCACCGAGAAAACTGAGTGCTTGTGTCATGCTAATGTAGCCATACGTCTTGAAAGCCACGTTAGCAAGAGGCTTCCCTGGGTACATGTACCCAATAACCAATTCTGTGATCACATTTAGTCCGATTTGCTGCATAGATGTTTACACAGTTCATGAGTGATGGTGTGTGTGTGTGTGTGTGTCTATTGCTTCCCAAAAGACAAGATCATACCATGTTTGTTGTCGCCTGAACGACTCCAACGGGTAAGGTGAATATTAGAGCAATGAAACAGGCTAGGAGAAGTCCCCACCAAGGAAGCTGAAGCTGTCGGTCAAAACCTTCCACAGCCAGAAGCGAAAGAGCCAGTGATATAACCAAGATAACAGTAAACCACCATTGAGGAACTACTGCATAGTTCTTCTTCATAATTCTTGTGTGCACATCACTAAACTCGTCTTTCACTGCAGTTGTCGTCTTCTTCCACATTTTTATGATATTTCTGCTCAAAAGAAAATTCTATATCAAAACAAACAAACAAAAAACAATTAATTAGGCTGGAATTAAATAAAATTAATGTTGAGGAAGATGGCGTACTTTCCGTCAAAAAGAGCAACATGAGTAAGGGTAGCTGTTAGAGATGCAAAACTCAATCCATATAAGAAGGCGAAGAAGATACTTAAATAGAGTTTGCTGTAATTCTCATATTCCGCTAGATTAAGGTCGAATGTTTTCTCATTAAGAACACGGGTAATGTTGAATATCTGACCATCTTCATCAAAAGTGTGAGAGGTAAATATGGGAAATCGCTTGGCTTCACGAAAGTTAGACCAGTATGCTATGGGGACAAGGACATACATAACCAAGATGAAACCAACCATAGTATTGGCAATGGCAAAGAAAGGGTAAGCTAGAGGAGTTCCCAAGAAAGAGGCAACAGTCGCCCAGTCAAGACCAAAGGAGCCAATTCCAAGACCATTTAACCCTGCACCGATCTGTTGAGCGGTGATCGAGCGCTTCCATATCCAGCAAACAAAGGAGAGAGCTGATAGTGAAGGGAAAAAGTGGCCAGGAACAATATAGTAAGCAAAGCTTGCAACGAAGACAATGGCAAAGAATTGCAGCCTTGTACGTTCTCCCTTTTTTCTCCTTTCCTTCTCGTGCAATGCCCTGCAGTTTGCATAAATATATATGCACCATTACACCAGTGTTTAATTAACAGACTTTCCATACAAGTCTTTTCAATACAAGGGAAGAAAGATATAGAGAGATCGCAGTAGTACATGCCTGAATAGAGAGACTTGGACAAGGGTTGCAGGCCACCACATGTAAGGCGAATCCACGAGAATTTTTCTGAACATGCCAGCCCATCCATAACCAAGCAACTTGCATCAAGTGCCACGAAACATTATAAGATAGATAGAAAACATTTCTTGACATGTATGTATGTATGTATGTCTGTGTGTGTATATCTGTGTGTGTATGTCTGTGTGTGTATATCTGTGTGTGTGTTGCATGAATAAAAATTAAAATCCAAATTATATATGTTATACCTGAGTGGTTTGTGCTAGCAACATAGCAGCGACAGGATGAAGCCCTTTGTGGTAGAAGGCTTTCGTAATTGTAATAATGTACACTGCATATACACCACCAGCTCCACAGTTGGCAAATATGGTGATCAATACATGTTCTTTCATGCTGAAAGGCCCTGGATTCAATGAAAATGACCATTTTGTAAAAGGGATCGAGACTTGTTTCTTTGGGAGTTTTGCAGCCATGAACTTTCCTATGGGGAGAACAAGAATCTGTATTGTAACTGAACCGATAGATAGCTGATTAGAACGATACTGGAAGAATTGATTCACAAAGGAAAGAAGGATGCACGCTGCCAACCCAAGAACCCATGTTCGAACTGTCAGGACTGCCTGCGTGGGGTCATCGGTGATTGGAACTGTGAGCCTGACTTCCTCAATTGGATTATCGTTCCCTTCTTCATCTTCTACATAAACAAGCCATAAAATATTATTCATTACAAACTGTACCTGGCTTAACCATGCATGCTAAAAACAATTAAATGCTTCCATAGCAAGCATCTTCTTTCAGATTTTTGCACGTAATTGTTGATATATTCAGAGTTGTTCTAATCTCCTCTCTTTCATAAAGTCAAGGTACATAAATAATTTTTATGATGGATTTCTTCTTCATGTAAAAAGAGAAGCCTGCAACTTCTTGTTTAACTAATAATTTATCATACACGCATCCACAAAACAAGGCTAAAACTGCATGATTTGATCATCTATACAAGTATATTTGAGACAAGAGCTGATGAACAGATGCATTGAACCAATATTTGAGAGAGAAGAGGAGATGTACATGGTAGATTACCTGCTTTGTCGATTTCGAAATGATGCTTCTCATGATCATCAGGCAAATTTCTCATCTCTCCTTGATTATGTTTGCTGGGAGGGAGAGGAAGAGGATAGTCCAAGGCTCCTAGCAAATCAATTCAAACCTGTTTATACAGATTCTCCAAAATGCCTTGCCTATTCTGTAATAACAATTCATTCACATCCCGCTCTGATTTTCTTTCCTTATGTACTCATGCATGCCATAACTGTACACGAACAGGAAATGAATCGTGCATCATTTTCTGACCATATTCTTCTTCTTCTCTTAAATAGGGTAATCGATGTATAGTAATAATAATAACTGAGAACTGGGCCACCCAGGATTTACCTGCTTTGAAGGATGAAATTTCCACTGTGTATATGTTCTTAGCTTGCACCAGTAGAGATATAATTAAAGCGCTAGCCGTAAATACACGAGGTAATATGAATACAAACACACTAACATACACTGCACCGCTATTATAACAAGGCACGCGCGCAAACACAATTTTGTAGTTTATTTTATCTTAAAATGGATCCCCGTCCCATCTACATTAATTATTTACCTTTTTCACATTGTCTTCATGTTGACTATAAGCTTGGACATTTTTTCAAAAAGATAATTATTTGGGCTGGCTGAAAACCCTATTTCAGTATTAATTCCACCGCTATTTGCTATTGCGTTTTAAATGAAGGGTGGTAAAAATTTAAAAAAATATTAAATTATTTTTTTACCTTCGTTTTGATTCATTGATATTAAAAATAATTTTAAAAAAATAAAAAAAAATATTATTAAAAATAACTATTATTATACTTTTAAATATTTTTTAAAAGAATATAATTTAAGTTGGTTGTGTAAAAAAATATGGAATAAAGAGATTATTAGGATAGGAACATGACAGCAAATCAAGAGGAAGCAAAAATGGAAAAAATATATTTGCAATTTGACAGAATGTGTAAAACTAATAGTAAATATCTTTGTAAGTGGATGGATATCTTTCCATTTAATAGTTTTAAATAATAGATATATTCTGTCATTGTGATTTAATTTTTTGTTTCCTCTCCAATATTGTTGCCTCTAATTTCTCCTTTTTTTTTTACATTGATAATATTTCTTTCCATTTAATAGTTTTAAATGATAGTTTATTGTTGACTTTTTTTATTATTTTTTTTATTTTTATTATTCTCAAACTGCTATAACTTCTAGAAGCAAGTGTTTTTAAAGTATATGATTTAGGTTATCTTTGAGAATTTGGTTGAAACTGTATTAAAAATTTAGATTTTTTTTATTTAAAATTATTTTTTTTATGTTTTTAAATTTTTTTAATATGTTGATGTCAAAAATAATTTTTAACAAATAAAAAAGTATCATTTTGATGTATTTCTAAACGAAAAACACTTCCAACCGCTACCGCATTCTCTCACACACCCTAAAAAAATTAGGATTAAGAATTGTTTTTTATTTGAAAGTAAAGGTGTCCTTTAACCAAGGGTCAACCAAGATTGAGTTACATCTCCAAGTAATTTTAGATGGTTTTTAGAAGTTTTGTAAATGTTGTTTTCTAAAGTATTTTTTATTTAAAAATACATCAAAATAATATTTTTTAAAAATTTTAAAAATAATTATTGATATTAATACATCAAATCAATAATAAAAAAAAAAGTTCACCCCTTCATTTGGTACCAAACAGGGGCTTAAAGGCCCATCCAAATATTAATTAATTTGATGTTTTGGATAAATTTAATAAAAAAAATTCAGGATGTTGGCTCTAATTAAGGTTTAAATCTATAAAATCAAAGAAACACACCTCTCCTACCATCAAACCAATCTCAAAGAGTTGCCGTGAAGAGAATATGGAAATAAATATTATTAGGATAGAAAAATAATATGTAATAGTTACGAAGACATGGAAATGGAAATATAATTCTTTTTATTCGACTCCTCGATCCATCTTGCCGGTCAACTAATAATGAATTTAATAAATTCTCCTAGATGTCGGCTCCAAGATTGTCAAGGAAGGCTTGAAAGGAGGTAACCTCCTTCACCATCGGGCAACCTTTAAGGCAAAATTGGAATGTAATGAAAGTAGATAGGGATATGGCAAGGTTGTCAAGGAAGGCTTGAAAGGAGGTAATCTCCTTCCCCATCGGGCAACCTTTAAGGCAAAATTGGAATGTAATGAAAGTAGATAGGGATATGGCAAGGTTGTCAAGGTTGTCAAGGAAGGCTTGAAAGGAGGTAATCTCCTTCCCCATCGGGCAACCTTTAAGGCAAAATTGGAATGTAATGAAAGTAGATAAGGATATGGCAAGGTTGTCAAAAAAATACTTGCACGATTAAAAATATAATATAAATTTGGATTGTAAACTAATTGTAAAATCATAAATATTTTTATTAACTAATTATATATTAATAATTCTAGTTAAGAAATTAAATTACATTAAAATCTGATAAAATGATTTAATAATATTATCATCAATGAGTGATCTAAATAAAATGAGAGATATGGATAATATGAATCAATAAATTAATGACATAAAGAAATTAAAAGTCTCAGAATAAAATTTCTCAATACAGGAGAATAACTGAAAGATAGGAAGCACACATAAACCTAGTGACAACTTGGTTTTTCCCATCACAATAAATCTTGAAAAATCCCTTTTAGGTTGCAAGCTAATGAGTTTAAATTAGTGATTAATTAACATAAATTTAATGATGAAATAAACCCCTAAACAATGTCTAATGCGCTAGAAAAAAATTCAAAATAAAAATAATTGTTTAAAATTAAATAAAAAAATAGAATAATAAAAAAAATTCTTCATGTTAAAATTTCTCCATGTAGCCTGAATCTCCAATTTTTGCATATTCTTGGCAGATTTGAGTCCTGATTTTAAACATGTCGTTCTCTCTCATTTTAATGAATTATTGGACCTACTATATATAGTTGGAAAGTTTCAGATATCTAGTTTCTATACCAACTTTAATCGAAGCAAAATTCTATCGGTAGCTCTAGATATGTCACAAACAGTACACGAATGTCTTGTTTGACATATTTGACAATAATAGTTTACTAACTTTGACTTTCTGAATATTATGTTTCCTAACTCTATTTGATCTGAAAATTTACCACAATATATGTTTATGTATTTAATATTTCCCTGTAAAATTTCAGCTTTATCCAATATATGGTTTGAAAGATATGCTTAATCTCGCAAAACTAGTCAGCAGACATTTTAAGGTCAAATTTGAACTTGACTTGGTTCATATCACAAATTTAGTAAACTTGTAAAATCAGATCGAGTTTATTGATTTTACCGATTTTGCATAAGTTAAGTCCGATTTTACTAGTTTTGAGTTTTTAGTTCGATTTAACACGTTAGATATATGTTAACTCGTGATTTTAACAACATTGGTATAGGGCACCCACGGTTAACAAAATGAGTATTCAAAATGAGTAAAATTATATATTTGATATTTTGTCTACATTGGATAAATAGTTTCACACACTAGATTCGGAGTTCATTGACAACAAACTGAACCATCAATCCCAACACGCGTCACTCTAGAAGAAATAGAATACGGTAGAGCTTCTAACAACATGAACGATAAGCATTTTTGGATATTGGGAGACGACGCTCAAAGTGAGTGGTTGCTTCCCACGTGCCTTCTAATGTCCTACACATGCCTGTCTTTTTTTTTGTTTTTCATCTTATTTAGTCAAATACTAAATTTTCCCTCAACTAACTTAATAATAACAGAAAATCATTATGAAAAAGATGAAAAAACCCCATTGACTCTAGTTTTTTAATTTTTTATTCAGATTGTTTTACCGTGTTTCTTAATTGTTTATTATTTTTATTGTCGGTCAAATACTAATTTGTCCCCTATTTGACATTATAATAACAAAAAAACTATTGTGCAAATAATAAAAAACTCTTTGAGACCAATTTTAATTTTTTTTCTTCTTCCATTGATGTTTTATTCATTTAATTGTGCAAATAAGTTGAGAAAAAGATTCATCATCAATCAATTTAGTAATAACAAATAAATCATATAAAAAGATTCCAACTTCTTTAATAGCTAGTATTAAGTATTTTTTATGCAAAAATAATCGTTATTATACTCTCTCATTAATATTATTTCTTAGCAAGAAGCTGTAATATTTTTGTAAAGGGTTTTAGCTTTTTTTAATTTTATCAAACATGGATGTCCTTTCTATTTCATAATCGGTGCGCGGCAAATCTCACATCACAACTATTTTATGATATTTTCATTTGTTTTCTTGAATACCTCACACATCATGACTTTATATTATATTTGTATTTTTATTAAGAATAAACTAAAACTGCTCAGTGTTTTACTGTACAAATTCACAGTGAAACGCTAAGCTATCTTTTTCTTCTTCTTCTTTTTTTTTTATTTTTTTTATTTTTTTTTTTTTTATTTTTTTTTTCATTTTGATGCCTATATGATTTATTTTTTGCTTTTCTTTTAATGAATTTTTTTTTGTTTAATTTAGTTTGTTAATGTTAATTTTTTTATTTAGTTATCAGATTTTTATGACACTGATCCCGAGTTTGACGGGTTAACCTGGTTTAAAGAGTTAACCCGAAATTTATTTATTTTTGCTTTTTTTCTTTTTAATTAATAACATACACTAAAATTGTTCAGTGTTTCACTGTGCAGTCCACAGTGAAACGCTAAGCTGTTTTTTTTTCTTTGTGTTTTTTTTCTTTTAATGAATTTTTTTTGTTTAATTTAGTTTGATAATGTTATTTTTTTTTTTAGTTATCAGACTTTCATGACACAAATCTCGGGTTTGACGGGTTAACCTAGTTTGACGAGTTAACCCGGAATTTGTTTTTTGCTTTTTTTCTTTTTTTTTTTTCTCATTTAGTTTAGTTTTTTAATGTTAAATTTCTTTCTATTTAACTATCAGACTTTCATGACACGTATCCCGGGCTTAATGGTTTAACCCGTCAATTTTTTTTTCTATTTAGTTATCAAACTTTCATTACGTTAATCCCAGGTTTGACGGGCTAACCTGGTTTAAAGGGTTAATCCAGTTAATTCAGATTTTTTTCCTTTTCTTCATTAGTTTTTTTCTTCCTGTTGGTTTTTTTTCTTTGTTTTTTTAATTAATCTATTTAATTATCATACTTTTATGACACGACCTTGCAGCCAGACCCACATTCAAGGCTCTTGAGTCTGGTGTTGCAGTCAGACTCACTTAAACTTGAGTCATGTAAGTTTAATATTATTATTAATATTATAAATATTACTCTTAGGTCAAGCGTTGCAATTAAACCAAAGGCTCTTGGGCATATCTTTACATAAAGACCTAACACTCTTAGATCTTAGCCTTTTTTATATTTTTTATGCAAGAAAAAAAATTTAACCTGTAGCGTGTGCCTTTGGTTTTTTTTTTTTCTCTCTCTTTTCATTTTTAAGCCTTTTACTATGGATTGCATAGTGCAGTCCACAGTGAAAAAGTTGATGCTTTTAGTTTTTTTTTGTCTTTTTTTAAATTTAGTTTCTTAATATTAAATTTTTTCTATTTAATTATCAGACTTTCATGACATAGATCCCAGGTTTGACGGGTTAACCCAGTTTATTCAGATTTTTTTTCTTTTCTTCATTAGTTTTTTTCTTCCTGTAGGTTTTTTTCTCTTCTCTTTTTCCTTTTTAATTAATCTTTTTTATTTATTTATTTCATTAATAATAAATCTTTTTTCTATTTTGTTATCACACTTTCATGACACGAATTCCAGGTTTGACGGTTAACCTGATTTGGCGGATTAACCCGGTTGATTCAGATTTTTTTTCTTTTTCCTCATTAGTTTTGTTCTTCCAATTTCATCTTTTAATATTGTATGCAATCCACAGTGAAAAGGCTGAAGCCTTTAGTTATTTTTTTTTTTGCTTTTTTTTTTGCCTTTCATTGTAGACTGCACAGTGCAGTCCACGGTGAAAAGGCTGATGCCTTCTTTTTTTTCTTTTTAATTAATTTTTTTATTTAGTTTGTTGATATTAAATTTGTTTCTATTTAGTTATCAGACTTTCATGACACAGATCTCAGGTTTGACGGGTTAACCCAGTTAATTTAGATTTTCTTTTTCTTTTTCTTCATTAGTTTTTTCATAAGTTTTTTTTCTTTTATTGTTTCTTTTAATTTAATATTTTTTTATTTAATTTAGTTCATCAATATTAATTTTTTTTCTATTTAGTTATCGACTGATGCCTTTAGTTTTGTTTTTTTTTTTTTTGCTGTTTTTATGCCTTTGACTGTGGACTGCACACTGTAGTCCATAGTGAAAAGATTGGTGCCTTTTTGTTTGTTTTTTTTCCTTTTTAATTAATTTTTTTCGTTTAATTTAGTTTGTTAATGTTCAATTTTTTTCTATTTAGTTATCAAACTTTCATGACACGGATCCCGGGTTTGACGGGTTAGCCCAGTTAATTTTGTGTTAACCCGTTAATTTTTTTTTCTATTTAGTTATCAAACTTTCACGCCACGAATCCAAGGTTTGACGGGTTAACCTGGTTTGAAGGGTTAACCCAGTTAATTCAGATTTTTTTTCTTCCTTTTGGTTTTTTTTCTTCTTAATTAATCTATTTAATTATCACACTTTTATGACACGACCTTGCAGCCATACCCACATCCAAGACTATTGGGTCTGGTATTGCAGTCAGACCCACTTAAACTTGGGTCATGCAAGTTTAATGTTATTATTAATATTATAAATATTACTCTTGGGTCAGGCGTTGTAGCCACACCCAAGACTCTTGGGCATAACTTTGCAAAAAAACCTAATACTTTTAGATTTTAGCTTTTTTTGATATTTTTGATGTAAAAACCATTGACCTGCGGCATCGCACGGGTCATGTAACTAGTTCCCTCTAAAATGGATGGATTACTTTCCTTTATAATTCTTATTTACTTTAATCATTTTTTTTTATAACTTTTCATGTACGAAGACTATACATAATGTCACGTAGGGGTGATCATTTTTTCGATTCGGTTCGTTTTTTATTTAAAAAATAATTAAACCGGTTTAAAAAAACAGAACCGAACCGAAACCGGTCGGACAATACCTGTTTGGTTTGGTTCGGTTTTTTTCGGTTTGGCTCGGTTTGACTTGGTTTTTTTTTATTTGACTCGGTTTTTTTCGATTTGAGTTCGGTTCGATTTTTTCAGTTTCATACTTATAAAACCGAAATCGAACCAATTAATTTTTAAAAAGTTTTAATTAATTTTCTTTTACGGTTTGATTTTTCAATTATTTCTTTTAATTTTCTTGACTTAATCAGCTTTTTTTTGTTTTCTTGCTTCCCTCTAATTATAGGATTGATCCAGCATGTACAAACGACCACCCCCCCCCCCGCCCCTTATTTTTTATTCCTTGTCTTCATGTATAATCAATGGATAATTAAGGTTGTACATATTTTTCAATAAGGTAGTTATAGTACACGTGTCCAACACAATAGCTGGTAGTTTTTGGCTATTAGAAGACTCTCTACGTGCTTCTGCAATGGCGCGGGGACTATCATGTTCTAAATTTCTAATGTGTTCTATACATATATTAGTATTTTTTATTAATTTATTAATGTTTTCATAATTTAAATTATTAAACAACTCTTAATACCATCCTGATATTAAAAAAAAAATTGCAAAAACAAAAAACGCAATCTCAAGCCAGCCTTAAATTTTTTTATTCTAAGATAAATTTTATTATTTAACTATGTAAAAAATATAAAAAGACTAATTAATAAATCAATAAATCAATAAAATCAGAAAAATACAAGTTTGATAGCAACAAACAAGAAAAAAAAGAAAAAAAAATGGAAGCATAAAAACTTGGAAGATCCCAAAAATGAAAAAAAAACATATAAAAAATTAAAAAAAATAAATCTGTAATTAATGAAAAATTCTAAAAATTCCATGTTCTGCAAATTTATTTTTTATAGAAATATTTCTATTTACAAGAATTTATGGACATAATTTTTTTCATTTTTTATTTTTGACATATTAGTATTATTAGAAAAAATTAGATTTTTCTAGTTTTGTTTTTATCTTTTATGGGTTTTTTCTAGGTATTGTCGTGTTTTTTAAAATATTTTAATGCAAATTAGTTTTGGATTTCAAAATCAATTTCTTTAAATGAAAATATGAATATATAAAGGCACAGACTTTGTGTTCAAATATGATTTTTTTTTAAATATAAAAAAGTTCTTACATGATATGAGTTTGGGCTCGGCCTAGGCTCAACTATATAAAGTTGAGGCCTTTGTCAACACTGAAGAAAGCCTAAGCCCAAATAATAAACATGAAGCCCACAAATCTTTATTGATGTAATAATATAAATCAGTCCTTTTAATTTTACAAATAGTTCTTTTAGTTTTAAGAACTAATTAATCAATTTTTTAATCACTGTTGATTAAGTTTCATTTAGCATTATTTTAATTAAAATAATATATTTTTTTACTTATAAATCCCTACAAATTACTTACTTATCTTTTTATTTTTCGAAACAAACAAAAATAATGAAAAGAGAACACAAAATGGATAAAAGGGATTAATTAATTATTCTCAAGACCATAGGGATTGTGTAATTCATATACAAAAGTATAGGGACCAATTCACAATTTACTCTAACTTAAGACGAGGGGAAAACCCCGGCGTACCGTATTTCTTTCTCTCTAATAAACCCTAAACCCTAGCCAGCCGACTCAAGAAGAAGAAGAAGAAGAAAGAGACGAGCAAAACCCTTTTAGCTTCTCTATCTAACGTACTCAGTAAGTCGATTTCTTTCAGTCTTCTTTTTGGTAGAATCTGTTTCAGTTGTTTTTCTTCAAGTGTCCAGATAAAAAAAAAACCTTTGTTTTCCTTTGCTTTCTCAGCTTTAATGGCACCTGCTGCTAAGATTAACAAGAAAAAGGGCTCACAAACACAAAGACCACCACCCAAAAAGAAGCAAAAGAACGATCTTCTTACTGAAAAACGCCGCCCAAAGAAGGATGACGTGTTGGGTGATTCTGATACAGATAACCCAGATGAAGAATCAGAACATCAGTTAGAGTTTAGTGAAGATGACGAGCAAGAAGAATCTGCTTCTGGGTCTGATGTTCTTTCTGATGGTGATGATGACCCCCTTGCTGATGATTTTTTACAAGGAGGAAGTGATGATGAAGGTGGGTTTTTGTGTTTTTGTTGTTTTATGTTATGGTTTAGTTCTTCACTGATATATGGTATTGGTTTGTTTGTGCTTTTGTAGAGAAAGGTTCAGGTTCCGATTCCGATTCAGAGGAAGATTCTGATGCAGAGGATATTGAGAAGAAGTCAAGAGCTATCGATGAGCAAAGGGCAAGGGAACAAAAAGAAGCTGAGGAGGAAATGAAGCTAAATATTGCTGAAGAATCTGATGAGTTTAGATTACCTACTCAGAAGGTGTGCAGTCTTTGTTTGCGCTTTATTTTTCTCTATTATAAAAAAATTTGAACGTGTTTCTGTTTTTGCAACTTTTCTTTTAAGTCTTTTCTTTTTTAAAAAGATTTGCTTTATAATGTAGGAACTTGAAGAGGAAGCCCTCCGCCCCCCTGATATTCAAAGTCTCCAAAGGAGGATTAATGAGAGTGAGTAGTATAGTATTTTCTTCGAGGTTTAACTTTTTTAAGAGTTAATTTGGTACACTTTTGTGTAATTAATTTTGAAGTTTTGAGTTTGTTTAGTTGTTCGAGTGCTTTCGAATTTAAAAGACTTGAAGCAAGAGGGTTCTTCAAGGAAGGATTACGTTCACCAGCTTAAGATTGATTTATGTAAATACTATGGCTATAATGAATTCCTGATTGGAGCTCTAGTGGAGGTGACTCATCAGTCTTTAATTTGTTATATCATCCACTACAGCTATCTTCTGTGTTAAATTTTTTGTTTTAATTGAAATACTGTGGGTTGTGTTATAAATAACATGCATTTTAACTTACAGATGTTTCCTGTTAATGAACTTATGGAGCTTATTGAAGCTTTTGAAAAGCCAAGACCCACATGTCTACGAACCAACACCTTAAAGGTAAAATTAATTAAGACTCTTTGATTTTATGCTGTGTTCTCTAATTTTTCGCTCATTATTTTGGCTTGTGTGCTTAGACACGAAGACGGGATTTAGCCAATGTGCTTTTAAACAGAGGAGTAAACCTTGATCCTTTAAGCAAGTGGTCTAAGGTATCACTGTTTTCTCTGTCTATTTCATCATGTATTCTCTGTTAATGCAAATATCCAAAGAACTCTGAAATTTTCTTGTAGGTTGGACTAGTTGTGTATGATTCGCAAGTACCAATTGGTGCCACTCCTGAATATATGGCTGGTCACTATATGGTAAGCTTTTTCCTAGTTCATCATGTTCTACGACTATGTAAAATTTCTATGGTGTATTTAGTCTTCAGCACTTTGTTCAGCTCCAAAGTGCAAGCTCGTTCATGCCTGTGATGGCCCTTGCACCTCAAGAAAAGGAACGGATTGTTGATATGGCGTAAGTACTGCTGGTTCTTTTCCTATGTATAAAATAATTATGTGCTAGCTTTCTTGTCACTGTGTGATGCCTTGATCTTCTGCGAGTTTATGGTTTAAGAATATTTCATTTGTAACGCATATTAATGATGAGCTGATATTGATCCTGAAATTATCATCATATAACTTTCTTATAGTGTTATTGTAACTTAGTGGTCATCTTATCACAATGACATCACTGAGACTTGTCAGTTTGCTTAATTATTAGACAGCGAGTTTTCTCAATCGGGCCATTATCAACAAAGAAATATAGTTCATAAATACCCCCCTCCCACCCCCAAAAAGTAAAAGAATCCAGAACAAAAATAATAGAAATATTATTGTGCTTTTCACTTGGTAACAGTATATCCATGCTCCAATGTAACCTGGTGGTAAGATTAGGATAAGTTATTTTTGTTTGATAAACTATTTATGCATGTCACAGGGCTGCGCCAGGTGGTAAAACAACATACATTGCTGCCTTGATGAAAAATAGTGGTAAGTGGAAATTTTGTTTGATTCTTTTTTTTTATCCAACATTCCAAAGGAAAAAAAATATGTCAATTGAAGAGTCCTGCAACTACATGATTCACTCCGCAACTATTGTACTCAATGAAGTAAACTTTTGAGTTTTGATGTAATTTATTGAGTTCTTTTCATAATTTGCATCATAGAGATGCAAAGGGTAGTTGTTTGCTTGGTTTCCATGTCAATAGAAATTCTATGTTTCTATTTAAGCTATCATCTGTTAAGCCTGCAAAATTTTTATGCTATGGACTAGGCCTTTCATGTGTTGGTTTAATCCTTTTTTTCTCTTAAACATTGTTCAAATAAAATGATTGCAGAATGTTATTATCAGACAACATTACTGCATAATGTACTATGTTGCTCTTCTATGATTTGAATTGTCTCCATTTTTAAATGTCACCAGGAATAATTTATGCAAATGAGATAAAGGCCCAAAGACTTAGGTCTCTCACTGCAAATTTGCATCGCATGGGGGTGACAAACACCATAGTTTGTAACTATGATGGAAGGGAGGTTAGTGTCTTGTTGGAGTTTCCAACAATTGGACCTTTTTTCTTGTTGTTAGCTGGCTGGTTTTTCCATCTGTAATTCTGGTTGAAGGGAGTTGCCTTGTAAATTGATGCTACGTTTCATATGGCAATGGACATACGAAATGCTAAACATATATTTTATTTTAATAAATAGAATCAAACTTCTAATTATTTTTTTGGTTTTGTTACATGTTTTATGCCTTTCCTTTCTTTTGCCTTTTTCAATCACAGCTTCCCAAGACTTTAGGTCTCAACACTGTAGACAGAGTGTTGTTAGATGCCCCTTGCAGTGGGACTGGGGTAAGCAACTTGCAGAATTCACCCAAATATTGGCTTCTTTTCTTTGTTTGCTTTACAAATGAAACTGCATGGTTATACTTATTTTCTGTAGGTTATATCTAAAGACGAGTCTGTTAAAATTTCTAAAACCTCTGAAGACATAGAGCAATGTGCCCATTTACAGAAGGTATGTTCAGTTCGGCCTTTATGGTGTATTTAGGAATAACTGGGTCTTCAAAGTTGTAACCAATAAGGTTACAGGGAAATAGAGGTGGTTGTGCTCTCATCCTATCCCCTCATTTCTACAATTAGAAATGGGATTATGCAACATCAAATGGTTGGGGTTGAGAGACGAGTTAACACTCTTTTTTTCTCCAAAAGTTATCAACTACAGCGTTGAAGCTTGCAATATTTTGTAAACTGGTTCACATAAAAGTGTCATTCTTATGCTGTTATTTGTTCTTCAATCAAATTCATTTTCTGAAACATTTCCCTCCTTTTTCTTTAGCAATTGCTACTTGCTGCGATTGACATGGTTGATGCAAATTCAAAATCTGGTGGATACATTATTTACTCCACATGTTCCATAATGGTTGCTGAGGTTTGTTCATGAGCTTAAACAGTGTGAATCCATTTTACTTTTACTGTTTGCCATGCTTTCCTTTTGCCACTCTTCATTTTCTCTTGCAGAACGAGGCAGCTGTTGACTATGCACTCAAGAAGAGAAATGTTAAACTCGTGCCGTGTGGACTTGACTTTGGGCGTCCAGGGTAATGCTGTTGTTTTCACACATGTACTATCACTCATGAACTTTTCTCTCTTGGGTAACAACATTGCTTCTCATCTTCATAGGTTTGTCCGCTTTAGGCAGCACCGTTTTCACCCATCCTTGGAAAAGACAAGACGTTTCTACCCTCATGTTCACAACATGGATGGATTTTTTGTTGCAAAGGTATATCTTGAACTGGGAAATAGCAATGTATGATTTTGAAAATGCACATAAGCGTTTCCTGACTGTTTATTTTCTTGAACTCTTTCTTTTTCATGCAAAAGCAATTGGACATATTTTCCTCTCTATGGCAACTTAAATGTTTTTCCTTCATTCATGTATCTCACAAGCTTATATACTTGTACATCCACTAAAGTATTTGCCTGATATGTTGATATACTAGCTGTTCTAGCTTCTAGGCAGCTAAATTTCCCAAGAGGATCGAACCTCTTCTTTCCTAGAAGTCACCTAAAAATCTAAGGCTGAAACATCTAGGTTGCACTTTCCAGATATCATCTTTATTTTAGTGCATTCCATGGAGGGCATGCGATCAAGGCGTCAATAGCTGTTTAGGTTGGATTGCTAATGATGCAGAACACCAGGGAACAAGCTCATTAATATTGAGTACATATACCTGTAATGAACCAGGCCACTAGTGTCTTGTTCAAGATTTTTATCAGGGTCTGTAAAGATTCTTTACATATATTTTCCAAATGAAATTAATTCCCCAATAGGATATTGGGACGGGGTGGGAGCATGATGATGCGCACCCCTGGTACTCCTCAACCATGATTATATTTATTCTACTTATAGTAAACTTCTTAGGCAACTGATTTTTTTATTTTTTCAAATAAAAAGATTAATCGGTGAATTGATGATGTGGCTATTAAATTGAGTAATAGAATGCTTAATTGAGAAATACTTATTTTGATTTCATGTGGGAATTTTTTTCACATTATATTGTTATAGTGTATTCTCTAACTGTCCTAAAATAGATTCTGTTGATTGGAAATGCTGCCTCTACCCAGACCTGTTGCAGGTTCACCAATGATTGATATGGTGGGGGGTGTGCTTGTTTTTGTTCATATTTTGAATTATAGATCAAATAGTCTCAGGCACGATGTTTTTATTTGTTATAGGTTATCTGGTTTATGGATCCTCCACCCTACCTACAATCTTGTGATAATAGGTGCTACTATAGTTTTAGAAAACTCACATTGCCACTCTGCTTTTTGCAGTTGAAGAAACTGAGTAACTCAATACCCTCTGCCGGGACCGAACCGTCAGAATCTGTGGAGCAAGCCTATGGACTGAATGAGAGTGATAGGGAAAAGAGTACTTCCACAGAAAAGGGTAAGAGCTTAACAAATGGTTTTCCTAATGATGGGACTCCAGAGAATCCATCCAGTGCTAAACGGGGAATGAAACGAAAAATTCCATCTAGAGAGGAAATTTCAAAATCCAGGTAATATGTCCCTCTTTATTCTTTACTAGCTTTTCATCCACTTGAAAGCTGCAAATACATCTGTCAGAAATGTGGTCAGCTTTACTGAATGAAGGTTCAATGTATTCGACTCTGAAATAGAATAATGTGGATGAGTCATTATGATTTTTTTAACTTGGAACATTTTTTCTGTAATTAGAAACTTATATCTTTAGCATACTGCAGGGAGGAGAAAAGAGCAGCTTATAGAGAGGCTAATCGGAATGCTGCAAAGAACAGTAGGAAGTGAGGACTGACGTCTACAATTCCAGCCTTGTACGACATGGTGAAGTCATAATTGCCTGCTGATCAAGTTCAAGTTATCTGGAGCAAAATGTCTGGCTTTAGTTATTTGTATACTTTTTAGTTAAGTTGGGGTTGCCCTTCGTGGACTGCAAGTCCAGAAAATTTTGTTGGTTACATAACTGGTTCAACTGTTGCTGTTATTACTATAAACACAATCAATGGGCTATTAATAAGTCCAATGCATTTCAGTCGAGATTTTGCAAACAATCATAAGCAAGTTATTTGAGCATGTTCCTGCTGTATCTTATTTCCCTTTTTTCAGGAATAGCAGTGGTAGATCTGTGCCCTGCGGATGCTGTCTGTCCACAGTTTTTAACAAGGAAAATGTTATTGTGACAGAACAACCAAATACGGACATGTTACCCAAAAACGCTGGATTACCTTTAGATACAGAAAGTTTATCATTGTGATTAGGTCCTCAACCATGAGCATGTTCAGAATATGTAATGTTGGTTGCATATCTATCAATATCCAAATTGTTTTGGGCTCTTTTGTGCATTCCTCAACTAAGAGGGCTTCAAATTAACCTTTGACATAAGAGAATCGGATTATAATAAAAATTGCAAGTTTATAATCACAAGTCTATTATCACAAGCCTACTGTTATCGGCCAACAATTACAAGTCTCGTTGGCCTACTTGATATACACGTTTTGAATATTCTGCAAACTTGGTTGAATTGCAAAGCAATTCTTGATTTTGTTTTGTTGATTTGTGTGTATTGATGATGTCCCTCATTCATTATTTTTTTAAATAAAAAAGTTCAAAATAATTTTCAGTAATTACCTATTATTTTATTTAAAGTAACTTTTGGTAACTACCAACACATTCTATTTCATTTATTATTTTAAGGATCTTGAACCATATGGATTCTTTATACTTTTTTTCACCATTCACTTTAAAGTTTGGATTTTATAAAGTTTGACATGTTCTTCTTGGTCTAGATCTTGTAATTTTTTTGGTTGATTTTAGTGTATAACACTTATTTACATCCCAAACAACTTATTAATGACTGAATTGTTTTCCAAATTAATAATTAATGAGCAATTTAAAAACTTTAACACCTGAATAGTAGTTTGGAATGCTTTAAAGTTTCATTCTTTTATTAATTTATTCGCGGGAGAGACTTTTCTGTTCATTCTAGGCTCTTATCTCACACTTAATTTCTTAAAAAAAAACATTTATCTCTCTTAAAGTATTTTATTGGTTTCTTCCACCCTTCGTTTTGAAGAATGTATATCTCTCTTCTACACTCATAAATCTGTATTTTTTTTCTTCATTTTCTACTACTACTTCTGTAAGGATTAATTCTCTATTTTCTTTTTTAACAGGGACATCTACCATTTTTTTTCTCTTTCTTCTAAATTTTCTTGTAATTTTGATCTTTGTGGTGTCATAGTTTCAAATAACAAATACGACACTCTCATTAAGGTTGCCAATTATTTCAAGTTCTTTTGTGCATGCCTCAACTAAAAGGACTTTGAATTAATTATAGAGTTGTTCTTGATCTGTGAGAACATGTTTTTGTATTTTTTTGATTTTTTTAGTAATGAAAATTACAAGTCTATTGAATTACAATGAAAACAATAAGCTTGTTGTTACAAGCCTACTGTTATTAGCTCACAATTACATGCTTACTTGATAAACGAGTTTTGAAAAACCTGTGAACTTGGTTGAATTACAAATCAATTTTTGTTGTTGCTTTCTTGAATTGTTATGTATTGATGATTTATCTTGTCAATAATAACTCACTCGCTCTATTCAAGCAACTCAAAATAACTTCTAGTAATTACTCATTCATCCTATTACATTTATTGTTTTAAGGATGTTGTCCCTTGTAAACCTTTTTTTTTCATAACCCACATTAAAGTTTAAATTTTATCGAGTCTGGTCTGCAATCATATCATCCTATTACATTTATTGTTTTAAGGATGTTGCCCCTTGCAGACTTTTTTTTTTATAACCCACATTAAAGTTTAAATTTTATCAAGTCTAGTCTGCAATCAATTATGATTGACATGTTTTTTATGATCCAAACTTGGTAACTCTTTAATCAATTTAGTGTAGAACACATATCTATGTAAAATGATAGCCATCATAAATAGTGTTACGATAAAAGTTTTTTTTTTACTCATGAAACTCTTTATTTACTAATTATATTATATGTGGCATGTAAATTTATAAAGTGAAATGGGCCTTTTATGTTAAGTGTAAATATAAAAAAATACATGATTGATGAAGCTTTTGAAGAGATAGAAAAATAAATAAACAAATAAACTTTAAATCAAGATTCCTTAAAAATATATTTATTTTTTTATTATTTTCATTTAAAACAAATAAGAATTTGTATTGTGAGCTTTAATTTGAAGTGTATATTGAGTTTTTTTTTTCTTGAGAAGTAAAACTATAAAAAATACAATGAATTTGTATCTATGCTATATCAATCATTATTAAAAATATTTAAATTTTTTAAGACTTTATTATAATACAATAGTTGAATTATGTGTTAGAAGTACCTTTATTGGTTTTCAATAAAACTCTTTACTAACATCACTTGAAGCTTAAGGCTAAAGAGAATTTGTTTTATTAACAATATGGTTATTTGAACAAAAACTTAAAACAATTAAAATAAATGTATGCAAAAACTCAAATGATTTAAATTCAGTATGAAAAAACATATTTCTTTACTAAAAACTCCCTTTTTGTTATTCATTTGTTTCATTTAATTTTGATGTAAACATGCTTTTTTATATCATAATCATGTTTTTCCAAATAAAAGCTTATATGTTGTGAAGTAATTTTAAACAAAGAAAAAAAATAATGTTTTGATTATTTTTATGTAACTATATTACAAAATATAAAAATTAATTAATTAAATAAAATAATATAAAGAAATAAAAAATAAAGAGCTTGTTTTTATTTTCATTGAATATTCATCTTTAGTTCTTTTGAAAACTTATACATTTTAGTTTCATATATATATATATATATATATATATATATATATATATATATATATAAAAGCTAAAATCTTGTTTAAAAGCATGGCATAATATAGTATTTTTAAAAATAATATTTATAATTATTTATTGAAATATGATTTTATTGAAAGAGGGCCTAGATAATCATGTCTATGTTCGCCTGGGCTTTGGATCATAGGCCTGAAATTTTTTGATATCGGACGATGCGTTGTTTGTCATAGTAAATGACATGTTATTTGTTTCAAATAGTTTCTGGTCATCGTTGTGTTAGCCCATAGGTCTATAATCACTTATGGCTTATTGATTTTGATGATAACAACAATTAATGGATTTAAAATACTTGTCAAAGTTTTTAATATTGTAGGAATTTCTACACATCAAATTTAATCTATTTGGACTCTTTAGATGTTATATGGACTTGAAGATACCTAAAAACATTTAATATAATAAAATCTTTATGGAATTTAAGTTAACATCATAAAAAATAAATAATTTTTTATGTATCATTTTACTTGTGTAAATTACGACTAAATGAGTAAATTTTCTCCTATAAATACTCTTTTGATTTTATAAGAAAACCCTCTCGTACACTCTATAACAATTAACAAGCTTACAATTCTATTTGATGCTTTGAAATTTCTAATTCCAAAAAGTTTTGATTATTCTCTATATCTCTTGAAAAATCTTTGAATTTTAATTGCGTGAAAATTTTTATTTCACCTTTTTGAGTTAGATTAAATTTCTATAAAAACTTAAGCTTAAACTTTGTGATATTCTTTTGTGTAATGGGTAATTATTCTCCTGTGAGAGATAAACTATTTGTGAAAATGTAAGTGATACTTGAACCATTATTTGGTCATGGGCCAAAGAGAGATTTTAATCTTTTCTTTGAAAAAAATTATTGAGATAAGTTTGATCCTTAGCACACAAAATGATTGAGTTTAATCTTGAACCCATAAAAGATTGTTGTACAGGGTTTGATCATAAGCTTGTAAAAGAATTGAGTTTTGTCTTGAACCTGTGACTAAACCCATAAAAGGATTGGGTTTAATATTGAATCCCTAAAAAGAATTTCATGAAAGGTTTGATTGTAAGTCCGTAAAATAATTGGGTTTAATCTTGAACCTGAAAAAATATTATATAATAAAAAAGGTCTCATTTATTAGAAGGTCAAGTGTGATAGTGAATACTTGAATGAAGATTAAAGAATGGAGTAAGAGATTGTTTGAATCACTATAAAAATCGATGTGTTTACCCCTCTCTCTATCTATATATCTCAATTTACTTGTGATTTGTTTAATTGTGTATTATTGTTGTTGCCTAATTTGAAGAGATAAAGTTGTTCTTACATGGAGGTTGTTGGAAAATTATGTTTCAAGTTTTTGAACGTCAAAAACCATAATTTCAACGTATTTTCACCTAAAAACATATATATAAAAAGATCTTACGGGTCTTGAAAACTTATTTTTAAAAAAATAAAATTAATTGGCATAAACACTCAAAGTTAAATCATACAAATATTTCAAACTTTGATCTATTTTTTTAGCGTCATTAAATGTATAAATCACCTCCATTAAATCTCTCTTAAAAACAAATTCATAGACACCAAAATCAAAGTTATTGGTGTATGGAAATTGGTCACTCGTAAACTTTCTCTTTCCTCTTTATTTAATAGTGACATTTTCTCTCATTCCTCAACATTCAGGTAATGAGAAAAAAAAACAAATGAAGTTTAATGACTTAAATAAAAATGTAAAAAACTATAGGGACCAGAGTGTAGAATGCCTAATTTTATATTACCAAATGTTGAGGAATATGAATCTTTAATGTAATATAGGAATAATCTGTCATATTGCATATGAGAAAGTATAAAATGAGAAATAAAACCCCAACACATAAAACGCAAAACAAGACAACATAATTTGGAAGTATTTTTCTATATATATGGTCCTTTTTTTATTTTTTTTAACTTAACCCCATAATTACATTTGGTAACATAAATTTTTAATGCAATGTAAGAATAATCTATGTCACATGGTATATATGATGTGAAAGCATGCAATGTGAAACAAAATCCAATGCATAAAACATGAAAACATAACTCGAAAGGACTGTAATAGAAAAAAATAAAGTTTAATGACCAAAGTAAAAATAACAAAAACTTCAAGGATCTAAAAAGGAAAATGGATATAAATAGTGGGATTAAGATATTAAATATATTTGTAAATTTAAAAATACATATTAATATTAATATGCTTTAACTTAAAAATTAAAATAAAAAGTGTTATTATTCAAATTTACAAGGTATTTTTTTATAGATTTTAATCCATGAGATTTGATAAAATTTGTAGATAATTAAGATTGAACAAATGTAATAATCTATTAAATTTAATGATATATCACTTCTTAATTAGCAAAATAAAATAGGTGGTGGAATTTCTTGTTTTAGAATATGTGTGTATTAAAATTTAACATGTTTTAGTAACCTACTATATTATTAGTTTGCGCTATGCTACAAGTCATATAAATTTTTTTAACGTAACAATATATATTCAAGTGTTGCTACCATGTTTTATAATATTGTTTTAATTACGAACTCAAAATATATTGCATATGGATGATATTTTTTTAAAAAATACTAATATGATGACATATTTGGATGACAAGTTTTTTAAAAAATATTGAAATGATAATATATTGAATAGATCTTGGTTAACTTGTCAAACTTTTTACCCTAATCATGAGAGATAACCCTAAATAAAGAAAATAAAAATAAATGATGAAAATCAATTCCTAATTAACATAATGTTAAAAGATGATATTGAAAAGAAATATTAAATTAAAAAAGAACAAAAAATAACTATTTGGGTTAACTTGTCAAATTAGGAACCCGGGTCATGAGATCAGGATAAACTCATAGAAAAAAAAAACAATTACAAGGCCCAATTTTCAACTAATAGTGTTGAAGGATGAAAAAAAATAATTAAAAAAAACACAAGTCAACCCGAGCTAACTTGTTAAACTCACGACCTAGGTCATGATTCTAAGACAACGTCATAAAAAACAAATAAAAAAAATCACAAAACTCCATTTCTAACAAATTCAATGTTGAAGGTTGAAATCGAGAAAAAAAAAGTTAAATCAATGAGACTAGGATAACTCCACAGAAAACAAATTAAAAGAAAATTACAAACCTCATTTCTTAAACAACCTAATATTGAAGGATGAAATTAAAATAAAAAACTAAATATAAAAATAAGATTGATTTGTTGAAGGGTGAAATTAAAAAACAAAATTGACTTAAAGAAAGACCAAAAAATATAAACCAAGTCAATTCAGTTAACTTGCCAAATTTATGACTTGGGTTATGAGATCAAGATAACCCCATAGAAAGTAAATAAAAAAGATATAAAGCCTAATTAAAAAAATATTCAATTAAAAAAAATCAAAAAATAAACAAAGTCAACCCGGGTCAACCTGTTAAACCTGCGACTCAAGTCATGATATTGGGATAATCCATTAATAGAAAAACAAATTATGAATTCCAATTTTCAATCAACCCAATATCAAAAGATGAAATAAAAAAAAAGGTTAATTAGAAAAAGTTACCAAAAAAATGACCTCAGTCAATTTGGATTAATTTGTTAAATCCATGACTTAGCTCGTGAAATCGAAATAAATTCATAAAAAACAAACCCCACTTCCAATAGATCTAATGTTTAAGATTGAAATTGAAAAAAAGAACTAAATCTATGAAACCGATATATAATCTAACCAAAAAAATAAAAAAATATGAATAACAATTCCCAAGATGACATAATATTAAAGGATAAAATTGAAAAAAAACCTAAAAACTAGGGAGGTGGGTTAAATAAGAAAAAAAAATTATTCAAATGAATAATGTCTTATAGGTGTGGCTACAATGATTTAGTTATATCTTGTAGTGTTTTGTTAATAAAAAAAACTAACGAAAAAAAACACACAAAAAAAAAATATTATTCCAATTAATAGTGTTTTCTAGGTGTGACTACAGTATAAAAGGAAAATAAAAAAAATTACAAAACATAATTTTCAAAATAACATAATATTGAAAAATAAAATTGAAAAAAAAATTAGGTTGGTGAAGGGTGAAATTAAGAAAATAAACTACTAAAATAAAGCAAAAGAAAAACACAATAAAAACTATTCCGATGAATAAATAGTTTTTGTAGGTGTTATTATAATGATTTAGCTACACCCTTTAGTATTATATTAAGTAAAGAAAAACTAAAAATAAAAAAAGCTAAAAAAATGCACGTACATACAAAATATTATTCCAGTTAATAATATTTTATAAGTGTGAGTACATCTATTTAACCAAATTCTTTAGTGTTTTGTTGATTTGTTAAGTTGATTTTGTTTTCGGACAATGCTTCATGTACTTTTATTAAAGAAAAAACTTAAAAATCAATTGATTATCGAATAAGAAGAAAAAATTTAACACAACACATAGAGTTAAAATATTTATTACTTGAACAATTAAAATATCGGGCTTGATATGAAATTTCACTATTTATATAAAGAATGAAGCTCTTGATTTTTTTTTAAATTTAATTAATCATACTCTAACCTAATTGGATGAGACTAGCCTTGTAATTATGACATATCTATAAAATTAAAAGATAAAAGACTGAAATATAACACACAAAAATAATATATACCTAATCCTAAATTTTTATATTTTTAATTTTGATACTAAGTTTATTTTTTTTTTTCAGTTCTGGGTGAGAAAGGGTGACTTACCATAAAATGACAGGTAAAAAAAAAAATTAATTGTTTTAATTACGACAACCAAAATAATCAAGTTTGGTGTTAAAATATTTAATGAGAAGTATTTGATGGTGGTTTTTTATCCTTATTTTATCGAAAAAAATTAATCAGACTTGAAAAGATTTTTTATCTCTGTTTGATTTTTTTGTTACTAAAAAAGTACAAATGGGTTGATTGAGGTTTCATGCGTGTTTATGAGGTGTTTGCATATGAAAAGTTGGTTTAAAAATGGATTGATTGGTTAAAAAAATAAAAAAGGATGGCATGCTACCTTTATAGTTGTTTTCTTTTTTCCTTGTTTTTTTATATTCAAAAAACATTTACTAGATTCACCTATTTTTTAAATTTTGATTTGATTTTTAAATAATATTATAATTTTTTATTAAGATTTTAATATTTTTTAATTATTATGTATATGATATAAAAATAATAATACTAATAATAAATTTTGTTCATGAAAATTCAATTCAAATTGTTTTTTTTTGTTTTTAAAATTTTTAAATATATTTTGATCATGATTTATCAAAATTATTATTTTTTAGTTTTTAATCACTCATAAAATATGAACATACTATTTTGATTTTTTAACTTGTTTTAATAATCAAAAGATGTTTTTTAATAGAAATAATAATTTCAGTTAAAAACTTTATATTCACTAAAATAAATAAAAAATTATTAATAAGAAAATTTATCTTGAATTTTTTTTTAAAACAATCATATTTTTTTTGATAATATTATCAAAAAATTTATTGAGACTTGAATATTTTTTATTATATTAAAAAAAATTATCCTCCAAGACATAATACAAGCATACAAATTAGTTTTAAAACTATAGCGGAAGTAAAAATATATGTGAGTAATCCTTTATTTATTCATTTTTTTTATTGGAGTCAAGTTTCAAAATCATTGTCAAGTCTCAAGAGCTGCTCGAATAACCGATCTTTGCCAAAACTGAAGAGCTAAAGCTAGAAAGAAAATAGTAGTATTCAAGATCGGGCTATAATTGTAATGGAATAACGGAATATGGTATTATACGTAATTATATAAAATTACCAAGAAGGATTTATAATTTTAAGAATTGGGACCGTGTGTGTACTGTGTGCGTCACAAACCCCTTATAAACCCTTGTGGCTGTTAGAACCCTAAAAAAGATCCACAGTCTGTATTTCCTCTTCCTCCCAAAAGGAGAGAAACTAACCAGTAAGTCGTCAAAAAGAGAAAGGGAAATAAAATAAAAGAATGAGTGAACAAGAAAGCAGCAGTGATGAAAGAATGAGCAGTGAAGAAGAAGAACAACAACAAAAGGAGGAGGGATTTTCATATTGGAATTTGAAAGATGTGGAAAGGGGTCAACTGCCACCACATATCCGAAAACAAGGAACTCGTGTTTATTGCAAACCTGATGCTCCTACTAATGTATTTCTAACTCACCCTTTTTATCCTTTCTTCTAAAGACTCAAGCTTTGGTAGAAATAATCATCGTTATAGGATAGGAGTTAGTTTGAGCTTAATACATTTATTATAGCTTAATTTAGCTCACATGTTTGTATCTTGAAGTTTATGAAGTTTTTAACTACAGCCCAGTTGCTGGACTTTGTTGCTGCTATGTTTGGAGATGGGAAATTGATGGTTATTGCTTTTAATGAACATAGCACTATTTGCAGTGCGTTTATCTTGTTATCTCATTTGATTTGGAAAGGAAAAGAGGGAAAATTGGAATGGTTAAGTTTATTTTAATTGAGTTCTTCGGTTTTATTTGTCTCTTTAAGTGCTTATATTTTTTAGGATTTTGGTTTCTGCAGACTGAAACTTTGCAATATTCTGGTTCCTATGCGTCAATGGGAGTAGATAATAGTTTACGATTAGATTCTTTCCGTGAAAACTTCAGAATTAAGGTAATTGCACTGGATAAGGATAAAATGGAGTTTGATATGATTGGTATTGATGCAGCAATTGCCAACGCTTTTCGGAGGATTCTCATATCTGAGGTGTGTACGCTATGCCTAGTTCTGGGGATTATATTCTTGTAGATAAACAGTGATGAAAGCTTGATTTTTAGTTAGTTATTCTGCTGTTCTTTTGTAATAATTGATATCCTCTTTTATAGATCATTTATCCTTTTCTGTTTTTGCACATTGTGGGATGATCAGCTGTCAAAGTTTCTTAAACTCTTGTCTGAACATGTTGGTGTGACGAAAATTGCAAATTTCTTCAAATCTGCATTTGCTCAGATTTGTTGTTGATAGGTGCTTGCTTGCAGTGTTTAGTACCCCTAAAAAATTATAACTTTGGACAGACTCTTAGATTAGATGGTTCCTGGAAATGTGCTTGACTTATAAGGATATTAAAGTCATCCACGAACAAAATGGAACATTTAGTAATGTTTAAAACAGCACAGTTCCTTATATCATGAGAAGCTCTCCTTACATTCATGTCAATGGATAAAGTTATATCATGAGTAGTAGTGGATTTTGGAAAATAGTTTTCACCTTTTTCATTGTATTCTATTTTTGGTTTCACTAGTTGTTTCCCTGCTGAGAAATTTGAATTTCCTAACTGTAGGAATGGAGTTAACTCTCTCTCTCTCTCCATCTATCTTGTCTGAATTTTGATTTACGATATTGATAGTTTGTCAATTCATGTCTTGTGCATTATCTCTTGTGTGTAAAGCATGTTGATTGATGGAAATGATGGATTTTGGTTTTATTCTCTGTATGTAGGTTCCCACAATGGCTATTGAAAAGGTCTTCATTGCAAATAATACATCTGTGATCCAAGATGAAGTGCTTGCCCACAGATTGGGTCTCATTCCCATCAAGGTTGACCCTAGGCTGTTTGAATATCTTTCAGGTTTGACTCGTATTTCATTTACATGATAATTTTGTTTATACAAAAGAGGGAAACAATTAACCTCTGCATTGTTTAGGAACTTAATGGACTTTCCTTCTTTTTTCTCCTTTTCTTCTCATCTGAAGCAAATGATACACCAAATGAAAAGAACACTATTGTCCTCAAACTCCATGCTCGCTGCAATCGGGGCCAGCCTCGCTGTTCAGGTAAGTGGTACTTTGTTTATTTCAATTAAAGCCAGTGATTTTCTTACAATATTTTGTAGTGAATTGATTAATAATTAGTTGTCCTCTTTCCAATAGTTGGTAGCTTAACTTGATGATATAAAGCCAGTGATTACTTTGTATAATAGTTGGTACCATTATGGTCATTATAATGCAGTGTATTCTCAAGAATTGAAGTGGTTACCAAATGGAAGTGAGTTTGCTAAAGAATCTGAAAAACCTGATTCCAAACCAAGTACCTATACTTCATTTAGTTGCGGCCAAGACTCCCTGCCAGAATTTGCAGGCAATCCAATTTCTACGGTAGAAGATATTATACTTGCCAAACTGGGCCCTGGACAAGTAAGGTTTTTTCATGTTTGGTTGGGTGGTGTTAATTTATCTTTTACATCTTCATGTAACATATTTGGAAAGGAAGTTGTCTAAACTTCAATGCTGAAAGCCCAAAGGGTATAAATTCTGGCAGATTGTGCTGAAAGAACAAAGTGATGTGTGATTGACGGATTGGATACATGCTATTGTGGTTTGTGGAATAAAGTATGATATTGAGCTTGGTAACTGTGGTATTTGTGATGCAGGAACTTTTTAATAATTTTCTTATCAGTTTTGGTTTTCTTATTTAATTTAGGATTTCTTGTGTTGGTCAGAGTTTTAGCTGTTATGTGATTAGTATGTGACATATAGTAAGAGGTTACTTTTCCTGCAATCATTAGTATTAGGGTTTTAATTAGCGCAAATAGGATGTTAGGATTATTTTTGTGGACATTTTGTTTTGCTATTTTATCAATCTATTCGGATTCTAGAGGTTTCTCAAGAACCCTAAACCCTATTATCTTGTTCTAGCTTCAATTTCTTCTACTTTTAGCCATTATTCTGCTGTGATTTTTGTTTTCTACTGTTTTCCTCTCCCCACCCTCCTTCTATTTGGCTGTTGAACTTCCAAAGGCATAGCACAAAAGATTTTTAAAACCAAGAACTGCATTTCAACAATCCTATTAGACCAAGCATATGATCAGTGGGTGCTTCCTTTCTAGATTACATTTCCAGTAAGCATATCCAGACTTCTAAAGCGATTGAATAAACAGAAAGTAGTAGCATTCTAATCCAAATATAGTTTGAAAGTGGGAGGGGTTTGTTAGCGACTTATCTACGATACTAAGGATCCCAATAGGAGCATGCTTTAAAATGAGACTGGTTTCTTGGATGCTTGTGGTCTTTTGGGTTTGGTCTTCTTCAGCCATTTGTGGTTCATTCTTTGATTTCCTACAAATCCAAGATAACTTTAAAATTTTAATTGCTGGTGCATTCTGTTGATAGAAACATTTTCAAGCTACCAACCTAGGTTAAATATTTTCGGATTTGATGTTTAGCTGACAAAGACCAATTGATTTATGTAATATAAAGCTTTTCACTCGTCTAGAAATCCATGACTATTGATGCACTTCCCTCTTTCTTTCCTTTTCCATTGGAATCCACATATGCTGGTGAGCACAACATATTTGAGTTTCTGGAAGTTCTTGCATATTGTTTCTTTTTCTATCAAAGGTCGTTCTTGCCTGTTACTGGATTTGCAGGTGCAAATACTGAAATGTCTGATCATTTTACAGGAAATTGAACTAGAAGCTCATGCTGTCAAAGGAATGGGAAAAACACATGCAAAATGGTCTCCTGTGGGGACTGCTTGGTATCGGATGTTTCCTGAGGTGTGAGTGTGAAGATATCTAACCTCCCCCCCCCCTGCATATTATTGTAACATTTTGAACACTTCTTCCTTCCTTGTAGGTTGTATTACTGGAAAACATTAAAGGTGAGGATGCTGAAGAACTTATAAGGAAGTGTCCAAGTGGTGTATTTGATATTGAAGACACTGGCAATGGTAAAGTGATTTTGTCTTCTTTATCCTTTTTTTTGTGGACAACTTTCTGTGCTGCATAGTTTCCATTAATTTCCTTAGAATATAAAATAACGCTTCCATCTCTGTTTTTGCTTTCTTGAGTAACCCTGATGAATGATTTGGTTGTTTGACAGCTAAGAAGAAGGCAATTGTAGCTGATTCACGAGCCTGCACATTGTGTAGGGAATGCATAAGAGGGGATGAAGAGTGGGAGAAACGTGTGGCACTGCACCGTGTTAAGGATCATTTCATATGTAAGTGATGAGGTGTACATGCTTTTAGCAATCTAGTTACCATTAAACTGTGAATATAAGTTTCTTGTGATTGTTTGAAGAATGTAGTGAGGGAAATTATAAGCAATATCAAAACAAAGTAAACTATTCTGATTAGTTTGATACCAATTAAATTTACTGCTAAATATTTTTTCTACAAGAATAGTTAGAGAACCTCAGGAGCTTTGCCTCAGTGGATTAATTGTTGCTTGAAGGTATAACGACATACATCACCTTCTGGTGGAAAATCAATATTCTATTACTTGAGTTCAGATTGCAGATCAAATATTTCTCGTTAAAGTTCAAGCTCAATTGGAAACAAGCTTAAGTCTCCAGCTCTTGTCCTTGCAGGACAACGGACTAAATATATTAGCTCTATCATAGTTTTATTGAAGATCCTGTACTTGTGATATTCAGAGAACTTTCTTTTAACTGAATTAGAACTCCAAAGAAGGAAACTGGTCAATTTTACAATAATTGTCCTGAAGATCCTGGCTTCCAGATTTGGAAAGATCCATAATGTCATGAGATGGTCATGGTTTTGAATTTAATAGACCAAATTTTATATGTTGCCAAACCGTTTTCAACTCTCTGGTTTTTGATATAGTCCCCTGGATAGAGAGGTTTTTTATATATTGCAATCTATAGTAGCGAATATGTTTTGAATTGATCACTTTAGCTAAATAAAATATTTTGAACTTCCAGTGCTAAGCCTATAAATAATTCTGCAACCAAGAGCCTGAAAGGCTGCTTGAGCGTTATGCTGTCTAAGCAGCTCAGGAGAAAAAGTTGTGCATGTTATTTCCTACTATCCATTTACTGGAGTTCTGTTACCGTGGTTCATGATACATAAGTTCGTCTGTGACCAATTTTGAGTAGAGTTTCTGTTGTCAATTTCTTGTACAAGGCAGATGAAATTGTCCCTCTTGTTTATCAGTATTTATTTTTAACCTTCATTGTAGGTGGATAAAATTGCTTGAATTTGAAATTTATTAATTTTGAGAAGATCTGTACTAATTTTGCTTGCTCTTTCCCACTAGTTACTATTGAATCAACTGGAGCATTACCTCCTGAAGTTCTCTTTACTGAAGCTGTGAAGATCTTGGAAGCCAAGTGCGAACGTGTAATTACCGAGCTCTCTTGAGGCCTTCTCGTTTCCATTTTTTCTGGAGTAGATGCTGATGAAGAGGTGTTATTTAATGTTGTTTACCAAGCTTGATTACTCTCTCTCTCTCTCTCTCAATTTTGGAATTCGAAACCTTTGCAAAGCCTTTTAAGTAAAAGCCTCAGTTTCTGCATAGAAGCTTTGTTACTGATAACACATGATTATGCAGAGTGAATGTTGAATAACTGAACTCTTTCAAGGCCAAGCTTAATTGAATTCCGTGGCCGAGTTTCAATGTATAGCTGGGATTTTACTTGAATGCATCCTATTTACTTGAAGCAGCTTCTTGGTGCCTGATCATAACAGGTTTAAGACGGAAAAACTATACAGCTCCATCAACAGTTTCATAATTATTTTTGGTCATTAATTTATGTTATGGAGTACAAAATTCCATTTATGAAATGAAAATAACACCATTAATTACTCTGTTATAATAACGCATTTTATATCCCTTGATTTTCGAACATGGAAAGAGAAAACAAAACAAAACAAAAAAACATTTAGTGGGTGAAATGATATGAAGGAAGGAACGGGGGATAAAACAAAAAAAAGAGAGAAAAAAGAGATGAGCAAAGAAAAAAGAAAAATACAAAAGTTGATGTGATCCAAACCACATTTTATATACTGGGGAGTGTAATGTTTATATTTTGAAGTGATCCAAATCATATCTATACCTAATTGATCATCTTATAAAAGTAATTATGAGGAGACAGAAACTTTAAAGACAAGTTAAAGAATTAATAATGACAAAAGAACACATAAAAAAAAATGAGTTCATATGTAGTTTTAGTATTGTTACTACCAAAAAAGGATGAGAATTAGAGGCTGTGTGTTGATTGTCAAGTCATCAACAATATTACGGTAAAATATAGGCACTCAATTCGTAAACTTAATAATATGTTAGATGAATTGCTTGAGTCTTGTAAGTTTTTTTAGATTGATTTGAAAATTGGATATCAACAACTAAGAATGAAAGAAGGAGATGAATAGAAAACTATCTTTAAAACTAAATATGGTTTGTATGAGTGGTTAGTTATACCTTTTGGACTTACTAATGCACCTAGTACTCTCAAGAGATTAATTAACCATGTTTTGCCCAATTTTGAAGTTAAGTTTTTTTATGGTTTACTTTGATGATATTTTAACTTATAATAAGAATTTAGAGTAGCATATTGAACATTTAAGGAATGGATTGATTATTTTGCGAAAACAATGTTTATATGCTAATATGAAAAGGTGTGACTTTTGCATGGAAAAGATTGTAATTCTTAGATATATTGTTAGTGCAAAATGTATTGAGATGTATAAAGAAAAGGTTATGGTTATCCAAGAATGGTCTACACCTAAGTCAATCATTAAGACAACAAGGTTTCACAGTTTGGTTAATTTTTAAAGGAGATTTGTTAAGGATTTTAGTACTTTAGCCGCATCTTTAATTGAGATAGTTAAGCTCAATGAGATACCTAAGAGCATTATGTTTGACTATGATAAATTTCTAAGCTATTTCTAGAAGGTTTTGTTGGGGAAATTAGGAATATAATTGTTATTTTCTACTACTTGTCATCCATAAACAGATGGTCAAACTGAAGTAGTTAATAAGATTTTAAATATATTATTAAGAACTATCGTTCAAAAGAATTTAGAAAATTAGGAGGATTGTCAATTATTTATTGAATTTACTTAAAATAGAAGTGTGTATTCTACTACTGATTATTCTCATTTTAAAATTGTCTATGACTTTAATCCTTTGGATTTCTTTTCTTTATTTATAGCTGAAAAAATTAGTTTTGATGGCAATAGAAAAACACAGGTAGTATAGGCTCTCCATGAGAACGTCAGGAGACAAATGCAAAAAATAATAATAATAATGAACAATATGAATTCAAAGCTAATAAAGGGAAAAAAAGGTTTTTTTTTAACTAGATGATTGAGTTTGGGTGCAGATGAAAAAAGAAATGTTTTCTAAATAAAAAAGATCTAAGTTGTTATGAAAGGAGATGGACCATTCCAAATCCTTGAAAGATTTTAATGATAATACTTATAAAATAAATCTACTAGATAAGTATGATGTTATAAAATGGATCTACTAGATGAGTATAGTGTTAATACTACTTTTAATGCCTTTTTTTTTTATCTCTCTTTGTTTGGTATAGGTGATGATTCTAGGTCGAATATTTTTAAAAAGAGAAGGGATGATGAGATCCAAACTACACCAAAGGATCTATAAAAAGTTTCAGTTGGGCCAATTACAAGATCAAGGACAAAAAAGCTTAGAGATACATTCAATGAGCCTATTCAAAGAAACTTTAACACTGCAATATTATGTAATGCAACTCACACTTTCTTATTCATTTGTTGTAACATTTATACAGTCTAGGAACCTTAATTGCAGGAGTTCAAATATGTGTAACGGAAAGATAATTACAACCAGAATTAATAGCAATATTTCAAACTAATCCTATGATTACGAAGAGCATAAAATCTGGCACTTATCATGGTAACAGTTGCGGTTGAATTGACAAAGAGTTAATCTCATCAGATTCCTTGATACGCCCCCGCAAGAACGGGCTACCATCGGATAGGCCAATCTTGTCACGTAAGAATTCTGTTCGTTGCCGGGAGAGAGGCTTGGTAAGCAAATCCGCTAGCTGATCAGTCGTGTGAACATGTTGAACATTAAGAATTTTTTTCGCAACCAAATCTCTCACAAAGTGAATATCAATTTGTATATGTTTCATCCTGGAGTGCTGGACAGGATTGAAACTTAGGTGTGTTGCTCCCAAATTATCACAGAGGAGCAGAGGTGGTTGTGATAGACAAAACTTAAGTTCTTGGAGTAGAGATAGCAACCACACACTCTCAGCAGCAGCCGTTGCCAAGGCCCTATATTCAACTTCAGTTGACGATCGTGCGATAGCACGTTACTTTTTAGAGCTCCAGGAAATTGGTGTGTTACCAAGAAATAGCAGATAAACTGAAGTAGATTTCCGGTCATCTAGACTTCCAGCCCAATCAGCATCCGAGAAGCAAGTTAATGTGCTGCTTGATGTGTTGCTGATAGTAACTCCATGAAAGATTGTGTTCTTCAGATAACGCAACAGTCTTTTTGTAGCTGTCCAATGAGTCTGCTTGGGATGATGCATAAACTGAGAGAGTTTATTGACAGCAAAACTGATATCAAGACGTGTGAGGGACAAGTATTGCAAAGCTCCAATAACTTGACAATATTCAGTGGAGTCAACAGATGAAGAACCACCATCCAATTGTAAAGGAACCGAAGGTGAGAGAGGCGTGGCAACATCTCGAGTACCATCCATACTAGTTTTTGCAAGTAAATCTCGGATATATTTGTGTTGAGATAGAAATAAGCCAGTTGCAGTAGGAATGACCTCAACACCAAGAAAGAAATGCAATGACCCCAAGTCTTTGATGGAAAATTTGCTGCCAAGATGATCAACAATACTTGCAACAAAAGCTGTGTTATTGCCTGTGATAATTAGATCATCAACATATACTAGGCAATAGGCAAGTGTAGAACAAGTATGAAACACAAATAGAGATGAATCGGATTTAGAATTTAGAAAACCAAATTCTGTCAAGGCATGCTTAAGAGCAGAATACCAGGCACGGGGGTGCCTGTTTTAGGCCATAGATAGCCTTGGTGAGGCAGTAAACATAATCAGGATGTTCAGAATTCCTGAAGCCAGGAGGTTGTTTCATATAGACTGTTTTGATGAGATGGCTATGAAGGAATGCATTATTAACATCTAACTGTCGCAAAGTCCAACCCTACATCACAGCGATAGTCAAAACAGTGCGTATAGTGACCGATTTAACAACAGGACTAAATGTTTCTTTGTAATCCAGTCCGGGTCGCTAATTGAACCCTTTGGCCACTAGTCTGGCTTTGAACCGATCAACAGACCCATTAGCATGCCGTTTCACCCGAAATACCCATTTACAACCAATAATATTACAATCAGTTGGAGGAGGCACCAATTGCCAGGTATTATGACGCATTAAAGTAGTTAATTCGGAAGACATGACCTCACCCCATCTAGAATCAGTGAGTGCAGCAGTAACAGTCATGGGTTCTAAGGATGATGGAATGGGGTGTTTAGTAACAAGGAAGGATTTCTTAGGTTTATAAATGTCATTCATGGACTTAGTAGTCATACGATGCATTCTGACAGTAACATTTTCAGGGACAATGGAAGCAGATAATTCAAGGGAAGGACTGGGATTTAAAAGCAGAGGTGAAGTGGAATTACTTACCTGGAGAGGAGACGGTGCAGAGGACGATCCACGCTCAAACGATTGCAAGACTTCAGTACCCACATCCAGAGAAGTGTTGGGACTAGGTGAATCAAACGGTAGGTTGGATAATGAGATTGGCACAGAAGAACACTGCTCAACTGATGAAGAAGAAGGATCACTGTTGTGACCGAGCCGTTGAAAGGGGAAAGTGCTCTCATGAAAAATGACGTGGCAAGATGTGAAGATTTTTTTGGTAGTTTGCTCAAAGCACAAATAAGCATTTTGGGATAAGCTGTAACCCATGAATATGCATGATTTTGATTTCAGCTCAAGTTTGTGTTTATTGTATGGTCGGGTTAATGGATAACAGAGACAACCAAATTGTTTGAGTTTGAGATAGTTGGGTCTTTGATTGAATAATTTTATAAATGGAGACTGATTATTCAAGGTGGCAGTGGGCATGCGATTGATAAGATAGGCAGCAGTTTGAAATACATAGGGCCAATAATTTAGAGGCATGTGAGCATCGGTGAGCAAAGTAAGACCAGTTTCAACGAGATGGCGATGTCGCCTCTCAGACACACCATTTTGTTGGGGGGGTGTGAGGGGCAGTAGTGTAGTGACTAATGCCATGAACTGAAAGATAATTTTTGAGACCAACATATTCCCCACCATTATCAGAATAGAGACTTTTTATTTTTTTGTTGAAACGATTTTCCACAAGATTGCGAAATTGGGGAAAAATAGTTTGAACATTGGATTTATGAGTCATAGGATAAAGCCAAATATATTTGGTATAATGGTCAACAAAAATAACATAATATTTAAATCCATTAATTCCAAGATCATGAGATGGGCCCCAAACATCCATGTAAATCAGTTCAAGTGGAGTAGTGCTGGTAAGACCATGAGTACTAAATGATTGACGATGAGCTTTGTTTTGAGAGCATGAAGTACACAAAGAAGGACTGCCAGTTTTATTGGTGGGTAAAGAAAAGGCATGAATGAGATGATTAACCAATTTGGGTGATGGATGACCAAGACGTTTGTGCCATCCATCAAGTGTTGAACGTTCATGAACATAGGCAATAATATTTGTCTTAATGGATGGTAGCTGCTCTAGAAATGGGTACACTCGATCTTCACATTCGTCCTTGAGTAGGAGCGCCCCCGTGATCCGATCCTTCACCAAAAAATAAGTAGGATGAAATTAAATGTAAACATTGTTATGCTTGGTAAAATGATGAACAGATATAAGATTTTTATGAATGGTTGGAACGCAAAGAGTATCACGTAAATGAAAGACATGATTGGACGTTTTTGGAGATAACGACCCAATATGAGACACAGGCAAACCTGATCCATCCCCAATTACCACTTCATTAGTACCATCATATTCAGAATTAATCGTCAAATTAGAGAGATCAGTGGTCATATTGTGAGATGCTGCTGAGTCAACTAGCCACTTGTGATTTTTAGGTTGGGAAGAAGCAGTATAATTTGCAGAGAAATCAAAAGCAGACATTTTTTGGCATTGTTTTGCTGTATGACCAGTTGATCACACCATTGACATTTTGGTTTAAACCTCCTGTGACCCGAATTGAAAGACCCATTTTGATGAGTCCCATTATGTCCACGTGGAGTAGAAAAAGAAACCGGGGGACGCCATTTGGACTGTCTAGAATTGGAAGACAACTGAGGGGTCGAACGATTAGAATAATTAGCAGTGGGAATAAATGAATTTGCAGATTATTGCTCCAGCCGCCGAAGATAATTCTCATGACTAACAAAAAGGTCATGAATTTCTTCAAATTTGAGAGACATTTCACGGGCACGAATGGGTGCCACAATTTTTCTGAATTCAATACCCAATCCATTGAGTATGTATAGAGTTAGATCATCGTCTGAAACGGGATGATCGATGACAGATAGTTCATCAACAATTACTTTAATTCCTTGAAGAAATTCAGTAACTGGACGAGACCCATGAGTGCTCAAGGTCAAGTCTTCCTTAAACTGCATCACACGCGTTCTGGATTTGCCTCCATACAAACGGGTAAGTGTTGTCCAGGCCTCATTTGATGTTTTGTAGGCAGAGAGAAGAGGGGTAATAGTGGTGGAGGTGGAGGCAAGAATAGCATGTAGAATAAGCTTATCTTGGCGAATCCAGTGGGAATTCACAGCTTTGTGCATCAATAGCAGGACATTTGTGTGTACCTGTTACAAAATCAATAAGATCATAGCCAATGAGCAAGGCTTCAAATTGAGCACGCCACTGAAGAAAGGTAGAGGGAATAAGTTTTTCATTGATGGTTGTGGCATCATTGATTGTGATAATGGGTGAGTGTGTTGAATCGGTGGAAGGTGCAGTGGTAGTCGCCATTTGCAGGAAGCAGTAGAAGGGATGAATACTCGTTAGAGATTTCATAGCTCTGATACCATAAAGAAACTTTAACACTGCAATATTATGTAATGCAACTCACACTTTCTTATACATTTGTTGTAACATTTATATAGTCTAGGAACCTTAATTGCAGGAGTTCAAATATGTGTAACGGAAAGATAATTACAACCAGAATTAATAGCAATATTTCAAACTAATCCTATGATTACGAAGAGCACAAAATCTGGCACTTATCATGGTAACAACTGCGGTTGAATTGGCAAAGAGTTAATCTCATCAGATTCCTTGATAGATCAAACCTTATTCAAATTAATTCATGCATAAAAGGGGCCTAATCCATCTATTTCATAGGCTGACTAATTTTGGCAGTTAGAGACTTATTTTTTCTAATGCACAGTCTTACTCTAACAAGTATAATTTTTTATCAAATTGTTGGACTAGGCTAAATTTCATCAGAGGTTTCAAGAGGTCTCTGTTCTATATTAGACTAAAATTGAAGGGCAATTATACATCGGGAAGGCCTTGCGATAAGGTCTAGAAGCTACTGTGTAGGAATTGTATCAATTTCCTAGTTGATTTAGGATTCTTTTTCCTATTTTATTTAAAATCTTTTATTATTTTTCTAGTATTGTTTAGAACGCTTTTACTTATTATGAATAGGGTTATTTGGCTTGTATTTATACTTTTTTTTGTTTTTACATACTTTGATTTTAATAATTATTATTGTGCGTGTGAGATTTTGCTCATACTTTTTGGATCTTCATTAAACTATTCTGACTTATCAAAGAATTGACCAAGGTTCATGATGTCTTTTATACTTCTCATTTGCATCTCTTTATAGGCATTAAGTGAGGGTTCAATTATTTATAGTCTTGATGTCTCGGTATAAGTTATCGTTGTGTCAAGCTCAATTTCAAACCTGATTTTAGTTTTCTTAGAAATAGTTGATTTGATAATGAGTTTCTAGATATATATATCCTTATAGATTGCCACAAAAACCTTATTTAAAAACAACTATCTTATCCACAACCCCTTTTTCATTGAAATCTAGCATCACAATGACTGTCACCTTTCTTTTCTCCACGTTACCACCATAAATGACCCCACCTTTCTTCACCACTCAATCTAAACGAACCAACACTATGACCATAAATCTTCTCCTCATTATCATAACCCAATTCTTTTACCTTATTTTCAAAATATTTTTTCCAAAAAATCCAAAAATAGTGAAAAAACAATATAAAAATAAAAAAAATTCTTTTTTTATGCATTCACGTCATTTTTGTCATTTTCAATGTCTTTTCAAAAAAATCCAAAAATTAAAAAAATTATTTTCAATGTGTACAAGTATTTAGCACACTCATTTCAAAATCATTGATTAATGTTTTTCATCAAATTGACACTGATGTTGACTTTCTAAAAAAAATCAAAACACAAAAGTTAGAAAAATTTAAAAAAAATTTAAAAATAGGACAAAGGGATCAAAGCGCAAAGCAAGAAATGGAGGGACCAAGATAAAACCAAGTTACTTGGTCACCAAGTTGCTTGGGGACCAAGCACTTAGAAGAAAAAGACAAAATTACTTTAACTATAAATAATATCAAAAATATCAAAAGAAGGAAGAAGTGAGAAAAAAAACCTAAAGAGGATCCATTAAAAAAATATACCATAAAAAAAAAAAAAAAGAACTCTCTCTCACACACACCTAAAACACCCTAGACTTCTTTTTTTTTACAAGCCATCACCCTCACATAAGAAAAAAAAAAGAAGACCTCATAGAAGACATAAATCAATCTCTCCCTCGTGCTCTCCCTTCATGTCAAAATCAAAACACACAAAAACCAAAAATCTCTTTTTTCTCTCTTTCCTTTATTCATGGGCTAGATAAATAAATGGGCTAGCAAAAGATAATATTTATGGTCCAAAGAATTATTTATAACAAAACCCAAAATCAAGTTCATAATAGGTTAGAAAAAAAAACTTAAACCAAAGGCCAGAATAGGTTAGCAAAAAGAAAACTCAAGCTCTGAAGCCCAATGTCTGATCTTATAACTATGATGAGCAAAGCCAAGTCAATCAGGTGGGATAAATAAATTTGTTGGAAAAAATAATTCTATATGTACTAAAAACTTATTTTATAACAAACGTAAACTTAAGTCCAAAATAAGTTGAAAAAAGAAAACATAAGCCTTGAGGCCCGAGCTTGTGACTATGCTTAAGCCAAAATATACTTTTCTTAGGCTCAATTATAACTCTTCAACTTTCCACTATATAAATTATAGAACAAATATTGTATTTTTCTAATATGGGATAAAGGGTTTTAAATCTCACCAAAACATGTGAATCAAAGATTTTTGGAGATCAGTTTCTCATTCATCCATATTTTATTTTTATCATGTTAATGTTTCATATTAAAAAACTATCATTAGAGGAAAATTTACAATGAAGTTTTTAATCCTAAAAATAAGTGGAGTCCACTTTTAATTTGACATCAAATGATCTCATTAACCATGTTTTAAAAATAAATTCTTAACAATTTCCCACATGAAAAGAAATTTTTTTACTAGTATATAAAAACTCAAAGATTTGTATAAAGATAATAATTTGGTATGTCACTATATCAATGTAAATAGTTTTTAGTTTTGAGGCTTTCTTGGTGAAATACTATTGGATATTCTTGGTTAAATAGTGAATGTGATGTCTTAAACTATTTAGTCTTTTATGTAAATCAAGACAATAGTACTTACATGGTTTTCTATCTAGAGATTTCCTTTGATTCTCTATGTTATGTTTATTTTGGCTCTGAATAACTTACAGATTCATGAGTGCTTTAGAGAATTTAAACTTTAATAAACTCTAAAAAAAACAATCATATTTTTCACTTATATAGGTGATCTTTAAAAGTTTCTACTATACTCCACTTGGTATACAAAGATATGAAAATCACTAAGAGCACAACTCACCATTTATCATACTACAACTAACATCTTTTTCATCATAGAAATAAGCACGAAATAATAATTTCTGAGTGTTATTGAGAATATTAATGACCTAATTTCCTTTTGAACTTAGATCTTAAGATCCCTAATCAATTAGGTAGGGTTACCATCATTATATCATTCATCTTTAAAGGCTTTAAACCTATTTATCTTGAGAAATTATCCACGAGCTTTCTCAACAAACTTTTAATTAATGGATCTGTAATATTTTCATTTGACTTTACATAATCAATAGAAATTATTTCATTCAACGGTAAGTGTTTAAAAATATTATGTTTATGATGTATATGTCTAGACTTACCATTATATATACTATTTTGGTCAATATGAAATATCCTCTAAGATATTCCAAAGTCACTCGGTTTTCTCTCTGGCTTTATTAAGAGTAATAAAGGATTTTCATTATACAACTACTCAATTAAGAGTGAAGACATATTCACTACTGAATTTGAAATCCTTAATATTAGATATTCAATTCTTATCACTATACTCTTTTAATATCATTCGGTATCCAGTATAGTATTGAACATAGTCTAAGATTTATCTTAAATATTTGAGTACCATATTTATTGCTTTTTAATGATTAATATTTGGATTAATGGTAAAACAACTTAGTTTACTAATTAAGTATGCGATATTTAGTCTTATGCAGTTCATAACATACATCAAGCTTCCAATTCTCAGAGAATATTCTAGTTAGTTTATTCTCTTAACTTATTTTTAGATAGATGTGCACCTATGTCCATTGGTGTTTTGACAGTGCTATTGCTACCTTTAAAATATTTATCAAGAATTTTCTAAACATAATAAGAATGAAACAATATTAATCAATCAAATATCCTAGTAATTTTTACTCCTAGTATGACATCTATAACACATCCAATTTTTTTTTTATGCCAAACTTATTAGTTAACAAATTCATAATAGACATGACCATATGATCATTACTATCTAAAATTAGCATATCATCCATACAAAGAAATATAATGACAAACTTTATCTTTGTTTTTTATATAAATATATTTATCAACTTAGTTGATTTAAAACTCATTTGAAAACATAACTTTATTAAATTTTTCATGTCATGGTTTAGGTGCTTATTGCAAATCATATAATGACTTGACAAACTTATAGAATTTTTTGTTTTATCATTTAACAACAAACCTCTTAAGTTTTCCATATAAACCTCTTTGTCAAGGTCACCATCTAAGAAAAAAAAATTATATTTATTTGATGTATTTCAAGTTTGTCAATAGTTAAGATGGCTATTAACATTTGTATGAAATTTATTTTTGACACTTCTTAATATGTATCAAAATAGTTCACACCTTCTTATTGTTTTGGTCCTTTAACAAGAAGTTTCCATCAACTTTTATTTTTCTTTTGAAGATTCACTTATATCCTAATGGTTTACTTCCAGGTTAAAGACTCACTAGTTCTCATGAATGATTATTCACAATGGATTTAATTTTATTATTGACTACCTCCTTCCAATAGAAAGCTTCATTATAAGACACCGCCATTGAGGAGGTTCAAGATTTGTTTTCTAACAAGTATGTTAGAAAATCAAGACCAAGTCTTTTGTTTGTTTTTTCCTTTTACTTATTATAGTCTTAACTTGAATTCATCATCTTCCGTTAATGATGACTACTTGAGATAAATTTAATCGGTCTCTTAAGTAAACAATTTTCTTGTGCTTTATTAAATGGAAACACATCTTTAAACAATGTAGCATTCCTTAATTTTATTATTGTATTAGAATGAATGTTCTAAATATTTGATTTATGAACAATAAATTAATATATACTATGCCTTAGTTTTATAAGCATATACGATAAAAACACAATTCACAGTCTTAGATCCTATCTTGACAGTTTTGGGATTAGATACTGCCACTTTTACAAGACAACCTTACATTTTAAGATATTTATATGAAGATCTTTTACTTATCTATAATTCTTATGGTGTATTTTCTAAATTTTATAGGATATTTTATTAAGTATATAATTTGCAGTTAGAATTGTCTTCCCCCACAAGTTTCAAGGTGTTCTCGAACTTATCAATATAGCATTCATCATTTCTTTTAGTGTTTAGTTTTTATATTTTACGATGTTATATTTTACAAGAGAATTTTGTATGTTTTCAATGTGGAACATGAGATTTTAAGTTTTAAAAATATAAGTCAATCATGATTCTTTTAGATAAATTTTTCATTTACTTATGATTTATTTTAATAATATTAATATTTCATGTTAAACAACTTTTGTTGAATAATTATTTTCAATAAAAATTTAAACCCTACTTTTAATTTTACCTTAAATATTCCCATTAATTATATTTTTTAAAACAAATTAATGAGTGATGATAGTACTTATAGCTACTCACGTAGAATTATGAAATGCTTGTTCGGCTATGGTGGTTGGGCTTAAGCCCTTGTCTTTGTGTATTATGTTAAGCATGATCGGGAGCCACAACAGGTTGGAAAAAGAGTTTTTACAACTTAGAACATTATGTATATGACTTTCATCAATGCAATATTGATTATTTTTTATTTAGAAATATATTAAAATATTTTTTTTATTTTTTAAAAATTATTTTTAATACCAACACGTTAAAATGATCCAAAAAACATAAAAAAATAATTTTAAGCAAAACAAAATCAATTTTCATAGAAACATTATTTAGAACGCAATCCAACCTAGAAATAAAAACAAGAAGTAGCTCCTTTTTTTTTTCTTCATGAAAAAAAAATGATTAGTTAAACATTCATAATTTGCCTCTGTTTTACTTGAAGTATTAAGTTAAATTTATTTTATTTTTAATTGAATTACATTAAAAAAAATTCTATTTATTTTTTTATAACAAAAAAAAGTGAAGGAACCATTACTTAAGTTAATTTGGATTGCTTAAAAGCATTAGGATGTTGATGCTATCATGACTTCAAGTCTTTGGTTACTTCTTTTTTTCTTTTTTATCCTTCGTAAAGTAAGTAAATTGTTTTTGTTCACGTAATTCAATTACAAAAGAAAATTAAAATTAACCAAGGATATGAGTGCTTAAAGTCATAGAAGTAAGAACATAAATTTTAATTTAGGTAAAATGATAAGTAAGTTGAATCAATCAACCAATCCATGGACCATGGAAACAAGAAAAAGAAAAGATTTGTGGTCATGAAAGTCAAATTATTATGATATTTTATGGAATACAGCAGAACAGGAGAAGATCCAAAGATGAAGAGGTATATTCTATGCTCACTCCTTTAGGTTCAATTTGTTCAGTGGACTAGGAACATTTTATGATGTCATCTGACATAGGTATCATGATGAATTTTTCTTTGCCATAATTACCAATATACCCTACTTTGAGAGGAGAAAAAAAATCTTGCATTCTGTTGCAAAGAATATATATAATTAATTATCAACATTGTTCCTTTAGATCCCATTAATCTTTTTTCTACTAAAATTACTTTCATTGACAAAAAAAAAAAGAAGAAAAAGAAGAAAGAAAGTCTAGCATTACAATGTTAGTACATGCATTTACGCATATAGATAGTGTTGGCCTGAGCATCACGGTGAACTAGACAAAAAAATAAAAAATAAAAAGTTATCGTATAATATTATAGTCATTAGAAATCCTAATTACTTTTTAGAATTTTAAAATAAGATACTCTCATTATGCTAAAAAGATATATTATTATTTTAAAGCATCCTATCTGAAGTAAGTTGTTTTGATACTTGTCTTTTATTTCTAATGGTCTATTATGTCTAACTTATCGATAGTCTATCTACATGGGTCTACTGCGATGAGTTAAACCGGGATAGCTTTTATGATTATTCATTCTAAAGTCCAGGTTGTTTTTCTCATTCCTAATTTGTTAGGGGAATTGATATTTTTATGTCCATTTACTCTTGATCATGACATAAGACTATTAATAATTTATCAAGATATGTCAATGAATAATTGGGTAGGTTTTTATTGGGCTCATTAAACTCGATCCAAATCCTAGAAGGAGGTATTGCTAAACACTTTGTTTATGTAGCAATAATATATGGATAACGATCTTTATTTTATTTATCATGTAACATCAGGGTTTACTCACAAATTTTTCTAAATGAGAATTTTGTATTCTAGTCCTAAAATATCTAAGCATTAATCATTATGGGTTAATCTATTTCATGGTGGAAGACATTCAAAACTTCCTAAAAAATTAATATTCCTGTTGTCAATCAATAAATGTTAGATTGAATCGAGAAATTTTGCATGCTCTTGAGGAAGAACAATAAAAAAAAAAACAGCTTTTGTTTTACTCAAAAGAAACACAGAATTACAAGTGATGTCTTTACGTTCTTCCCAAGGGTCCAGTGTATGACCAGCATCTAAAAGAAAAGACTTCACAACACATCAGCCTCCCATTAGTGCCTACATCATTTATTTGTCTACTTTCTTCTCCAAAATAGCCCACAACCAATAACTAAATAAAAAGAAACAAACGTCAGGTTCTATTTTTGTCAACACACCAACCTCAGAAAGTTTCCATGAAAGAACAACAAGCAAGTAGAGCGAAAGAACTAAAGAAGCACAAGACACATTCATTGTTTTTCTCAACCTTGTCCTTTCCTCCCTCTCTCTAATCTCTTAAAGGAACAAAAACACTTCAACGCATAGGAGAGGATAAAATAAAGGAATAAAAACTCATGAAACAAAACAATGGCATGCAAAGGAAATGAAACTAACAGATGGAGGCTGAGAGTATCTCAAAAGTTAAACTGAGGTTTTTCCAACACAAGAAAAGAATAAATAAAAGGTCTAGCCCTACACATTTAAAGCATCAACAACACCCAAATAACTGTCACATCAAGATGGGGGAAAAGACACTAGCCATACTTGCAAACTCTAAATGGTGTAGCTTAACTGGTTAGGTTCTGAGTTTACTTTTCAAGGATTATTAGTTCGAGTATCATAAAGCTTGAAGCTACTGGAGGCTTACATGATCGTTAACTTTAGGATCTCAAGATATTAGTCGAGGTGCATGTAAGCTGATCCGAACACCCACGGTTAAAAATAAAATAAAATGGTAGTGATTGTTCTGTGTCTCTTGTCCCTAAGAACACCACTAAACCTCTCTTTTCTTTTGAAGTCGATGTCTTAAAGAAGCAAGTTCCTTTATGACAACTCCTTATATGATTTGAGTCTCTTGCAAGGACTGTGATGCACCTTTAAAAACCTTTCTTCTTTCCTCCACTTATGCAAGGACTGTGATGCACCTTTAAAAACCTTTCTTCTTTCCTCCACTTATCTTTTCTCTCGGGTTTTGTTACTCTTTGTTGCCTTTCCCTTTCTTGTTCTCTCTTTTTTTCTCTACTGTCACTCTTCTCTTTCTTTCTTTTGTTTTTTTTCTCTTATTCTTGATGTTCCTTCTTTCTCTCTTTTTTTTAGATCCTTTGACGTGGGTATTGAAAGCCTCTTTTATAGGCAAGGATCGGAGAATGGTGGCCTCTTTTCATAACCATTCCTTGCAGCTCACGCTCCTCCCTTGTCCATCTTGCAAGCTGGTCGAAGGTACGTGTACAAGCTTCTCACAGTTTTGGCTGATTTGGGTAGTGTTTTTTGCTGTGTTTTGCAGGTTTTTAGGAGTTAAGAACATGTGGGAAAAGGGTTATAATTAAGGTATGAAGATACGGATATAAGGTGGGCATGGTGGTTATCTTTAATGAGGAGCAAAAGGGGTGGTTCATAAGGAACTTAAGCCATATCTTATTGGCGAAGAACCTCATATTAGAGAAGAAGAACTTGGACGACGTGTCATCCCTCTCCTTGCTAAACAGCTGAATGACATGTCGTCTCCATCTTTAATTAGGGATTCTAATTAAAGCAAACATTGTTGTTTCCCTTTTCAATTTAGTTTTTTTTTTATTAAACTGATTGCGCCATTTTGGATAAAACAACTAGATCCTGGCATTTTAATTGTTTTCGACTTCAGGCCTTGGTTTCGCCAAACTCTCAAAATGGCATGAATTGGACTCCTTATTACAAAATCATTTTCAATTGTACCCTTGATCCTTCTTAAATCAGTCTCGGCATTTAAATGTGTGGATCAATATAGTCCCTAGATCCTTTATTTGTGCAATTTCAATCCAAGTTGACTTTAAATCTTAAAATTCTATTCAATTGAGACCCAAAATAAACCAATTATGTCCTTGTAATTTTAGTGCCTTTTTTTATTTTAGTCAATGGACCTTCAAGTCTTCTAATTTTTGTCAAATTGACTCTTAATTCCAAATTGTTTGTTCAATAATTCAACTAAGACCTTCTATGTTTTCAACAACTTAATTTTAGTCCTTGAATTTCTAATTTATGCAATTCGGCCATAGTTTTCAATTGTTCTCTACAATTAAAGTATTAAACTCATAATTAACTGACCTAGACTTCCAAACTTTTCCAACTTGTTCATTTTGATCCCTAGTCTTCTTATTTGTGTGATTATAATCAATTTTAACCTGTTTTCAATTTCTTCAATCAAACCCAAATTATATGTCCTCATTAATTTGATTGCTTGTAAATTGAATCTTTTTTCATGATTTTTCTTGAAAATGACATTTTCTTAGAAAATTTTCTTTAGAAATTTGGGAATTAATTTGGAATATTTTGGGGGTGAGAATTTGGTTACGACATGTAGAAGACACATAGAATGTATTCTAGTTTGCATATTCGTGCAAAGGTAAGGGGACCAAAAAAATTGAAATGTAAAAAGAAGTCTGGGAATTTTTGCAAAATATTTTTGTCTCTGAAACTTTATCTTTACTCAAATTCATTAATCAAATATTAAATTTATTAATCAAATATTTGAAATACATAAATTTTTATTAATAATTAAATATATTTATATAAATAAAATTAATATCACATATAATTAATTAATTGACTATATAACACATATACTAACATATAAACCTTACAATATCAAAATCTTTGAATTGACTCACAACACATGCAAGCAAATATTTTTGAACTACTAGTTTTTATTTTATTTCAGGTTGGGAGAGCTATAGGTTATGAAGGGTCTATTTATTTTTATGTTTTAAAAGTATTTTAAAAAAAATTTTATTTTTTTTATTTTTTGCTTTAAATTAATATTTTTTGGTGTTTTTATATCATTTTAATATGCTAATATTAAAAATAATTTTAATTTTTTTAAAAAAACAGTATTATTATAATACATTTTGGTGTATTATTATAATACATTTTTAAACCATAAAAAAAAAACATTTTTAAATCCACTTCTATCGCAATTCAAACACCGTCATGAGAACATTCTTGCCACTTTGAAATTCGAGCTGCGTGTTTTATTTTGAAAAGCAGTGCAAGTGGCATGGTGCATCGCAGCCACCTAAAAAATCCAGCATCTTTTTCCCTTATCGGTTTTTATTAACTATGTGCAAAAATACAAAATAAAAATAAAAAAAAAGCTCTTGTTTGGTCGAATATATACTTGGAGAAAAAAAATCAAAGAATAGAATAAAAATCTTTCAAAGCATAGAACATAAAATATTGGAAGGGATAGTCGGTATCTCGATTGTCAACCAAATGAGTCTATCGTGTGTGTGTGTATGAATGGACCGTCAAATTTTAAAGATAGAAATAATCGTTGTATTTAAAAAAAAATATTTCATTTTTATAATAAATATGTCTAAAATCATTCCATTTAATATTAAGGAGTTTTTTAAAATTCTAATATATATATATATATATATATATATATATATATATATATATATATATATATATATATATATATATAAAGAAAGAAAACTTTTGAGTGTGTGTCATATGTTGATCTTAGTTAGCATTTCGAAATGACCCTGGAAAATTGAACCGTTCCTGCCTGTTCGTAATAAATTTATATTTTATAGTTCATCTAGAAGACAAACATGGCATTTAATCTAAGAAAACTTATGGTATTTTCAGAAAAAAGAAAAAATTATTCAACTTGTTTATAGCATGCTTTTCTGGAAAAGAAAGAAAAAACACAAATTATAAAAATATATTTTCTATACTAAAAAATATATGCTCGATTTTACAAACGTTTATTTTTTTATTATATAATTAAGTAAAAAATCTAAAATCCAATGGAGTTCATCGTCCAAATCATGAATTTAACCGGTTAAATTATGAAGTTAGAATTGATCTAATATGTTATCATCTTAATATTAAAAAAAAATCATCTTAATTTTTTTTAATGTTTTTAACCGATTATCCAAGTTATCTTAGACCCTCAAATTAACTAATTTAAGTCGGGTTAAAATCTTTTATGATTAATTCATTGAACCAAAATTAATAACAATATTAAATAATTTTCTATGACCTAAGTATATTTCTAACATTAATTTTTTTTAAATTCCAGATGCATCATAGCACAACCCAGTAAACTATTTTCCATTCTAATATGAAAAAAAAGTGATATATATATATATATATATATATATATATATATATATATATATATATATAAAATCCAAAAATATCTTTTATCATTAAATGCAGAATAAAGTAACATATATATTTTTTTCGTTGTTTAGACGATAGGGGTGAAATTTTTTGAATTTGAGCGGTCCAACTTCTACGTATTGGATTGATATTTGACCAATGAGATTTGTTATATCCCGTTAGTAATTCAAATTTCCCTTTTTCAACTAATTTGACCACCTTTCAAAATAAAAATTGTTTTTTTATTTATTGATTTAATTTTTTTTTTTTTGAGGTGGCTCTTCTAGATATGCCTTGGTTGGGGTTTGAATCGGTCCTATACAAAAACAACCAAACAAACCCTTGTATTTTGTTGAATGTGGTTCCTTAGTTGGCAGCCACAATATCGGAAGGTCAATAATTCCAGCCCCGTATTATACAAGGAGGGTTGTCTTTAACCATTTATTATATTATATATTATTTATTATATATTATATGTAAATAAAAAAGCTGAACGACAACGGTTTTTTGCCACGCCTCCGAAAACAAAAGCATTATTCATGTCACTGTATATTATAATTTTTAAATTTATTTAAAAAAAAAAACTAAATTGCGACGATTTTTTACGGTGCCTCCGGAAACATATGCACTATTTACATCATTGTAGCCCTACAGTTACATGAAAATGGTAACTTCGGTCCTCGCGTTTCCCTTTTGTTATATTTTAATTCTTGATATTTTGTTGTTCTACGTGTCGGTTGTCAAAATTTATTTTCATTATTTTTTATTCTCTAAGTTTTCAAAAAATAAATTATTAGAAAATAAAAATAAAAAATATTTAGTTGGCCATATTCTAACCATAAAAAAAATTAAATTTGATGTTGATGAGTTCGTCTTAGATAGAAATCTGCCGCATTTTCTTTTTTTAGGCTAGGTGTTTAGGCTTGGCCTGGCCCGCTAGGCCCATGATTTCTTTTTTTAATTGAAAATAAATTTAAATTAATAATTAATAATTACAATGCTATTTAACAAACTATATTATATCATACTTCTCAAATGAGATTAGATATTTTATGCTTATATTTGCAATCATTTTTTTTTTTACAATTATACATGAGTGTAGTATGCAAAAAATTATAAAACAAATGCACAGAGAATTAAATAATTTTTAAATTGTTAATTTTTATATGGTTTTCATAAATTAATTATTCTTTGTATAATTTATAATGTAATGGAAAAATATAATGGAATGTAATGAGTTGTTGCATTACATTTCATTATTTGGTTACAAATACTCTTAATAATATGATGAAAAACTTGTACAAATTTGTTCATTCTAGTCCCTATATTTTTGAAAAAATATTTTAGTCCATAAATCTTACTTTTATGTATTTTTAAAAATTATAATTTAGTTCTTATAATAAAGAAAACTTCTTATAATTAGGTCTTCATATGATTACTCTTGATCATGTAATTGTTCGTTACACAGTCTTTATTGCTTATAATGTAATAAATCATCATAATTGCAATGATATATTACAGTATAATTTTAAATATTACTCAATCTAATATATCATTATATTATAAGATTCATTATATCTAATCATACATGCTGTTAGGATATCATTTGGCTTACTATACTCTTTTTTTTTTTTGTGTGTGAGTATAAGAATGCAAAGAAAATCATTTTCAAAGTGTTAGCCGGTCTGTTTGGGAGTGTGGTTACGTTATTTTTCAAAGTGTTTTTTACTTGGAAATGCATCAAAATAATATTTTTTTTATTTTTTAAAAATTATTTTTAACATAGCATATCAAAATAATTTGAAAATATCAAAAAACATATTAATTTGAAAGTAAAAAAATAAATTTTTTTATTTTTTTTAAAATACTTTTAAAATGTAAAAACAAATATTTTCTTTTCTTTTAAAAGAAACAAATCAAATCATCTTTTAAGTTTCCTAATTGGGTGTCGTGTTATTCTAGTAATGTTAATATATTAAATGAAATGATATGGAAATCTCTTTAATTGGTTGTAATGAATTTTATTAAAACAATTGAGTTTATTTAAGATTTTTAATAAATTCTTAATAATTATCCGAAATGCATTTGTTAGCCTAACCCTGACTGAAATAATCTTCGATCCCTGCAGCGCAAACAAAAATTTATAAAATTAAAATATTTTTTTTGTTTAAAATTAATTGTTTTTTAAAGGAAGAGAAAAAAATATAATGCTCCATGGTATACTTCTTTTCAATTCTTTTTTTCCTTTTTTTTAAAAAAAGTCAACATCTTTCCATTTTTAACAATTCGTTAATTTTAAATTAAAAAAAAAACCCAGAAATCAGAAATTGTTCACTCTCTCCTCTCTCTCTCTGTGGGATATGGTTTTTTAGTTTAAATTTGGTGACTTTGAGCTCTCAAAAGACACGCAGAGCGAGAGAGAGAGAGAGAGAGAGAGCGAGAGGGAGAGAGGACTGAAGCGGGTGTCTAAAACAGCAGAAGACATCTGTGTTCTGTCTTGGTGTCCTAAAAAGAAGAAGAACAACAATTTGAAAGAGAAAAACAAGATATGGGCACCACTGCTAATCAAGATCAAGCAATCAAACAATTGCAGTCCATAATGGACCAAAGTCAGCTTTCAAAACCCACTTCATATTCTTTTTAAATCGTTCTTTTTACTTTTTCCAGTGAAAATTTGATCTAAAATTACTAACAAAAAGCTTCTTTTTTTTTTTTGCAGTAGATGAGTCAATGAAGAACACATATCAGGTTAGTTTCTCTTGGAACTTTGTTGATCTGATTTATTTTTGACTGATTCTTATAGTTATTGAACTATCTGGTTTAGTTGACTGTTTATTTTACTAAAAATAGATTTTTTTTATTGTTTCAATCAAACATAAACAAGATAATCGTACATAAACAGTTCCGCTTCGTTTGGATTTGATCTGGGTTTGTTTATGATTTGCAGTGTTCTCTTTGTTACTGCCTTTGCATGTTACATGTTCTGATTTATATGTAAAAAGATTGGTGTTTGCTGTATTGTGAAGTTCTTTAGTGTACGAAGCAATTTATTTTGCTATTGGATACTATTCGTTGATCTCCTTTATGCTTTTCTGGTTCAGAAGATAATGCCAACGCATGTTCATTGCACTGAAATTTGCTGGATCTTTATACTAGTTGTTGATACTGGAATAGGCTTTAATGATTTTACTGTACTTCATGAAAATTTTATTTTTCTTTTCTTTTCTTTTCTTTGTCGGAGCAAAAGTTTGGAGCCCTTTTTTTTAAAAAATTTGAACTGAATTTGATGAAATATCCTGGACAGCACCATAAGATATTAGGATTTCATGATCTTTATGTTTGAAATATAAACTTTTTTTTTTTTTGTAAACTTATTTTATTCGAGTAGCAAAAACCTATCATATTTACTGCATGTTGCCTATAGTCTTCAGATGCTTGAATGGCCTCGTTTCATCATTCTTTCTCAAAATAGGTGTATTGAATTGTATGAATTCAACTTCCTTTTCCTTTTGGTAAATTTGATGAAGAAGGAATTGTCTTGACTCTTTCAAGTGAATGGAATGACAAATAGGTCCCAAAAGATATGGCAGCATCAGAAACTAGCATTAAGTTCATAATTTGGGATGGAAATGATCTCAAAATAGGACAATCATCTAGAGAGTTACAATTTCCTTCCAAGTCTGGATTACATGAGTGATGAGACCATTTATGTGGCTAGTTGCACAGTTCTTCATTCAAGATTTCCTACATTGTAGGAGGATTACAAGGAAACGACAAAAGAAAGTTTGAGAGGAATACTTGATGTCACTTTCGATTATTTCTATATCTTCATTATCCTATTGCATTTGCGGTTTCCCCTTCCAATATTTTGTTGTATCAAGAAAAGGTATTCTAATAAACAAATGTTCTACTTTAATCTTGTCCTATGATCTGCAGAATATGCACCAGGGCTATCCAACAGAAACTTTGGTGCGGTTTCTCAAAGCAAGGGACTGGAATGTTGCCAAGGCTCATAAAATGGTTAGATCCATTTACTACAGAGAAGAATGTGATTTAATTAACTAGTCCCTAGGAATTAAATATCCTCTTCATAGTCATTTGTCTTTGGGCCTCATTCCTGCTGTGGTTGCTTTATTGTTCCAGTTGGTTGATTGTTTAGAATGGAGGATACAAAACAAGATCGATGACATGTTAGCGGTGAGTTTTCTTTTTCCTATAATTCTTCGGATGGTTGCTATTTGTTCTTTACAATGCAAAACCTGATTTTCTCTGATTCATCTTGACATGATTAAAAAGTCTGATCATGTTCTACTTGGGTTCTACATTTAGATATGTAGGTTTTTTTCCTGATCCGTCTTAACATATTTAGTGTATCTTAGAAGGAAAACAGGTACAATGATCCACAACCTTTTAAAAATAAATGAAGCAAATGAAGGAGAACCCTCTACATGTGGTAAAACTAGAAGGAGAACCCTCCACAAAGCTTCCCTGTTTTACCTATATGCTCATGCAAGATGATGCTTTCATCTGGAATGAGATGCTGAATAAAAATTTCTGTCTCTGGACTTTGAAGGATAGCTGTTGCTCAAACTGCCCTCTCTTCTTTGAAGTAGACCAGCTGGTTATGCATTTCTTTGTAGTTTGCTGCCTTCTGCATTTCTCAGCAACGCCAGGATGTAAACTCTACCACACAAACTGGAATATAAACCTCCCAAGTGAAAATTAATGTCAGCTACTTGAACATGCTGCAATGTTCCAAACTGTTCTCTTAAAGTAGAATTGACTGAAAAAAGATATGCCTGCTGTCTTTTGTGTACAGTTCATTAAATCCGGCACAATGTTTTGTTTTTGGAGCAGAAATTGGCATGCCCAGTTCTTTTCTAAATATATAAATTATATATTGCAAACTTATGTTGTAGATACTTGTATGACCTTCTTCAGTGCTTCTGTTCAAACTTATGTTGTAGATACTTGTATGACCTTCAGTGCTTCCGTCCAAATGTGTGCTGTAGATACTTGACCTTCAGTGCTTCTCTTCAAAATCTATGTAACAATTGCATAGCTTGCATATTTGATAACACCATTTTTGTATAAGATTGCAAATAGAACGAGGCACCATTCATTGTACTTGTGGTTAATTTTCTAGCAGTTTATAATGGTTCATGGCACATTAGTGAAACAGCTGTGCATTCCATCTGTTGGACATCTTTCATATTATTATTGATTTGATTATTTCTGTCTCAGAAACCAATAATTCCCTCCAATTTGTATAGAGCAGTTCGAGATTCTCAACTTTTAGGATTATCAGGCTACTCTAAAGAGGTATGCATTGATTTTTCCAAGTTCAGTTTTGCCATCCAACAGATATCATTGCTGTAGCCAGCTTGCTGAAGAGGAAGGGGAGGGAGAGGGGGGGCGCGGGTGATTGAAATCCATTTTTCTATAACAATTTGAAAATTCTGCTTCGTTATGATTTACCTTGTTTTTTTTTTCCTGATGCAATCCCCCATAAGATCTTATAGCTGCAAATATTTCTGAGATTTTTTTAACGTAGTTTTTCACCTTTTATGCTGATCTTTCAGGGTCTTCCTATCATTACCATTGGTGCTGGGCTCAGTACATTTGATAAAGCTTCTGTAAGGATTTTTCATTTTATTACATCTTTATTTAAATATGAAGGTTAACAATTTGCATTACTGCAGTGGTGATAATATTGACTAGTATCTTTGAACACTGCTATGTGCACATGTTTTTTTTTTGTATGCAATTTACTGTTGGGTTGTATTCACTTCATCACTGCCTTTGATTGCTTTTAGGTACATTACTATGTGCAGTCACACATCCAAATAAATGAATATAGAGATCGTGTGATATTGGTGGGTTTAGTCTCTTATGTGTTTATGACAAATAATTATCATTTTTTCTTGTTGCATAGCTGAATTTGGTTAGTTTTTCTTTTTAGCCAACTGCAACCAAGAAGTATGGACGACATATTAGCACCTGTCTGAAGGTTTTAGATATGACTGGCTTAAAGCTTTCAGCATTGAATCATTTAAAGGTATCTTTTATGTTAAGCATACTTTTAATTTGTCATTGGTTTCAACTACACAGCTCTCCTTTCTTATTTATCCTCGCATGAATTTGCTGCATTTATTTATACAGGTGCGTTCATTGTACTGTATTACTTTCATGTTATGCAATTGTATTTAGAATCATTTAAAGGCATCTTATACTCGATTATTGTACTGTTTACCAGCAGTTTAACATGAAGAGTGATCTCTAAATGGTAATTTGAAGCTTTGAAAATTTCCAGAAAGGGAATAGGATATGTAATTGTAGCTACTTGTGAGTGGAATTGTCACACAATCACGGCAAACTTTTAAGTTGAACAATGTTCGCCAGTGTTTGTTTTCAGCTGGTGATATCCACTTAATCTGCACTATTATTTTTATGTAGATGCATCTGCAGTTTTGTGGTTCTTTTTGTTTTGTGTTTCTCTAAAGAGCTTGTCTAGGTAGAAGGTTTTGCCTCCTCATATTTTATCGACTAATTAGCTTATTTACTCTTGGGAGTCTTCTGAAACTCCCAAGTTCTGATATATATATATTTTTTAATCTTCTATTGCAGCTATTGACTACCATGTCCACAATTGATGACTTGAACTATCCAGAAAAAACAGAAACATACTATATTGTCAATGCCCCAATATATATTTTCAGCTTGTTGGAAGGTTTGTGTTTGCTTTTTTTCTAGTCTGGAAGAATTTTAGAATAGTTGTCTCAGGAATACGTTACACGTACCCTCTTCAGCAGCTTAAAACATTTTGGAATACTTTGGCAGGTTGTGAAGCCTCTCTTACAAGAAAGGACAAGGAAGAAAATTCAGGTGCTGCAAGGTTGTGGAAGAGATGAATTGTTAAAGGTTAGGTGGTGTAACAAAGCATTGTTTCTGAACTTTCTTCTAAGCTTGCATTTCATTTATAATATCAGCTATGGCTTTTATCTTCTAATGCACCTTTACTCCTGCCACTTAACGCTTTGGTATAGCTTCCTGATAGAGGACCGGTACTTTAAAAGACAAAAGCATGTTACTGAGAAAGAGAGTATTCATAGCAGCTCCTCCCTCATTGTCTTCCCTTCATTTTGCATTTTATATGGCAAATAGGAATTGGGACTCTAGTTACTGGATGATGGCCTTGACTTCTAATCATTCTTATGGGCTGTGATTGTCTTACGTTGTGTTTCTGCAAGGCAAAGCCAACTGAGTTGCTCTTGTTTCATTTCTTCTGGTGTACTTTCCACTTATTGAAGAATGCCAGTCTCGTATACCCCCTCCATGACACAAGCAACTAAAGATGTCTGACCAGGTTGATTTATCACTTGCATGCAGATAATGGATTGTTCTTCCCTGCCACATTTTTGTAGAAAAGAAGGCTCTGGTTCATCCAAGAACACTGAGGATGGAAGCAATTGTTTCTCCCCGGACCATGCATTCCACCAACAGCTATACAGTTATATCAAACAGCAAGCTGAACTTCTGGATTCAATTTCACCAATCAAACAGGGGTCAGTCCATGTGGGTTTCCCTGACCCAGACCCCGAAGACGCTAAGATTGCTAAAACAATAGAATCTGAGTTCCACAGGCTCAGGAATCTGAATGGGCTATCTAACTCGGTAAATGGCCTTAAAGTTGATGGTAACTAACAGATGGAGAAGGGGCAGCTTTGACTCGTTGCATATTCATGCCTGCCTACTTTGAAAGCAGGATTGTGTAATTCAGTTATTATGTCATTGCTTGTATCAAGCTCGATGCAGGTTTTGATAAAGACGAAACTAATCTGTAGGCTGACAAAACCACCTTCGAGTGGATAATTATATTCCAGTTTCAAATATCAGGAAGCACTTTTATTGCTTCACACAATGTGGTTTCCATTCTGATACTACACTTTCTTATTTTAGCTGTCAAAAAATGCTTTTGAATATTTTTTGTTAATTTTTTGATATATATTTTTGAATTTTTATGATATGTTATATTAAAAATAAATTTTTTAAAATAAAAAAAAGTTATTTTGATTCTGAAAAACTCTTAACAAACAATTATTATTTTGTCAAAAATATTATTTTTAATAAATTTCAAGAAATAAAAAATGAGCAATTATAGTAAATATTGTGGGGAAATTATTATAGATAAAAGATATTTTATTGTGAATTGTAATAATAATTTTACTTTTAATTTTTTATTTTTTTATAAGCGGATAAATATTTCTTTAGCTTTCTTGCACAAGGACATCTAGGTTTTTTAAAGTATAAGCAAATAATGCTTTTAGTTTTAGAATTTTAGAAAAGACAAAATTTTTTTGTTTTTTAAAGTATTTTGATATTTTTCTACAAGTATTTTGTATAATTAAAATAATATTTTTTTACAAGTATTTTATATAATTAAAAAGATTATGAAAACGTTTTAGTTTTTTCGTATCTCATATTTTTCTTGGACAAAATTAATGATTGATAAACATGAAAAAAACTAACTTTTATTTATCAAAATAACTTATTTATAAGCGTCATTTGTTTTGATTTATAAAAAATAAAAATAAAAAATGGTAAGAGGTGTTCGGTGGACGAGTGCTAATTCGAAGCTAAAAGACCTTGTATTGATCATATGCACATTTCAACATAAACATTCAAGTTTGGGAATCGAGAAGAAGAAGAAAATTAATTCACACGTCTGTACACATCTGGTCCTGCGGGGTTCAGGCTGAATTCCTTCGCCCCTGAAATAGATATTACAAACATTGGATACAAGAAAGGGGAAAGTAGCCACACACTGGATTTTGAAGTTCTATCACAGCTGTCTGTAGCACTTGTAAGCAACGGCAACTGACACTACAGCACAAACAACAGCAAGAGCTGCATATGTATCATCACGCTCCCAGCTCTCAAACCATGTTGGCATAGCACAAACCTTCCGTGCAGATGATCCCTTACTGCTGTTGATCCGGGATAGTGGTTTCTTCTTGTTGTTCTTCTTCTTTTCAGGTGTCACCTTGGCTGTCCTCTCATTGGCATCTACAATATCCTTCTCTGGTAAGACAGGGTTTTGGCAACAGGATGAACTTCCATTTTGCTGACAACAGCCTGTAGAAACAACTTCAGACCTACTCGAGCTAGTGTTTGATTTGTCTACCGGTCTTTGTGTAATCTCTTTACTGTTTTCTGTAGTCCCGCCATTCTGTTGGAGCCTAAGTTCGTGGTTTTTAATCTGTTCTTCTTCTGATAAACCCATCTGGCCCCTGAAAGTGAGCAAGCAAATGCTCCATTAAAGTCTACAAGGCATATGCTTAAATCACGTCCTAAACAAAATCTGTAAAATTACTAGACATCTAGCATTCACGGTCGCACATCTTGAACTTGGTGAACAGCCACTTTCTACTTTCAGTTCCCCAGTTTCATCATTGTGACATCTAAGGAATCAAGGGAACTTCCTCCACAATCCTATTGTACAGCTAGCATCTATATCACAAAATCCCCGCCAAGGCAACCAACCAAAGTTTTTGGAGAACCAAAATTAGTGCAGGAAACTAAAAACTACCTCGACCATCATTCATAGCTTTATAAAACTAGAGATTATAAATTAAGAATACCTCCACAGCCGGTCTACAATCTCACCCTTCCCAATATGCTGCTCAAGTAATATTTGTATGTCATCTGGGGTGACATACCCGTACCTGTCAGCATTTTAAAACATATACCCGAAAAGATTTGGTTATCTAGAAATATGTTTTGGTACTGCAACTACCAAAATAATAAAGTATTTATTCCAAAAGGAGAATCATGAATGGGGGGGGGGGGGGGGGACACAGCTTCCCTGCTTACCAGTGTCCAGTGACAGCTCCTTCGAAACTTGATCCAAATATAATGACATTTCCTGCATATTTATGCCCTCCAATGTGTGAGCACGGGCTGACGGATACTTTACCTTGGAGACCATGTAATTCTATCTCCTCTTCGAATCTACTAACCAAAGCAGGTCCACAAACACCACAGCGACGATCTCGGGACCCATGAGAACATACAAAAACATAAGAACCCTTTAATTTTTCAGGAGTTCCAGGCAACCATTCACCATCCTTCACAAGCACTTCCTCAACAAATGTGTCGACATCAAAATGTGTCAATCTCCTGCATCATTTGATAAGGATATCAGTGTTTAAGTAGAGAAGTACAAGAGCATCTAGAGCCACGTAAAAGAGCCACTGGTTGACCTGTATCTGATCATATCTGGGAAGATTAACACATCTCCATTTGATGTCTCAGTTCCATCATGCCCCTCACATATTGTTAAGCGGGTCTACAAGACAAAAGCAGGAAAACCTTGGAAAGTAAGAAGCTTAACAGTTGATTTCTTTAACTTGCTTTTGCAAAGGACACAAGGCTAGAAGTTCACTTTAAGCAAACATGTGTAAACAAATACATGGACATACATGTAAGTGTGCACCCACATGCAAGTTTTTACATCTCTCTAGGAAGTTCTTTTTTTAAAAAAAAATAGCACACGAGAAAAAAAATTGCAAAGTAGCACACTTGAAATTTTTTTGGAAAATAGCACACCTCAGGTTGTTGCACTACTTCCAATAGCGCAACCTTTGAAATTTCAAAATTTTCAATGGGTTGTGCTGAAATTGAATTGTGCTACTCTCAGTAGTGCATCTCGGTTATGGCCTATTAAATTTTAATTGGTTGTGCTACTCTCAGTAGCGCAACCAAGTAGTGCAACCAATTGAATTTTGCTATTTCCCCAATTTTTTTCTTAGTAGTGCTAGTTTGCAAATTATTTTTGCTAGTTGGCTAGTTGTGCTATTAAAAAAAAAACTCATTATACAGCAAACTATGATATGACAGTTGACAGCAAGGGCCAGTGAAAAAGTCATGTCAATCTAAATCAATGATATATGTCCACTCATCAATGGAACTTCCATGATTTTCTTTTCCTATGCAGAACAAGAATGTTAACCATCCATATAGCCAAGGGTTCCTACAGCCAAAAATGGAACCCCTTTATGATTTACAATACAAAGCACCAAACTATTTGTCTTCCAGTCTAGGTCTACCTAAATTATAGATGTAGCACAGCATAAAATTTAGAAAACCAATGAACCTGAGGATACTGTTTAGATATCTCAGAAACTTCACAATTACAGCTGTGTGATATGATGAACAAGCCATGTGAATTTGTCCACAATCCAGATGAACAAGCCATCTGGATCATATAAAATAACAGGTAGATTCTCAAGATTGCAATTTGACAACAATAAAAATATAGAGATAAAGCAAAATGGCCAGAAACAGATCGACTGATAGAGTAAAGCATTATGATAAGTGTCTAGCAATCCAAGTTTTTAAGTATATAGTCCAGGGAGGCAACTCAAGAACCAAAAAGCATCATTTCCTTCTAAAGCCATACCTTTCAACTTTGAAAACATAGATCGATCTTCAAACAGAGCTATCTAACATAGTTAACGGCATCATAACATAGTAATATGCGCCATCCAGATCATGATTGACTTTCCACGGAAGTACCCAAAGTACTATTGATCATCCCCCAATGTCTCCAAAGCACTAAAATCAACTCACAGCCCCCATTTACAACTTTACCCGCAATGGGTATCCTTACATTAGTTCAATAACAAAACCAACGCACAAGGCATGATGGCACACCAAATGTACACTTTGAAAAACTGAACCACCATACACTAAAATTCATAGAATTGATCATATGTACTACTCCAAACCACCACCAAACACAGCCAGTCCATAAACCACCCAGAGCACAAGTCAATTAAATACCAGAACGACCAACCACTATGAAATTATATCAATAGGAGGCCAAAGCACAGCATAAATCATCATCAAATCAATCTAGTCAATGGATAAAAAGAAAACCTTCAAACTTCTAAAATACCAACCAACTCAAAGGAGACTTTATTGATCCCTTCAAATTAAAATAAGGGCCATCCTTCTCATTTGAAGTCAAACCAAAATTTCTCTTCACTCATAGGCAATCCTCTAACTGCAAATAACCTCATCTGAAATCATTAACACTAGAACCGACCACATCAACCTGAAGCAAGAATGACACCAAATAACACACCTTCAATCTAATGGCATTCTGACAAACCCACACCTAAAACCTCAGTCCAGTGAAGCTTAAATTGCAGATCTCCAAATCCCTAAAGCACCTACTACCTTCACCGGCCTCAATTCAGTTCACTCAAAACAAACCCAACCCTACAAGAATTCGTAGACATCCAAACATCCACCACCAAAACAGTCCTCAAAATTTAAATGAGCTGTGGTTGGTCCCCAAACATAATCGAATTCAACAACACTAAAAATTAAAACCTAATGCATCAACTTGAAGCAAAAATACCAATAAACACCTCACCTTCAAATTAGCCATAGATTGAAAAATCCACAAGAAGCAGAATCACTCCAGTCTACTAATCTAAACCAAACCTATCATTTTGAAGTAACAATACCACAAAAGCACGCACTTTCAATAATCGAACCAATCCACAAACCACCAAAAATCCCACTTCAATGTATGTTCAATTCACTAAAACTAAATCAACCACATCACGTTGAAGCTAACTAAAATAGCCCCGCATCAGAGACGTTCAAGTCAGCCATAATCTGAACCAATTCACAAGCCAACCCACTTCAATCCACTAAAAATACACCAACCCACATGAAGACCAAAGAGACAACGCAAACAAGAAGACAAAAACCAGTTCAAAAATCCCACAAAACCAAACAACCCACCATCAGAATGAAAGCTAAGAAATCACATTAAAACAAACAAACCCACTTCAGTTTACTCAAAAATAAAAGCAACCCATTTCAAGAATGAAACCGAAAAGCACACCTCGTTCTTCATATCTGCTTTCCTAGCCGTGACAGCAGCGGAGAGCAGCCTAGGCAAACGATCAAACTCAGCAGCCTCAATCCTAGGTGGCCAAACAGAAGGGTTCTTGTAACACAAGAAGACGTGGCGGTGATACAACTGTACAGTCCCAGCAAGTGGGCTTTGTCTGAAATCAGGTCTAGAGAACCCAAACTCCGCATCACTGCCGCTGGTCGTAGTAGAATCAGTGAGCAAAACAGAGTCGTTTTGGTAGCTATTGGAAGCACTGCCAAAGAGAGAGCTTGAAGGGTCGGGGAGGTAATAGGGCTCTAGAAGGTCAGAAGCTGTGATTGGAGAGCAAGGTAATGAGAGGTTGTTGGTGTATGAAAGGGAGTCGTCTCTGTTGCTTGCCATTTTTCGATTGTGTTTTCCACTCCAGATTGGCTTTTCAAGTTTCCAGTGCAAAATAAAATATTTTCAATCCTTTTATTTTCCTTTCCTTTTCTTAATTACAAAGACTTTTTTTTCTTTTTAGTTATTCAAACTGCGTCTATCAATCATATCATCATTTTTATTTTCTTTTCTTTTTTTCTTTTCTTTTCAACTGTGAAAGCTTCCAGCATCCAAGCAGGGATTACTCTTCATGCTTTTCAATTTTAATTTTTTTAATTTGTGTAGAGACTTTTGATATCATTTTCGTTTTCCGTTTCTGTTCTTCTTCTTTTTCCATTTTTTTGAGCTCTTTTTAAAATATTAAAAAGTTAGTTATTTTATTTTAATTTTTTCTTTTATAAAATATATTTAATCTCAATAATAAGATATTCCAGTTATCATTAATGGTCCCTGGACTTTCTGTACGTTATGTTTATAAAACGGTGATAATAATTATTTTTTAAAATATTATTTTATATAAATATATTAAAATAATATTTTTATTTTTAAATAATTCAAAATACATAAAAAAGAATTAATCCTAAATAAAATTTAATAAAACAATGGTTAGCCAAACACCCCATCTTGAGCCCATCGCATTAGAACCAACCAAGGCCCAGCTTGAATTCTAATCATGATCCATGTCCATTTCCCGGTTCTTAAATCCAACCTATAAGTCTGAAAATATATGTTAATAGCCTAATAAATTCCCGGTTTAATTTGATATATTGTTGGGTTCTCAAGTGACTAGATTTTCATATAGATTAAGAATGATAAAAGAGAGGTGTTTATTAAAAGAAACTTAAATGAGTTGTTGATTTCGGGAGTGCAGTGACCTCTTTTTTTGTTGTATTTTAAAAGTATATTTGACTTGAAAAAACATCAAATTAATATTTTTTTAGTGTTTTCCAATAGTTTTAATGTATTAATGTTAAAAATAAAAATAAAAACAATCTAAAAATTATTTTTTATGTATTTTCAAGCGAAAAATATTTTTAAAAAGTATTATGCATCTCTATATCACCGAAACAGACTTCACATTACATTGTGAAAGAAAACACAATAGGTGGATTTCAATAGTGTTTTCTCTTCTTTCTTTTCTTATCCTTGGAGAATTTTCTACTTTGATCACTTAACTTTTTGTTTCAATTTTGTCCTTATAAATTAAGTTGACTTGGATTTAGGGCTAATAATTTATTTCAATTAGTTTGTTATAGGGTTCCTATGATGTTAAAAACATTCTGGTATCAAATTGATGCTCGATTTGACAAGATAATGTTCAATTTTATTGCTAAAACTTCGGGGATCGGATTTGACTTTGAAACAAAATGCATACTTTTTTCTTTTACTATTCATAAGGCGTGTTTAATCCAAACTTTTTTTTGTTCATGTTTTAGTTCCAAAACTCGAGAGATAAGAGAGAAAATCACCAAAAAGAGAGAGGTTCCTTCGCCGCACTCCAGCAATAAACAAAATTGTTTTGGTGTCAATGGAATCCAATGGACGAGAGGAGTTTCATTGAGGTATTTTTTATCCCTAATCTTGCAAAAAAAAACAGATCTGGTCCTAGGTTTGTTTTATTAACAAGGGTGAATTTTCAACTTTTTGAGGGATTAAATATTGTTATGAGCTTAGATATGAGTTGATTGATATTTGTGGATTTTTTTAAGGTGTTTTCATGTGAAAATAAATTATAAATGAGTTTTTTTGGTCCAAATAGTTGTTACTTAATTTTTCGGTAACTTTCCAGATACCTTAAGTGGCTAGAGTGCAACTAGTGGATAACACATTGTCCATTGTTCATCCATTTTAAGAAAAAAAGAAGAAGAAGAAGGTTAGGCGTCGGCTGACCTGACCTTTTTTAAAGTGGGGCAAGTGCACTAGCCTGCCAAAACCCAGACATTTGACCCCCTTTGTCTTTATGATTTTTTTTTAAAAAAATATTTTTACATCAACTTTAATAAAAAGATTCTTTAAAATAAACTAATTAAAAATATATTTGATATTATTTTCTTGAACACCTTTTAATTTTTAATTTATTTTTAGTAAGATTTTAGCATTTATTTTATAATATTAGCAAGACTTATTTTGGTACAACACAACACTTTATGATTGTTCTTTTTACTTTATTTGAATCTAGTGGCTTTCTTTTGCTTGTATTTGTAATTGTATAATTAAAAGAAATATTAAAACAAATGAACTTGTTAAACCTAACTAGGTTAAACCAAACAAGGTCCATGATCCTGATTATTGGTTTGGCGATGAACTTGAGTTGATGTGGGTCAACCCAACATATCTTCCTCTAACTATTAAAATAAAATTAAACAAAGAAATTTTGAAGACTTGAATAGATCTGAAATGATGTTTATCAATATTTTTAAAAAATAAAAACGGTGATGTCATTGATTTTTTAAAAGTTAAATTAGATTTTAACTCAGTCGAATGAGTTGTATTTGAATTTGTCAAATTGATCAGGTTGCATGAAATAAACTCTCATATGGTTTAACTTAAAACCTGATCTAACTAATCAACCATGGCAACGAGCCTCGAGGCTGACCTGCTAGGTCAAGCTGAATTTAATAATTGCCAAATAGTTTCCTATGACAATGTATAAACGATGTATTATTCTTATGTTTTTTTAATACTTTCACATCAAATTAATGTAATATTATTTTTTCAATAAAAACTTACTTTTATGATTATGATAAGATGTTGTCTAAAAAATAAATATTATAGTAAAAAATTGCCAAACAAATTGAACGCTCTGATAGGATAAAAAAGTTTTGATTATACAAATACATTTTTTATCCTTATTTTAAATCATTCATTTTTATTGGTGTTCGCCTTATTGCTTTTGTTTTTATTAAATAAATACATAGAACAATAAATATAATTTCTTTAAGAGATTAAAAAAAGGAGGAATTATACTATAAAATTAATTTGTTTTGATATAATTTCAATTACCTCTTGTTATATTAAAAACTATTTCCATATAAATAAATAAATAAGATTTTGAGGGCTCCCCACTACATAAGATCAAATATTTTAATATGCATCTATCTCTCAAGTTCTCAACTTATTTTTTAATTAGTATTAATAACTCTTTTTAATATTTATTGGCATATTTAATCCTCAATCAATTTTATCAAATGTAATTTTAAACTCACAATTAAAATTATTTTTGTTTCTAAAAAACATGTTGACAAGACTTGTACATTCTTTTTTGTGTTAATTTTTTTTATTCCACATAGCGGAGTACTGGCTAACTAACTAGCTAATAAAATACTAAAGCATATGACTAAATTACTACAACCACTCACAAAATATTATTCACTAGAATAGTGTTTTGTATGTTTTTTTTTTCAATTTCATTCTTCAATATTAGGTTTTTTTTATTATTATTATGCTTCATAATTTCTTTTGATTTTATTTCTATTGAGTTATATGTCGGTCTCATGGATATAATTTTTTTTTTCTTTTTAGTTTAAACATTAGATTTGTTGGAAGTGGAGCTTCATAATTTTTCTTGATTTGCTTTTTACAAATTTATCCTAATCTCATTATCCAAATCATTGGTTTAACAGGTTAACCTGAGTTGACTCAAGTTATTTTTTGGGCTGTTTTTTTTTCTAATTTAGTTATTTTTCAATTTTATCCTTCAATATTGGATTGGTTAGAAATTTTCTTTTATAATTGTTTTACTTGTTTTTTATAGAGTAATCCTGATCCCATAACTAGGGTTATGAGTTTAACATGTTGATCTGGATTGACTCTATTCATTTTGTTTGGGTTTTTTTAATTAAATATATTTTTAATTAGACTTCATAATTTTATTTTATTTTTCTTCTTATAAGGTTATTATGTTCTCATTGGGTCATTTTTAATGGCATTTTTTTTTCAATTCATTCTCCAACAACTTAGTATTTTTATTTTAGTTTTTTTTTTCAATTTCATCCTTTAATATTAGGTTGCTTGGAAATTAGAGTTTGTAATTTTGTTTAAATAGTTTTCCATAGAGTTTATTTTGATTTCATAGGTTTAGTTTGTTTTTCTTGATTTTAACCTTCAACATTGAATCTGTTAGAAATGAAACTTTGTAATTTTTTATTAGTTTTTTTATGAAGTTATCATGATCTTATGACCTAAATCGTAAATTTAACAAGTTAATCCGGGTTGAATTGAATTTTTTCTTGCCCTTTTTTTTATAAATTTGTTTTATTTTATATTTCAACGTTGAGTCAATTTATTGGTTGGAAGTTTAACAATTTATGATTTCATGAGTTACAAATTTGAAAGATTAAATCAGGTTTAGAAAATTCTCACAGGTTTACTTGATTTTTTTTAAACTCATATTTTTTCAGTTTCATCTCTTAATATTTATTTAATTAGGTTTATTAATCTCAATCAAGTTGATAATCTAGATTTTATATTTTTTTAAAAAAATCACTTCATTTTTTTACATTAAAAATTCTTTTAACTTGACCAGCATAGTAATATGGGCTACCTATTCAGTAAACAATTATTTAGAAAACATCCCCACGTGCCCAACTAAAAATTGGTGAACGTCTGTGGAAGATCCGAAAGGCAACAAGGCATTCACCTTCATGATGAATGTACTGATAAATATTGGAGTTCCTTTCCGTAGATGTCCATTGTAAATGAGTTTCACATGGACACAAATCTATATATATATATAGCTTGAACTCCAAGGTAAAGATATCTCTTCCTTGATTCTCTCCAACCTTTTCTTCCTCAAGAACACACACAGAACAACCGTTTGGGCTCTCAGCCTCGAAGGGCCTCCTCCATGTTTGCTACCTTGACCATTATAAGGTCCTTTATTATTTCTAAAGACTTCCCTTTGTTTTGCAGGTTTTTCCATCCAGGTGCACGAACAACCCTTTTATGAAACCAGTCCGATCAATCTACAAGGAACAAACTCATTAATAGAGGTTTTCCACCAGCGAGATTCAGGAGCCAAATTGTCCTCGCTGAAGTACTGTGCTTCCATCAGAAAATAGAAAAGGATGACAAAAGCGGCTTAGATTTGAGCGAGTTTTCATTGTTTCTCTATATGTTGAAGCTCACTCGGAAAGGTGAACCTGGCAATCCCAAGAACAAAGAAATCACACTAGGAAACCGGTAATGATATTTTCACTTGAAATGGAAAACCAGAAAATCATGCCTCAAATGAAGATACCAGCGTTTTGGTCACATCAAATTAATAAAAAAGTCCATTCTTGAAGACAAACTCATTTCTACAGCAGAACTTGTTCGATCATTAATCTAATAACTAGTCATATACAAAAGGCACACTTCCCTGACTTGTTTCATCATATTATCGCCTATCTCATCTTTCTCAAACTCAGCAAGAGACATTCGGGCTTTTGTTTTTCCCAGAGAAAATTTTATACACAACCAACCATTTCATGAAACGTGTCTCTCAACCATTCATAATCACAGAGTCTGGCAAACACAAATGTCAAACAGGCTTCTCTCCAGGCAGATAAGAAGGCGACCCACCTTCGATTTGGTTCTTTTTTCTATAGAAGATACCGCTCAGATTAGGTAAAAGTGCCTTTTTAGAGAGAGAGAACTTCTCTTTGTCCAACTTCCGAACCTCAATAACTGTCTGAATTGCCGGGTTCTGCTTTTGATTCCTATAATGGTGTGGGGATGATTCTGAAGCCATCTGTGTTTCTGCCAGAATCCGCGATGCAGTATCAGCAGCCTTCTTTTGCTCTCGTTCACGCCACCTTCGAAGTTCTCCCTCCACTGCCCTCTTGGCTGCTTCAGCCATCTCAGCTCTCTTCGAAGCCTCCTCAGTTGCAGCTCTCATATCCTCAATATCCTTTTGCGCTGCCTCTAACCTCTTGAGAGCCTCATTTTCACTAGCCTTAACAGCTTCTATTTGAGCCACAGCAGCTGCCACTTTCATTTCTGCCAATGTGTCAGACTCCTCAACTTTCCGGCTTAAAGCCTCACACTCTTCCCTTGATATTGTGATCTTGGCACCAGATTCAGAAGTTGAGGCACGTGCAGCATTAGTTCGCTCAGACAATGCCTTAATTTGATCTAGAGCCCTTGTTTCTGCTGTTTTTGCTTCCTCAACTTCTTCCAAAGCAACCCTCAGCTTCTTCTCAGCTTCTTCTAATGCAATTCTGGTGGCTTCAGCTATGTTCTTCAACTCTTCAGCTTTGCTTTTCATCTCTTCAGCTTCTTTTCGTGCACTCTCTGCTTCTGATGATAGCTGGTGGAGAGTAGAGATCATCTCTTCAGAAGCACCCTTTGCTTTGGATTCCTCTACAAGTGCTTGTTCTAGCTCAGTCTTACTTTTCCGGAGCTTGACATGCAGGTTCCCAGCAATGGATTCAGTTTCGGCTTCCTTCTCCTTCAGTTGAGAATGCTCCTTCTTCACATTCTCCAGCTCCAGCTTAAGAGATTCCAACAAGCTTCGCAAGGAGTTTTCCTCTTCTGATACTTTTTGTAGGAACTCCTTAGCACCATCTAGCTCTGAAGTGACAGTTTTCACAGAATCCAGATCTGAAGCCTTGGCATTTTCCATCTGCTTTTGCAGAGCACCAATCTCATTCATTGTTTCAGCCAGCTGTTTTTCAAGATTCCGGGCCAGTTCAGGATCAAATTCATTCTTCAACACAAGAAGTTTATTTGCTGATGCTTCCAGGGTAGCTTTATATGATTGCCTCAGAACATCTTTTTCAGCAAATATTTTTGCTTGCTCTTGGTGTGCTTCCAGAGCCACAAGCTTTGCTTGCCCAATTGATTCCTGAAGGGCTGAGATTTCCTTGGAGAGCTCACTGACTTTTTCCACATTTGCTTTGGCAGCATGTTCAGCTGCTGCAGCTTGGTTGAAGGCAGCAAGCTTTGCTTCTAAGGATGTATCATACTCCTGACGAATTTTACGTAGTTCTTGCTTTGTGGCATCAAGTTCAGTAAATACAGTCATGTACTGTTCTCTTGTAGATTCCAAGTCCTGCTTCCTAGCACCATCAGATCCAGGAAGGTCAATATTGCTCGTTTCTTCAATTTGCTTAGCCTGATTCTTTGCAGCTTCTGTTTCCCTAATTGCTGATTCCTTTGATTCAGTGACAGTTTTGAGCTTATCAGTGAGGTCCTCTACTGTTCTTTTAGCCTTTTCAAGCTCTACAAGTGCTTGGGCCTTTGTTGTTTCAGCATTCTTTACTTGATCCTTTAACTTGTTCATTTCCTTTTGGGCCAGGTGAAGCTGTGTCTCCTTGGCCAATACCCTCTGTAGTAAAAAAACAATAAGTTAGTCACTTGTGCAAACAAGAGCAACACTGAAAATATAAATTCTCTGCACATTAAAAATTCACAGTAGATGATGTTAAAAAATACAATCAGAATAATTATCAATATTTTCATCAAACAACAACTTTAGTTTGCATATTCATTATCTTGAGCAGCAATAGAAAGGGATACATTATGATTTGTCTTTTAGCTATTTATAACCTTAGAGGATGAATGCACAGGGAAAGAGGGGAAAAGATAAGCATGCCTTAACTATCATGATGAATAACTCAAACCTATTTGTAAGGTTTTATCAAAACATGTTTTGAGGAACAATACTACTACTAACCTTTGTGTTACTCCAAGCTACACAAATATGACTCACCTCAATCTATTTGTTTAGGAATACTAAACATTGTTTGCAAGTGTTCATGGATCCATACAACAAGATAGATATCTATAGGGAAGACAGCGTTATATACATCATATAGTTACTCAAGTAAAGTTTAGCCTGTGGAAGGCAGGTTGGATAAAGTTTAAGAAAACCAAAAACACTAGGCAGTACTGTTTAGAGCCAAAAAAGATGAATCACAATTACCTCAGCAGAATGAGGTTTTGCCTTTCTGATGGCAGGTTTTTCCCCTGAGAAAGCACCTTCACCAAAGAGGGTAACGGCATCTTTGACAGATTGAAATGGTGCCCTGGTATCTATCTCTCCCACCTCCACTTTAGGAGAGCCCGTAGTATTTTGGCATTCTTTTGCTCCCATATTGCTTTATTAATCTATTTTCCTCTGATTTCTCAAAAATCCACCTGTTAGGAACAATAAAAGACAACCATTTATAACTGCTTCAGAAAAAAAGAAAACAGACACATGAAAGGATTGTCATCCTGAGTTCACAACACTGAAAACATGCCTCGGCAGATAGTGTGTGAACCTGCAATCCACAGAACGTAAAGAGCCATATGCATCTTACAAGGCTAAATGGAAAAAACATAGGGAGATATGCAACCCAAACATAGACTTTTGTTTTTCATCCTAGAAAAGTTGCAAACCAATCATGGACGAAACCAAAGGGCACAATAGAACAACTTCATCTCATTACCCACAGCCACTATGTTCCTTTACCTGATTTATACTTCATAGTCTACAGATGCCCTCTCAATCCGAAACAGCACAAACAAATGACTTCCCAAATCAATGGGAGCCCTAGGGACTATCGATCTAGCGGTATTTGAATGAAAACACTTTCCTAACTATCTTCTCTCTCCGTAACTATGTATGTACAAAAAATGCTGTGTGTTCAAGGTCTTGACACCTAGAAAGCTATATAATAAAACACAACAAAACCAGATAAAATTTGGGTAATCAGAATCACAAAAATCAAATCAAGCTTTGACAAACTCATAACAGGACCTCATGCCAAGAAACCAGATCATATATGAAAAGAGAAGACTGATTCTTTCTTTTTAATTTGAAACTCACTAAGTCTATCTTCAAAACATGTATTAAGAGAGTTATCCCTGTCAAAGAACCATTCAACACAAAAGCTTAAGTTGGTGGGTAAGGCTTGTAGAATGGTTTTATATTAACTCTCTAATAAACCCTCTTAAGTGAAATCCCTAAAACTTGCAAGGACCAACACTATTTTGTGCTGAAATTGGAATTTTAACTAAAGGAAAATAGGGGATGGTAGGATTAGAAATCATGACCATTTGGTCATTAAAGCTCCGATGCCATGTTAAAAAACTATTCATCCCAAAAGCTTAAGTTGTTAGGTGAGACCCCAAGAATGGTTTTTATATTAACACTCTAGCATCCCCTAGCCACATATGACAACTATTCCTGAGTGACAAACACATAGATAGGCACAAGGACTTAGAGCCTGGAGCCATTCAGCTTCAACAAAAGTGATCCAAATTCTTGTCCAAGAAGGCTACTTGACATTAAAACAAGGGAAAATAAAAACCAGATAAAGCATGGAATTGCAATTTACTGCATTCTCAGTAGCAACTTTGCTACACAAACCAGTGTTATTATACAAGTTGCAGGGTACCAAGTTTCTATAGACAATGCACCTATTTCATCTAGCACCAGAAATGGGTTTTACAAGCTCTTTAAATTTTGCAAACTTCTTGTGCACTTGCTCTGGCATGACAAAACTCCAGAAGATAACAGGCCTTACCATAACAGTAGTCAAAACCAAACTGAAGCCTAAAAAGTACATACAAGAGAGCCTCCCTTGTTCTTCCTCAAGTAAATTGTACCAAAGGGATGTAATTTAAATCATAACCTTCACGATCCTAAGACAACTCCACAGAAAACAGCTTCAACTTTTGACCAACTGTAAGCTTTCAAAATTGAGATAAGTATAAGAAAAGGATAGAACAACAGTTAGTTATGACTTGAATTTCCACCATATAAATGTACTCTCCTATAAGGGAACTTCAATCTCCTCTGAAGCCTTTAACAAACATACAGAGATGCATGAAACAAGATTGTCAACGAAAGGCCTAGAAGATAAAAGGCAGAAGAAAAAGAACCACCAACAGAAGCAAACCATCATTTCCCATGCGTACCATATTTATTTTCTCAAACAGTAAAAATAAATGTAATCAATGATGGAACAATTTCATAATATAAATTTTGACGTTGAATTTATGCAAAGGAGTGACATATCTAGCCAAATGAAGAGATGAGTCATCTACAACCATAAATAGGAGCTCAGTTGCCAACAAAGAAACTTCTCAAAAAATCCATGAGTTGTCTCTACCTAATTCTTCTTACCCTTCTCTATCCATGCTCCAGTAGTTGCAACTTAATTAATCATCCCAGCATTGTTAACATTCTCTTTCTTGTTAAACTGTGATTTTCCCTTACAATTCTAAGCGATGCTGATGCTGCATCTCTCACAAGTTTGTGGCAAGCATTTTGCATAGTAACATTGTCAACTTTTTCTTAAGAAAAAATGAGAACATTGTAGTTCTTTTAACAAACTATGAACCAAATCCATCTTCAAAACAGCTAACTCACACTAGGACAGGGCTTACAAAATTAATACTTATCAATTCTAGCTGAATCTGACCCCAATAGCAATCAATTGATCTTTTACTTGTTGATAAATTAAATTCTCACAATGCAAACACTAACAAAAAAATCCTATTACGCAAACATAACTTTTTAATCCAGATAATCACGACATAAACAACATTACCACAATTTTCTCACAAATTCAAGCTCAAACCCTAAGCCTCGGCATCAAATAATCATCAACTAATTTTAAAACAAATGAACAGAAAGCTAGAAAACAACAGATATAAAGTAGAAGACAGACAAAAAATTATGAGCTTGAAAGCAACTAAATAACAGAAGGAATACCGAAATTACTTACCAAACATAAAACCCTAGACAAGCTTAGAAGAGAAACTAAACCAAAAAAAGTCAAACTTCACAAACTTGACATCTACAATTCACAACCATAAAAGATTCTTGCTCATCTCCTTCTTGATCTTATCCAAAGCCAAAAAAATCTTTTAGCCTTTCGATGCAAACACAAAAACCCACCAAGAAAATTCTAAACTTCGAGTGAGAATCTCCAAGAAACTTCTTCAAATGATTTTCTTAACCAAGAAAGTAGTAATCTTTTTTGCATAAAAAATCTCTGTTTTGAATCAAGATTCAAAAAAGGATGTCCTTTTTTGGGAACCTAAATGGTAGCAGTCGCAGTTTAGAGAGAGAGTTTGAAATTTGCAAAGCTGTTTAAAGACAAATTTTATATCAGAGATTACTGTAGAGAGAGACTTTTTTTTTTTTCCTTTCCCAGACAGAGATAGACAGGGTGAAGTCATCATGCTGCTTTCTAATGTTGTGCTTTAGTGGCAGTCATGTCTTTTCAGTCGAAACACAGGGATACGGCCATTTGTTTTTTAATTTTAAAAATATTTTTAAAATTTTTAAAATTTTTTCTTATTTTAATATATTAATATCAAAAATAATTTTTTAAAATAAAAAATATTATTTTAATATATATTTAAATAAAAAAATATTTAAAATACAATTACAGCTACTTTGAAACACCCAAACTAAAGAATAGTCTCTTTACTGCCACGAGGGATGCCCAAGAAGTTGTTTAATGGGTAAAACTTCTTTTCTGTCCTTATAAATTCACCAATATTATACTTTTACCCTTGAAGTTTTCCGATGTATATTTTAGTTTCCAAAACAAATTCGTACGTCACATCCAACCCTTAATAAACTATTTTTTGAATTTTATTTTGAAAAATAAAGTCAATTTATCCTTATATTTTATATATAGTCTACAAAGTTTTTTTACTAATATAATTGCTCTCAATTTATATTAAGATTTTATAATATTCTTCAATCTTATCTAAAATGATAAAAATATGTTGGAGAGAGAAACTTAATCTAACCTAATTTATTTTTGGAAATAGGAGTGAGAAAATTAATTTGAAGGATATTTCATTATCTTTTAAAACTTACTTTCTTAATAAATTAGGTGGGATTTGAGTTTTTCAAGTGAGAGTATTTTTGTTTAGAAATAATTTTTTAAAAGGATAGATTAAAGAATGGCTAAAAATATAAGAAAAATTAAAAGAAATTAGACTAGTAGAGAGCACAAGTTGAATTATTTTCTAGTTTTATTTGTGAGTTTATTTCAAGTTGGATCTATATGAATTTCATATTAACCTATAATTTATTTTGTTAGAAAAAGAAGCTCAAATGCCTGTTTTTATTTATTTTTAAATGGGTTTGCGACAAACCAGCCAAATATAAAAAGAATTAAAAAACAAAAATAAAATCTAAAAAAATAACAAATAATAATAATAAAAAAAGATAATTATTTGTGGTATCACTTCAAATAGTAGGGTCTCAAAAGGGCACATCTAGTTTATTAAACAAGAAGTCCAATAAAAGAAATAGAAATATTCCTAATAAATAAATAAATGGGGATGTATTTTTGGCAAACTAAATTAAATGAGATCCATTGTGAAATCTCATAAACCCTACATCATCGGATCTCATAAATAGAAATCGAGTCTGCTTATTATTATTACAACCAAAATAAAATCCAAGATTGCCAACTAAACATGCTATTATTGCGCACTACGCATGAAAATAATTGCTGCAATGCCTGGAAAAATAATAAAACAAAAGTGGTTTAAAAACCAGAGGCAGCTATAACCCGTTTATTATGAGCTGATTTTAAAAATAATTTTTTTTATAAAAATATATATTATTTTAATATATTTTTAGTAAAAAGTACTTTAAAACACAATTTTTTTTCGCGTAACCTATCATTTCATTTAAAAAATAAAAGGGTGATCATTTTCGGTTCGGTCCGGTTTTTACCTCTAAAAATAACCAAACTGAAATTTTGTAAAATATAGAAAATAAACCGAAACTGGTTCTAACCAACCGTTTCGGTTCGGTTATTTTATATCAAAAACCGAAACCCAACCGACCGGTTTCAGTTCTGTTCGGTTTGGTTTGGTTCGGTTATTTTATATTAAAAACCAAAAACTCTATTGTTTTTCGGGTTTTTTAGACTTTCTAATGAGTTTCAGTTTAGTTCGGTTTTTTTTATTTGGTTTGGTTTATTTTTAACTAAACCAGTTCGGTTCGGTTGAGATTTTTTGATTTTAAGTTTATGAAACCAAAACTGAAGCAAACTGAATACTTTTTAAAATATTTTAATTGATTTTTTTTTAAGCTTCAGTTCTTTTAATAATTTTTTAATTTTTTTAATTTATCAATTTTTTCCCTCACCCTGGATATTACCGATCTCTATACTTTCACAGGACATTTCGGCTCTCTGTTAGAGGCATTCTCATGCATCAATGCTTCCAAACACAAGTCCACTCGCTATCTTACTCATGGCAATTATGCTGGAGGTGGTCATGGTTCAGGTGGCAGCAGGACAATGGTTCAAACCACCGTTTTTTTTTTATAATTCCATAGGAGGGGGCCGAGTGTCTATATCACAAGCACCATGCAAGCAAACCGTCTTCATTTAACCACCTGATTATTAAAAGAAACCAACGAAACTCCTCCAACTAGGTGAAGCAGTCATTCCAGTTTGTAGCTAATCATGCACTGATGCACACGCACTCTTTTCTTCTCAACGCGAAGAACACAAGGAAAAAAAAATTAAAAGCATGGTTTAAGAGACCAGGAACACAGAGAAACTGGGATTATACCTTTTGTGCAGCTTTGAACCTTGGACTTTAATGGGGATTTACTCAAGTTTCAGTCTGAATCCTGACGAACCCAGGCCCCAAGCCACTCAAATCTGATTCTGATCTTCCTCCGAGGTGCTGCCTTTCAAAGACGAGTACTATTTGCTGACTTTAATGATAGGTTGGGGTTTACACTCCCGCCCACGTAGTCAATGTCACAGAATCCAAGGCATTACCAATACAAGACACAGACCTAAAGCCCTGATGAATCTTGGAGCTAAGAGGGACATTTAGAGCCTGTTTAGCTATCCGGTTGAACCTATATATCACTAAATTTTAATTTTTTTTTATTAAAATTGAATGCGGTTTATACTTTTTGAATTGTTTTGATGTGCTGATGTTAAAAATAATTTTTAAAAAATAAAAAATATCATTGGCATGTATTTTGACACGAAAAGTTATTTAAAAAGCAACTACTACCACACTGCCAAACACTGAATATAGATCACATTTTTTCAAACACAGGCATATCATGTCATCCACTGCTCCAATGGATCAAGATGGTCGGTCTAGCTTTCTAATAGCCTTGTTGACCCAACACCCGTCTACTAATTCGTCTTGGGGTGCTGTCTATCGAGCTTAATAAGGTGAAATCCCCGGGTAGATGACTTGTTAGGAATCTTAAGCAGTGTAGTTTAATTAGTTAGATTTTAAACTTGTTTTCTAGATATTACTAGTTTGAGTTTTATAAATTTTAGAGTCACTGAAAACTTACATAATCGTTAACTTCAGAGTTAACCTTACAGGTCGTTAACTTTAAAGCCTATAAAATTAATCAAAATGCGTGCAAACTAGTTTAGATACCCACACTAATTAAAAAAACCAAATTAAACGTAAGATTCTCTAGTCAAATCTGATCTAGTCACCACCATTCATGAGACATAACTTATATGCATTGAATGAAGGCATACATATTAGCCACCACTCATCTTCAGAAGATCAATTTTATTATAACTATCTAGTAGGTGATCCAGTAGTAATAGCTTGGGACTAAGAGGTTTGCTTTCCCTGTGATCTCAGGTTTGAGCCATGTAGTTGCTAATGTGATGGTCACTGGAAGCTTATATGGTCGTTAACTTCAGGGCCCATGAGATTAGTTGAGGTACGCACAAACTGACCCAGACACTCATGTTAATAAAAAAAAATAAAGATCAATTCTATTATCATTATCAAACACTACACGGCTCATAAAACCAACACTTTCGGTAGTTTTTTCAGTGGCTTATTGTCACTCTAGATGTGTTTTTAAATAGTACAAAATGATAGGCGACAAAAACATCGACCACTCTATCCCTCATGGACACTCAAATAATTACAATACATTGATTAACCTTAAAAAGAACGTGTAATATAATATATGTACAACACTTTAAAGCTACTAATGTAAGATTCAAAAGCCATTTTTAAAATCATGTCCATAGCTAGCTTTTTTAATTACGGGCAGCCTGAGCATGCATGGTACCGCAATTTGGACCTTAATTTGGTTCTATGCTTAGCTATAATTAAGATACACGTGTAAAGCTTACGGCTCACTTCAAAACGAGCATCCTATTAAAGAAGAGCTTTATAAAATCAATTATCATCATCTAAAGAAAGAGAGAACGAGAGCATTATGGCTTACCTAACAAGCTTCAATGAATAAATAAATGCTAAAAGTAGAAGCCTTATTGGAGTTAGTAGCCATAAAAGCTATAATCAATGGAGTCCAAACCCAATCTTATAGAAATACTTATCTACTAGAATGTCAAGTTTGATTATTATTTTTATTTTATTTTTTATTTTTATTAAAACTTTTCTTTCCAATTTAGTTATATTTTTTTTAATTCTATCTTTTTATGAGGTTATCTCGATCTTATATATTGGATCTCGAGTTTTGCGGCTTTACCTAGATTAACACAGAATAATTTTAGTATGTTTAAGTTATCTGTTACATATTTTTTTAATCATATTATTAAATTAACTAAACTTATTGAATCCAATAATAACCTAACTCTTGAATTACTCGTACTTTTTTTTTAAGTACCTTTCTACATCGAAAATTTTTTGGTCGGGTCTAACCCGGATCGCCAACCTAGTATATATAAAACTATAAAGACAAAAAAAAATATAGTTTATTCTAATACAATGGAGTGGGGAAATGGGACTTTTTGTTTATAGAAGTAGAATAATTGAAAATGAAATTGTCAAGGGGAGAGCTGTTTAGAGCTGCTATATGTAAAATGGCAATTAGCATTTGAGAAAAGAATACAGGTACGTACCTACGTGATGTCCAGTCTCTCTCTCTTTTTTTTTATTTCTTTTTTTTCAGTCTTTATTTTTCTAGGTTGTGGTTTTGGCAGGTAGTGGCAGAGGAAAGGCAATTTAGAGATAGCGTGAGGTTTCAATTTATATATATATATATATATATATATATATATATATATATATATATATATATATATGTATGAAAGAAGAAGAAGAAGAAGAAGAAGATGAGGAAGAAGATGATGAAGAAGAAGAAGCCTAGGAAGACGACAGGGAAGTACCAGCTGGTAAGCAAAGGTCATCACCACCGGCCAGTGACAACGACTTCAAGCTTGTTTATCAGTATTCACGGGTGGCCGTTCTAGCTGTTCCTCTCTCTCACATGTGTGATGTGTCTGTCACGCACTAAAATGTTATTTTGCTTTAGATTTGCCTGAATTGTGTTAACTAAAATGTTTTTTTAATTTAGAAATATATTAAAATAAATTTCTTTTATTTTTTAAAAATTATTTTTAATATCAACATATTAAAATAATATAAAAATCTTCTAAAAATCATAATTTCTACTGTGTTTCCATGCACATAACACTGGGTTGCATATTCTTGATGGGCCCCCGGAGCATGGACATTTTCAATGGATCTCTCCCTGGAAATCCTACTTTGATAGGTTAATTACACCTCTTGTCTCTCTACTATGGAAGTTTGGTTTATTGGGTTCCTCTTAGCTTAAGGAAAAAAAATAAAATTCAAACCACTCGTCTTATATTAGCAGTATTGTTGTTCAAGTGCTAGTTTCCTAATCAATTGAGTAATTGTATTTTATATGTGAGATTAAATTTTTTTTACTGAAGTCAAAAGAATGGATGATACATCAAGAACATGAGACCAAGCACAAAGGAAATAAATTCATCTATATGGCCACCATTCTACCAAGAAATTGAATGGTAAGAGCTTGGGACTAAGAGGTTTGCTCCCCTTGTGGTCTCAGATTCGAGCCCTATGGTTGCTAATATGATGGTCACTTGAGGCTTACATGGTCGTTAACTTCAGGGCCCACGGTATTAGTCGAGGTACACACAAGCTGGCCCGGACATCCATGTTCCGGACATCCATGTTAATAAAAAAAAATTGAGCATCCAAAAATTAGATTCCAAGAAAAAAGAGAGAGAGCATGGAGTGATTTGATTATGAGAGTTACTTTGTTAGACTGTTTACATTAATTTCTATAAGAATATAACTATTCTCTACCATATGTTTATAAAGTTTGGGATTAATTCTGTGTTTAATAGTATAGTGAATGATGTTTTTTATTTGAAAATATATCAGTATATTTATTTTAGATTTTTAATATCAATATATTAAAATTATAAAAAAAATATTACAAAATTATTAATTTAATATTTTTTAAATAAAATATACTTTTAAAACATTACCCAAAATAAAAAGGATCACACTTTCAAACCTTCATTAAGTACAAGTTTGGAACGTATTGGCATGGAAGCTCATGGTTACTTGAGTGCTATAAGTGTTATTATTTGCTTGTGACCAAAGCAAGTCATAGTTCAAAATATTGTTCATTATTAGATTTGAAATATTAAATGAGGTTTAGTTTAGAAAGTGAAATACATTTCCCAGAAATGTCTAATTGTGTGTTTAATATTAAGGGTAATTTTTATTTAATATATTAAAATAAATTTTTTCAGATTTTTTATTATTTTGAATATCAACATATTAAAATCATATTTTTTTTTAAAAAATATCAATTTATTATTATTTTTCAAACAGAATGAACTTTTAAAATACAGGCGAACATGTTCTATCTTCAAGTAGCACATTGTTCGAGAAAGTCAGGGAGAGCCCCATGATCCAAAACAACTAGCCAATTCGTCTGCCTTTATCACAGGTTGGATCTAGCATAAGTTAAAAAAATGTGCAGAAGTTATCACGTGTTTTTTAGTAGAAATAATTTTTTTTTATTGTGAAATCAATATTTAATATGGACATTAATAAAGTTGATCGAGGATTAAATACTCCAATAAATATTAAAAATAATTATTAATGCTAATTAAGATATTTGATTTTATGCTACAGAAGCCCTTCAATTTTTTTATTTAATTATATGATAATATTTTTTTATAAGAATAATAATAATTTAAATTTAATTGAAATAAAATAATTGATAGTACCTTTTCTTATTAATATTTTTACCTTTACTAAAAAATCTGATTTTTTCAATGTTATTTATTTAATCAAAATAAAAAAACAATCACAACATGTCAAAATAGATTTGGATGATTTCAAATAAGAATTAAATAAATAAATCTCTCTAATTAAAAATCCTTTGTCATATTAACATCTGATTTTAAAAAAAATATTAAACCAAAATATTTGTTTTTTAAACCCCATCTTATCATAATCCTAAAAGAAAGTTTTAATTAAAAAATTAACATTATGATAATTTTGATGCGAATGCATTAAAAAATATAAGAACAATACATTGTTCGTGGGTTTATTTGAGGAATTCTTTGATATTATCATTAAATTTGTTCTAGTGGGCCAACTTTGCTCCCTTACTTCACTTGAGCTTCAATTAAATTATGCAATAGTTGACTTGATGTGATTTGATAGATCTAAAGGTGATTTAATTAACCTTGAGCTTGGTCTTTTAACTTTTTTTTAGATTAACGTGGGTGTCTAGGTCAACTTGCGCGCACCTTGACTAATCTCACGGGCCCTAAAGTTAACGACCATGTAAGCCTCCAGTAGCCCTGAGGTTTGTGGGACTCGAACTGATGACATTTAGGAAGCAAACTTAGTGCCTGACTAGTTGAACTACACCCCTCAATTTTAGCTTGGTCTTTAACTTAATAGTAGAAGTCTTGTTTTCTTATTATCAAATTTTGAAAAAGGTTACAAATTAGCATGATCGACTATCAATTAAGGTTGAGGATCAATCACAGGATAATAAGCTATATAAGAAAAGTGTTATAAGAACATGGGATAAAAAAAGATAATAATCAAACAATTAAGGATAAAAGTTCTTACTTGAAGTTTCATGTACATGTCTTTTTTTCTTTTGGTAGGCCTGATGATATAGATTTCAAATATCTTTCTTTTAATTTCCTTACCTAGTAACTTATAATAAAAAAAACTTTATTTCCATTTCTTCTAATTAAGAATTATATATAAGGTATATAAATTTATAAAGTAATGCTTCTTTGCTTCAGAAACTTCTGTTACTTTCTCTAAACTAGTGAAGATTATTTTATTTGTACAAGTTTTATTTACAACACAGGGCATGAAGAACTGAATACACTAAAGGAACATTAGTTGTATAACTAGTAAGTGAGGGTTATATGGTTCGTATAAATAGTAATTGTTCTTTGGAATGGGATTAATTACTAACCTAAAGTTCAAATCCTTAGGTTAGTAAGAACTTTAACTGGTCAACAGAGATTTTATGGTCCGGAACTGGTTACGTAAAAGGAAAGATATTGTCATCTCTTAGGCGTCCTACCTTAAGTAGGCTACATTGCTAATATTGTCTTAAATTGCTAAGAGTTTGTTTTTTTGTTCCATTCTTATAGTCATCCTATAATATTCATGACTATGGTGTTAGTGAATATTCGCCTATGAATATTTTCAACATTGACGTCAATAAATATTACGTAACCCAAAAAGTACGGTATTCCCAACTCTGGCACCAATGAATAAATCATAAATTTTGGATTAAAAGAAAAAGAAACTATTTTTTTATTTTTTTAGAAAGAAAAAGAAAAGAAAAGGAGACATGCATCGCATTTCATAGTAAAACTTTATAAATCAAATATACATCAAAGCTAACAAAAAAATACGAGGGACCCATAAATAAATCAAAGAAGACCCCTAAATTTTTCTAGAATTTTCTGATATCTAAAAAGAACTCGTTTGGCCAGATATCAAAACAAAGAGGTGAGAAATAAAAAAAGAAAGCATAAGGGTGTGTTTTGCCAAACACACCTTTAGCCCAAAACAATTTGGACCAGTAGGGTCTAAACCCGGCCCGGTCTTAATTTTTTTTTAGGTTGGATCTAGCCCAGCCTATCCAAGTTAGCTGAACCCAGCCAAATCAGCCTAGTCACTGGGCTGACCACTATTGTAGGAAAGCGTGAATTATTCACGCACGCTTACAACAGTGCCAGAGTAATTAAATTTGCAAGCGGGGGAAGGAGAGTGACTTACCTGCTTCATACGTTGTTGGAGACGAAATGGATGGCGATGGCGTGCTGGCTGGCCGATGCTACTTTTTTCCTCTACTTCTGTTTTTGTTTGTTTTCTCTTTGGTTCTCTGGGTTCCGTCTCTCCCTTTTCCTCTCTCTGCCTTTCGTTCCTTTTTTCTTTTTTTTCCTGTCATTCCTCTGCTTTTTTCTCCTGTTCGTTCCCCTGTTGTGTTTCTGTGTGTTTCGTTCCCCTGTTGTGTTCTGTGTGTTCTGTCTTTTTCTTTCTTCTTTTGTCCTCCTGGCCTTTCTATTGCTTTTATAAAGCCAGAGAATGTCATGAGTTCGTGCCCCCGGTAATGGCATTTGGGAGATGCATCGTGGGTAGCTGGCAGAGACAAATCGTTTCTTCTTCCTACTGAATCAGTTTTCCCTGGTGTAATGAAGAAGGTGATGAACAATGGCTTTAGAAATGGTGCTTTTTTATTTATTTACTAAAATGGCTATTCTTAATTTTTCCCTGAACTTCTGACATTTAGCAAATGGGCCCTTGTTCTTGGAAAAATCTTTTTTTTTTAATTTTGCCCCTGGATTTCAATGCTATTTACAAAACAGTCCTTGATTTCCAATTTAATCAATTCAGTCCTTAATTGGCTCTTCAACTTTTAATTCTTTCAAAATTACCCCTAGAAAAATCAATTAACACCCTTATGGTATCACCGCCTATTCAATTTGCTCCTTGAACTTTTAACTTGCAATTTCGATCCAAAATCAGCCTCAAACTTTGGTATTTCTTCAATTAAGCCCTTGATTGCATTAATTGATTAAAGTTTAATTAAGTTTCCAAACTTATCATTTCTTTCAATTTTGACCAAATTGACTTCCAAATTTATAATTCACCCTTATTAGTCTTTAAACTTTCAATTTGTGTTATCTTGATCCAATTCTCAAATTATTATTTATTTATTTATTATTATTATTATTTAAAATTTAAAATTTAAGTTATGACACCTAGTATAGCATAAAAGCTAAAAGTTTTTTAAAAGTAGAAAGATCGGTTTTTTCTTTCTTTTTTTTTTTCCATCAGCAAGTTGAATTCAGGTATGTCCAACACTAAGTTCTCAAATGAACTTGTATCAATTTGTATGGAAACATAAATCTCCTTATCAGCTAGGTCAAGACCACTTATTATAACCAAATCATATAAGGAGATGGTATGTATTCAATAACTTAATAAAAACACGTTAGACTTTAATTAAAATAGATAAAGGGTGGTTAAAAGTTCCTTATTGAGCTTTTAAAAAACTCTAAGATACCTAAATCAAGTAAAAAACCTTTCTATGCCTCCCTTGATCGCCAAAATGATGTTGCATTGTTTTTTGCCATCTATTGTAATCAATAAGAGAAACACTTGACCATAACAAAATGAATTTCTTTTAGGTGCTTAAATTGATGTGATTATCTTGAAGGTGAAGTCTTTCATTTTCAATGTCTAGAGTGAAGTGATGATTTTCTTCTTCTTTAGGTACCTTCTTGAAAAATAGACTAAGGTGTTCCTCTTCTGCATTCTTTGTGACACTAATTATGAAACAATTAATATAGGGCATATAGTCTATTTAATTTTGATATCGAGTTATGAGTGTAAATTTTATTGAAATAGAGTTTGAGAGTGCTATTTTTCAATTAGAAAACAATGCTTAAGGTTCTTAATTAATTTTTTATGAAGAAGTCTTTGAGTTTGAAAGAGGGATTAGAGATTTTTTTGTAGGAAATGAAAGATCAAGTATAATTTATAAAGTCTTAGGCATCGCGTCTAAAGGCAAATGTACATTATATTATCTAAAGTTATTGACATGTTAGACATATCTTAAAAAAAAACATGATTCATAGTTTTTAGTGAACACTATCACTTGCCATGCCATATAAGGCCAATTAAATTTATCAATTTCAAGTATAAATATGATGGTAGTAAATTGCCAACTTGTCACCTAACCTCTTTAAATATGCATATGTAAATTGTAAAAGAAAAATGATTGTGGAAAAAACATGAGAAAGAAGTTGAAATCAATCTAGTAAAACGGACATTAAAAGAGTCTTGATTGGCTAAGATAATTAAAGAATCTGGTGACTAGAGGTCATGATCAACCAAGTAAGAGCGATCAACCATAAGAGTTTGAACACACATAAAGAACCATAAAGCTTAATTCTATTTAAAATAGAAGTTCTCAATAAAATAACTAATCAAAAGTCACATATTAGCTTGGGATTCACACGAGTATCAATAAAAGAGAAGTTTAGTTTGTATTAGGATTAAATCAAGTGTCTTTACTTGATAACAATATTTGTATAAAATTATTGGTACATGTTTATATAGGATTCAAACTATGTATTAATAATTCAAACTATGTATTAATATAAATAGGGTCTTTTAACAAAACACTAAAAGAGATGGTTTTTTTACTGTGCGCCACCGAATAAAACACTATTCATTTTAATAGTAGAAAAAAACTAATCGTTATCATTTTAAAAAAAAAATCAAGGGCATGCCACTTTTGAATTGGCGGGAAAAAGAAAATAATTTAAGGGTCTTTTACCATTCTAATATAGTTTGATAAAATTTTTGGGAAAATAACATAGGTCATGAATACAACCGCTATTGAGAATAGTAGTTGTTTCAAAATTCATGTCTCATTTAAATTAATTAACATTGTACAAAAGTCAACCCAAAATTTTATGAAGATTCAATGACCACGAAATGAAATTCAAGATCTAATAATTAAGAAAGAGAGAGGAGATAAACTCATGTAGCATTAGAGAGAAAGAGGGAAAAAGAAAGAAAGAAAGAAAGAATAGGTCACCGGGAACACATCAGGACTTTGTTTTCGACATACATGATCCCATTAAAAATATCTCGACAAGATGATTTTAACCACACATTGGAAGACCACCAAACAAAAATCGTGATTGGTTAGGGGTTTTGTTCGGGGTAAGTTAGGGTTAATTACTACCTCATTTGATGGTTTTCTAGTGTGTAGTTAGAAGTGTATAGTCAAGGTCTTTATAAAGGTATCAAGTGTGTCAAAAACGAAGCTCCAGTATGTCCCGAGTGACTCATTCTTTTCTTTTTTCTCCATTTCTTTATTTTACCATATTACCTTATCTCATTTTTTTTTCTTGAGTATTGGATCTTGAATCTCATCTTTTGATTATTGGATTTTTATAAAATTTTATGTTTATTTTTGTTTAGATTAATTAATTTACAAAAAAAAAACATGTATTTTGAAACATGACTAAACAACCACTATTAAAAATAACAATAATATACAAAAATAATATTAAAAAACACAATTTTATTTAAATTATATTATTTTCCAAATACCTTTTCAACCTATATTATTCTTACCAAATTATTTTGTATTTAGATCACAATCTGGTTCCTCTCGCGGTACCACTCCATTCAAGGAATCCGGCGTCGATTCACTTTTCAATTTTTCAACTCCTAGAATTGCTTGAAAACTTTGGCTTCAATATATTCCTCTTTTATTATAACTGTTTTCGAGCACCAACCCTCCATCACCCTTTTCCCACTCAAAGATAAATCTGGCTATTATGAATCTTTTGTGGAACAAACATTGCTATATATCACTGGATATTGTTATTAAATTCAGCGTGATGTGGCAGGTTGACTCGGTCAGCCAGTCTGAGTCTGATTTCAAATTAAATAATGTAATCATTTGATCGATTTAATTAATTATTCAATAATTTAATTTAACTTTTTTTAAATAAAATATTAAAATAAAAATATTTTAAATTAATCCAAATGAACCTACCTAACCCATCACCCAAACCAACATTTAACAACTAATTTGCATGGGTCCATATTCAGACAAAAGTATATCTATCTATATATGTCGATGTATTAACTTGAGGGTCATTTGTGATTCTGATCTGTTTGTGAATTACAGAGAGATGAGAAGTGAGAAGTATGTTCCTCTGTTCGAGACAAAGAGAGCTAGGGGTCTGGTCTTATTTAGGTCCTTTGCAGTGACTTTGTTTGTGGGCATATGTTTGATATTGTTTTACAGAGTAAGCAACATACCGAGAGATGGAGAAGAAGGGAGATGGGTTTGGATTGGGTTGCTTGCAGCTGAGCTCTGGTTCGGTTTTTACTGGGTCCTCACACAAGCTCTCAGGTGGAACCAGGTTTACAGGCTCACCTTCAAGGACAGGCTCTCTTTAAGGTAAACAACAAAGTTTTTCTCTTCGTGCAGGAAATAAAGGGGAAAAGAATAGCTCTACGGAGCTCACATTAATGTTCTTGTTTCTATTGTGTCCGAACAGATATGAGAAAGACTTGCCTCGGGTGGACGTATTTGTGTGCACGGCAGACCCCGTGATAGAGCCACCGATAATGGTGATGAACACTGTTTTATCGGTCATGGCTTATGATTACCCACCGGAGAAGCTTGCCATTTACCTGTCGGATGATGCCGGATCGGATCTAACTTTCTATGCTCTCTTGGAGGCATCTAGATTTGCAAAACAATGGCTACCATATTGCAAGAAGTTCAACGTGCAACCAAGGTCACCAGCTGCTTATTTTGTATCCAAGTCTCCTACAGGAGACGGTGGCGGTCAGAGTCAGACTATGGACTTTACGGCTATCAAGGTAAAAGTCAATCTTTTCGCCCCTATTTACCTAATTAAACCATGAGTGCTATAATCTTTCTTGTTTTTTCTTGACTTGCGGGTCTCCGAAGGCGCTGAGAGTGGGATAAATATATAATTTATCCAATTAATTAGGATTAAAATAGAAGAAGGAACAGAGGACTGGGTCATCCATGACGCACTCGGATAAGCAAGAACAGATTTGCTCCAATGAATCTGCAGTTGATGTGCAATAGTTGTTTCTGTACACATAAACTTCCTGCCTGCATTATTGATGAATAATTGAGCAGCTTCTGCTGATGTGTTTTTTTTTTATTATTATTTTCTTCACCACTTAAATTATTGTCTAGACCGTTGGAAGTGATCACACAACTTCTTACAAATATGTTTCATATATACTTCATGTGTGACAACTAGCCTGTTTTTATATATATAATTTAAAAGTAAGAGATGCTGTGATTAATATAAATAGAGGAATGCTGTAAAACTTTTTAAACAGATTAAATTCTCATATAATCAAGCATGTAAATTGATTTTTTCATACAGCCAATCATTTAAATTGATAGAATCCATGTATATTTAATCATGTATAATTAATATAGCTTGCTATCCTTCTTCCTAGAATTTGTACCAAGAAATGGCGGATCGAATTGAAACAGCAACCATGCTAGGAAGAATCCCTGAAGAAGTACGCTTGGAACATGAGGGATTTTCTCAGTGGGATTCTTGCTCATCGAAACGAGATCATGACACCATTCTTAAAGCAAGAACTTTTGACACCAGTATATGCTGGCATTATTATTCTTATTTCAATTTATATAATTATGGCTAGAATCTCGACCAGATAATTTCTCCGAACTAGCTGTTTGATAATTGTTTATTTTCTCTCTTTTTGCTGCCAGATTTTGATTGACGGGAAAGATCCATGTTCCACGGATACTGATGGGAGTGCATTGCCTACTTTAGTATACTTGGCTAGAGAAAAGAGACCCCAACATTTCCACAATTTCAAAGCTGGGGCTATGAATGCTTTGGTAAGCTGTCTATGCTTGTTCGTTTACATGCTTATTATGGACAGTACCCCCATGCAAGGACGCTAACACATTTACGAAAATAAATGTGCAGATAAGAGTGTCATCAAAGATTAGCAATGGACAGATCGTTCTCAATCTAGACTGTGACATGTACTCAAACGATCCACTAACTGTGCGGGATGCACTTTGCTTCTTCATGGATGAAGAAAAGAGCCATGACATTGCTTTTGTGCAGTTCCCACAGTGGTTCGCAAACGTTACTAAGAATGACCTATACAGCAGTTCCTTGCGTGTAATCACCAATGTGAGTAGTAGTATATACGTTGTATGTACATCATTGTTCAATCTTTTAATATTTCAAAGGAGAGGTTCGAGGTTCGTCATTAATTATTTCACTTCTTTCTCACATGTTGATCATGAAGGTGGAATTCCATGGTACGGATGGTTATGGAGGCCCTCTTTATGTTGGAACTGGCTGCTTTCACAGGAGAGATACTCTCTGTGGAAGGGAATTCAGTCAGGATTCTAAGATTGAATGGAAAAAACATAACGATCATAGAAGACAACAAAGTGTCCACGAATTAGAAGAAGAAACAAAAACTCTTGCAAGCTGCACTTATGAGCAAAATACAAAATGGGGGAATGAGGTAAACATACAGCCTGCCTGCTTTTATCATTTGAAATTATAAAAGTAAAAGATGTTAAAGTAATATTTATCTAGTTTTATTTATTAAGGGTAGAATAGTATTTTCAGTTTAACATATATATAATTTCTTTGTATTTAGGTTAACTTAAGCACTCATAATAAACAGATTATTGAGAATTCTAGCCTCCTTTTATGTTTGATCTGAATTACTTTAACATGGTATCGGAGCCTAGTTGATCGAACCCTTGGCTTGTTAATTTTATGGAACTCGTTGCCCTTGTAGAAATCATGTTCACCAATATCAGAGCCACTGCTCGTATCAAAATCGTTATCATCATCCACTTCATTCCCTGTAGAATGTTTCAGCACGCTCAATGCATTCCTTTGAAGCTTAACTTTAGATTTATTTTTCAAAACATCAGACATGGGTTGTTTGACATATTAAAAGATGGAGGATGAAGATCAAGTTTTGTGCTTGCGGCTGAAGAATTAATATCTGAAACTTTATTTTAGATTCTTCAGCTTCTGCAATTTGGTATTTCTGTTCTGCCTCTGCAATTGTTTTGGTATTTCTTCTTCTCTTCAGTTTCTGTAATTTGGTATTTGAGTTAAGTTTTTGCAAAAAAAAAATAAAATAAAATTTGGAGTGATATTTTGTTTTCTGCTTCTGCAAAATCTGGTATTTCGACTTTCCTTCAACTTCTGCAATTTGGTATTTCTGTTTTATCTCTGCAATTGTTTTGGTATTTCTTCTTCTTTTTAGTTTCTGCAATTTGGTATTTGCATTTTGTTTCTGCAGAAAAAATAAAATTGGAGTGATATTTTGTCTTCCCCTTCTGCAAAATCTAGTATTTCGATTGTCCTTCAGCTTCTGCAATTTGATATTTCTGTCTGTCTCTGCAATTGTTTTGGTATTTCGTCTTCTCTTCAGTTTCTGCAATTTGGTATCAGCTTCTGCAATTTGGTATTTCTGTTCTGTCTCTGCAATTGTTTTGGTATTTCGTCTTCTCTTCAGTTTCTGCAATTTGGTATTTCTCTTCAGTTTCTGCAATTTGGTATTTCTGTTTTGGTATTTCATCTTCTTTTCAGTTTCTGTAATTTGGTATTTGAGTTAAGTTTCTGCAAGAAAAATAAAAAATTTAGAGTGATATTTTGTCTTCCGCTTCTGCAAAATCTGGTATTTCGACTTTCCTTCAGCTTCTGTCATGGCATCTACTACCAAAGAGATTGTTTGGTTACGTTGGTTACTTGCTGATATGAGAGTTTTCTTTTCTCATCCTACTCCTATGAATTGTGACAACCAAAGTTCTATTCAGATTGCTCACAATTCGGTTTTTATGAGCGAACTAAGCACATTGAGATCGATTGTCATCTTACTCGTCATCATCTCAAGCATGGCACCATCTTTGCCTTTTGTTCATTCTTCCTTGCAGATTGCAGATTTTTTTACCAAGACGCATTCCATATCTCGTTTTTGTTTTCTAGTTGGCAAACTCTTGATGCTTGTAGATGCCGTATCGTGAGTTTGAGGGGAGATGTTAAGTAATATTTATCTAGTTTTATTTATTAAGGGTAGAATAGTATTTTCAGTTTAACCTATATATAATTCCTTTGTATTTAGGTTAATTTAAGCACTCATAATAAACAAATTATTGAGAATTCTAGCCTTCTTTTATGTTTGATCTGAATTACTTTAACAGAAGAAACATAGTTAAAATTTTATGAAATGAGTGTTTGATTACAGATGGGGTTGAAATATGGATGTCCAGTGGAAGACGTGATTACAGGGTTGTCTATCCAATGCAAAGGATGGAAATCAGCATATTTCAATCCAGAAAGGAAAGCATTCTTAGGTCTTGCACCAACCACCTTACCTCAGGTACTTGTGCAACACAAACGATGGTCTGAAGGTGATTTTCAGATTTTACTCTCCAAGTACAGCCCTGCATGGTATGCACATGGCAGGATTAGACTTGGCCTTCAACTGGGGTATTGCTGCTACTGTTTCTGGGCTTCTAACTGCTTCGCAACTCTATACTACTCCATCGTTCCCTCGCTTTTTCTCCTGAAAGGCATATCCTTGTTTCCCCAGGTATTTTCTTCTTTTGTTTATCCCATTTCCTATCAAACGTGCCTTCACCTAATATCCCTATTCCGCAGTTACACGATTGACTTCTTACTAGTGCTAAAAAGACCCTCTAAAAACAGCTGCACTAGTTAGCTTACCTAGGACTCTTAAGGAAAATCCTTGAATATATAGGAGAATTACTTTTTCCGTAGAAGATGAGCTTGACTATATTTTGCTGCTACTGCTCCAGGTTTCAAGCCCATGGTTCCTACCATTTGCATATGTGATATTTGCCAAATACATTTACAGCCTAGTTGAGTTTCTCTGGGCTGACGGGACAGTCCTAGGTTGGTGGAATGACCAAAGAATTTGGCTATATAAAAGAACAAGCTCCTATCTCTTCGCCACTATCGACACCATTTTAAAGACACTAGGATTTGGTGATACAGCATTTGTAATCACAGACAAAGTAGCAGATGAAGACGTCTCGCAAAGATACGAGAAAGAGATGATGGAGTTTGGAGCCACCTCTCCAATGTTCGAAGTCTTATCCACGCTTGCGATGCTCAATTTATTTTGCCTTGCCGGAACAGTGAAAAAGGCGATCATGAATGACAGCATTGATAGACTTCATGAGACAATGCCTTTGCAAATTCTACTTTGTGGGGTTTTGGTCCTCGTCAACTTGCCGCTGTATCAAGGCCTTCTTCTAAGGAAGGACAAGGGCCGGATGCCATGCTCTGTTGCCGTTAAATCTTCTTTAGCAGCTCTCCTTGTTTGTACCACTTTTTCTTTCCTATAATAATTTCCTCTTCCTTTTTTTTTTTAATTATAATTTCCAAGTTCAAATCTAAGGAATTAACAAGATGTGCTTGCAAGAAATATCTCCTACCCTTATTTCATTCATACATGCTTTTTTAACAGTAATACCCAAGCAAAAAGTAAATGGGAAGAATCATCTTCTCTTCATTTGCGAAGGCTGATATCGAAGATTACTTGGGTATGATAATTATACTTTGTATGCTTGATGAGATTGTTGGTCTTAGTGGCTGTTCGCTATCTCCATTGGTTTGATGGATACATGTTATATGCTGCTGTTTATTGTGTGATATGAATGATGCATTGAAGAACTTGCTTTTAAAGCTTGTTTTATTATGGGTTGAATATTTCTTTTTTAAAAAATATATAAACAGGTTTTTACTACGTGTTTTATGTGTTAAAAAATCTCAATTGAAATTCAAAAAATTTATAAATACATTTAATTAAATAAACCAAGAAAAAAAATTATAAAACCCATTCCCTATTCAACCTAAAATAACCAGCCAAATTCATGACCTAAGTCATGGAATTAACTGGATTCAACAATTTTTTTTTTAATTTTTTTTATAAATAATAGACATCTATAAAATTAAGAAGCAACCAAATATCAAGGCAATTGAAAGAAAAAATATCAAAATGAAAAAAAATTACGTTGCCCAGATAATAATCAATCAAATTTTAAGTGATGAAATTGAAAAAAAAATAAGTAAGAATTTTTTTAAAAAAATCAAATTTTAATGAATAAAAATTAGAAAGAAAAAAAAAGACTCAATCTCTCGGGTTAGGAAGGCCCAAAGCTCTTATGTCCCTAGAAAAAGGCCCAGGCACGGTGGCTTAGAGCAACTCACACGCCTAGACCTTATTTTTAAAAAATTTCTTAATGGATGGACGACTCGTCGTCCGCTTCTTAATTCTTTGAAAAAATCACCGCGGTAGATGACGCGTCACCTACCTTACTTAAATTCTGGGTTGCTGAAAAAACAAGCTAATATGTTTCAGACCAAGAAAATTTTTTTTTCAACCATATTTTGACTTGAAAAAAGAAAAACCCTAAAATCTTTTTTCAACCATATTCATAGCCTGTGACAACCCAAAAATTGACTAAAAATCCATAATCAACTCGGAATGAAAATTTCTTTCGAGTTCAGATCTACATTTTTAGAAAAGTTTAAGTGAAATAAAACACCTTGAATAAACTCTCCCCTTAAAAAGAAACTCATTGACACCAAAATAACCTGTTTTTGTGGCTAGAATCGGTCTCAACCGAAACTTTTTTTCTCTACCATCGAAATCCACCACTTTCTCTCTTCTCTCTTAAATCAAGGACTAAAAGTATATAATTTGAAAAGTTGGAGGAGCAAAGTGTATGTTTAGCTACAAGTTTAGAAAAACCATATTTTTTTGCTGCTTTTGATTTTATTTTATTTTATTTTAGTCTCATATATTTGAATCTTGCCCTTCCTTAATAGATATGCTTTAATTGACCATTAATTTGGGTCTTAGGAGTGTAATTAGATTAAAAAAAAAGTACTAAACAGTAATTTGTCTCTGGTTGAACAATGGTGTGGGGAACAATAATTTTCCCAAGCCTTTTAGAGTATTTCTTAATTATTCAACTATAGTTCTTACCAAATTTTCATTAATTGATAATTAGGATATACAAAGCCCATATATAAAATTTATTATAAGGTTGACACTAAAAAAATAATTTTAATTATATAAAAGGATTAAAAAAAATAATTAAAAGATTGAGAATTAAAATTGAAATACAAAATAAATTTAATCTTTAATTAAAGGGTGAAATTGAAAAGAAAAATTAATTTAATAACAAAAAAAAATCAAATGGATAAAGATCAAAATTGAAATACAAAATACAAACAAATTTTTGATTGAAGAGTGAAATTTAAAAGAAAAATCAATTTAACAAAAGACCCATAAAAAAATAAAAAGAATGAGGACCAAATTGAAAAAAAAAATATATGACAAATTAGGATTCAATGATAAAATTGAAAACAAATAAACTTCTACAACAGAGCCAATAACAAAAATTAGTAAATCAAAAGAATAAGGACTGAAGTTGAAATACCAACAACAAAGAGGACCAAGCTGTAATTTTTAAGGGAGGAGAGAAAAAAAAACAAAAAAGAAAGCCCTATTGGCGACAAACTGTCTCGCCGCTGTCGACACACCCCATACCAACAGGAAAAGGACATGATAACGCTTTCAATGACACGATGAAAGGGTATTTTTTGAATGACACATGCAACTCGGAATGCACGGGCACCTCTATAAGCATGCGCTTGTGTGACACACACCAACACCTTTTTTCTATTTAAATAATATTTAATCTATGCAAAAAGACCAAATTGCTCTTCATGAAATAAGTAATAATAAAAAAAACAAAGTGAAATGACCAAAAGGTCCCTGGACACATGTTTTATTTATTTTTTATTTTAAGGATAAAGTAGCTATTTTACTGTGTTTTAAAAAGTGAAAAGACATAAATATCCTTGTCTGTTAGTTTCAAAGATTGTAACTTTAAGGGTAATTGAGTCATTTTACAATGCTTAAAAAAAATACATACATACCGGATCAATCCTTTAGTAACTAATAAATCTTAAGAAAATATCTAAATACCCTCTAAATCAAAGCATTTGATTTTTTTACAAGAAAAAAAACATAATTACATTATTCTATTGAATAATATAAAAGAATATATGTCTAGTTAATGAGAAGCGTATATAAACAAGGATTATTTGACATTCCTAAGTCAAAGATAGCCCTTTATACCATTTGTGTTCATTATATGTTTGCCACGTGTATCTGTAATGCATATCTGAGTTATATGAAAGGCTTGACAGGAGTTGAACAAGAGTAAGTTATAACTTATTCAAATGCAGTTTAACAAAATTAATAATTTATTTTCCCTCTCGATCATTTAATTAATTTCATGTTTTTTTCTAATTTTTTTCCCTTTAAAAAATATAATAAATAAAATAGAATTAGGTAAAATAAGAAAATTTGACCAAAAAAGAAGGTCCCTTTGCTACAAAAATTTAGAGAATGGTCAACATTAATCAAGGGATTACTTAATTTTAATATCAACAATTACTAATTAATTATTTATACAAGGACGCGAGGGATTAGAGGTGTAATTTACCCCCTCTTTGGCAGTCCAATGCCTTATAAAGGTCAACAGAGTAGTTGGTTTGGCCTGTAAGAACGTGCCACGCAGATAGCAAAAGATTTATAGTGTACTCAAACACAGGGAATCAAGGCTAGACGGAGACAAACCAAATCCTCGAGGAGAAGAGAAGAGAAGTACTTTGGTGTCTTCTCTTTGGTTCAAAAGTCGAAGGGTTTTCTCTCTCTTACATTTCGATAAACTTATTAGTCATTCAGCTTATCGATTCAAATCCAATCCTTTAAACCCCAATAATTCAATGGTAAATTGCCTTCACTTACCTTTTCTTTATTTGATCGATTTGTTAATGAAGGAGTGATTTGATCCCTTTCTTTTTAATTATTATTGTTGCTGTTGTTTTAGCTTCAGAAGAAGAAAACCCTTTTCATTTCCTTGTTTCTCTTGGCAAGCAATCATAAGATCTAATGTAAATTATTGCTATGATTGTTAGGTTATTTTGATCTCTTCCTTTCTGTTTTCTTTTTGAAACACCATCTAATCTTTATTTTTATGAGCTAAATTTAATTATGGGTTTTTTTAGTTTTTTCCTGGCTGTAACAATTACTGCCAAGTTTACAACTCCTCCTCGTTTTTTTATGTTTTTTTTATTCTGCAGTTAATTATGTGTCTTACGTTTGTGTATTATTCATTACAATTTGGGGGTTATTTAATTCTGTATATTTTGATGATTTGCATAAGTTACAGACCCTGTACTTAGAAATTCTCCTTTCGATCCACAGATGGGAATTGCGCTAAAAGGATATTTTGTTGTTTTGTTGCTGGCACTGTTATCAAGCCCAGAAGCCGTGTTTGGAATTAGATTTGTGATTGATAGGGAAGAATGCTTCTCTCATGATGTTAAATATGAAGGAGATACAGTTCATGTTTCCTTTGTTGTAGTTAAGGTTGATTCGTCTTGGCATTATAGCGATGATGGTGTTGATCTTGTGGTAAGCCCTCTCTATCTTTCTGACAGCTGGTTCTTTTTTTTTTTATTCCTACTTAGATTAATTTCCTAGGACTATCTTTTGATTTGCGTTATGCATAAGCAGGCATCACTGTTTGAAGTTCAATTCAACTGCGTGAGATATAATTTGGCCTTTCAGTTTTTGGCAGTTGAAGCAATGTGAAGTTAACTGTTCTAGCAACCTTTTGTCCTACTATTTAGTTTTTCCGTGAATCTGCATGATTGTTCCCAATCCCTTGACCTCCTTGTACTAGCAGTAGTTCTGCATCTCTTAAACATGTCCCCTTCCTTCCCCTCACCCCATCTTGCTCTTCTTTCTTACTGGTAAAAAATCCAAAGGCCTAAGTGAAGCTTGCTTCTGGGCTGCAGTTCATCATCTTTCCGTGTCATATGAAATGTAAAACAAAGGATCACTTCCTTTTGCTTGGTATCTTTGGCATGTTTGAGGTTATTATGCTATGGTAGAAGCAGCAATGTTTATGAAGCTAGTCTATAATCCACTTAGATAATTTCAATAAGGCACTGGATGCGTGCTGATTCTGACATGTTTCTTCTGTTCCATGCCTGACAATTTATTTATTTCTGCTTTGGAAAGATTTTCCTCATCTTGTAGTTCTCTGGAATCAAACCTTTTTCTTCTTTTTTAATCTTCTAAATACTGGCAAAATGGTGTTTTGTATCCCTTTCAACTTAAATGTGTTATACGAACCATCATTGGTGTTCATAAGGAGAAATGGTTAGGCTAGTAGCCATGAAGGCTAAAGGTTAAACCAGCATACCTGACATGTGTGGCAATATCATGTATTAGTCTAGAAAAAAATTATTTTGAGGAGAAGGTTTACATAGTTACTTGCAGAGATTTTATATCTGATAAACATGTTTGGAATAAGGCTTTCCCTTTACTTTTTTATTTCAACATCTATTAGTGCTTGCAAAAGTGATTGGAATGATAGAAATAATGGAGGTAGAGCCATTCATATATGATCTACGAATAATGGTATGTTGGATGGATGCCATCAGATGAATGGACAAGGATTATATGACGATCATTTTTGGAGTTTTTTTGGTTACTTTACAGGAAAGAACCCTGAATTCTTAAGGCACACCGTTGATTACAGCAGTTAATAAGAAGCTTACAACAGGCATCTTGCTTCCATATTATGTAGATGGAGTAGAATATTGAAAGCTGCCAGGAACACAAACTTACAAATGACCAGAAATCCCATGTTCTTTTATTTGTCACTCGGATATTTAGTTGGAACACAGTTGTCTTAACTCAGAAGGCTTTCTCTAAAGATTGATATGGCCAAACTAACAGATTTCTCAGAAGTAGGATGATTTTTCATGTTTCTATATTTAGATTTTAATGGCTTTCAATGATGAGATTTCAACTATTATATGTCTCAAGTCTTATCAGGCTGGTAACAGTTGATACATTGTTATATTGTCAATCATTCCTGTCCTGACCCATCAACGGTTTTGAAATTGCAGGTGAAGGGACCTTCTGGTGATCAGATTCATGATTTCCGTGACAAGATAAGTGAGAAAATTGAGTTTGTGGCACATCAGAAAGGAGTCCACCGTTTTTGCTTCACTAACAAGTCTCCTTACCATGAAACCATTGACTTTGATGTCCATGTTGGTCACTTTTCATACTATGATGAGCATGCAAAGGATGGTAAGCAGTAATTTGGTGTACTTCATGTTTTGTCATTGCACTGAATCCTGAGAATGGTGAGGTGGTGTTGTTTTGTTGTATATTTGCAGAGCATTTTCAACCATTGTTGGAACAGATATCTAAATTAGAGGAGGCTCTTTACAACATTCAGTTTGAACAACATTGGCTAGAGGCTCAGACTGATCGCCAGGCAATTAGTATGTTCAAGATCTTTTCCCTTTTTTGTTATTTAATTGATGTAAGGTCTGCTTTTTTCACCTTTTCTTTCCTTTTTTGATGCCTAGACTTCACTAATCACACTTACCTATGTTTCTTCGATTCTTCAGTCTTGTTAGTAGGACATTTTCTTGGCTTCAAACTGAATAAGATATGCTGCATAGCTAGATTTTCTTACTACCTAAACTGTCAAAAACTTTTAAATTTGTAATTTCCTTGCCCCTCACTCTCACCTTTTATGCTGGGGTTGATGTTGGTGGAAATAAAAATTAGTTAACACACCCAAATACACTTGATTCTTGTATTCCCAAGCTCCCAAAAGCATAAATAGCCTTTTAGACAAAAGAATGAATTTCCTATAATCATTTTGTTGTCTAACAAATTTCTCTGGTTGTGGTTGCAGTAAATGATGCAATGAGCCGGAGGACGATTCACAAGGCCTTCTTTGAATCTGCAGCACTTGTCGCCGCTAGTATTCTGCAAGTTTACCTGCTCCGCCGCCTGTTTGAGCGAAAGCTTGGGATGTCCAGAGTTTAGATTGGGCATGCTGCATGTTACTTGTACCAAGTGCAAGCTGAGCAGGATTTCAAACTTTTTTTTTATCATATTTTGATGTTTTAGCGGGAAAAGAGCACCTGTAGACACCGCCTTTTAAAACTTTTTTGATAATGGAATTAACTTTTATGGTTTTTCAGATGATTTTAGCTGTTCGTCAGGCAATCTTTGCCCTTGAGCAAGGCCCACAAGTTTTTTACTTGTGGAAACGGGATTCGAACTTGGCCTTCTCTTTAGAGAATATGTTGTCTTAAAACTGTTTTTGCGTTTTCACCATCGGCCGCCCGCTGAAGTGGGATTTCTCCGGCCATCGAGAAATATTTTCTCCGTAGTTTATAAAAAGCAAGCCCACAATTGGCTACGGGCCAGCTAACCAGTAGAGCAGAAGGATTACCTAATGCATAGCAAGGGTTTGTTTTCTTTATCCAATGCTCCAAATCTGTTTCAAGGTTTAGATCTAAAGTACGAGTAGCAAATGGAGGAACGACCATAAGTTGTCCGAGTGCCTTGGAACAAGGGAGATGAAGGATTTCCTAATAATTTGAAGAGTCAAGTTTACAAATTTAAAATATAGAGTAAAAAACTTGAAAAATTGATTAAACTAAGAAAGCTAAAAAAATTAACTGAGAAGATTGAACTAAGAAAAAAAAATTTAAATTAACTGATTTGAAACCTAAAACATCAAATTAAACTAAATTGATTCAAGTAGCACTTAAATTTTTTTTATAAATACTCAATTTTCTTTCCAACCCTAACCTAAACCACAGCACCTCCCTCAAACTCACTCTACCTAAAGTCCCAACCCTAAATCAAACCCAAAAGTAATTCTCAGCATCTAAATATAGTCACCTGTTTTGTGTTTGTGCAAAGATGGAATGATAGATGAAGCCATTGGGTTGCTGGCAAACATTCTAAATGGAAGGTTGTAGCCATATATAGTCATTTATAAAATTATTCTTAGGTTATGCAAAGCATATAGAGTTGATGATGCTATCGAAATGTTAGCAACAATGATTGAAAATGGTTATTAGCCAAATAAAACTATTTACACTGTTGATTGAAGGTATTGGTTTCTTGGATCAAGAGCTCAAGCAATGAAGGGTTTTTTTTAAAAATAATTATCGAGAGTATATTGAAAAGATTATTAAATCAACAGCCAAAGTAATGGACTTAGCTAATTCTCTTTACAATGTGAATACTATTTTTAAAGACTTATGACCTATAAATGCTGAGAATTAGTTTCTATTCTTGAGAGTCTTTAATGAATCAATTTTTTGGTTTTGTTGGTTTTTAACTACATATACCAAACTGAACCGAAATCAATCAGTTTAAACGAATTTCAATTTGGTTTTGATTTTGAATTAAAAAAAAAATTCAATTTGATTCTTGGTGACTCTTCTTTGCTCTCTAAAACCATTTCTTTGAAGCCTGACCTTTTATAATTTCAATTATTTTTTGCTGTAACATCTGCAACTCTGCTTAAGATCTTCAATGCACCACCTTCCTGTGTTGCCAAGTTATAAATGCTCTTCAGAAAAGAATTCAAAAAATATGTATTTCACAAACAAAGCCCATTTAATAATTGTACATGAAACAAAACGACACGAAAGCTCTACAGCTTACAACATGAGAGAAAGCAAAGAGAAGAAAAACATGTCGATGCATGATAGATACAATAATTGTGTATTTGCTCTTTCCCCCCCACCACAACTCAGTTTTACAACACAAAAAACAAATTCCAGGAGTACCCGTCAACCCTCTACAGCTCCTATCTTCTTTGGTAAATACATTGTGGGGCCACAGATAGATGAACATACACTTCTCTTGAAGCTCTGACGTGGGAAAGGCACCGTCAAGAGTCCGCAGGAGGACTTTGGATACAGCAGAACCATTTTTTCTGAAAATCAGTAAATTATCCGCGTTAGAAAGAATGATAAACATAACACCCATGAGTTTGTGAGATAAAAAAAAAAAAAAACAAACTGTAGCCCACCCATGAATTATATGTGACATTTCTATGCTGATAATTTTAGACGGAACTTGAAATGCAGCACTGAATAATATCTCACAATATTTATTATCTTTCCATTTCCAACCATCTAGATGGTGGGGTTTGCATTACAGTTGATAAGATGATAGCAGCATCCAAGTAGGAGAAAGACCAGATCAGAGAGTTCCATGCTCCATTCCCACAAGTTTTCCAAGCAGTGATCGCTTGCTCAGATGACATGGTTAGACTATCTGACCTTTTCCCCCAGATTTATGTGGCCATAAATTTTGCAACTTTCCTCAATCATCCTAACTTCTGTTACAGCTAAAAATGATATCCTTTGAATTCTGATGCAAAATGATATATACGCAATATGATTGGCCACATGAAACTCAACAAAATCCAATCCAATATCTACCTGATAGGCTACATCAGTTTTTTTCTCTCTATTTTGTTGCATATTCAACCGGGTTTTCTTTAGTAGGTGAAAGCAATGGTAAATTCCTCACAGTTGAAAATTGACGTACACACAGGCATGGAAAAATAGCCATTCAAGCAAGCTGTTATACATTACTGGGAAACGACATGATATCTTGGTTGCCTAATGCACGTGTCATTTGCGAGACACATACCTGCACTGTCGCAGAAGAAAATGCGTGGTTGTGTTATAAAATTAAAACTTACAGGCTGAGGTTTGGCAGGATTTACTCCAGACTTAACATGAGAATCATCAACCTTTCCTGGTGACTCCGGTTTGCCACCTGTCTTCTTCTCATCCCTTGCCTTATTAAATATCACAGTAAATCCCTCAGCTGATGCAGGATCATTGACATCCCATTCACCAAATTTTGGCAGTGGCCGACCTGTGTCCTGGTGGGAAGAAAGACAAGAAGAGAGTTGCTGTCAAGACCCTCACAGTTGTATAGATCAGGGGAGAGCCATACATCAAGTAGCAGTGGTTTTAAATTTAACATCAAGTACTACAAAAATTTAGAAATATGACTACAGATGTTCAGTACAATAACATCATAGTTTCACTGTGGTCCATTGAAGTCAAAGGAATCTTAACAAATAATAAACACAACCACCAAACTAACAAACCATGTGCTCTTGTTCTATAGAAATAATTCACCAGAACTGAAAACACAGTACTAAAATAAATGATAATGAGGAAACCACAAATCAGGTTTCAAATGATCTAGTATGCCATCACATATGCAGGAGCAGAAGAAGCTTAACAGCAAACATATATAATTCTTAATGCCCATTGTCATATACATGAACAACACCTCTAGATAACTTAGGATCAAGAACTCTATTATCTATCTAATAGAGCTCAAATAGCCCATTACAGTCAACACCTTTTGATTATCTGCTACAGCATGCAAAACTTGGCAAGGGACAGATATGCATGGCTAAAAACACGTGCATATAAGCCAAAACCTTCCAAGTAATTATACAGTAATTGTCAGTAAGAAATGTCAAATCTCACAAGGGTTCTACAAAATGCAACTTGCATTGTTATTTCAATTCTATGTCGATACAGAAAAGGGCAAGGAAGAAAAAAAACAAAGAAACTAAATGGCCTATTGGGCCTTGGGGGATTTAAGTGAGTGTGTGTGCCGAATCGTACCAAATCACTCAAACATTGGGTGATGACTTAGATACTGGAAAGATCCGGTGAAGATCGCCACAAAAGAAAAAAAAATGTAGTATAATGGATGAGACATGAGATAAAAATGGCTCATTTCTTAAGCTATGCTAACATATTCAACTCATCGCCTTCGATCATTTAACACACTTCCAAAATTCTAGTCGCTTCCTAACTACATGCATGTTTATGTTGGTAAGGCAACAGCATACCTGAACAGCAATCCTCTACATCAAAAAATGACCTTTCTTGATTCTTACAAAAACAAAAAGGCTCTAAAATCACCCCCTAATGAAAGTTATGAATAGCTTCCCCATCTCCTATATTGCTCTTAGAGCTTGTAACTCTCTTAATTAACACAGATATTGAAGGGATAAGCAAAAATGAAAATTTTCTAAATAAGCAATTACAGACACAAATATGTCAATCCAACATACTTCCTCTTTTTTTAAATGCTCTGAGCATCACATAACATGTATAGTTCATTAATTACAAGTCATAAACATAAACCAAAAAATAAAATAAAATAAAAACTACACTTCTCTACACATTAAATATAATTTCAAAAACAGCTCTAACAAAAAGAAAATTAGTGGAAATGAAAAAAAAAAGGGACACAAAATGAGTTGATCAAAATTATATCCTTTAAAAATAAAAAGAATAAGAACCGAGATCAAACCAACATAATTTTTTTTTTTTAAAAAAAAAATTGTAACCAACTGAAAAGGCCAAACCATAAAAAATCTGACACAAATCAATCAAAAACCAGCAAAAAAAATTTAAGAAACAAATATATACAGAAGCTGTAACACATAAAAACACACACATACTTGCACACAGGAATCAGCATACATATGTTCCATAGAGAGAGAAACTACATACCGACATGAATTCGAGAGAGAGAGAGACTTTTCAGCTAAAAATACTAATCAGAGAGAGCAGAGAGACAGGGAAAGAGAGAGTTTCCTTTTTTAGAGAGAGAGTGTAAAATGGGCCTGAAGCGGGCCTGTCTGTATTATAAAACATATAGGAGTGAGAGTAACGGAGATGTTAAAGGCTGCCGTTAGTCCGTCGTCATCAATGACGTGGCAAGAGTGATTGAGAACGGCACGGGTAGTGAGCTGGAAAACGGCGTAATTGGGAGAGATGTTGGGCTACTCGGAGGCAATCTGTACAATTGACTTGCTGGCACTCCTTTTGCTTTGTCTTATATATATATATATTTTTTGTTTTTTTAGCCAATAATTAAACCATCGATGTCTTTTACAATTTATATATATTTTTAGTTTTAAATTTCTATTTTTTCTTACTTCTATTTATTAATAACATGAATGTTTGGATAGTTTATTATATTTTAATTTATTTTATAAATTTTAAAATTAATGATAATAATATTTTTATATTTTTATTGCTTTTAATATGCTTTTAGGGTAAACATGACTAAAATAAGGAAGTTTTGGAAATGTAAATTATGAAAAATCAATATTGATTTTAATTAAAGAGGTGATTAAGAGCCCTTAACCCATTTCTTGAGTTTATTTAAATTAAAATCAATAGTTAAATGTCATTTGATTGCCTCAATAATCAGTAAGGATATGGACAAACAATTTTTCACATTCGATAAAGACAAAACCCATATATCAAATAGATGGTGTCAGTCACGCGACCTGCCATGGCCAAATAAAAAATAAAATAAAATTAGAGATTGTGATCATATGCTAATCACATGATTAGTGTCTCTCTCTCTCTCTATTAAATTGTGAGCTGTAGGTACCTTTATTCTGATATTTAAATCCTAATTTTTTTCGCTAAAATAATTAGAAATCCTTTCAAATATTTATCAAATTATAATACTAATCAAATTTAAACGATATTGGAAAATAATCCTTTTTGATTTTATGGTATTTTTTTTAATTCAAATTAAATGCTCAGGTTATTTTTTTTAATAATATTATTAAACTGGTCATAATAGATTAATATTGAAATTCCCTAACTTAACTCCGGGTTTAAATTGGGTTTCAAATTAAATTATATAGAAATTGTCTCGGCGTGATTCAATTAACTTGATGGGTTCAAAAACAACACGGACAACCAACAAAACATGGTTTTGCTTAAAATAAATCTAGATAACTTATTTTTTAAAATATTGAGATGACGGTATATTGGATCGGGAGTTTCATAACTTAACCTGTCGAACCCGCAACCTGAATCATAAATTCCACTAAGTTTAATAAGTTTGTTTTTTAATGATTTTTATTTAATTATACGTAACAAAAATAGACACTTAAAAAAATCGAGCACCAACTCAATATCGTAATGTTTATTTGAGATCGTAATAACTCAATATAAAGCAAACTGTGAAGTTTAATTCTCAATCAACCAAAGTTTATTTGTCAAACCTTCTATTCGGGTCATGGATTCTATTATGTTTAATAATTTTATTTTTTTAAAATTATTTTTTATTTAATACATGAGAACAAAAATAAATGCTCGTAAAATTGAATATTAACCAAATATCAAGTCGTTTATTTGAGACTATGATAAACCTACATAAAGTAATAGAAAATAAATTATGAAGATCTATTCAAAGTCAAACAAGTATTAATGGATAATTTTTTTTTAAAAAATGAAACAATAAAAAATAATAAAAACACAATATTAAAGAATAAAATTAAAAAATAAATTAATAAAAAAATAAAAGATAAAATAATAAAATAAAAGAAAAAGAAAACAAGGCAGCCCACACACCTAGGCTATTATATATTTTTTCTCAAATTAGGCGGACAACTGGTCTTACACTCATTTTGTTTTTTAAAAGAGATGCAAACAACATATTATCTCTATCTCTAGTACATTTTAGCCAATATATTTGGCTGAAAAGTCAGGACTTTAGCTTTTTAGGGCAAAAAAAGCTAAATTTCAATATTTTTCATTAAAAAAACCCCTAAATACCTAAATAAATCTATTTGTAGTATTAAATTAACACAAAACCAGTTTAAAAAACATAAAATCAACCTAAATCGAAAAATTATTTAAGTCTTGATCTATATTTTCAAGTAAAATTAAGATCTAAAACCACCCCAATAAAACTTTTATTGTCAAACAGAATTTGTTGACATTGAGATCAAACTTTCTTATCGTAATATTATGACTAACCAATGATTTTTTTTTTATTTGATAATTTTCTCTTTCCTCTCTTACTGCAATGTATAGACTAGAAACATAAATAAATAAATTTTTATATCAAAATTAAAATTTTAAAAATTATAGGGATTGTTAAAGAAAGAAAAAGATTAATAGATAGACTAGAAACATACTTTTTTCACACAACTTTAAGCTTGTTCATGGAATTTCTCATTGTTTTACATTTTGATTCTTTTTTGTTGATTTTTTTATTTTTTTTTAAAATGATCATTAATTTAACCATAAAAAGCTACAATCAAAGATAAAATTAAAAATAAAAACTATGATATTGTGAATTGCTACAATAATTTACCTAACTGTTTTAGCATATATTATAATTATAATGTAACATCCAATTTTCATTTTAAATGAAAATTATTTGTTTGTGTCAATCCCCATTAACAAGGCAATTAGATGTCAAATAACAATTGATTATAATTGAGTGAATTTTAAAAACACAAAATAATTATCAATTAAAGCAATTTTGAATAAGTGAAACAAATACATAGACAAAATAGAAAGATTTCATGGTGCTCAGTGATAATCCATAGATACTTGCAACATATATTTCTCCATCAGAATGTGAACTATGATCAATAGATCTGATAAACAATTCTAAGTTAGGTGTTTTTGGGGACATGCTTTTAATTCATTTAAATAACAATAATAATGGTTTTCTCCATCAGAATTCAGAGCCACCCTGTTGCTTTCCTATTTCTACTCCTATCAAGCATAACCCTCTGTAGATGTTCTTCTCTTACTCCTCATTCTGATGGAACCTGTAGGAGAACGTGAAAGAGAGCTGTATAACTTTTTTTTTTTTTGGGGGGTGTTAATAATATAGAGAAATATACCTTTCAAATTAACAACACGAGTGCAATTAATGTCAACAAAGTCAATCATAGCAACTCTATCCCTTTTGATATTGCTAGATTCTGTCTGCCACGCCTGTAACAATACTTGTATTTTGCCTGATTGAAAGGTGTACCCTGTCAACAATTTTTTTATGAAAATCTCCTCCTCATGATTCCATTATATGATGCAAATTGAAGAAAATGATTCAGACACCTTTGATTTGGTTCCCTCGAAAGCCATCTTCATCTCTACTTGGCAAAATGCTGCTTCCTCCACCTTTGCTGTTCTTCCCGGGATCTGGACAGAAGATATAAATTAAACAAGTAAGATCCTTAAGAGAAGTTTAAACAAAGGCATGGCTTTCTTAGTATCAGTGCCACTCACAAATTGGTTGGTTATTGCCGTGGCATAGATCACCAATCCTGATATGATTTGCAGGCCACATGGCCGTGCTGATTAGAAAATCCTGACCTGCTAATTTATGTTGGATATTCTGCATGTGCCAGAGAGTTGCTAATGACACCCACATGCAGGGAGGACATGGCTCCACCCTCAACTTCAATTTTCTTCCAACCCTGATAATGGATAACAAGCATTAACCAGCCACCTACTTACTCTACTGGATCATTTTAAGAAAAACTATGAGAGAAGATATATATTGACCATGGTTGGATGAACACTTGTAACTTTCTAACCTCTTCTTCTTCTTCTTTTTATTTTTTGAGAAATTACATTCTATGCTTTAATATGCCCACCAGTTTCTCAAATTGCTCAAGATACACTAGCAATCTTTCTTCTACCTCACCCTCCAGGAAAAAAAAATAAGAACTAATCAGCAGTGATATAAATTAACTAATTGGTTAGTGAAGAAACCGTTTGGGAACGCGGTGCAAACCCCGTTCCCAAAAAATTCAATTTTTTTTTTGCTAAAATTTAATATGGTTTGTATGTTTTGGATCGTTTTGATGTGTTGATATCAAAAATAATTTTTAAAAAATAAAAAAAAATCATTGGCATGCATTTCGGCACGAAAAGTTATTTGAAAAGCAACTACTACCACACTGCCAAACATACTCGAAAAACAAATGCTGTCACTTGCAATCACCGCAATAGTGTGCAAATCATCTAGCACATTCATGTGCCCCTGTTTTCATTTTCATTTCTATTGAGACAATCAAAGCTCTCTATGAAGAATTGTTCAAGAAACAAAAACATACACAAAAGAATTTAATACAAAAAAATAAAAATAAATTGCAAATTACCTGTCAACTGTCTAATAAACCACATGAGAGCATTTTCAAGTTGATTCTGCCAGTTCCAATTTCCAGCACCTGCTAATAAGAGAAATATTAGGTGTAGAAAGGTAGAGATTGGAAACTTTGAGGCGATACAAACGCACCTCCCGCCAACTAATTAATCAAGTAAGAACATTTTCAATAAATTCCAGTGGCATGTTGTACTACAAGCACCTGCTAATAAGAGAAATATTAGGAGTAGAAAGGTCAAGAATGAAACTTTTGAGGCCTTGGTTATTAAAGAAAACATGAGACAAGAAAACACTAGCACAAATAAATAATGGACTTGCACAGCACCTACATTCAAGTTGGCATTGCTAAAAGCCTCAAACATTAAGACCAACGCCCCCAATCTCTAAAAGGCACCACATTCCACATGTCAAGGCATAGTTCAAGAGCATCTCTTAAAGGATATTTATTATGTGACTACCATTATATCTGAGTGTGACCAATGTATTTCACCTGAAAAGGCAGAAACTAGTTGATTATATAGGCAATAAAAATGAAAAAGAAAAGGTACTGAATTGTTCAAGAGTAAAAGACAAACCAATAATGAGTAGCACAACTGATAGATAATGGAGGTTCATTCCAGCCTCTTCTGCTCTCCATAAAGCGGCTTAAATCTTTGTTTCCCAACCCAATTACATTGCTACTCCACTAGATTCTTGCATCATTTCCTTCTGTTGTGCCTCAAGGACTTCAAATTCTTCATGGCAGTTATCAAACCCTCATCTGTGCTTCCATTAAAATTCCAGGATATCATTCCCCTCTCCTGCAAATCCTTCAAAAGAATTCCACTCTTTACAAGACTAACCCCATTGGTGGAAATAGCATCAATGAGAGTGCAATAGGTTGTGGTGTTGGGCCAAAGGCCCCTTTCTTTCATCTCTTCATACAGTTTAAATGCAGCCAAAGCATCACCATCAGCACAAAGGCCTGATATGAGAACATTGTATGCAACAACATCGAGTTTCACCCCATAAAGCGCCATTTTACCCCTCAACTTTAAAGCCTCAGACAGTTTAGCTTTCTTGCAGAGCATGTGCATTAGAGTTGTAAAAGTTGCGACGGTTGGAATGAGCCGCTTCTGAAGCATGGAATCAAGAACCAGCATGGCTTCTTCAACCTTCCCACACTGGGCAAGCCCTCTTACCATAGCACTCTCAGCAACATCCCAGGAACTCACACCAATTGCTTCCATTTCATCTTTTAGCCTGAATGCTCCTTGTAGATCCCCCATTCTACACATACCATTAATTAATGAAATATACTGTGTGCTTGTAGGAGTAATACCCCTCTCCAACATGTCATGCAAAAGAAGATGAGATTCTCGGAGAGCAGAGACTCTGTTGAGTCCAGTAAAGATGGCATTGTAAGTATTTACATCAGGAATAATTCCAAGTAAATTCATAATATTCAACAGATCAAATGCCTTTCCCATTTTATCAGTTTCACATGAATTCGTGATGAGCATGTTAAGTGTAAGTTGATCAACTAAAGTATCTTCCATGATCATCTTCTTTGACATTTTAAAACCAACGTCCAGCATACCAGACTTGCAAAGCCCAAGAATGATAGAATGGCAAGTTAGTTTATCAGGTGAAATACCCATCCTTGTCATGATATTGTAGAATTTAGAGCATTTCAACAAATCCTTTTTCTTTGAATACCCATGCAAGAGAATATTATATGTAGCCAAGCTAGGGGTCAGACTACCACTCTGCATCTTTATGAAGAGCTTATCAACCTTTTCCATTTTCCCCATCCTTGAGTATCCATCTAGTACTGCATTAATTGCAATAGTATCTGGGTTTATGCCTTTGTGCTCCATCTCTTCATAAATATATGAAGCAGCATTTGATTGACCAACCTTGAACAAACCATCAAACAAGCTAGTGTACATGACCTTATTTGGGGACAGAGTTCCTCTTGCCAGTGCTTTTTCAAAGAAAAGAAGAGCAGGCACCATTTTGCCTTTCCTACTTAACCCAGCAAGAATGATAGCATATGTGTGACTATCAGGCAGCACATTAAATTGGACCATTTCATCAAAAAGGGCCACTGCATCTGACAACTTCCCCCGTTTACATGTCTCAGTGAGAATTGTATTGTAGATATTAGTGTCAACAGCAGCAGGAATATGGTGAAGTTTATACAGTAATTTCTTTGCCTCCCTCAAATTTCCACCTTTGCATAGCCCTTTAAGCAGACTACCATATGTGAAATGACTAGGGCAATGACCTAATTTAATCATCTCATCAAACATTGAGAATGCTTTCAGGGCATCACCCAAAATTCCATATCCATTTATAATACAATCAAAAGTAATGGAGTTAGGGGCAAGATCAAATGTGCTCATATGACGCATAAAATCCTCTGCCTCTGCTACCCTTCCAGCTCTACAAAGAGAAGAAATCAGCACATTACAGATGAAATAGTCCACATCATGGCCAGTGCGAGTCATTGTTGCATAGTTCCTGAATGCTTCTGTGATGTCACCCTTTTTGCAGGAATTGTAAATTAAAGTAGCGTATATGACATAGTTTGGTGCAAGTCCAGCTTTAAACATTTTACATATCACTTCCTTTGCATTTTTAATTTTTCCTGCTTTGCAAAATCCATTTATGAGCACAGAAAATGTAATAATATCTGGACTTGCACCATCCTTGAACATCATATCAAGCAATTGCAAAGACTCATCAAGCAATCCATGTTTGCATAACCCATCAATCATGGCTGTGTATGCTCTGCAGCCAACAACCATCCCACTCATTCTTATTCTCTCCATAAGGCTTTTGGCTACGTCAAATTTCGCAAGCTTGGACAACCCACTTAAAAGAGCCCCATAATTAACTTCATCAGGCCTTAGTCCCTTTGCTTCCATCACATCCAAAAGCCCCAAAGCTTGTTCAAAATTACCACAATCACAATGCCCATCAATCAAAATATTGTAAGTAACACGGTTTGGTGAAAGGTTAAGCATCAACATCTCATTAAAAACTCGAGTAGCACCTCCAATCTTTCCTTCTTTCATAAGTCCATTAATTAGAGTATTATAAGTGAATTCATTAGGAACTATCATCCTCTTTCTCATCTTTTTCAACAGTAAATACCCTTTTGCACTTCTGTTGTTTTTACACAAATCATCAATGAGCATATTATATGTGCAGACATCTGCTTCAATACCCTTAGATTCCATTCTATCAATCAAATCAGAGGCTGCTTTATATCGCCCCTTCTTGCAACACCAATTAAGAATAGTATTATAAGTAACTATAGTTGGAACATAACCACTCCCTTCCATCTTTCTTAAAAGATAACCAGCTTCCTTAAGCTTCCCTTCGACACACAAAACATTAATCAATATATTAAAAGTAGCAACATTTGGACAAATCCTCCTAGCTAGCATTTCCATAAAAAAAGACCAAACCGACCCAACCCTCCGTTCCTTTACCACTGAACCAAGCAGCATATTACATGTATAAACAGAAGGGTTAAACCTTCTAGAACCCATCAAATAAAAAGTCTCTAAAGCATCAATAACCATTCCTTCTCTCAAATAAACCCTAATCAAAAGGTCAAAAACTGAAGGGTTGGACTTGCAAAGTGGGTAAGTGTTCATTAAAGCATCAAAAACAGATTTTGAACCAACACCCAATTTAGAAAGATGCCTTAAAATTGACTTAGCAGCTTCATACATTCTAGCTCTCACAAGTATATGAGTAGAGATGGAGAGTATATGAGTAAGGTGATTGAGTTCCAAACCAGGTTGCTTAATGACCCAGTTGAGGAATTTCAAAGTTAGCCTCCCATGGACTGGCCTCAGTGAAGCTAACCTGTATTCCATGTGGTTTAGTGAGTCCCAGCGGTCTAGAGTCAGCATTATGTATATGCTCTTTTCCATTTCTGCTGTTCCAAAAATTCTAACTTTGAATGAGAAAATGTTTCAAAAATACAAACTTTGAACGAGAAAACACCACCACCACACACACACACAGAAAGAGAAGAAGGGAGAGAGGAAAGGAGGGTACCTGGGGATTGTTGGTGGGTGAAAGCAGAGTTTTTGTGATCATATGTGAAACTTTGTTTGGTATAATCAGAGAAGGCTATGTGGGAAAAGGGTCTAAATCTTGATAACTGAAGTGGGATTTTAGAGATTGTTTTGGCCGTTGAAGAAGATATAAAACGGGGCATCATCGTTTGCAGAACAAGGCTCTGTTTCTGTTTCAACTCAAGACTCAATATTGAAGGGAAGAACTATCTAAAGCAAATTATTTACATATTAGTTCTTTAGTTTATCTAAATTAATAACTTAGTCCTTGTAGTTTCAAGAACAACATATTTAATCCTAATGTCTTAAGATTTGCTAATAATCAATAGTTGTGTCTTATTTCCCAATTATTATTTCAATAGTTGGGTTCACTTTAATTTTTTAATTTTAATTTTAATTTTTTAAAATAAATTTTTTAACATAAAATATTAATTTGATTAAAATAATTGATGAATAAATGAGAAATTGATCTTAAGTGATTTTGGGATAGGGGGTCACTTTTTACAGTTAATTTTTTTTATTCTGCAATATAAACTCTTTAATATAAAATATTAATTTAATTAAAATAATTGATGAATAAATAAAAAATTGATCTGAGTGATTTTGGTTGGCATGATTTTAATAAACTCAAAAACCCTATAAAACTTTTATCCCATATGAGAAATAAACAAACTTAATGGGAAGTGAGAAGTTAAAATTGAATGCAAAATATATCTAAGCTTTTAAAGATGAGATATCATAAGCAAAGTGAGTTTTGAGCTTAAACTCACACGAACTGCTTAAGTTTTGGTTTGAGTTTGGGTTTGATGTAAAATAATTTTTTATTCTACAAAAGATTATTTATTTTTTGTTAGCATAATTTGAGTTTGGGTATGATCTATGAAAAATTATTTTTTTACCAACCCATTATTTTGTCTGGTTCATGAATAAAGTATGATAAGCATTGTTTTTCTAGAATTGTTTCTTCATAATGTGGTCAATTTTTTCAGCCTAATCAATGTAATAGTTAACTATGAAATTTATTTCACTTTTATGGCAAGTAATTAAGTTAATGATGACGGGAATTACCAGAATTAACTCTTTATCAATTTTGGCTCCGAATCCACTATAAAAGGCTGAATGAATAGTTTTTTGCATAGTATTTTTATATAGATTCCAAAACTCTTCTTGACCTTTATTTTAGCCTACCCCTTCTATTTTAAACAAAATTTTCTTCTTTGTCTTCCTCTCAATCTAGAACTTATTTGCAATTCTTATAAAGAGACATTTGAGCTTTATTTCCTTTGTCATAATTATTGTTTGGAAGTGCATCTAAATAAAAAAGTGGTGTTAAGATCTTGGTGGGCTTGTGCGTACATCTCTTTTGCACCAAGTCATGAGCAATAAAACCTTAAAAATAAAGGATTAATATCCTTAACAAGTTTGTCATGATATATAAAATTTACAAGCTTTTATCTAAACTTATATGATCTCCCGTTTATATTTGGACATGTAATTTGATTCATATACTCTTGTATTGATAAACTAAACTATTCATGCTCAATAGTAGTAATTTGGACAACAATCTTATAGCTTTATCTTGCTTGAAATTTGTTTAGCTTATAATTCTTTATAAATATTTTATTAATTATGAAGGAGGATTTTAGCTACTTTAATTGTAATTTTAATTTTAACTTTTAAACTTGTTGTCATATTCATGCAATTTGTATGGATATTTTTTTAATTGATACATATATATCCTTTGAAATAAAACATTTACATTTATTTTTAAATCTACTTTCTAATCTTTGTTTAATTCATAAAAGTAATTTTGCTATCTTAAATAACATATTTATGTTGATTATGTAACTTGTTTATACAATTTTATATTGATATAATGCATGTTAAAATTAGGATAAAAAAACACCCAAGCTCTTAAAGGAGAGAGATCTTAAGTAAAGTAAGCTTTGAATTTAAACACACATGTGCGCTCAACTCTCAACTCTGGATTTGGGTTTGTTGTAAATATTTTTAGACTACAAAAGGTTTTTTCTTATTTTTTACCAAATTAATTTGGGCTTGGATCTCCATGCAGAATTATTTTTTGTTAACCCATTGTTTTATCAAGTTCATGAATAAGTTTGATCAACTTCATCAGTTTTTCTAAAATTGTTTCTTTACAACATATACAATTTTTTTAGCCTAAAAAATATAAGATTTAAATCCAAAACTGTCAGGTCTATTTCATTTTTATGAGGGGTAGTTAAAGTTGATAATGGAAGGAATTACCATAATTAATTCTTTATCAATTTTGATTCTAAAATCCACTATAAAAAGGAGGGGTTAAGGAAGAGTTGTCTATGTATTTTATTTTTTTTACAAATTTTATAACTCTTATTCACTTATGTTTTTGCTCTATATTTTAGCATATGCTTTCCTATTTTAAACTCAATTTCCTTCTTTAGTTCTCAATCTAGAGCTTAAGTTTAGTTCTCGTAGAGAGACACTATGAAATAATTGGTGAAGTCCCATAATAATAATATAAAAAAACAATTTGTTGTGAAGGGGAAAAGAATTGCTAAGAAATTCAGTGGTAAATATTTTATCTATACTAAGAAAAATCATAAGTGTGAGGTTTGTATAGAATTAAAATTCACAAAACCTTTTTTTAAAACAATTAAAAGAAGTAGTGAACCTCTAGATTTAATTCACTTGGATATTAGTAATTTAAATTTTATACATATTAGAAGTAGAAAAAAAACATTATATTACTTTTATATATGATTACAAAAGTATTGTTACACCTATTTATTTAGAAGCAAAGATGAGACTCTTGAATAGTTTAAACATTATAACAATAAAATTAAAATGAACCCAATAAAAAAATTAAGGCAATAAAAAGTGATAGAGCTAGAGAATATGAAGCACTTTTTAGTGAATTTTATTCTCAAAATGGTATTATTCACCAAATTACTACTTTTTATTCACCTCAATAAAATAGCATTGTGGATTATAAAAATCGAACTTTAAAAGAAACAATAAATTTCATATTGATAAGTTTTGGAGTACCTAAGGACTTATAAGAGATCTCAATTCTAACAGCCAATTATATAAGAAAAGACATTCATATGAATTATAGAAGTGTAGAGGACCTTTCTATAAATACTTTAAAATGTGCAAGTGTCTTGCAAATGTGGTAGTACTTGATATAAAAAAGGTTAAGATATGACCTCAAATTATGGACTGTGTTTTTATCGGATATGGTTACAATAGTGGTGTATATTTTTCTTTTGCACAAGTTAAATTTCGAGGACATTCATCCTAATGCTATAATAGAATCAAAGAATGCTATATTTTTAGAAGATGTGTTTTCATTTGAGAAAGCACAAGAAAATTATTCATTTAATAGAACGATTAAAGCTAGCTCATATAGTCATCATCATTTAGAGGATGATGAAGTTGATTCTAAAAGAAGTAAAAGGAAAACACAACTAAAATATTTGGTCTTGATTTTCTAACATATTTGTTAGGGAATGGACCTTGGAATTCTCAAAGGCAATGTCTTGTCCTGAAGCTTCTTATTGAAATGAGGCATTCAATAGTAAAATTGAATCCATAATGAATAATAATACATGAAAATTGGTGACACTTCCACCCAAAACTAAACCTTTAAGATATAAATGTTAACTATTGACAAAAACAAAGCAAGACTAGTTAAAAGATTCGAAGAACAAGAAGGTGTGAATTATTTTGACATATAGTCACTTGTTTTAAGAATAACTTCTATATGAGTGATTATAGTCTTTGCAACTATTAACAAACTTAAAATGTATCAAATAGATGTAAAAATAACTTTCTTAAATGCGGATTTTAACAATGAGGTTTATATAGAACACCCTGAAGGGTTCATGATTAAAGGGAAAGAAAATAAAGTTTGTAAGCTTGTCAAGTCATTATATGATTTAAAACAAACACTTAATAATGGTATGAAAATTTTAACAAAGTTATGTTGTTAAACGAGTTTAAAATCAATGAAGTTGATAAATGTATTTATGTAAAACACAAAGATAAATATTATGCTATTGTGTATCTATTTAAACAATATGTTTATTTTGGACAATAATGAGTACATCATTAAATGTACTAAAAAAATGTTAACTAACAAGTGTCACAATTGGCACGATATTAGGGTCTCCTAAATTAATAAGAAACTTGGAAAAAATAAAGTTGCCATCTAGAAGTTAAAGGAAACCATGAATTCAAAATTATGCACTGTTTTCAAATATTCATATAAGGGATTGGTTATACTTAAGGGAAGATAGACATCACTCTTACTACCCTCCAAACAAAATGTTACCTTAGCTATGTGTTTTCTCCTTAATTTATTTCATGCATGCCATTATCTGTTTAAATTATTTCTTAAGCTTATTTACAATTTATTTTAATTTAATGATTTGTGAAAAATTTGACATCAGTCTCTAAAAATAAAAATTTTATCGATTAGGTCATTCGTCAAAATTTTGATGTCCGTCCATAAAAATAGGAGACTTGTTGTCTTCGCCATTCATGAAAAATCAAACGTCCATCTTTAAAAAATAGAAGACTCCTCAATTAGACCATTCAAATTTTTTTTGATGTTTGTCCTAAAAAATAAGAGACTTTTCGACTTAGCCATTCATAGAAAACTATATGTTCATCCCTAGAAATAGAAGACTCATCAACTTAGCCATTCATGAAAAATTGAACATTCATTTCCAAAACTAGGAGAGTCATCAATTGGACCATTCAAAAAATTCAACATCCATCCATAAAAATAGATGACTCGTCGACTTAGCTATTCGTGAAAAATTGAATATCCATATCTAAAAATAGGATACTCATCAATTAAACCATTCAAATAATTCAATGTTCATCTCTAAAACTATGAGACTCATAAATTAGGCTATTCAAAAAAATTCAAAATTCATCCCTAAAAGTATGAGACTCATTGACTTGGCCATTCAAGAAAAATTTAAATGTCCATTCTTAAAAATATGAGACTCATTGAATTGATCATTTCTAAAAAGGACAATGAATTTGAATGGATGGTAAAAATTAGGTTTTGGCTCCACTTTTTGAAAATATCCAAAATAGACCCTATGGGTGCCACTTATACTCATTGGGCTTATATAGAATCATGTTAACCCAACTAGGGTATATTCGCAAGAACAAAGGATAATATGTCATAACACACAAAAGTTATCAAAAACATATTTACAAATAAAGACAACAAAAAGAACATGTTTTTTTTAAAAAAATCATATGTTATCACTTTTAGAGTGACCCCGTTGATAGGATAACAAATTATTGTATGATGAAAAAATAAATCTAGAGGGTATTGTTATCTGATTCATGTTCATGTTTAACAAAATAAAACTGTAATGTATCAAAATAGCATGCAATTATTTTTTATATTTTTATGTTTTGTTCTTTTATATATTTTATATGAAAATGCTCCTACCATTTTTTTTAAAAAAAAACACATTAAACACATTCACAATGCACATTTATACGCGAAAAACATTATATTGAAAAATTAAACACAACAAAATCAAACATGTACACACAAATCACATCCATGCACAAAAGTATCGGCACATATACACAATATTAAACAAGTAAAATCATAAAAAAAAATTAACGAATCCAATATTCAACATGTTAAAATTATTCAAAAGCCAATTTAGGGTTCGATATTGACCTTTCAGAGTGGATGGAGTCGATCAGAGCAACTAGACTTAGGAAAAGAGCTTCAGGGAATAGAGAGGGCAATATTGGTGCTTAGACCCACTCACCACCATTGATGGGTCACATAACCTAGTATATCAGAAATTCTACCCTTCCAAACATCCTTTCTATATCGACAATGTTGACTATTGCCACTTAAGGTGAGAGAACAAGCCATAAGAAGTTCATCAGTTTATCCTTTTTCTTCTCTTTATCATGACTTTTTCTTTCTCCTTTTTAGGTGGATACTATTGTTGTTATAGGGGTTGACATCGATGGTTATAGTGGTCAGTGTTGTCATGGACAACATCGAGTGTTAAAAAGAGGGCAAGACCTTAAGGGAGAGAAAGATGAGAGTGGATGACATGAATTTTGAGGAGATGGTGATACGAACCAAGTCAGGTTCGAATCTAGCCTTAAAATGTCTGCTGACTAGTTTTGCAAGATCAGACATATCTCTCAAACTGTACATTAGAACGAGCTGATATTTACAGGGAGATACTAGATACATAGAAATATGTTCAGGTCAAATGGAGTTCGGGAACATATTATTTCAGAAGGTTGAAGTTACTAGACAAATCTTGTCAAATATGTTAAATTAGACCTTTTATGTACTATTTAGGGCATATTTGGAGCTCAAGGTGGAAATTTGCTACGATTCAGGTTGTTATGAAAACTAGACATCGCAAGCTTTCCAACCATATATGGTAGGCCCATTAATTCATCCAAATGAAAGAGAATGACGTGTTTGAAGTTAAGAATGAAAATTTGCCAAAAATATGTGAAAATTAGAGATTCAGGCTAAATGAAGGAATTTTAGCATGAAGACTTTGTTTTTATTATTCTATTTTATTTATTTATTTAATTTTGAATATTATTTTTAATTTGAGTTTGTTCTGACCCATTAGATATTTTTTTAGTGATTTATTTTATTATTGGATTTATGTTAGTTGATTACTAGTTTAAGCTCATTAACTTGCAATCGAAACATGGTCTATTAGGGTTAGTTAGATGAGATTATATTATGTTATTTTTAGCTGTAAATCTCAAGAGCAAGTTGGAGAATAAACGTGAGTTTTCCTTTTGTTTCTTTAATTGTGGCAAAACAATCTTTCATTGTAGGGACAAATATCGTACACTGACTTATTGAAGATTATTTGTGGTGTCATTCGCATACTTAAGGTTATTAGATACACAATTATCTCTGGGTCCAAGTTCTTGGGTATATGGTTACATTTGGGTCGAAGTTCTATCAAACTTGGTTTTCAGCTTTCTAGATTGTTATTTACTTCGCTGGAGATTGCTTGACCATGTGATTGAGATGTCTATATTAGTTGGTATAAAAGCTAGGCTCTAAAAATCAGGTTATATCCTTTTTTTTTCTTCTTGTTAGTTTCGGCTTCCTTAGCTTTAGTTGTCTTTGATTGGTTTCAATTATTTCATGTCTAGAGCTTAGTAGTTTGCACCTACGGTTCCTTAAAAAAAGATATTATTTTAGTTTGTTGCCGTCCCAGAATATATCCGTAGAATAAAAAGTAAAAAAAAAAGAAAAGAATGTCCAAAAGTCATTTTTGTCGAATTTTCCACAATACATAAACAAGGGAGAATTTAGACCAAAAAAATTCAAACAATTCGTAAATTTTATATACTGGTTCTAGGAGTCCTAATAGCACCCAATATAATATTCAAGGTCATTTGGAGATTGTTTGCTATAGCAACCAAGGTTGAGATTAAACTTGTCGTAACAGGTCAAATTTATATCATAAGGGAATTTTAGGTCAAATAAATTCATAAAACTCTCAAATTTTATATAATTGGTTTTAATGTTCTAATAGCACCACATATAAAACTTTAGATCATTTTAAGTTCGTTTGCTATAGGAACTAAATTCAGGATTGGAACTTGTCGTAACAGATCTAATTTATGTCAGTAATTCAAACTTATTTTGTTGTTATTATCTTTCAATTGTGACAGTTTAATAACATCATAATTGATATATTTAGGTTTTATTTATTTTTTTTATGTAACCTTTGCATCTTTTTTTTTTTTACATCTTAAAAAACGTCTATTTTTCGTACAACTTCGCTTGTTACTCATGAAATTGTAATCGTAGTTTTGTATTTGCTTCTTTTTATATTTTTATTTCTTGTTACTTCATATACACATATTTGGAATGCTATCAAGGCTATTATATTTGGTGTTGATTTCAGTTCTGTAAGAGTCAAAGAAAAGTGAGATGAGAGGAAAAAGACGTAGTGAACATATTTGAGTGAGAGCCTATATTTGAGTGAAACACGAGAGGAGTGTAAACACGTGAGGGAGTGGGTGAGGAATATATATTTCTTGTCAACTAACCAATTTTTAGATTCAAAGATGTCGGAGGCAAGCAACAACATGGCACCATAGTGAGGAGATAATGAAATTATAACTCAGTTACATATTATGAATCAATGATGGGACCGATGACCAATTAATTTAGAGATAGGTTGAATATATTGGAGAAACAACATTTTAATGATCATAGTGAGGTTCAAAGTAGGCTTGAGCGAAGATAATTTAATGTTAGAAGGGTTGTTAGGCGAGTTAACACTAATGTGGATGAGTTTGTGGCTGATAATACAGATATACGTGATGTTTATTTTGAAAATGTGTCCATGAGAAATGGGGAACATTTTGGATAGCAGCAGAATTGTTAGTTTGTAAGTGAAATATATGGTGATAATTTTGGCCAAATAGGTAATTATAGGTACCAGGACTATATTTTTAAGTTAGGTGAAGATGTGGGTAAAATTAAGCTGAAAGTACCAGTTTCTCAAGGGAAGAATAATCCAAAAGTTTATTTAGAATGAGAGAAGAATGTGGAGTGGATTTTTTAGTGTCATAATTATCCAGAGCCCAAGAAAGTCAAGCTTGCTATGATTGCTCTTACTGACTATGTCATTGTGTGGTGGGATCAGTTTGTGAAAAAATGCAGGAGGAATTATGAGAGGCAAGTTGATACTTGAGATAAGATGAAATCTCTTACAAGGAAGAGATTTGTGCCTAGCCACTATTATAGGGAATTATATCAAAGGTTGTAAAGTTTGAGTCAAGGTACAAAAGGTGTTGATGAGTACTTCAACGAGATGGAACTTGTTATGATTCAAGCTAATGTTAGAGAGGATATTATAGTTAGATTCAAGTTAATGTTGGGGAGGATACTATAGCTAGATTCATGAATGACCTTAATTATGATATAACTCATATTATGGAGTTGCATTATTATGTGGAGTTGGAGGAGATGGTGTATATGACCATAAAAGTAGAGAAATAACATAAATGAAAGGGTACCATTTAGCAAAGCCAACCATATGACATGAGAGTTATGCATGATGGAGTGACAAATATGTATTTTTTTGAGATGAATAAAAGACCTATAAATCTTGTATCTTTGACATCTAAGTAAATATATGAGGAGTAATTGCAATTGAAGAAGGAGCCATTCCATGGGTTGCAAACGTGTTTTCAATTGGCAAGAAAAAACTTTAAAAATTAACTCAAGATCTAATGCATACTATGAATGAATAAAAATTAAATAGAAATAAGTTACCAACCACATTCACATATCTCATTCAACCTAAAAAAGTTGATTTTTTTGTTGGATCCATTCCAATATATTAGTTTTTAACACATGTATTTTTTTATGTGTACACATCAAAACAAAAAGGCAAATGTTAATATTTACAAATTTAGATATTATTTGTTGTAAGATTAAAATGATAAATTAGTTTAAATTCTTCATGAATCTGTAAAGAAGAACCAAACACTAGAAAGGTATATTATCAGCAATCCAATTCTAGAAAAACATCAAAGGCCCCCTAAATGACTGGTTTTTGGTGGTTGTAGTTCTTGCCTTCAACGATGCTCGACTATCAATCTTAGACTTCCATAACAAATTGATAGCAAATAAGCTACTAACATGGGGTCATTAAATGGAAAAAAAAAAAAAAAAAAAAATTCAGACTTGCACCTGCCCGCATAAACAAAAATGCAATCAAGAAAGACATGCAACTTCTAGATAGGAAATCGATAAAAGGTAATTTTCCATCAAGATTATAATAGATAGCGGGGAATATTAGCAAGTATCAACTAACGAAACTCTATATAAACAATGGAACGAGAGATTCATCCATCAATATTTTGTATGCGAGGATATGCCCTGACATGGCAAGTTACCCAAAAAATTATCTATTTCCCAGCTGAATTCACTTGCTGTGCTAATGCAATTTTGATGCGCGACTCCTGGCTTTATATTATTCTAATCCTTAATCCACTTTTAGTCAATCCTCCTCTGTCTGCGTGCAAATCAAATCAGGAACAAATCGTCAGTGATAATAAGATACTAAAATACATGAACAGATGTTAAAAAAAAAAAAAAAAAACTTGGGAAAAAGAAAGGTGACTGACATGTACATCATCTCTTAAGACAAATTGTTGACAATCCCAGGCCGCCAATGTGTTCAACTAGGTTAGCCAAAGCCAAAGCCTTCACTGGCTTCATGAATGGCAAGCAGCAAGCGTTCTTGAAGCTGTTCCCTGGAGGTATACTCAGGAAGGTCTAGCTGATTGAAGCTGGAAACAAAAAAGAGCATACAGAAACAGAAATTCCAATATCAGGAGCAAGTTTTGGGCTTTAAAGTAACCATAACACCATCGGGTATCATGTATTCTAAACTAACCATGTGTGAGCTGAAGGCAAACGCTCGGGAGCACCATATGCTTTGTGAATCTGAAACTTCTGAGGCCCAGAGATACCCTGCAAAGCCTTGAAACCCTCCAATGGAACCTGAAAACCCACAAGTTAGTTTTTACTAAATTCCAAATGAGTTTTACATGGTTAAACTGCTAAACCACTATAACCATGCCTAAGCCTAGAGACCAACTCAACAATATCATGCAAAATATACAATGAAGTAACCAATTTTGTATCAGTTAGAATACATATGAAATATATTTATAGAATAGCCAAGTATACAGTACAACCAATCACCTTTGATGTTCCAGTTACAAACTGCAGCAGTCTGGCCATGTCTTCCTTGTTAAAACCTTTGACAACCTCCCAAAACCATTGAATAACACTAGATGCTGAGGTATAGCCGGTATACTCAGTGTTGGCCTTCAAATCATCCACTGCAACATCCATGCTATTGTTCAGGAATTGCAAAGAAAAACAAACCACAAATTGAACGAGATAAAAAGAAAGCCAACTCACAATCAATTTCTGGAAGTCCACTGATTAGTAGCTCAAGCTCTTTATCATTAAAAATGGAAATAAGTTCCCTTGGGACCAATTCATTGAAACCTTCGAGGAATGAAGTGATTTGAGGACGAATAGCATTTGTCAGGATATGATCAGCAACAAGGTCTACATACTCATGCTTTGTTTCTTCAGTAACCCTTATGTTTCTTCCTCCAGGTTTAAGCTCGTAATCAGTAACCTTTTCAACCACAACAGCACTAATAAATGCAAGCTTGGGAGCCAGATAAAACTAGGAAGACAATGTTCATGCCCCGGAAGAGGAAAACCCCGTCCATAATAACAAGAATACTAACAATAATACATGGTATCAAAATGCTGGGAGTACCTGAGTTTTCTCATAAAGGATGTGCTTCTCCTCGTCAGCATCCATACTAAATGTCAAGTCAGGTACATAACTCACATCATTCTGAAACAGACGAGATACAGAAGAAGTTATACTGTCATTCGCTGGAGGAAAAACTTGCTACATAGCAACATGTGGGTAAAAGCACAAATGAATTCAGAAGAGGGGGCATGACTGATTAAATTCACTAACCTCCAGCATCCACTTCAAATTCTTGTAATAATCAGGATCAACAGCCTCTATGTCATGGTAAGTCACCTTTACACCTAGAATGTGCTTGTAGAAAGACCGAGTAAAGTACACATCCAAAAGCTGCCCATCAAACAATGCCTTGGCAACCTACACAGAAGCTCACAAGCAATAAATTCAGAAAACAGCCTATTTCAACAACAGTAGTAAAATCTAGTTCAGAAAAACCAAGTTCTGGAGCTTTACCACACGGCCCACAAACTTGAAGTAAGACAAATGTTCTGTCTGGTAGACAGAATTAGGGTTTGGCTGAAAAGTCACATTATTCCCCACAGTTGTGAAAAGCAATGCTCCCTTGTCAAATACAACTCTCGACAGCAGTTGATACCATTCTCTTGTCAAACCCCCAGCATCAATACCCTCTTCACCTTGGAACTGCACATTCAATCTTCCCCTGAGATCCTGAGTAGGTCGCATCCTCAATTGATTGTATGAATCCTCCAAAACATATGCCCGCCGAACACTTATCCGCAGAGGGCCAGAGAGGTGTTGCTCATGCTGTTGCCTTATTCTGGAGCGGAAATATGCTCTCTTGTTATCAAAATCAATAAGTCTGGGAGCCTTCAGCATCATAGAAAGTGATTTCTCCAACAAGCCAGGATTCTGTCTAATAAAAGTATTCAAAAGCCGGCGGTGCTTTTCTGCAAATCTGGAAAATGTGACAGCACCATCAAGTTTTCTCTGAGAATCCCCCATGTATGCTGTGGTTGAGGAAGAACTCCCAGAAGACTCTTTGACTTCTCTCGCAGTTATGCTCATGTGATCTTGTTGCACAATGGATTGGTTTGCCTGTAGCTTTTCACACAAAACAAAGAAAGCTTCAATGAAGGGCAAGAGTCTCTGGGTTCCTGGAGGAAGAGGGGATGAAGAAGAGCTCCCCTGTACATGCTCCCCTACAGTAATATTTGACATAGTCCGACCAAAAGTGCTCTGAATGAGCTGCATCTCTGTCACACTAATACATTCGCTCAATTCCTGCCACAATGGCTCAAGTGCAATACTTAAGTTCCACATGGTAGCTTGTTCCTCCTGTTCCCCATTGTGCTCCACGTTCATATTCTCATCAACAGTGGGTGAGGTAAGTGAGCTGAGTGCCTGTAGCACACGTAGGATTGCTGCCCCAGCCATGGAGCCAGAACTTAGACCCAGCATGTGTGTGTTCCTCAAGGTAACAAGCTCACTGACAGCTGAACTGCTCAACCCATGAGCTAATTCTGAAAGCTCCAAAGTAAAGAATTTACGATGGGTTGCAACAACTGAGGCCAACTTCTTAAGCACTTCTCCAGCTAGCATGTACACTTTATCTGACAGCCTGAAATTTATCAATGGAAAAGATTAGTGATTCATTGTCCAATTCACATCAGCTGGGGAAACAAAAATATAGGAAAATGGAGACGACTAAAAAGGAAATAGAAAATAGATTTTTTTGGTAGAAGATAATATATAAATGAATGGCAGATAGCCAATGATGGATTGACCAAAATATAGTGTGAAAGTTGACTGATAAGACAGAACTTTCAAAATGTACAAGAGTGAAAAACTGAAAGTACCCTTCACGACCAAGAAGGCTGCACAGATTGCGCAAATCAGCTTGTGGCAACTGCAAGAAAACACTGGATGCATCAATGCCCCTCTTTCCATCAGAAACGGATAACCCAGCACTGGCAGCTTTGTCTTCTTCGCTTGACTCTGCAACCACAGGCGGAACACTTGGAACATCACTAGAAGCTTCACCAACAGTTTGTTTTTGGGAAGTCTCCCTCGCCTGTCCAGATTGAGCCTGGCTCTCTAATTTTGACGCTGCCATAAAAACTACTACTTGAAGCAATCCCATGACCTGCACCATAGGGAATTTGTCTCATGCATACATTCAAGAGCACTTTAGAAGAAAGGATCAAGGTTTTACTACAAATATGGGGAAAACATGCTACAGAGAAATATGAGCCAAACTTCTAAACACATTGAATTAAATCAAGAAAGGTAAGAGATGTAAAACCACTTCAGAACCAGATTGCTCATACCTGCTCAAGATGAGCAGTGCTGCGTAGAAAAAGTGGTCGGTTCAAAAGCTTCAGGAACAGGATCAAAGGAATATCATCAGTGTCTCCCAGAGGTTTTAATGAATCACCTCCATCATCAATTTTCTCCTTTCCTTTATCCATCTTGGTTTCCAGATATTTTGGACTTAGAGGCTCCGAAACAATTGAGGGATCCAAGTAGAACAACATATTGGCAATAGAAGTATGATTTGTAGACAAATAGGTCAAGATTTCAAGAATTCGACGCAAAACCAAGGGAGGAAGACCTATTAAGCAAATAATCAAAATTAATAATTTAAAACAAAAGCCAATAAGAAAATAATGATTACAACAAATAGAAAAAAGAAATACCATCCAACAACTGTGATCGACCATAAACAACATTTGACTGACAGCCATAAAGCCTCTGGGAGTTAATTGTTGCCAATCCACTGATTGACCCTTCAGCCTCAGGTTTAATCATATCGAGCAAAAGGCGAACCAAAGTTGCCCTTGTGGTACTATGTGCACAAAGGTTCAACAGAAGTCTTTGTAGAAGACCTTTCCCAAGAGGCTAACATAATAGAAATAAAAAAAAAAATTCAACAGGTTAGCAGAACAAACTTTAAAAAAAATATCTAAAAATAAATAAATTGGCATTCTGCACCAGAACAATAGACATTTTTATACACAAATTCTATAAATTTTAAGAGAAACATATCCTTAATGTTACTGGACCTTTTGTGTGAAACAACAAAGAAAGCCATTTTGCAAGCTAATTCATTCTTTTGAAAATTTATGGATGTAGAACCAGGCTATTAATCTTCTAGAAGTAATCAAAAAACTAAAATTTGGAATTAATTGAAACTACAAATCAAATAATTCTAAGCCATTTTGCCAAGTTAAAAGAACATGCACGCAATAAAAAGTTCAACTTTTCCCAAATAGCAAGGATGCAAGATTAGTTCCCAGTGAAACATGATATTTATAGACCATAAATTACCTGTGCCAACCTTAGGAGGCGGATCAAAGCTTTCAATGCATTTGCATCCAAAAGTGGCTTGCCTTCCATTTCCTTCACCTCCATGCTATCTGCAATAGTAGAAGTAGCCCTCCTTCCAATTGTAACTCCAACACCCCTGTCCATCACTGTCTGCCTATCAAACCCCAAACCATTTCTACGACTACTTAGCCTGTGGCTGCTACCAAACAGGCTGCGAGCCTGATAGTGACTCATTGCTCGGTCCCTTAGCATTTGGGCTTCGGCAAGTAATGGGGAAGGTAATGCTGATAATACTGCTTCTGAAGATGTCAAAAGCACCTGGAACAAAAGCAATCACAAAATGGTTATCATAACTCAAGAAATAATTGAAGCCTAAATTAAAAGGCACAAACCTCTTCACGCAAATCAGCAGGAAAAGTCGCAATTATTGAAGCATTATCCATGTCAACAGGCTGTCCTTCAGCCTGCTGTGCAATCCGCTGTGCCCTTTGTTGTGCCAAAACCTCTGCTTGGATGTCTGGAGGAAGGGCAGCCAGAAATTCAGGATCAATATCATCAACAGAAGGTGGAGCATAAGTTGGAGGTTGAACAGACTGAGCCTGCTGGGAAGCTAGAACTTCTGCTCGTAAATCTTCGGGTAAAGCCTCCAGGAAGGTTGGATCAATTGCGTTTGTAGCAGGAGCCCCATTATCTAAACCAGTCTGGTCAGCCTGGGCAGCATCCCGAGCAACCAATGTCTCTTGCCTGGATGATGGCTCGTCGGCACCTCGTTCAGAAGCAAGCGTGGATTGCTCGAGCTGATTTCCATCAGCATCAGCACCATTCATTTCAACATCAGCATTCACATGATCCACATTAGGCATCGCTGAAACAGAATCAACCAACAGAGGATTATCGGACAGACCACCTATTGCGGATCCCACAGCCTGAATAGGCACTTCATTGAGACTTGCAGGTAATTCAGGGACCCCTTCATAATGCAAAGCAGCATGTTGTTCTGCAGATGAGTTGGCAAGCTCCGGCATTGTCTCAACTTGATCACATGCAGTGCCATCACCATCTCCAATGTCCATGTTGTCAAGACCATTTGGTGTACTATTCAGAGAAATTGGTTGAACTAACATAGGCTCATCCACCTGTGGACCTTCACCTGCACCACTGAATGAAGGCCGAGGATCAACCTGCTCGTTGCAAGGAACGGTTTCAACTGTTGTATTAGGCTGATAGCGGGTATCTTCATTGCCATTTTCTTGATGAACTTCAAGTTGCTGGTTGCTGGTGTTATCGCCATCCACCACAACTTGACCATCATTGGATAGAGGATCAGATGGTTGATTCTCCTGCACTCCTGAATTCTGGAACTGCCTCTCAGTGGGAACATTGGTTGCAGGTACACTGCACAGCTGTGACAGGAACTGTTCCTCTATTGCTTGTGCGATTGCAGCTGCTTGGGCACCTGCTTGCGGCTGACCATCATCTGTCCACCTGCCATCACCAGGCCCTCTTCGTCCCTGTGTATGCAACGAGTCCATACCTACAGAATAATCAGACAAAGGTGGGGGTGCTGCACTACCCGAACGATCAACAAATATACTACTAGGTACATGTTCATATGGAAGAACAGGAGCATCAATGTAAAAATGAGCTACATCAAAGCTCCCAGATGACAAAGCTTCTAAATCCCTGGATGAATGCCCACCTGATGACCACATAGAAACCAGATCCCCTGACTGGGATGGCCTTAACAGAAGAGGATGTTGAAATCCGTTTACTTCTGTGACAGAACGCTCGAAGGAAGACCTGCCACTCTGACGCCGACGGTCAAAACCCAAAGGCCTGCGAAGACCAAAAAGATCATCCACATTCACCCCTTCAAATGGCTCGGCAGCAACATCAATAAGACCACCTGAAGCTCCAGGCTGACCAAGTACCTGCAAATGATCTAACCCATCAAGGGCCTCCCTCCACCTTACCTCTATAACACGATTCTCATGAAAATCATCATCTTCTTCGTCAATCATCTCATCATTATAGTCATCTCCCAAGCCAGTATCATCATGATCTTCCACATCAGTGTCAGCAAGAGACATCATGCCAGCACCATCTTCAGCAATATCCTCATCCTCGTCCTCTCCCTCATCCTCGTCCTCGTCCTCGTCCTCGTCACCATCATCTCCCATGTCGTCATCCTCATCACCCATATCATCATCAGCCCTGTTCTCAACATGAAAAGTCATTTCAATTTGGCCAGTGTTGTGTAACACACCACCTTCTTCCATTTCTTCACGCATGAAATCCAGTCCAACCTCCATTGATGGGTTGGTTGCCATTGTGTCTTCCGATTCTAACCTCATGTCTTGCTCTGCTGACTCATTTTGATGTACAACATGATTACCCTCAACATGAGTAGTTCCTTCTTGTTGCTGAATGCCAGTCCCCTCCTCATCTGGGACTTCCTGTGTGCCCCCCACATTCTGATTATGCTCTACGGTCTCTGCAGCTGACGCAGCTGTCTGTTCATCGTGCCTGCCAATTGACCCTGTAGTTTTCTTCCTGTTCAGACCCTCAGATTTAAGAACTTGCTCACTAGCATTGGCAGCCCTTGACAGGCTTTCCAAAGCCTTCAGTAGAAGATTAACAATTTTAGGAGCATCAGGATGGTCCAAATCAATTGCTTGAAGAATGCCGGTGAGAGACTGCACCATTCCTCCATCTATCATGCTTTTTGCTATATCCGGTGAGCATCCAGAACCAGGTAAGTGGCTGGAGGATGCATTTTTAGACAAAATTGAATATACCAAATCAGAAAAAGCAAAAACTTTTTTATCAGGTAACAAAATGTTTTTATGTGAATTGCTCTCCAAGTTTGAGAATGAGGACATAGCTTTCACAAGTTCATTAATTACTCGCCTCCTCCCTTCACCGGATCGACCGCACAAAACCACCAGGAACCAAGAAGCTTTTTCAGACAATTTGTCTCTCCATTCATCAGGTCCTGCAGATTTATCTGTAGCTATTGGAAGCAGCTGGTGTAAGATGTGATGAATTATCCCACCAAGCCCTGAACTACCTGTTTGATTAGATCCCCGCAAATGACACAATTCCAAGTCTCGTCTGAGTATGACCCCAACTGCGTGCACATACATAAGAAGAATATCACTCAACAACTTGAGAACAAAATTCACCTTTGCCAGTCCAGCAGATATTTCAGATTCAGACTCCGTTTTCTTTGCCTCGTCAACTTTGGATTTTCCCTTTAACTTGGTAGCAGGTTCATCCACATCCATAGAATTCAAGTCACCAACACAACCTTCCTGACTTTTTTGCAAAGGGTATTTCAGAACTATATCAAGAAGCTGATCAATTACTTGAGTAAGATTGGCTGGAATCTTTTTATGGCCTTTGGCACATTTACCAGAACCATCATGCATCTTACTCTCAGAAATCCGGACAGATTCTTCAGCACCTGAAGCTTTTGATTTGTCCTTTTCCTTCTCTTTTTCCTTCGATAACACCACAAAAGTCCTCCCTCCTGATGATTCCAACTGACAAACTGCAGCAGCAGCTTTCATAAAAACCACAGGATCTCTGGAGATAACAGGTGCCATAGACGTCAAAAATGTCCTAGGGGAAAAACGCCCAGCATGGCGATTTCCACTCAAAGTTTGCCGTATCTCCAATTCCATAGCAGTTTGCAGGGTTTGAGGATCTTCAAGGAGGTGTCGAACGATAGCAGATGCAACAGTTTGGTATCCAGGGAAGAAGCAACTTCTTGGAAGATTAAAGAGAGCAGTTAACCCTCCATTTTCAAGAAATTGCAATGCTAAAACATGAGTTTTTGTCAAGCGAGCACATAACTGCAGAATAGCCTGCATGATCACAGCAGGAACATGCTGTTTCATCAAGTCACAAACAACAAGTAATACTTTATGACTCTCTTCAATAGTCAGGTAACCAGTGGACTTCCCCAATATTTTCTCAAGTGCTGTGCCAGATTCTTTCTCGGGGAAGTCTGAAGTCACTTTTTCTTCTGTACCTGATGCCGGAACTGATGAGTCAGGTGGAGATACTGTCTGGGTTCCTCCCATGGTTTCAGAGGAGATTCGGGGCCTGGATTGCAACATGTTATCCAAGATGAGCAGTAAAGCACTTATGCATTTTGGGACAAGAATCTCACTCCCTGATGCATTACTAGCCTTGAAATTCATCAAGACATCTGTTGCAGCAGCAACAATACCATTTTGTGCAGCAATTTCTCGAACAGATCCATCCTCAAAAAGGAGCAATGCTAAAATATGTGATATCATACACAATGCACTGGAATCCTTTGAAAAATCCAACGGGCAAAGCTTTAGTTGCTCAATGAGATAAGATGCCACCTTTAGACGATCCTCTCCTTTGTTCCGATTGCAAAGGGTCACAAGCAAATCTGTCAACGAGAATGCCATCGTATCACTACTCTGGAACAGCTTCACAGATGCAGCAAGAATATCTTCAATGGGAGGCACCTTCATTTGTCCTTCTTCTGTCAAGGCATCTATAGACTTATCCACATTGCCAACTTTCGATCCTTCTGATGAACTTCCTAGTGACAGCGCAAGTGCCCGAGCCAACTCATCATCATCCTGCACAGGATCTTCAGCATGACTAAACAGCCACTCCATAGCCATTTCAACACTATTTGTTTCCACCCGTCTCAATGCCTCTTCAGCTCTTGCTCTTGTAAAGCCCATCTCAACAATTGTTGCAATTGTATTTTCATCAGGTGGTGGGGGCATGAACCTTTGGTTTGTACTTCCTGCAATGCCACCGCGACTCCTTTTGACATCTCCAACACCAGAGTATATGTGTGTAACAAGTGATACAATAGAAGCAATGAAGCCAGCACTGCAACTTGGAAACATTTGGTGGTTCCAGACAGGTAATATGACATCCAGAACCTGAGACTGCAGCATGCGAACAAAGACTTCGGGGTCCTTAGGAACAGGAAATAGCCCAATTGACAAACCAACTGCCACAGGCTGAACAAGTAGCTGAGCTTGGGATGCAGAGGTTGAAGATAAAAGTAGAGAGGAGTTTACAAAATACTCGAGTGCACGGCAGTAGCTGTGTAAAGTGTCAAGTAGCCATGTACTGTGAGACAAATTATTTCCTTCACCTGCCTTCTCTTGGTCAACTGAGGGTGTAGGAAAAGGGTAAGGTAGTGTCCATAACAGTTGACTTGTAGCTTCAAATGTGGTGAGCAGCTCCCTAAAGGTTCCATGTACATAAAAATTATTGACCATTGCTGCATAACAAGTACGCCTCCTGCTGTCAAATGTGAGGGCAGCCATATCATCAACTACCTTTCCAAGATATCGGCACTTAACTGACAGTGATGTATCAAGTCCAGTAGTAGAATACCCAGAGAAACTGAGAGCTTCAAGAAATATTTTAGCCAAGGTGGTTCCCAATGTCTTTGAAGCTGCACTCAACGATCCTACATCAGCCCTTCGACGGTTTGGTAATGTAAATCCCTTCACAAGGGCAGAGAAGAAAGTACGTAATATAGAAGCCAGCTTGTTAAGAATCTCATCAGGAGTTCTCCTTTTCAACTTCGGCAAAGATGTCTCTGGTTCATCTGATGGGATCTCAGAGTCAACACTTAAAGCATCCAAGTGCCGACCAGTCCTCCCGCCGCGTATGCGTGCCAAGCCATGTCGACTACGACGATGCAAGCCTTCACCTGAACGAATGACTGAGAGAAATTCACGTTCACCACCCCAAAGGGACTGAGAACCATTCCTAATAGAAACAGGGTTCATGTATCTCACTACTGGAACATTTGCATCATCATCACTTTCTCTTCCAACAGCATTTGATGAAGACACATCTGCACTCTCAGTCTCTTGTTCGGCACATCTCTTTTCATCTACTTTGGAGTCATTATAAAGAGAAACTTGCCAAACTATTTCCCGGTATGCATTCCCAAGATCCTTCAACACATCAGCATCTGCAGTGCCCAATTCAGAGACAACAGTACTATTCCCCTTCAACAGAAAATTGGAGAGAGAAAGGATACCCTCAAGGCTGGAAAGATATCTCAGAACCTTAGCTTGATTAGCAGATTCAACGACAGCAAGATGAGCCCCTCCAACTGAAACTAATAGTTCATTTGTTGATTTCAAATGTTCTCTCAAGAAGGCACATACTGACCTGGCCAAGGAAGCAGAATGCTGTGGTGAGAAGTTCTTAAATGCAACAGATATGATCTGACCAATCGGTGTTGAAAGAGGCATCAGGGGCAAAGTAAATAACTGCAGAACAGCATCAATTCCCTTCTTCTCAACAAAAATACGACATGTGTCAGAATTCTGAAGAATTGTTTCAAGAAGACGAGCAACATTGCTTAAACATTCAGGAAAGAGTGACTCAACATTTGCTACAGAGGCATCAGATGACTGCTCAGTGGTCTGCTCCAAGGTCTCCATCCTGAAAGATTCCCTATCATCTGACAGAACCGGGCTCCTTTCTTCAGCGTCAGTTTCCATTGGAACAGGAGCAGAACAAGATGGATCAGTGGGCGAGTAAGAAGCATCAACCCCAGACCCAATTTTTGAAATGGCATTTAGTATCTCAATCACCATATCCACTCCAGGTCCTCTTAATGAGGAAGCATGGCGCATGAGTTCATCCAGTCCACTAGACAGGGACCCTGGTGCCTCACCAAAAAGGGCACGCAAATATGTTTTAGATGTAAATATTTTCACAAAGCACCTCAGAGCATTCCGATCTTTTACAGCCTGAAGACCATTATTATTCAGGCACAGGGCATCCAAACACTGAGGTATACACATTATGGCTTCTGAAGAGCATAGAACACCATCCATTATAGCATCCAAAAATGCAGAAGGAAGACCAGCTGCATCTAAGATAGGAAAACACGTAGGATCTTTGTGAATTAGATCACTCATGACGGTGGCTGCAAGTGAAAACACCCCTCCACCAAAATCTTTCGCTCTTCTAAAGATTATACATAGGCACTGGGGCAACAAACTCTCTTCAGATCCATAAATACGAGAAGTATTCCCGGAAGCATATGTTCCAAGGGATATAGCCCGTAGCAAAGCTTTCATCAGTAAACGTCGATGATATGCAACTAATGCTTCAGAATACAGCGGGAGCATGCTATCTAAGTCAGAGGAAGCACTTGCAACTACTTGCAAATTCCTCGCCCTCAAATCAGAATCTTCACCTTGTTGCTTTGAACAATTTTCAATATGAGACACTTCTACCTTCAGTCGAGAGATAGTATCATCCAAACCACCCAACTCTCTGAATAATGCTGCTGCAGGATTACTGTAATCCATGAATGCCTCTAGAATATGCACGGCTGTAGCTACCAAATGCAAATGCTGAGGGTCTGTATCCTTGAGGAGGGGTAGAAGAGTAGGAATAAACCCTGCCTCACGCATGGCTGAGCAACCTGATGATGATGACACCAGAACAGTGACAAGAGATAGTAGAGCCTCAGAAAAAACAACAGACCACTTAGATGTATCACTGATAACAGAATCAATGGTTTTCTGCATGAGGCTGGACAGGATACCACGGTGCCCACCAGATGTGACAGCAGCCAAGACAGTTGATTGGCGGGACCGATCTTGAGAAAGGGCAACCAATGATAACAGACAAAGAATTCGAATTTTCTCAGGGACTTCATCTTCATAGCTCAAAAGTGAAACTAATTCATTGATGAACTCAGGCTCAGAGTTAAAGAAAGAAACTAGATCATCAGCATCACTGCTTGCTTGAACAAGAACAATGAAAGCATACAAACGAATGCATGTGTACTGCTGTCGAGAAGCCAAAGAGCCAAAAGCCCTTGCAAACCGCAATCTCGTCAACAAAGAAAATCTTAAGTTGGGAGGTACTTTATACTCTACAACTAACTTATTCAGAAGCTCTAAATCCGTCTCTGGGCAAGCATTGACATTAGGTAGATGGATAATTTGTAAGCCCTGAGTTGACCGTTCTGTGGCACTGACCTGACTTGACAACTCATCCAATGCATAGAACTCAAAATGGAGGGTGCAGCCTAGCTCATGAGCAACAGGGTCACACCCATTTTGTGCAGTAGATGCAATCAATCCAAGACCCTCATCCTTTCCACCCCAGCCTTGTGCAAGAGAAAATAACTTTGTATTCAAAGACGTATCTCTAATGGAATATCTTCCGAGAGTCTTCTTCAAAAAAGCTGCCAGAGTCTGTAGGCAAGCCTCTAGTACATCCGCATCAGTGGAAGCAAGAAGGTTAGAAAGATGCTGCTGCGAGGAAATAGAGAACCAAAACTTTTAGAAATGTGATGGTGAAAAAAGACAAAGGTCAAAGAAGAGCGCCCATACTGAAGTTTATCACCACTAAAAACATATACAACAGACACTGCATAGAGACTAAAGCCTAACTGATAAAACAAAAGTAATGCCAATACGCACAACGCATTTTGTATAGGAACAACAATACCTCATAAGAACTATAAAAGTGCTTATTTGTGCAGTTCTCTAAAATTATTCTGATAACACAGAGAATTTGAAGAACAGCTTCTCTTGGAAAGGGAGGATCAGATTCCAAAAAGTTGTCCTCAACCTGCAAGTCTCTTCTTGGCTTTATGTGCTTCTCAAAATATGAATCGAAATGATTAAAAAGATCAACCCAGTGATGAAAATCTCCCTGCATCATCATGAAATAGAGTAGATCAAACCACACATAAATCCACAAAAGCAATCATTATTCTTTGCAAGAAAAAGGCTGTAAAGTTACCTTATCGAACTCCCAAACAAAACCTTTTAGGGGCTCTTCTATATTCTCAAGTGGAGTAGTAGTAACATTGTTGATGAAGGACTTAATTTTGGGAGGCTGATACAAATCAAAGGACACAAAGTTATATAACACCGTGAAAACGGTAAGGGAAATCAAACTCAAACAAAATTTTAATGTACAGACACAAAGGAAGCTGGACTTGCAAACCAACAAATTTCCTTTTCCCTACAAGAGAGATGAAATTCTCTAGAAAGAAACAATTCAAATTTAGCAACCACATACAGTAAGTAAACAGATTTTAGTGATTGAGTTGACAATGTACCATGATGCTGGTACATATTGTGATATGACTCGACTGCTGAAGGGAACACACTAACTTAAAAAAATTTAACTGAAAAGAGTACTCCAGCTATCATATTCTAACACTATTATCCACCTTCCTCATATAGGTCTTCAACAAGTAATTCATCTTTCCAGACTAAAATGCTCGTAACTAACAACATTTTGCACAAAAATTTGAAGAGAAAAAAAAATAAAGTGCGTCTTAAATTCAACTGCACGGGACATACAAATGTCTATCATTTTAGTAGTTACCCCCATTTAACCCAAAAAAGCACTCGGGTAACCAACCTTTCCCAATTAAGTTTTCTTTAAAGTAATTGTAAGTTCATTCTTTTTAATACCGAATTTAAAACATAAAAAGAGGATGAGGAAAAACAAGGCAAATCGAGTTCCTCAGCTATATCCATCATTTAACAGCTGTTATAAAGAATTCGAAACCGGAACCCTTTCAAATAATAATAACCAAACGAACAAAAACCAACACACAGGCACAAGCATAAAGTTATTGGTCTCAAATAAATTTCAATCATTACCCAAAAATCATAGCATAAAATTCTACTGCTTAGAAGCCAATTACTCTAAAGTCAAGTTCTGACCAATCAATAGCATAGAAACCATAACTATACTCCATAACAAAATCAAATATAAAAATAAATACATGAATCGATAAAATAAATGGTGAAACAAAACACTGACTGACCACTTCTGAAGACCTCCTCCTCTTAAGCTTCGTCATGATTCAGACAAGCATTTGCACGGGGCGACCGATCAAGAATTGATCAATTCTCTATAATCGAGGATCGATCGAGCAGCTTTCTCCAAAATTGAAGAGAAAAAAAAGCTAGGGCTGTCTTCTATTCACTCACTATTCAAAATGATCGGATCCCAAAATTACATATAGAGAGAGAGATTATTATTTGATTTTGGGAATGAAATTGAGTTTCTGATAAGAAAACTAGGGTTTTATGTGAGATCGCATGCGTATAGAATTTGCAAGTATTATTATCGGATAGAAAGATAGAGAGGGTTTGAGGTTTTCATATAGAGAAGAGGAGAGAGAAGTAGAGAAGGATACTAACTAGGAGAAGAAAGCTAAAAAGAAAAAGGGTGTTGCTTTCTATTTTCTTTTTCTTTTTCTTTTTTTAATCCATACATTAATTAACAGGAACAATGACTTTTATTAACAAAAAAGAAATTATGTATTTTAGTGTGTGCTGTGTACTACTTTGCGTGCAAGTAATTTTATCTCAGTAATCAGAAATTTACAGATATCTATAATTAGAAAAAAAAAATTAAAGTGGAGATATTTTTATTATTTTTAATGAATGATGAATTTTATGTTTTTTATATTTTTATATTTATTTTTTTCAAAGTAAATAATAATGAGTAATTAATAGAATACTACAAATTACTATATTATATTATTTTTTGTTTGCACGGCATGTTCTGATGATTAAAAATGTTTCAAAAAATAATTACAAATAAGATTTTTGATATTATTATTAAACATTAATAGTATTTATTAAACCATGTTTTGAATTATTTTTTTTCATTAAGATAAATTTTTTTTATTAAAATATCTCTTGTTTATCTTTACAAATGTAATAAAATCACGATTAAAATCTATTTAAAATTTTTAAGAAAAAAAATATTTGAATTAAATTTTCATGGACAACTTATTATTATTATTATTATATAAATAATAATTAGAAAAACAATTATAATAGTATTTATTAAACCATGTCAAAAATGAAGAGTTAATATAGTAATTTGTTTTCTAAAAGGAAAAGGAAAAAGAATATAGAAAAGAGTTAGGTTCAATGCCTAGCCCACCAGCCTAAGCGTATAAAGTCTTAATTTTTTTTTGTATTTTAAAAATATTTTTTAAAAAAAATTAAAAAAAAATTATTTTTTTTAAATTAATATTTTTTTAATGTTTTCAAATCATTTTAATGCGCTGATATTAAAAATAATTTTTAAAAAATAAAAAAATATTATTTTAATGTATTTTTAAATAAAAAATATTTTAAAAATCAACACAGTTATATTTTCAAATATGCTTTTAGAGGATATGTCCGTACTCCTAGTTTTTTTTTAAAAAATCACAAATGATAAGTCGTTTATTACAATGCAGAAAATATTTGTGCCCTTGGTGCTAGAACCTGCGACTTCTGGTATGTCTCGTTTGCTAATCAATTGAGTTACGACACTAAATTATAAAGCAACACAAGGAATCCTATTTCTCATAGAGTGTTTAGGTAACTATATCATTAGCCCACACTACAGGTCAGATTCTTTTAACTTAAAAAAAATATTCAAGTATTATTAATGTATTTTTTAATAAAAACAATTAATCATAAAATAAAATATATAATACATATTAGATGATATATTTTTTAAATATTAATACAGCGACATATTAGATGAGATTTTTTTAAAATAATAAGATAATAATATATTGGATCGATCGGGGTTATCGTCAAATCTTTGATCTAGATCATAAAACTGTGATAATTTTATAGAAAGCAAATCAAAATAAATTATGAGTGTTAATTCCTAATCAATTCAATATTAAAGGACAAAATTAAAAACAAAAATATTAAATTAAAAAAGGATAAAAAAAACTACTTGGGTCAATTTAAGTTAACCCGATAAACCTGCAACCTAGATTATGAGATCGGGATAACCCCATAAAAAATAAATTAAGAAAAAAATACAAAACCTAATTTCATATCAACTCAATATTTAAGGATAAAATCAAGAAAAAATCAATTAAAAAAGACAAAAATAATAATTGAAATCAACTCAGACTAACATGTTAAACCTGCAACCTAGGTCATAAGACAAGGATAACTTCATAAAAACAAAATAATTTTTTTTACAAAACTCTATTTCTAACGGATGCAATGTTGAAGGTTGAAATCGAAAAAAATAAAAAAACTAAATCCCTGAGACTAGGATAACTCCATAGTTAGCAAATAGAAAAAAAAATTATGAATCCTAATTACCAAATAACCTAACGATAAAATTGAAGAAAAAAAACTAAACACCAAAAAGAAAATTGAGTTATTGGATGATAAAATTATATATATATATATATATATATATATATATATATATATGTATGTATGTATGTATGTATGTATGTATGTATAATTAAAAATAACCTAAAAAATAATTTGATTCAATTTGTCAAACTTGTTATTTGAGTCATAAAATCAAAATAACCGCATAGAAAATAAGTTAAAAAATTATGAAGCACAATTTCCAACAAAACCAATGTTGAAGAATAAAATAAAATAAAAATCAATAAGAAAAACAGCAAAATAAATAATTTAAATCAACTTGAGATAACTTATTAAACTGACGATCTGAATCATAAGATCGAGATAAAATCATAAAAATCAAATAAAAAATCATGAAACCCTACTTCTGATAGATATAATGTTAAATATTAAAATTAAGGGGAAAAAAACTAAATCTATGGGACCGATATTTGACCCAATAAAAAAAATTATGAAGCACGATTCCTAAAACAATTTAATATTAAAGGATAAAATTTAAAAAAAAACTCAAAAAAAAAAGGTTATTGAAGGGTGAAACTAAACAAAAAAACACTAGAACACTATTCTAATGAATAACATTTTATAAGTGTGGGATAATAATTTAACTACACCCTTTAGTATTTTACTAGTTTTGTGACCCAAGACCCGCGCTCCGCCGCGAGTCAAATATTTTTATTTTCCATAACAAAAATTCTACATGTAATTTTTTTCAACACATTTTTGTAGTTAAAAAATTTAAATGCAAATCAAAAAGTTTATGGACATATGTAATCAAATAAACTAGGACCGATGTACACTAATAAATAAATCATTAATAACACCTAAAAAAAACTTGAAAAACTAAAAAATAGATGTAAATCAAGATATTTAATTTTGCAAAAAAGAACATTTACCCGATCATATTTGCTAATTCTTGTTTATTAAAATATTTTTTTATTTAATCAAACAATAATAAAAATAAACAAACATATTAAATTGATTGAATAAAATAATAAAAAAAATAGAATAATATGTAAGGCTGCACATGTTAGAAATATCATCTGAAAATAAATATTTTTTATTTTTTTAAATATAGTTCACCTATACAAAAGACTAAAAAAATCATAGATAAATCAAAAAAACCTCTTTGAAAATTAAACGCATAACAAAAAAATCATCATCATTTAAAAGAGGCTCTCTAAATAAAATAAAAGAGAGAATGAGTATTAATGTAAATATATTTAAGTTTAAAAAAATAAAATAAAAAATCATTAATTGAAATAAATAAAAAATAAAAAAATAAAGGGCTAGGGGTTATTGGGCCTGGTAAGTCAGGCTAACCCGCCTGGTTGTTTTCCCTAGATTTTGGCCACTGTGGTGGCTGGAAAATTAAGATTTATGTTCTTTTGACCTAAAAATCTATTTTTTAACACATTTTTAACTCAAAACACCTTCGAAATCATGATAAACCTATTCATAGTCTTAAATAACCATCCCAAAAACCGAACTCAACTCAAAATTAAAAATTAACCCGATCTCAAATTTGTTTTTTATAAACTTTTAGGGTCCACAAACACCTAATATGAACTCTTCTCACTATATGGAACAATTTGACATAAATATTGTCCATTTTGGTGTCCTAAATTGGTGTCAACGACATGTTCGCTCTCTACCGCCGAAATCTAGCAATCTCTCTCTCTCCTCTCTCAATCAGGGACCAAAAAATAAAAAATTAGACTTTCATAACAAAAAAGAATTGGAAAAATTTTGAGGGACCAAAATTGTATAATTTGCTTGATTTTTTAAGTTGGAGGACAAAAGTGCATCTTTTCTGAAACTTAGGCTTGCCACTCATGTTTGCCACATTTCATTTCGGTCCCTCCTCTTCCAATTCTACTATTTCATAAGAATTTAAAATCAATTGCTCTTTAATTAGGATAAAATCGCTTAAAAAAAGTTTTATGATCAAATTGAAAAAAAACAAAATTTTGCACAGTTTATCCACAGTAAAATATAAGAGGATGAACAATAAAGAGTGCATAGTGAAAATCCCACACCATTTAAATTGCAGGTTATTGATTAATAATTTAGTATTTTTATGCTGTTGAAACACAACTACTTTTAGTTTTTTTTAAATAAATAAATTGATGTTTGATTAATATCCACCCTGTTTTAAAACCAAAGCAAGTATATATTGTTTTGCTTTTAAAATAAAATAGAGTATCTTTACTTTCTGATTCAAAAGCATAACTATTCATGGTGGGATCCAATTTTTTATACTGAAATGACAATTTTATTCATTATTTTGAAATACACATTTGATGCTAGTTCTTACATAATTCTATTTTCAAATTAATATTTTATGTAATTGATTTTATAATTTTTTTAATCTTTTCAAATTTAAGAATTACCCTCGCAAAAAATATAAACGCACAAGTCATGTAAATTAAAAAGTTATAAATAATTTAAAAAAATATTTTTTAAAACATTTTTAGTATATCATAATCTTTATTAGTTATTTTATATCTTAGAACCACAATAATAAAATTTAACCAAATACTATATAGCTACTTTAAAAATTTACAAGCACAATATAGCAATCAATTACCAAACATTGTTTTTACCCTGAAAACACAACATTAAAGAACACAACACAACCACACCAAATAGGCCTATGGTTACTTTTATAAAAGTAGAGAAAAAGCACCATTTGTTAAAAAAACAAATAGAGATACAATATAAAATCTAAAAATGAATTTTAGTTTTAAGTAGTTGCATGATATTATAGCAAAAGGTATAAGTTAATTTAAATTTTATTCCTTGTTGTTATACTAAATATTTAGAGAGGAAAATTTATTCAAGTTGGTAGATTCATAGACTTTTTATATTTAATTAGAAAAATCATTAGGTTAACTTGAAAGTAAAAGGGGATGGATGGGTAACATCATGACTTGAATTCACATATTTTTTTATCATTATTTATGTTATCAAATCATTTTATATTATTTTGGATATAACTGTATTATTTTAAGTAAAATTTTTAATTTTCAAGGTGTATTAGGAATGAAAGTGAGGTTTCAAAAAATATAGGAATAGGGCTTTACCTTTTTAGGTTTATTAGGAGTAGATGTGACATTTTAGGTTTCAAAAAGAGAGATTGCCCTTTAAAATTTGCATGGCATGCCTTGAAATTTGACCAATTTTAAAAGTTTTTTTTTAATGAATTTGCCTTAATAATTGATGAAAATAAAATTCTAAATATTACTTTCATATAAACATTTATTAATTTCAAAACAACAAGAAGACATAGAAAAAAGTACAATTCATTAAAAGATGCAATGTAGTCCTAAAACATACAAAAAATAACAAAAATTTAAATATGTATAAATATGTATAACAAGAGTAATATAACTTTATTTGTGATGTTCGAGCACCTATTTTCTAATAGTCATGATTTCTTTTGTTCACTTCATCAAAGGCCAAACCACACCTCTCTATTCATACATCAATTACATGATTTGCTTAACATTATGCTTTGGTTGTTCTCTTCATGTGACCCTAAATGTTTTTGTGATAATGTTGTATTCACTATTGTTCTCTTCAAATAATAACCATCCATGTTGAATTAAATTGTTGACTTGTTTCTTAAATCCCTAATAATAGTTAATGGAATGACCCATGGCTCCTTCATGATATTCACATATAGCATTTTTGTTATATTATTTAAGAAAAAGGTAGTTGGATTGGTTTTTAAGGTCGAGGTACTATTTCACAAGCATTCATAAAGTGCTAATAAATATTAATGAGTTGAACTAAGAAGGAAGATGGTTGTTCATGGTATTTAATTTTATGGCCATTTCCTTGAATGTTCAGCAACTGGTGGATTTGTTTTAGATGGTGAAATCTTTTCATCCTGGATTTTCATCTTTTTTTAGAGTTCGTTTGGCTTTTTTTTTTTCTATTACTACCATATCTTATAATTGATTTGAAGTATTACAAATCATGTATTTAAAATATGGATCCTTAAAGGTGTTCATAAAGATGAAGACCATTCCTTTTCAGAAAGAAAGAAATTAACTTGAATGACGATCCCTCGCCATCTTTGAACTTATTATTTAACAATTTCATTAGCTATTTTCTCTATTATTTGAAAGATTTTTCGGTCATATACCAATTCTAGATTTAGTTGGTATTGTTTGATAAAAGCTTCGACTAAATAACTCAATTTCTTGATTTTGGTTATATCAAGACTCGTGTACCAACTAGAAGCAGGTTTATTCAAGCTTTCATGAAATAATGGATAAAAATCTTCTTGTTATAGACTATTGCAACCATTTAATTACAATACCCCTATAGGTATGGTATGAGACATTATGTGTCACTATACTTGATAAACTTCAGCACCTTGAACTTTTTAGTAATTATGATACCAGACATGAGACATATTTTAACTACCTTTACTTGGTCATAAAAGTCTAACTCTTTCTATTGCTCAAAATCATTCCTCTATTTCAAACAATTTTTCAGAGTTAAAGTCTTTTACCATCTTCACCTTCTAGGTTTCTTCAGTAGTAAAGTCAATAGTTATAGCAGTCAAAGCTTATAATACTAGTAAAAAAATCATAAATAGGCTTATGTATTGATCCCTAAACGAGAGTCATCAACCTAATTGTTAAAATTAAAAAAATAAGTTATTTAAAACATGTTAAGAAGAACATCAATACATAACCAATCAACTTAATTAAACTTTTTACCATTTGGGTTATCACAAGGGGAAAAAATAAAAAAATAAAATGCAGTATGTTATTGTATATGCATATTATAAAAGGAAAGATTAGACATGAAAAAAGATATTTATTCCAAATAAGACATGGGTTTATACCTTTATGAAGTTGTTATTGCTACTATGAAAAGAGATGTTATTGTTTATAGATTTAGAGCCTCAAAACGATAAAGTTTGGAGTTGGGCCCCTTACAAAAGTTTTAGATCTTATTCTCAGCTTTCCAAATCACTTAATTTTTCTCTATTCTAACTTTTATAACTCTATATACAGGTTAAAAACTTAAATAAGGTATGGGTTACAGTGGGTTTCTGGACAAATTCGGGCTTTTCTATTTCTTTTATATTTTGAGCTTCAAAACTATAAAACTGAGTTTTAGAATCTACATAAAAGTTTTATGCCTACATCTTATCATTCCATCAAGTTAAAGAATGTCTAAAACCAAGTCATTTATCTCTACTTAAAGTAAAAAACCAAATAATATTCTAGTGTGACAAGATTAGATTATCCCTTCCAAATCAAATCTCCTTTAATATATATCATCTCCCCTATCTTTTTTAGCCCCTTTTCTCATTCTAGTTGGTGTTATTTTATAAGACCTAAAGAGGGACATATGATATCTCATTTAACACTCAATCTTGGCTCTTACTTTTTCCATAAAATTCTCGGTCATATAGCTTTTTTATCTTATTTGTTCTTGTATAATGTTTTGTAATAGGGAATAAGGTGTGAAAAAATATATTTTTATGGTTGTTTTATAGAAAAACAATAGTTAGCTTGGAGTGTCTTTTTGTTGTATTTTACAGTAGTAAAATGGCACAAAGGCTATACCTTTTTATGGTAGTATGACAACTAATTTTGAGAGTTTTTTTTGTGGTGATGGTGCAATTGGTTTTAGGATGAAATAAAGGTGTTCTTGGCTTGTTTTAATATTTGTAATAAGTTATGAAAATATTGTGGTTTTTTATAGCCAGGTGTATGAAATTTGTAACAAGAAATAAGGCTTGCAGGGCTTTTTTAATATAAAAAAATTAAACAACAATTGCATGGATTGCAATAATGTATCTTTTAAGATGTTCACGCGATATAAAAAAGGTGCAAAAATTGAAGTTTTTGTTAAAATGGTAATTGGTTTGAAGATGTATTGTTGGTAGAATTTTCAGTAAAAAAGAAGATGTAAAATGTTTTTTTTTAGCATGTTTGTACAAGGTTTGCGGCAAGAAAAATGAAATAAAAAAAGTGTGTTCTTATGTCTTTTGCATGTATAAAATTGGATTCTAATGTGTGTTTTTATGGATTGATTTTTCAGTAATTTCTATAGGTATGAAAGGTTAGTTTACAACCATGATTAGTGTACGATATCAGAGAGTGAGAGGGACAATGTTTTGACTTGTTTTGATGAAAGAAAAAATGAACATGATAGAGCGAAGGGAAGGTTTTTTCATTTTTATTGTGGATGTGAGAAAGAAAAAAAGAAAAACATGGTCGTTTGTCTCTTTATTCTTCCATTTCTTTGGGATTTTTCAATGCTTAATGTTTTTTTTTTTTAAATTCATTAACATTAAAATAATAAACAAAAAGGTTAGAAACTCATGAAATGACTGTGAATTAGCCAAATTGCATCGGAAATGTATTTTCTCAGAAATTTTCATAATTTTGCATTTTTTCTATTTTAAAACAAAGGAGAAAAATGCGATCAAAATGAGAGATAAAAATCAAATTACAATAGTCTTTGCCACTATTGATATTTTCATCACATGTAGTGGTTTGTCCCTTGTTGTGTTAATTGTTGGAGTTAAATCCTTTATTTTTTTTATTACTAAACCAAAAAAACATGCTAGTATTATGTTGCTTATTTCTTTTATTTGATCTCTTTAGGTGTTAGCCTAACATGTTAGATAACTCAGTCTTGTTATTGTTGGTTGATATCCAGTCTTACCTTAGCATTAGGTTTAGCCTTTATTTCTTCAACTCTAAGATGGTTATTTTTTTTTATATAGATTTTTTAATTATCATTATGATAGCCTTATCTACCTTTTTAAAGATTTCTTCAGTAATTTGTCTCATGTAACCTTTTAAAATGTTGAAGGTGTTGGTGTCAAAGAACTATCTCAACTCAATAACTTAAGCTGTTAGGTGAGGTCCCAGGATATGATTTATATTATTCTCTAACATACCCCTTTAAGTAAAAGCCCTTTGAGCTTGAAACTTGCACAGGCTCACATTACTTTGTGCTTAATTTTTATCAAATAAATGGGGATTGTGATATTTGAACTCGTGACCGCTTGGTCATCAAGGCTCTGATACTATGTCAAAGAACCATCTCAACCCAATAACTTAAGCTATTAGGAGAGGTCCTAGGATATGATTTATATTATTCTCTAACAGTTGGGGGTAGGAACATTTTTTACTTATTTTACCAAGGTTTTATGGTTGTTATGTGATTCCATCCTTAATCAAAAGTGAGCATCAATCATTACTATTAGTTTGAATAGGATTAAGTGCAACTTATCTAGTTTAAATCTATCTTATATGCCTTTTATTAATGGATTGAATAGTGTTTGGGGCTATTTTATTGACCAATTTACTAGTTTATTTATCATCCAAAGCTTGTTTCTTTGTTAAAAAGTATGGTTTTTTCATTATCTTTCTTTACCGATATGTTTAGGCATTGCATTCTCCTAAAATAAGACTTGAACCATAATCCTTATTTCTATATCTTTTCTAAATCTAGGAGATGTTGGTGATTTGTATTTTGGCCTGTGTTTATGCTCTTCAGTATCAATTATTCTCTTAGGTTTAATTGTGTTGGCCTATAACTGACTGATAACTTACTCAATTTTGTGCTCTAAGTCTTCACTATTTTGAAGGATACGTATTAGGTAAGGCACCTTTATACCTTACAAGAGGTCTATCTTACCATAATATATATATATATATATATATATATATATATATATATATATATATATATATATATATATATATATATATATATATATATATATATCATTCCAATAATGATAATTGTGACTAGTCCTAGCCTCTATCATGATCAATTAGGCTATATCATTTATAATTGTTTTTCCAAATGAGTCTTTCTAACTTGAGGGTAGCCATTATTGTTATTACTTTAGGGAATGAATTATTATCTACTTTTCATCTTTTTTTATCTATAAATAAAATGCGACTAACTTTTAATACTTCCTAAATCTTGTTTCTGATGACAACATAATTGTTAGTGTCACGTCTTCATAATTCATGTCACCTGTAGTGCTTCTTCTATTGATCTAATCAACTACAAAGAATGTATATTGCTAAAAAGCTTGATTTCCCCCATGTATATTAACTAGTCAGGTTTCTTCAGCTTATATATATATATATATATATATATATATATATATATATATATATATATATATATATGTTAAAAGAGTATTTCTTGTTATCATTGACCACCTTTGTAACTTTTGCTTTTTTGTTACTAGGTTTGTTAGCTTATTAAAGCTCTTTTAATGTAGTAATTTAAAAGGGTCTTCCTTAATCATTGTGACTGATATAAGTTGTTATTAAACTCCTTATCAAAGCTTGATTAAGTAATTGAATAAGTTTTTGAGACATCATTCATATAACCAATTAGGTAAATTCCCTTCAATGACTTATTTTTATCTTGTTTTATTATCTTTTTATAATGAGTAACAACATCTATAAGGGTGTATATTTCTTGGTGTTTGGTTCCTGCAAACCTCTATATGATGTTTAATTGCGTTGTTTTCAAAACTTTAAGCTTTTTTAATGTAGCAATTTCAAATGGTCTTCCTTGTTTAAGTTTTGTAACTTACACGAGTTATAGTTAAACTTCTTATTAAAGTCTGATTCAGTTATTGAATGAGTGTTTAAGATATCATTCATATAGCTAATTGAGTAAATCCCTATTAATGATTTATTTTCTTATTCTTTTATAATGATCAACATCATTTGTACAGGTGTGTATGTCCTGGTGTTTGGTTTACATAAACCTTTTCTTGATGTCCCACTGCATCATTTTCAAAATAAGTATAATGCACTCTTGCTCCATTATACTTGTACATATAATGTTAGAGTCTTAAAATGAAAATAAAATAGACTTTTCTAGATCTTGAATTGTCCCAGCTAAGTTAGCCAATGTCATCTCTAGCTCTATTTTATAGAAGTGCTCATGAAAATAAGTCTCAATCTCTTCTTAACTATTGATAAAGTTGGATGGAAACATAAAAAATAAATGAAAGGGTATTTTTATCAATGATGAACCAAGCAATCTTACCTTAACAAAGGGATTTGTTGTATAGTTACCATATTAGTTAGTGAATTTTTAACGATGAACTCTTTTATGGATTGGTTGTTTTCCTAGAGAACTATTTAAAACCATTAATTTTTACACCTTTAGAAATCAATTACAACCTATTAACCCTCCCTGGACATGAATGATTATATGTAAATCTAGCAACTTGTCTAATTCGTAGCCTCATTTCCTGTAAGTGCTAGGCTAGTTCAACCTTATTTATCTTTTTCTTAGCTTACTAATCGATAATACGGGTTGTTACGCATGAGGATTAGGGCTCTCTTTTTATAAAATAGTTTATGGGTCATTAAATTGCCTTATGACAAATTGCTATAATTGGTAATAAGGTTGTAAGGCTATGTAACTGCTTGTAGTTTCCTATACATTTATGAGACAACTAGTGTAATAGGTACAGCTATGCCCAGGCTTAGTTATGGTTGTTGTAACGTCTGATATGTTGTATGTGATACCCTGAACATAGCATTGTAGTTCCAAACACCCATGATAGAGAACTTGTGACTATAAAACTTATTAGGACTTACCCTTTAAGTTTATGGGTCCATGAAGTTCTAGATCTACTTTGTCATAGCTTATTTTAATTAATCAAATATGACATGTATGATACTATTAACCATTGTAATATTATTATGATAGGGTATGTTCATTGTGTTCTCCATCTCTGACCCTCATATCAACATTGAAGAGATTTAATGATGAAAAAATAATGGCCCTTTAGAAGCAAGATTGTCCATCGTATTTGGCAACATTAAGAAACTTAAATAAATAAATAAAAACAATATTGGCCAAAAAGACTGATCGTAAAGCAATAGGAAAGGAAATGATATTTATGTGTTCAAAAGGAATAAAAAATGGGACATTCCTATTAAAAAAAACTAAATAAGCCACCCAAATATAAAAACAACCATAACTTGTTGAAAACTTAATAATAGTTAAGAAAAACCTAATGATACTGCAAATGTTGATATTAATGATTGTAATTGATGCTAATGATTTTTTAGATAAGGACACAATGGAAAAAGATACTAACACCCTCTTTAATGATAATGCAGTTTCTAAAAAGAAAGAAATTAATGAATTTGCAATCTTGATGTAACAATTTGATGGACAAAATGCAATAATAAAAGCACATGGATTAGAAAATCCTTTTTAAAATAAAGATGACAAACCACAAAATTGTTGTATCAATGAACATAGTTTTTGCTCTTCCCTAGGCCTATGAGGGCCAAGCTAGCCAATTGATTTATCTCAATAGTGGTTGTGAATATAACATAGAAAAATATAAAAATTATCGAGATCATTTCGTTAGAACCTATAGTTATCCAATAACTCAATTTAGTGTTTTTTAAACCAATAATGGCATTAACAAATAACTTCATTAACAGGGAAGATAAGTTTAAAGAACAAAACAATATGATAACTGATGCTAATGATTTTCTAGATAAAGATACAATAAAAGTAGGAATTGTACCCTCTTTAAATGATAGCACACCTAAAAATGGGAAAAGTTAGTGAATTTGCTATGTTGATGCAATAACTAAATGAGTATAATACAATAATAAAAGAAAGTAGAATATAAATTTATTTTGAAATAGAGATGAGAGATCATGATGATGTTGTATCAATAAACTTGGTTTTTTTTTATCTTCCCTGTGTATTTTAGGCCATACTTGAACAATTACCTTTTCTCGATAATGGTTGCAAAGATAACATAAAAGAAAAGGTATAAATTATTGAGATCAATTAGTTAGAACCTATGGTTGAACAACAACCAAGTTTGGTGTTTTTTAAGCCATAATGGCTATGAGTTATAACCTCAAACCTCTATACATCACAATTAATTTTAATGGTGTACTTATGAAACGAGTCTTGGTCAATAATGGTGTAACACTCAATATTATGTCGTTGACTTTGATGAGGGAAATTAGTCATAAAAAGGTTCACATGACTCCATCTGAAGTGGTCATATCAGATTTTACATGGTTTATAAGAGATTTTATAGAAATGTTGCAAATTGATTTAACAATTGGGTTTAAAATCAATAATATGGCTTACTTGGGCAATATTAGATATATGTTAACATGTGTACACCATCATCCCTATATTAAACTTTGATGATTTGGTTACCATATAGGTCAACTAAGACTAAGGGTGTTCAAAAAAACCGATTAACCAAAAAAACCAAAAAAATGATGAAAAATTAACCGAGAGAACTGAACCAAGATGGAAAACCGATTAAACCGATTTTTAAAACCATAAAATCTTGCCAGTTCGGTTCGATTTTACAACAGAAACCAGTGAACCAAACCGAACCAAGTCACCAACCATAAAATAAAAGACCTATTAATACTACAGTCTACAATTAACCTAACCCTAATAACATTACATTCGCCGCCGCCCAGACCAGAGACTAGTTTTTCCTTCTTCTTTTTCCTTTTAATTTTCATCCATTCTGCGTCTTTGCCCCCTACATCTATCTTTTCTCTAGCCGAACAAAAACCCATATCTCCATCTCTTTGGCTTCTCTCTTCACTTCACGTTTCGGTCTCTGTTCTATCTCTCACTCGCACGTCTGTCTTTCACCATTTGCAAATTTGCAGAGTCAAACAAGAAGACAGGCATGAGCGGTCACGATTCAAAGTATTTATCGATGACCAAGAAGGGTGAAATCCCTGAGCTCAAAGAAGAGCTCAATTCTCAGTACAAAGTCCATTCGTCGCCCTTCTCCTTTCCATTTTGATCGAGTTGTTAGATCTGTCTGATTTTGACTGATTGATTTCGTTGAACTTTCTTCTGTAACTAGAATTTCATTAGAGGATTGACTTTTTTATTAATTATGTTCATGTTGCAGAGAAATTGTATAAAATTATGCTAGGATTTCCTTAGGTTTGGCTTTTTGTTTATTATTATATATTGAGAATTGAAATGGAGCTATTAGGGATCATGTGATGCAAAATATCCTTTCGTGAAGGAAATCTATTGTATAGTTTTCATGTGTTGGCATTATGGATTTTAAGAATTTAAGTGATTAGGTTTCCCGGTTTTAAAACCAAAAAAACTGAATTTAACCGAACCAAACCAGTTTGGTTTGAACCGGAATTTGGCTTGGTTCGGTTTGAATTTTAAAAAATTTGAGTTACTCGGTTTGGTTGGTTTTTGTGGTTCAAATCGAACAGAACCGAACCGAACCAGGAACAGGCCTAACTGAGACAGTTGAAGTAGATGACAAGCTATTTATGATCAATTTAAAGATAACAAATGCATGGTTTTATAGCAATGATGGAGGTCTAATCTAAGTCATAGACGTATATATTATGGGTTGCCTAATTATCTTTTTAGTTGATAAGAAAATAGTGCACGTGAGATGATTAATAGTAGACTTTGCTATGTCAAATGACTTGCAACTAAAAGGTATTCGTTAGAGATTTAAGACATGGAAAAAAATGAGGCACCGAGACTTTATTGATATGTTTTGAAGCTTTTAATGAAGTCTACGTACATATTGAGAATAAGAACATAATTGTTTTTAATGGAACTAGATCAAGATTATTTATCAATTGTGTCTAGCATGACAAGGCTTCCTTCAAAACTACCTAAATTGAATGATTAACAAGATGAAGTTTAGTTACCTATAATTGAAGTTAACTTAGGGACTGAAGACAAACCAAGACCAACTTATATAAGTTTATAAAATAGATATTGTATTGTTACTTCTCATTTATAGACTTTTTGTTTAGAATTATGATGAAATTTCTAATTTAGATAAAAGTTTGGTTGAACATCCATTACCAATCAAACCTACATTTAATCCATACAAATAGGCTTTGTAAAGAATGGATCCAAGTATGATTGGTTGTATAAAAAAGAAAATCACATAACTCATAGTAACTAGTTTTATTATATCAATAAAATAACTTGATTATCTCAAGTTTAAGAATCACTTACAAAACTAGTGATTTCAAGTCTAAAAATTACTTATACAAGTAACATGTGAATTTTTCCATAAATATGGATAATCTCTCCATATTGAATTCTTATGCAAGTCAATTTAGTATGCATATCAATTGACCAATACCTACATATTAGTTCTAAGTATCCCCTATACCTCATCGTATAAGAAGATTTGCTTTCTTTCATAAAAGAAATAAAAAATAATTTGTATTAGTCTTAACAACTCTAATTAATCTCTTGTCTTAGTTGAGCATTGACCATAAATATTTAAGAACAATGATTTGATGTAATAGGAATTCTCATAATTATAACTATTTTTATATTTTCTTTTTCAAAGCTTTTTTTCCTAAAGTCTTTATTTTTACTCTAGACTTATTAATCAAACAAAAATAAACATTAAAAATAAAGAAAGCCCTTATTAATAATAAATATATTTTTGTTTGAACAAAGTTAGTGTCATATGTAACTAAATAATTAGATACATGATATATACATTTTAGTGAAAGGCATTGATGATAGACATCTAAGATCTAAAGTGATACAGCCTTCAATATATAACATATGACCCGTTCTAGGAATGTCTATTAAAATCCCAACAATGATTTGTAATAAAATAAATGAATTGGAAAATGTTAAAATATAAACATATGAAAATTATAAAACTTGTATTGTCCTAAATATGATCATTTATAATTCCAACTCTAAGCACTAAACTTTTGAACCTAACTTCTCAATTGAAAAAATCACAACATTAATAGCTAGCATATTCACGCCATTTAATATAATTATAGGTAGTCGGGAGGCATCGACACAAAAACCTAAAGCTTTAAAGAATATATATATATATATATATATATATATATATATATATATATATATATATATATATAGTTATGGAAATGTCTGGGGCAATGGTTGTTTTGGGAGTTTGCCAGGTAAGTCTATTTAGGGTGAGAGGTTGGTTTGGAGAAGTACCTTCATCAGAAGATTCCTGAGGACTATTCTGTAAAGTGTTGACTTGATTTGTAGAGGTAGAAGGGTTGGTTATTTGTGGTGTGTCGGGGACAGTTAAAGACGAACTGTCAAGGTGTTGTAGATGTGTTTTGATAGCTTTAAGAAAATCTGTTTGGTTTTCTTGGATCTATGTTTGGCTGGTTTTTGTAATTTGGTAGGGTTTGAAGACTGGGTTTTTTAGCTTTAAGTCAGTTGAGGTTTTAATGCCAACTGAACTTGTAGCAGTTCTTTGTATTTGTTTCTCAAGCCGTGTAAGCTGCTTTCCCAAGGTATTAAGGTTGGTGTTTGTAAAGTTGTTTTGGTTAATGATGTGTTTTGTTTTGAAAAGGGTGTCATCAGTGGATAATTTGTAAGGGGCTGCCTCGACAGTCTGGTTATTATGGGTTATTTGGATATTTCTCAAAGGTGGATGTTCAGACTCAACTGTAGGTCCACTGGTGAAGTTCCATACAGGGGTTTTTGACCTTGATGTGACTGGGCATGCATGTTTAATGGATGCAAAAGGATATGAAATGTGATGTTCAGATGCATAATATAATTCGAACCAATCAAAGAATAGAATCTGTATTTTATGTAACTCAATGAAATTATAAAATTGTTTTTGTATTTCACTTCTATGTTCGAGAAAGTTTTGAAAAAATCAAATTCGTTTTGTAGAGTTACAGGCCGAATAGAAATCCTTTTTGAAAACTGTTTTGTCAAGAACAAAATGTTTCTCTGAAGTTAAAACATTCAGCTCGTTTTTGATATTTTCAGTAATAGCTGAAAAGGTCGGTGAAGTTGGAGGAGATGGTTGCTCAAGGTTTGTATAGACAGGTTTTGGTATATTTATAGTATAGTCTGCATTTTGGAAACTATAAGGGATATCGGATGTAGATTTTCTTGGAAGGTTATATTGATTCTGCATATCCTGAAAAAGTTATTGGAATAAAGGAACCAAAATACACATGATGAGTTAAGGTTTGTATCTTAGCAAGAATATGTTCCTCCAAGTATGATGAGCTCACTCTATAGCTTCACTAGCATTAAAAGATCTTGGAACTCCTCGTTAACATCAACACTCTTATTGATCTCCTGTAATGTATTTTTTACCTCCTTCAAACATCCTCTCTTAATAAGGGAAATGAAGATTTGAGGAATGAATAAAAAATAATGAAGAGAAAGATTGCATACAATCTTAAAATATTTTCCTAACCTTTTTAGCCTTCATATATTGAGCTACATAATTAATGACATCACAATCATATTATCACTTGCAATTTCTAATGGATGCACAATCCTTAAGCATCCCTCAATCTCTGCTAATGATTTTTCATATAAATAAACCATTTTACACTACACATACAAGACAAAATATGTATATGAACTTATACTTATTATAATATACATTAACGATAAAAAAAACATAAAATGTTCTCACCAATTTAGCTAATTCAACACCTAGACCAAGAATTAAATTGTTAACAAAAAAGTAGTAATGATGGCAACTCAACTAATAACATTTTTTCCAAATAAAAAAAAAATCCTTAGGTTGTAACAAACATTAAGCTCTTACAACTAAGCTTTGTTGTTATTATAGTAGAAAAATCTGTGATAAATAAGCTTCCAATCTTCTTATTTGTAGTATAATTTCTCATTGTCATTCTATTTTGTCTTTATTATGTATTGGTCGGAAGAATTATTAATATAAGGAGTATGATGAATTTAACCCTTTTAATAAATTACCTTTGATGTTTAACAAACTATAATTCATCATTATTTTAGTTAATAAAATGAATATAAGATCTTTGATTGATTAACTGAGATGTTATTTACATAATCGAACATAATCCCTCTCAATATACTAGCTAAACCACTAAGAACTACTAGTGTATATATACAATATACAATTCCTCTCTTGCAAAAATAACAAAAGTCAACATATATTTTTCTATAAGATTTTTGGGCAATGAATAAGATTTATTTATTATTATTTTTTATGAGGAAAATCTAACAAATAGCTTGTATTTATCAAAATCTAAGTATAAAGATTTTGGCACCTTTACTTTTTATGGATCTTGAGTAATTAAATATGTAGATGAACCTTTTTAGATATTAATATTTTTAAAGTCAACACTAATATCTCATAATACTAATATCTCATAATTGGGTTAATAATTCAAATCTTAATAAATTTGCTTATTAGATTATGTACATAAAATAAATTCTTGCTTTCTAACATTAAATGACTAGGATTTATATCCTTTCTACAATTTGTATGAACAAAATCATAGTTTGTTTTGTAAGTTCTCTTTTCTATAAAAAAATATTTATTAGAGGTCTATAACTTCTTATACCAGACATATATTCTTTCTTACTAATGTCCTTAAATGGCTTCAAAACACTTAAATATTTCATTGCTTACAAAATTCACTTTTTATATTTCTTTGCTTACAAAATTCACTTTTTAAAGTCTTGGATGTTAAGACTAGATGAAAATAACCATTAAAAAAAACTCATTCATTAACTTTATTATTTCTTAGGCATAATATCTTTCATGTCAAAATTCATGGATTTAACATTCATAAACAAAAGCAATTCAAATTCCATCTTTACCCTTAATTGATTTTAAATTCTTTTTTTTTATCCTCAATTGCATCCTTCCAACATAATCATAATATCTTTAAGATCCTAGTAATATAGGATGCATAGTTGATTAGTTTGTGGTTTAGATTAATAAATCCAAGCCAAATAAGAAAATGTAAAAGGGAAAATGCACATTACTTCTTTGATGAGCCATAACTTTTGATTTATATGTCTAATTGATTTAAATTTCATCAATCGAGAATGTTGATTTGAAGGCTCGTATCTTAATGGTAATAGTGAAATTGTCAAAGATCATTTTTAAGGTAAAAAACTACTTTAAAGACCAGATTTTAGGCTTTTTTTATGATTCAAGCTCGAATATAAAGTCTAAATTGCTATTGTTTATGAATTATAGCTTTCATATTTATTATTTTCTTATTATTTCTTAGATTTGTTGGTCATGTATTTCTTTCTTATTTTTCCATTATATTTGTTTTAGGATAGGCTATTTAAATAACTTTTTAACCTAACTTATATTTCAATAATAATCTATAGACTTTGAGACTTGCTTTATAAATTTATATTGTTATTATTTTTTAAGGTTTTGAGGAACTAACAGACCCTACTTATCCCACTACATATTGTGTCACCCATCAACAGATCTAGTAAATAAACAATACCTTCATTAGAAACTAAGTGTTTCATTCTATATATTTTTTTACAAACGATATTGTCGCACCTCGATGGACATCGTAGCGAGCTGAATTGTGTGAAAGGATAAAATTATGAAAAAAAATCACCACCTAGTTTTATGGTAATTAGGAACCCTATTTGGTCTTTTAGAGTTTTTGAGTAAGAGACTAGTTATAATAGAGAAAATATAATATCACCCTAAAGCATTCTACCTAAGGTAAGTTGTATTGGTTGTCTTTCATTGCTAAGAGATTGTTATACTGATGGTCTACTTATAGAGTTTGTCTTCTATTCTATGATCTGATTTGTTTTTTTCATCCTTAGTTACTACCTTTAGATAATATTGATGAATTGATAATTCTAAAGTTAGGCCCTCGTAATCTCAACTTGTGACTTTTATCAATCAAATCATGTCAGTGAGTTAACCCATTAAGCTTACGATAAACTCATTAAACTTGGTCCAAATCCTATGGAAGGTCCATGAAATGAGGAGCCTCAATGAAGTTCATCAATACAAATAATTTTATAATTAAAAATTGAAACATATTAAAATTTCACAACTAAAATGTCACACATTGAAATTTTACAATTAAAAAAATTAAAACACATTAAAATTAATAATTTAAAAAAACAAAATCAATATATTAACCTTTCATAATTAAAATTAACACATTAAAATTAAAAGTTTAAAAATTATCAACACATAAAAATTTCACAATTAAAACTTACAAACTTGTTCAAATTGAGAGTGTAAGGACAATACAACATGTTAAAAATTTACAATTAAGAAATATCAAGCATAGTAAAATTGATAGTTTAGTGTATCATCAACATATTAAAATTTCACGATTAAACATCAAACACATTAAAATCAATAGTTTAAAAGCAACATCAACACACTAAGATTTCCTGATTGAAAACATCAATATACTAAAAGTGACAAATTAATACATTCACAATCATAATACATCTTGTTTTTTTTTCTAATTTTTTTAATTTCCATTAAAAAAAATTGTAAACATAAAAACAATAGATAAAATGATTGAAAATTATGAAATGATTGGTAATTGGCCGAATCACGTTGAAAATACATTTTTTTTTGAAATTTTTGTACTTTTTGAAAATATATTAAAAATAAAGTCAAAATTAGATAATGACAAATATAAAAGTTATAATAACTAGTGTTACCGTCATGACCCCTTTAATCTTCTCCATATTCATTCTTAAGATATTAAACCCAGCTTCAACATCCTACTTTCTAAAAACTAAACTTTGATTGATATCCAAATGACATAATAAAATCTCAATTTATTCCATATGTTTGTACATCATTAAAAGTATATATATAGAAAACTAAGTTTAAAATAAATGCATTATAGGTTTCTATATTAAAAGATATTTTTTTCTCTCCATTTTCTTTGATAAATCATGATCAACTTTCATTATCTTCCCCTAATTTTTAAGCAAGGTGTTGCAAACCATTAAATGTAACGCACATTTATATTGCTTTCTATTCTATATAATATCTCAACAACCTCCATAACATGATCTATATTACCAATAATCACCACCATCTTAGTCACAACTAAAACATAAATATTATTATAAGCATTATCAGATGTCCAAGTCTTACTCTTGCTAACAAGCATACTAATATGATTTTTTAATTATTATATTGCAATAACATTGAAAACCGAATCATTATGCTTTTGACAAGCCTTGGGTCTCGCATGTTTGTCAGACCCACGTTACATTGCATTTAACTGATTGTCAAGTCCAACTGCTCTGGAATTGGTTCCGCTAAGTCCAAGTGCTTTTGTTCTGACATGTTTGTCAAACCTACGTTACTTTGTACTTAGCTAACAGTCAAGTTCAAATGCCTTGGATTTGACATGTTTACTAGACTCACGTTACCTTGAACTTAGCTAACTGTCAAATTCATCTATTTTGGACTTGGCGGAATATCAAGTTCAAGTGTCTTGGGTCTGACATGTTTGACAGACCCATATTACCTTGAACTTGACTGACTGTCAAGTCCAAGTGTCGACCTTGGTACACTACCAAACCTAAAAGACATCTAGGTTTGGCTGATGTCAGACCCAGCTTGCTTGAGGTTCAACACACTATCAAGCTCCAGAGTGATTAGGCTTGGCTCCCACTTAAAGCATACTCATTCTCTTGAGCATGCTCAAAGAAGGAGAGTCATAAGGGTTTTTTTGAGCTCGTTAAAAATAGGTTTATCAAATAAAAAAAATAAGTTTTTCAATTAGGTATTATTGTTATTATTTTGTATATTATAGATAGTTTAATAAGGAGAAGAAGAAGAGGTATATGTTTTTACAACTAAGGCCGAGGCAAGGAAAATGCACTTTACCACGATAATTCTCTAATCAAATTCGATATCAATTATATGAGATATTAAATACATGATAGTTAACTTTCTCTGTGATTATTTTTATTTTCATGAAACTATAATCTGTTTAGCAATAATTTATTGGCAAAAGAAAGTTGCCACGTGGCAATAAAATTGCAAGTAAGGTATCAACATTTGGCTATAAATGTTAAGCAAAGACCTTTATTGAAATTATTACTATAAATGTAAAAGTTATTAGAGTACTTGTGAGCTCCCTCGTCGCCTTGTTAGTCCAAGAAAGCTAGAAAGATTTCCTCTACTCCTCAAACATTGACTCAAATCCTAGATTAAAGACTATAATGTAATGATAAGAAATGAAAAAAAAAGTTTTAATTACTTTAGAAACGCTTAATTATGTGATTGTAATACCACTATGAATTAAAAAAAAATACTATAGATTATTAGAAATTCAATATAGTAATTTTTTGCTGGAAAAATAAAATTATTATTCAAACACATTTACATTGTAATAATTCAATGAAGTGTATACATAAAATATTATAATGTTATGCATAAATATACGAAGCTTGCAATCTATTCTTAACTTCTATCACTCACAAGTAAGATACTTGGATAGATTTAAAATGTTTGCCTTCGAATATTATAAGCAACACTCAACGAGCAAGAATCACTATATATATATATATAACGTTCCTGTCTCCCAATTAATTAATTCAGATGCTAACACTTTCAAGGCTATCAACGAGTAAGATGCTTGTTTATATTATAATATTTCTTGAAACATCTTAGTTAAATCATAAGTTAATATATAGCGAAAAAAGAGTTGTTGTTTTGCAAGATATGTGGCATAAACTAATTTCTCACCGTTAATTTTTTAAATAGAAAAAGAAAAAAAGCAAAAAAAAAATATGTATTTTCAATAAATCTAGTCAAATTTAATTATTTAATTATTTTTGTCACTTTATTTAATTTTGTCTATTAAATCAAGTTAAAAATCACAAAAATACAAAAAACAATAAAAGATAAAAACATAAAGTATATATAAGTGGGGCAAAATTAGACCTATAATTGAGTTTCACAAGTCAAAGATTGAGTTTATGAAGGTTTGTTGAAAATAATTCATGAATGATTTGGGTTTCAATTTGGGACTCAATTACATATGAATTAAGGAAAAATAGCTTAATATTGTTCAATTTTTCCAAGATTAAAAAATTAGGGAATTGGGGATGATTTTAGAATAAATAACAAAATCAAAAATTAATTAGGGGTTTAATTAAAAATAAAATTGAAATTGAAATTGAAAGTCAAATTGATCAAAACTGTATAATTATAGAGATTAAGAATGAATCTATAACAAGTGGATGAATCTAGGGTCCAATTAAGAGCTTAACTGAAAAATAAATCTAGAATTAAAAGCCAATATGTTTCAAATTGCACAAATTAAAAAAATAAGAGCCCAAGTGCAAATGCACCAAATTATAAGGGTTTAATTAGGTGAGATAAGGGATCAATTAAAAGAAAAAGGTTTTAGACTGAAGCCAATTAAGACTAAAGTGAAATATTTCCAACATATGACCAAATTTAAATGGGAGGATATTTAAAGGACCAAATTAAATTTAAGTGTAACGAAATGACGTCGTTGTTTGAAATTCTTGATATTAAAACTTTATTATTTCTTATTTTTTCTTCAAATCGATTCAAATCATAATCAATCTTTCTATAATACAGTGAGTAAATCACTGATGACAAATTATAACCATCTTTTCTCTCGTAGTTATCCCAAAAATCATCCTGGCTAACAAATCCACCCATTGGGAGCTTTGATTTTGGATAGGATGAGGAGAAAACCAAATGTGTTGACTCTGATTCTCTCTAACAATAATAGTAGTGGTAGTGGTAGTGGTAATAGTGGTGGTAGTAATAATAACAATGCTAATAATAATAATAATAAAAATAATAATAATAGTAGTAGCAGCAACAACAAAAACAATAATAAAGTGATAATAATAATGTTGGTAATAATAATAATAATAATAATAATAATGACACTAATGATAGTAGTAATGATAATAATAATAGTGATATTAATTGTAGTAATAATAATAATGATACTGATAATAATACTATTAATATTAACAATGATGGTAATAATAGTAGTAATAATATTTTGTTATAATAGTTATAATAATTATTATTATAATAGTGATACAAATAATAATAACAACAACAACAAACTCTGAGGGGTGTAACTCAACTGGTCAGACTCTAGGTTTGCTCCCTAAAGTTTACCAGTTCGAGTCCTACAAACCTCAGGGCCACTAGAGGCTTATATGGTCGTTAACTTCAGGGCCCGTGAGATTAGTCGAGGTGTGCGCAAGCTGGCCCAGACACCCACGTTAATAATAATAAAAAAAACAACAACAACAATTGTATTAATAATAATAATAATAATAATGGTAGTAATAATAGTGATAGTGATCATGATAATAATACTGATAGTAATAATTATAGGGTGCTCGTGCATGAAAAGAATGGATCTTCCATTTTTATTTGGTGCGCGCAAGCTGGTCCGGACACCCACGTTAATAATACTAATAATAAAAACAACAATAACAACAACAACAATTATAATAATAATAATAATGGCAGTAATGATAGTGATAGTGATATTAATACTGATAGTAATAATTAGAGTAATAATGATATTATTTATTAATAATAATAGTGATAATAATTGTTTTAATGATAGTAATAATAGTAGTGATGATAATAATAAAGATGATGATAGTAATAATAGTGATAATTCATTATTTGATGTTAGATTTGCCATGGATTAAGTTTCACTATTTTTCCATATATGATATTTTCAGTCTAATAATTTGGGTTATAAGTTTGAAAAGGTTTATGTGACCCAACATCTTCTTTTATTTTTTGCCTCATTGTTTTTTTTACCTGATCTCATCGTTCAACATTAGTTTTTTTTTAAATAAAAACTAGTCATCTAGGTTTCCTTTGAATTTATTAAATAAATTAATTCACATCAAGTTAGCTTTTATATAGTTTTATTAGAAACTCGTGCTAAACAAAGATCCAAATTAAGGGATTTTAAGATTTAATTCTTTCTTGGGTTTAATAGCATTGCAATAAAATCCCCAAACTCTTAGTTTTTTTTTTTTGCATTTCAAAAAAAATAGTTCGGCTCGCGGTAGAGTGCGAGCCAATAAATTATTATAAACTAAAAGAGTTGGTGATTTTACTGTTTACCACCTTACCAAACACTATTTATTTTAATTGTGTTTTTTTTTCTTTGGTTTTTTTTCCTAAATCTGTATTTCCTTTACTAATTTCATACTTCAACATTTACTTTATTGAATATTGAGCTTTATAATTTATTATGGTTTGCTTTATACATTATTACCTCAGTCTTATAACCTGTGTCACGAGTTTAATGAGTTAACTTGATTTACTCAATTTTTTTTATCTTCTTTTAATTGATTTTTTTTTCAATTTCATCCTTCAATATTAGGTTGATTGAGAATTAGACTTTATGATTTATTTTGGTTTGATTTCTATGACATTATCTCGGTTTTATAACTCAAGTTGCAAGTTTGACAGGTTAACCTAGTTGACTTAAGTTTTTTTTTGTCTTTTCTTAATTGGTATTTTTTTCAATTTTATCCTTTAACATTGAGTTGATTATAAATTAGGCTTCATGATTTATCTTAGTTTGCTTTCTATAAGGTTATCTCGATCTTATGACTCAAGTCACATGTTTTGTGGGTTAACTTGTGTAAACTAAAATCATTTTATTGTGTCCTGTTTTTAGATTAAATATTTCTAAATTTTAACCTTCAACAATGAGTTTATTGAAAATTGAGTTTCATAATTTATTTTGATTAACATTTTCTTCAGTTATCATAGTCTCATGATCTTGGTCACGAGTTTGATAAGATAACCAGGTTAACTTAGGTCATTTTTTGTATACTTTCTATAAAGTTATCTCGATCTAATGACTTAAGTCATGAGCATGATAGGTTAACTCAGGTCAAATTTTCTTATTATTTTAAAATTTATTTTTTTCAATTTCATCATTCAATATTTGGTTGATTTAAAATTAGGCTTCATAATGTTTTTTTTTTGTTTTGCTTTTTATAAAGTTATCCCGATCTCATTATCCGATTCACAAGTCTGGCAAGTTAACTTAGGTTGACTCACCTTTTTTTAATTTTATTCTTTAATATTAGAGTTGTTTATCCTAAGTCACTGGTTAACTCGAGTTTTCTTGCCCTTTTTTTAATTGAATTTTTTCTCTTAATTTATCCTTCAACATTTAGTTGATTTGGAACTAGACTTCATATTTGTTTTTCTTTCCATGAGGTTATCTTGGTCTCATTACTCGGGTCATGACTTTAGTTGGTTAATCCAAATTGACTAGGGTTTTTTTATCTTTTTTTTTTTCCAGTTTCATTCTTTAATATTGGATTGATTGGGAATTGTGTTTCAAAATTTGTTTCGATTTACTTTCTATGAAGTTATCCCAGTCACATGATATGGGTTGCAGCTTTAACAGATTAACTCGAGTTGTTTGTTTTTTAGTCTTTTTTTAATTATTTTTTTAATTTCATCATTTAACATTGATTTAATTGAGAATTGGGTTTTATATTTAGATTTGATTTGCTTCTGATGGGGTTATATTGGTCTCATGATCCGGGTCGTGGATTTGAAAGGTTAATTCGGGTTAACCCGAGGTCAATTTAATATGTTTTTGTCTCAATATTGTTTTACAAAAACATGTTGTCATGAATTTTTGTTTTAGTCAAACTATATTTTTAATGGTTTTTCGGGTTGTCTCTTGATCTTTCAGGTTAATCAAGACATATTGGATAAACCCTTATATGATTTAAATTTTTTTCAACTGGAAAACATGTTAGTAACACCTAAATATATTTTTTATGTTAAAAAACTTGATCTGACCCGCAATATAGCGCAATCAATCTAAATTCTTTTAATGCTCTTTCCTATCAATGACTAATGAAAAGTTCACTTTTGTTCATATTTTTTTTCCCTCTTAAATCTACATAAATATTATAATATCTCACAATACACTTAAGAACCTAAAATCAAAAATCAATTCAAAATGTAGTCTATTTAACCATTTTGAAAACTTAAAAGGTAACGTTGGAAAAAATTTAATTTAAGAGTAAGAGTGGAACATTATAGAATTACAGGGACAAAACTAAAGCTTACTTAATAATTATATAAAAAAACTCCAAACTGTCATCTTTATTACAAATCATATGTTACTTTGTGCTGGTCTTCTTGATTAGGAAAACAAAAAAGGGTACATTGAATGCATAAGAAAAAAATTTCTTTGATTAAAGGGTTAGTTGTGTCCTGGTATAATGAAAAGCAAAGTCCCTAAGCTGAAGTGGACCGCATTGGAGAATTCCTAGACACAAGTTGTCTAACCTATTTTGGTAGCGAATGATACTATGACAATGTTACTTTTCAAAGTGTTTTTCTTTTGAAAATAATATCTTTAATTTCATGCTGTCTTCTTGTTCAAATTTTGTTTTCTTTCATTTCAAGATTACAATATAAATATTTGTTGTTTACTTCAAATCGCACCAATTAGGTTTAAAATTCATCTTATACACATTCATCAAAATAGTTAGCACAAATTAGTCAAACTTGTGCTCTTAATTTTAGGTTTTCTTGTCTTCAATTCTATTTTACAATGATTAAAAAAATTTATAAATGTCAGTCAAGAAGTTTAATCTTGAATCTATGTTTTTGAGTTACTTTTTGTTAAAAAAAATGTTGATCTTTAGTGTTTAATTTTCCATTTAAAATAATTATTAGTGCTAAACTTTTGTCATTTCATATTCTATTTGATTTAGACCTAACCTTATTCCCTCCTAATTTTGTTTATTTTTCTTTTTCTTCTTAAATTCCTTTTTTGTTTTTTATTTGTCTTTTTTATTTTTTTTAATATTAGGGTTTGAACATTATGATCAATTGTTTTTCCGCTTGAGTTCATTTTGTTCAATAAAGAACTAAAAAGGCGAAGTTAAAAGTGGAAAAAAGACAAGAAGGTGTGAGACTAACATCGAGAAAAGCCAAGTCAAAAGTGAAACACGAGTGGAATGAAATATCTTTGAATTCAAACACATAAAAGAGTGTTTGAGGTTTACTACTAACATATTATATAGCTCTCGGATATGTCTTTCAAAAACAAGTCATCACCCAATGAGGAAAGGAGAACAAATTCTTTGTGTTACAGGTAATGTAACAATAATTTGAGTGTATGAATATTGTATTTGGTGATATAAGGGATCGGATGAATGAATAAGACATTGTGATTGCTAACTTGTAAGAGGGACAACCCTAACGGGTTTTTAATGTTGGAGGGTAAGAGAGACATGCTTTCATACCCATAGATGGATTTTGTGTCAAGAATGAGAATAAAGATAAGGATAAAAGTGATTAAACATCAATGGTTAATATATATAGATTTAGGCAAAAAGGTGATAGGCGTGATACAGGGTTTAGAAGGGATATTAGAGGTCATGATGGTGTAGATTGGAATCTTAAGAGTATTAAAATAAAAATTTCTTTTTTCCTTTGAAAACATGATCAAAAAACCTTTCTAAAATGGAAAATAAAAGTAAAGCTGATTTTTTATTGCCATGATTGCTCCGAAAGAAAAAAAAAAAGTTAGCTATGATAGAAGATTACTTTAAAGTGATAGAGGTAGCTATGATTCGATTAAAAATAGAGGAAGATAAGGAAACTACTATGACAAAATTTTTGAATGATCTGAACTGAGAGATAACAGATATTATGAAGTTACAACACTATAAAGAATTAAAAGATATGGTATATACGGCTACGAAAGTGGAATGACAACTTAAGAAAAAAAGACAATTCACAGCCAAGCCAAAATTTTAGTTTGTTCTCTTTATGGTAACTGAATTGGAAGAAGGACAATAGGGTTATTTCTAAGGGCAAAATCAAACCACCTGAAGGCAAAAAAGACATCTTCACCAACATTAGAGATGACTCTTATTCCCAACCACCTCATAATCATGACATAAAATATTTTCATTATTTAGGAATATGATATTTAGCTTCTTAGTATCCAAAAAAAAAATTTATGATCTTGGTGGATAATAAGGAAGTAGAAACTAAAAATAATATTAAGGATAATTAAATACCGCTACTTGAGAATGTTATTAATGATAGGTTAGAGTATCTAGTTGAGGGTGAGTCACTTGTGGTTAAAAGTGCATTGAGTGCTCAAATCAATGAGGATGAGTTGGAGCAGTAAAGGAAAAACATCTTTCATACTAAATATTACATCAATAACAAGGTATATAATATGATTATCAATGTGGGAAGTTGTGCCAATATAGCTAGCACTACTTTAGTTAAAAAAAATAAATTTGCCTACTTCAAAAAACCATAAGCCATATAAGCTGCAATTGTTGAATGAATGTGAAGAATTAAAGGTGAGCAAATAAGTGTTAGTTTCCTTGTCAATTAAGAGGTATAATGATGAGGTACTTTATAATGTTATTCTCATGCATACAAGTCATATATTATTAGGCAAACTATGATGATTCAATATGAAGACCATTCATGATGGGTTCAAGAGTAATTCCTATTTTGTAAAAGATAAAAAATACATTATCCTTATACAACTAAGAGAGATTGAGAGTGAGAGGAGTGAAAAGAAAAGGGTGACCAATAAGAGAGAAAGAGAGATAAGCTATATGAGAGGAAAGAAAACGAGGTTGTTGAGGGAAAAAAGAAGTAAATGAGCTTTTATGCAAAAGAGAGTGATGTAAAGAGTATTTTCTATACTAACCAGTCTATGTTTATACTTTTATACAATGAGGCATTTTTAATACTAATAATCTTGACCAATCTCTTCCGTGTGTTATTGTTTATTTATTTTATAAAAATAAAAATGTATTTTCTAATGATGTTCTTAGTAGTTTATTGCCCATTAGAAGAATAGAACATCAAATTGATCTTGGTTTTAGAGCTATAATTCCTATGAGTATTTATAAATAAATTTTTTATAGTTCATTTTGATGATATCTTGGTGTATAGTGAAAGTTTGATGAGCATATTAACCATTTATGTCGTGTGTTTGATATTTTAAGGAATTAAAAGTGTATACCAAATTAAGAAAGTATACTTTTTGCATGAATAAAGTTGTTCTTCTTGGTTACGTTGTCAATGCAAAAGGTATAAAGATAAATGAAGAAAAAGTAAAGACTATCAAACAATGTCCAATGCCCAAATCAATTACCTAGGTAAGGAATTTTCATGGTCTAACTGGTTTTTATAGGAAATTTGTTAAAGAATTTAGTCCATTAGTTGCACTACTAACTCAAATTGTTAAGAAATTTGTTGGTTTTAAATGAGGAAGTGAGTAAGAGTATGGATTCAATTTTAAATTATTAAGAAATATGTTGGTTTTAAATGGGCTAATGAATAAAAGCATACATTTATTTGGTTAAATAAAGGTTATATCTCGTGCCTTAATTAGCATTGCCTAAATTTTCTAAAATATTTTGAGATTGAGTGTGATACCTCAGAGATATATATTGAAGCTGTTTTGATGTAAAAAAAGCAACCAATAACTTATTTTAGTGAAAGGCTAAATGGGATAGCTTTGAATTACCCAAATATATCAAGAAGTTTTATGTGTTGGTTAAAACTTTAAAGACTTGACAATATTACTTGTGGTCAAAAGAGTCTATTATCGATATGGATCACGAATCATTGAAGCATTTAAAAGAATAGGGTCATCTGAATAGAAAACATGTCAAATGAGTGGATTTCATTGAGACCTTTTCATATGTCATCAAGTACAAGCAAAATAAGGATAATATTGTAGTTGTTGCTTTATCTACAAGATATGTTCTTATTTTTACTCTGAATGTAAGATTATTAAAATTTGAGTATATTAAAGATCTATATGCTAATGATAATGACTTTGTTAATTAGCTTATGTGAAATTTTATAGGCTTGATGAGTATTTATTTAGAGGGAATAAACTTTGTGTATTTGATTGTTCTATGTGTGAGGTGTTTGTGCGTGAAGCATGTAAGAGGAGGTTTGATGGTCTATTTTGGCTTGAGAATGACTTTAAAAGTGTTACATTAACCTTTCTTTTGGCCTAAGATAATATGTGATGCAAAAGAGATATGTGATAGATGTATCACGTATAAGCATGCCAAATATATAGTCTTACCGCATGAGTTATATACTCTTTTACCTATATCTAATGAACTTTGGGTAGATATTTCGATGAATTTTGTTTTAGGTTTACTGAGGTCAAAACGGGGTAGAGATTTAATTTTTATAATTATAGATAGGCTTTCTAAAATGACATATTTCATACATTGTCATAAGACCGATGATGTAAATGATATTGTTAATTTGTTCTTTAGATAAATAATATGACTCTATGGTGTTCTTAGGAGTATTGTTTCAAATCGAGTTATTAAGTTTCTTAGTTATTTTTGAAAGGTTTTATGGAAAAAGTTAGGAACTAAATTATTATTTTCAACTACTTGTCATCTACAAATGGATGGTTAAACAAAAGTAATGAATAAGACCTTATCTATTTTTTTACGTATTATCACTAAAAGAAACTTGAAAACTTGAGAGGAGTGTTTGTTGTTTCTTGAGTTTAAATATAATATGAGTTTGCATTCTACTACTGATCATTTACCATTTAAAATTATTTATGGTTTTAATCCTCTAACTCCCTTGGGTTTGTTACCTTTATATGTCGGTGAAAAAGTTTGTCTTGATGGAAATAAGAAGGCTAAAATGGTGAAGAAACACCATGAGAGTGTTTGAAGCAAATATAAAGAAAGAATAATCAATGTGCATCTAAAGCCAACAAGAGTAATAGGTGTGTTATCTTTGAATCTTGTGATTTGATTTGGGTGCATACGAGAAAGGAAAAATTCCTACCCCATAGGTGATTTAAGATGCATCCTAGTAGAGATGATCCATTCTAAGTCTTTAAACGGATTTATGATAATGTATACAAGTTGGGACTTCCAGGTGAGTATAATGTTAGTGCTATATTTAATGTTTTTAAATTATTTTTTTTATGTAGGTGATGATTTATGGTTGAATCTTTTTTAGAAAAGGGGAGTGATGAAAATCAATAAGCAACACTATAAGATCCATTACATATGCTGATTGGATTTATTATAAGGGTAAGAGCTAAAATGATCAAAAAGATATTCAATTGGCTAATTCATAACATTTGGGTTGAGCAAGCTTTAAGAATTCCTTCTAAGGTGGTGTCAAGCATAAAGTTGAGTTTAAAGGAAGATCAAGCTTTAATCAATATAATCCAAGTAAAAGATGAGGTTGTTTAACATGTACCACATATGGGGTTGGATATACAAGGCTTATATTAGGGGTGAACAAAAAATTGACAAATCAATGAAACTGAGAAAACAAAAAAAAATAACTGAAAAAACCGAAGCATGAAAAAAAACTGATTAGAATATTTTAAAAAATAATCGGTTCAGTTCGGTTTGGTTTCATAAGCCTGAAACCAAAAAACCTCAACGAACCAAATCGATTTAATTAAAAATAAACCGAACCAAACCAAAAAACCAAACCGAATTGAACCAAACTGAAACTAATCCCATTAGAAATTCCCAAAAAAGCCCAAAAAACAATATAGTTTTTGGTTTTTAATATAAAATAACCGAACTAAACCGAAACCAGTCGGTTGAGTTTTGGTTTTTAATATAAAATAACCAAACTAAACTGAAACCAGTCAGTTGGAACTGGTTTTGGTTTTGTTTTTTGTATTTTATAACTTTTCGATTTGGTTGTTTTTATAGGTAAAAATCGAACTGAATCGAACTAAAAATAATCACCCTTAACTAATATGGATTGGGCCTTATTATATACAAAGCATATAAAACTTGTATGGATTAGACTTCATTATATACAAAGCATGGACTTTGCACTCTATTCTTATTCAATTTTGGTTTTAAATTAGTTAGTTATGTGGATTTAATTTAAGCTTATTAACCAAGTAGTGTTTATTTTGATAGCCATCTTATATAAACAGCTGAAATAACATAAAAATTATGGTTTTTTTTGTTGTCATTATGAATTGAACAATGTGAATGCCTTTTTTCTTCGGGCTCTTTATTGAACTTCCACAACTTATCGAATATACCATCTTTGTGGCATTCTAACGATATATCTTTTGTTTTTGGTTCAAACAATCATTGGGTCAAGGTTCTTTAATATGATTTTATCTTTCTTGCGTTAATATTCCAACTCTTGATCGTGGTTTCTAAGTTGGTTCCATCACACTTGTTTTTTTTTTTTAAGAAAACAAATGGGTGGATGACATATCATTTACCTAATATCTTGTTTTTTTTTTCCCTTAATTGATTGGGCAATAAGTCATTCGTTTAGGTAGATTTTCTATCATCCACTATTACAATTTTTGATTACCTTTGGTAACTTGAAAAGTAAGGTCCAAGTTTTTAGGGTAAAAAACTTAATTTTCAATTTGTTTTCACCTAAAACACTTTAAAAACAGCATTGGAAACTCAATAAACTCATTTTCAATCATGAAACATCATTTTATTACTCTAAAAAAAAAATCAAATCGAATAAAAAAACTTCACAGGTCTCAATTTATGGAAAGGGCAACATATAATCCTTTTAACTCTTCTAACAAAGATGACTCAGTGACATCAAGATTGATTATTTTTTTATGGCTGAAATATGACCGAGGGATGACAATAAATATCCAAAATATATTTATTTTAGGTTGGGCTTCTTGATATATATATATATATATATATATATATATATATATATATATATATATATATATATATATATAGAATTTTAGATATCCATTAACCGATTATTATTTATTATTCAAAATAAAATATTTATATATTATATTGAATTCGCGCGCGCGCGTGTGTGTGTAGGGGGGGTTGTGTGTGTGTGTGTGTGTGTGTGGTGGGGGGGGGGGGTTTAGGTTCGTGTTGGGTTTTGAATCGGGTTTGACAATATTCGTGTCATATTCATTACCAATTAAGCAAGGTAACTATCCAAAAAAACTAACCAATTTAGGTTGAATTAATCAGTATCTATCAAGTTTGGATTAAATTGTTATTCTCATGACCAACTAGATACTTTCTCTCTCATTTCTTAAAATTCAGATATTGAAATATAAAAACTTAAAAGAATAAAGACCAAGTAATGCAAAATTAAGAAATTAAGGGACTGAATTAAAGTTTCTCACGCCAATGAACCATGAAAATGGAAAATTGTCTCTTTTTATATGTTTAATTTTAATTTTGATTTTTTTTAATTTATTATTTTCGAGCTAATATTTTATTTTGTAATTTATTATAATGCAAGAATAACATCTGACGTATGGTATATGAGAGCATGCAAAGTATAACATATCTCATGATATAAAATTATGCCAACAAAACTTGCAGTGATAGTAAAAATAAAATAAAAATAAAAAAATTAAATACCATAAAGAAAGAAAAGAAAAAACTGGCTCTGAACAATCAGGCGAGAACTCTGATGACTTTTGACGAACAGTAAAAAACACCGTTGCTTTCAAACGACCCTTTCCTATTCTAGTTTCCCAGTAAATAGCTTTTATCCTACAAGCAAATTAGCATCCTCTCAAGACTCCTTCCATCTTTTTCCCAGATCAATTCTCCCCAAAGATCGTTATCACTTAAAACCCAGCTAAAATCAAGGGTGTTCAACCGATCTCCTTCAAGTTTCCGAGCCCAGATGATGAAGGCATTGTTTTTGTCCATCTAAACCGAGGATATTTCTGCTTCCTTCCTCTCTAGGGAACCATGTTCCGATATGGTCTTAAAAACTATTTTCTGTCTAAAAGGAGCAAGTACATCAGCACAGAGATTAAGATAAAGTGTTGAGATTTCAATAGACTATTTTTATAGAAGACTCTTTGTAGCTACAAGGTGTTCGATAAAATGACAAGGAGAACATTACAAGGAGGAAGTCCTTTGTTAAATGTGTCCATTCCTTGTAACATGAAAAATACTCGTGAACAAGAGAGAGAGTTCTAGTTGGTCACACTCAAACCTTTATTTAGCATTTAATGACTCTTCCGACATAGAAAAGATAATACAGTGGAAACCAAATGAAAAATAAAAACAAAATTGTACTGGACAGTGATAGTGATGTATCTTTATAATAGATAAAATAAGATAAAATATAAAATAATTTATTTTATTTTTATTATACATTATTTTTAAATTCAAATATTTTAAAAAATAATTATAGATTATCATTTAGTTTATAAGGAGTATTGAACTTAATAATAGAATAATAATTTTAGTTATAAAACTTGGATTTTTTTTTAGGGTTTAGATTATTTTTGATTTTGAAAAAAAATCTAGATTGATTTATTATCTAGTTAACTTGAAAAAAAACTCGAGTTGTCATTAAATTTTTAAATTAAAATAATATTGTTTTAATTTTTTTAAAAATAAAAAAATATTATTTTAAAATATTAACAAACCAATTTACGCCTAGCATTTTGGGGCCAACACAAACCCTTACTGGGATGTGGAGATAGACCTCAATAGCACTTGTTAGCCATTCCTTCAAGCACAAGAGCTTTCTAAAACAGGATTGTTATTGTAGCTCACACAAGTAGTAAAAACAAACAAAAAAAACAAAAATAGATCTAGAATCATGTGGGAACTGGATCTAGATTTGTTTACAAAGAAAAAGAAGAGGAAAGAGAAGTGAAAAGGCTGCCGCCATTGATTCTTGTACCGGCAGCGATGGCTAGGGTTTTCTCTTAAAGAGAGAAATAGTGAAGAAAAGGAAAACTTTAACACTCCTTACCCTACCTTTTTAATTAGCTTATTTACTTATCTTTGATGACTGTTTTTGCAAATCAACATTATTTTTCGTTCAAGTCTCTTCTTAGATAGAGAAGCATTGCGCTCTTTTTTATTCTCTTTTTCGAAAACTATTTAAAATCATGAAAAGAAAGTACTGTTTTTAGGTTATGTTTGTTATTGTTTTCGGACAAGAATGAACACATCAAAAATGTTTCGCATGGTAGTAATTATTTTTAAAATATTTTTTATTTGAAAATATATTAAAATAATATTTTTAAAAAATTACTTTTAACATCAACACATCAAAATAATTTAAAAATATAAAAAAATATATTAATTTAAAGTAAAAATAAATAAAAAAATAATTTTTTAAAAAAACACTTTCGAAACATAATATGAAATACATCTAAAACATAAGATGAAAACAAGTTTATATTTGGTAATGGTTAACGAAACAACTTAAACGTCTTTACATTCTGTTTGATTGATAAGAGATGAAACAAAACAAAATATATAAAAAATAATTTTACCCTTAATATAATTAAATTTGAAATGTTTGAAAAATTAAATAAAAATCATTATTTTTATAATGAGTATTATTTTTATTAACTAACTTAAAGCAACAATTCTCCGCTCATCAAAATCATTTAAGAAAATAGAATTATCATAAAAATAATTCATTGTTGAAAATATAATATAATTAAATTATGATTTATTTATTTATTCATCAAATCACTTCTTCAAATATATTTAATAATAAAATAAATAATATGTTAAATAAAATATTTGTACCAACACAAAATCAAAATCAATATATAATTAAGAACGCAAGATAACAATTTCATCACAAATGCATATCATTCAATCCCACATTGCATTATTTTTTTTTGGTTAAAATCTAACATATTTTTTTTTTATGACTTTTGCTATTATATTTTCTAATTTTTAGATTAAATGATAAAAATTAATTTGATTGTATCTTGGTTCCTTCCCCAAACAATTTTTAGGTTAAAATCTAACATAGTTCTCAAGAGTAAGGATAAAAACTAAAATTGTAAAATATTTAAAGGGAAATTCACAAAAAAGAAATTTAACTTGATTGTATCTTGGTTCCTCCCCCCCCAACAGTTTCTGTTGCCTATGCCAAGAAGAGTCTCAAAGACCAAAGTCGAACCCAAAATGACGACTGTCGTTTATTTCGAAGCCTACCCTCTGTTAGTTAGATGATCTGTCGTTTGGCTTGCTGCTATCTAAAAAGGCTTCCTTCTAGATAACTTGGCAAAAAGGAAGGCTCAAGTGTTAATAGCAATGGCACAAGTGCTTTCCCTCCATGTTTTTTTCTCTGCAGAAATACACAAGGTTGGTCCTTCTAAGCCACTGAAGAGGATTCACAAGCCCAAAACATCTCTTAGCACCCGTAGACAAGGTAAGCTCTCTATCACTTTCTTTTTGGTTGCCAAGAAAATACAGGAAAAAAGCTTTCAACTTTTTGTTCTTTTTAAGCACCCAATTTCAGAAATTCTCAACCAAGCTTATGCCACTATATAATATTTACCTTATCCGATATATATATATATATATATATGTATGTATATATATATATGTATGTATGTATGGTGTGTTTCTTTATTGTGTTAGTCTTTTTTTCTCCTTTGATGAATGAAATTTCATTGATAAAAAAGAAACCAAATGGGAATTATACCATTGCACGGAAATACAGAATGCTACATTTCTGCAAAGAAAACTGTATGCAAAACTGAAATTGTGTTAATTTATAGCTTCATTTTATGATGTTAAGTGAAAGATTGTGTTTTTTCAGGCTGTTTTAGTTCATTATTAGTGTATGTGATCTTAATGGGATTTGGTTTTGTTTCCTTGCCCATGATTAAACAAATAGTGTGTTTTTCAGGTCCTCAGAGTCCCTTGCGCACAGCCCAGAAGTTGAATTTACAGGTTTCGCCTCATCGAGCTGGTATTCTCTCTCTTGTGTTAACTCGAAACTTAATGCCTTGTACATGTCACTCCGTGCACGCTCTTTTTGTTTCTGGAAAGATTAGCTCGCTTTAATAGTGTATGCTATAGGACTCATTTACTTTTTAGTACTTTGAAACTTATGTGGATTTGTCCATGTTTTATACAGTTTCTGCAGTGAGGTTGATGAGAATAGAGATGGGTGGTGCATTTGCTGATCTTTTGAATGATAAAGGGAAAGGGTCTGGTGATAATGAGATGGGATACGTTGAAAGAACTCTTGGGTTCCGAACCAAGGACCTGGATGATCGTGATCTTAGATTGGTACTACTATTTTGTGCACTTCCATTTTCGCTGGTTTTCAAGGCCTTCACTGTATTATTTGGAAAAATTTTAAACCTGTGTATGGGTTCAAAACATAGTATAGTTTATACATTCAGTTGTCACTATTATGATTAAGGGAATGCATCCTACTTGATTGCAGTAAACTCATCTATTTTCTTTTCTTTATTCATTCACTTGTGAAACATAGGTTACGGACATTGTTGGAGGCACCATTCGCTGGAGAAGATATCTTGATTATCTAATCGGATCATTGTGCCATGATGAGAAAGCATTCAGGAGCATGGAACCTCTTCTCTTGCAGGTAGTTTTGGATTGTGTACTTTGTTTTTTGTTATGTGTGATATTTTTTACTAGAGCAGCATGGAATGCAATATAATAGCTAGCTGGCACTTGGAGATATACAAGGAAGTTATTTTCTTATTTTTCTGTGTTTAAAATGAATGATCTAGTCCATGAAAGCGTGTCTGTTGGGTTTAAGATGTGTGGACTAGTCGATGCAAAAGTGGCCATGAGAGTGGAAGGTGTAAGACTGAGTACATCAGTAGACACAAGATGGTAAGATTAACTTTGGAAGTTATATGTGTGATCTAGTCCATTTAAAGGAGGTTGTGAGAGTGCAAGGTGTAGAACACAGCTCACAAAAGTGGACCAGGAATGACTGAGAGTAATCACACTAATAACACCAGGCGGACTTGTCTACCTAATGGTTTACTGTCATGGTCTGAAGTGTAACAAATATATCCAAGCTTTATGCTGCCATCATAGTATCCAATGGTGTTTACAGAATAGCTGTATATGCATTTGCCTGCTATCAATTTATTACTACCTATTTTATCTTAAAATGAAAGAATTACATAAACTAGTATTAAATTGTGTTCAAAATTATTTTGTTGATGTTTAGATAAAGTATAAGATTGTTTTTTTGGTGAATATAAACTCAGTGTTTCATTTTATAAAAAACAATTAAAGGAAAATATGTAATAATTTAAATTTGGGACTGGGTCTTTCCTCACATTTCTTTTCCCATTTTCTTAGATTCTCCGGATTGGCTTTTATGAGATTGTGAAGCTAGACATGCCATCATATGCTGTTGTTGATGAGGTAAGTTTGTTAGAGCTTTTCTTTTTGCTTTTTTCCTCTTGAGTTCTTTTCTTACAAGATTTTTCTTATCTTCCTATGGTCATGTAGATAAAACCGGTTTTTACTTGGTCAGGTGTCTTTTTAGTGTTTGTAATCATTTTGGAGAGGTTAATCAGAATTTTTGCTAAAATAGATAAAACACATGTTGATGTGAAGTAACTCTCATATTTTGAAAGTATTTTCAGGATGGACATGTTAATCAATCTTTTATTTAAAACTCGTGTTAGTTGGAAATAGATTGTTAGTGTCATATGCGAACTAGTTGTTCCAGGTAATTTTATATTCATGTTGTTTGAAAAGGGAAAATGATATAGGTAGACGTTGCATTTCCTATAACAGCATGGCCAACTATATGGCTTATAGGAACTAATCAAAAGTTTTCTTCATTTTAGAGGAACTTCATACGTACTAGTTTTAATTCAAGTGGTCTGGCCTGAGGTCAGATTCTGGCTTAAATTCTCATCTAGTGTTTCAATATTTGGATTTTATAATCTGGTCTGTTGAAATTGTTTAGTGAGGAGTTTTTTTTGGATATTGCATGTCATGACTGCAGAATGTGAGGCTTGCAAAAGTTTCCCTCAGGCCCGGTGCTGGCAACATGGTCAATGGGATTCTCCGGAAGCTAGTGCTGCTTAAGGTTTGCCACTTTATTCACAAATCCAGGACAAGGAAAAGAAGAATCGTTACTTATCTTATCATATGTTATCAAGTGGCAAGCCTCAGGGTATCATGTGTTACAAACATTTTGGATGTAGGAAAGTAACTCACTCCCCCTTCCTAAATTGGAAGGTGATGATCGCGCCCAAGCACGCGCCCTTGCCATCCTTTATTCTCATCCTGTGGTGAGTGCATATTGCAACTGTTGCCCTTCCTTGTTGCCAGCGTAAGATAATTTAAATTGCCACTGTGATTGTTGACATAACATAAACAACCTCTTAAATCAATTGGTCAGTCATTGATGATCTACATTTTCCTAAGAAATTGAGCCCATGAGATGTTTGTGGATTTCTGTAAAAACTCAAGGAGCTAGCTCTACTTGCAGAACAGAAATTCGAGTTAGCTTCTGTATGCTACTTGTTATGCACTAAACTTGCATAAGTTCTTATACCTTAATTTATACTCAAGAAAATTCACCAGTTTCAGCTGAAATTCAATAACAAAATCGTGGTCATAAACCTCATTCATGTACACAAATTCCTTGCCCCTCGGCTGTGTCAAAATCTGGATAGATGCCTGTCTTGCAACATCCCTTGTTTGATATGATAAGCAACAGAATCTGCAAGATGAATGGATTTATTAGGCTTCCTGTGCACTTTTTACTAACTCGGGAAGGACCTCCTTTGATTTAGTTGCGATAGTAAAATATGCATTTTATTGTACGAGTTTCTATTTTCTTAAACAAAATGAAGTATGATAATTCATAGATTGGAAACATAATAAATTAATTCATGTGGCATTAATGCTCACCATTTCTCGATCTTTTATAATGTTTCAGTGGATGGTAAGGCGTTGGACGAAGCATTTAGGGCAAGAAAAAGCAATTAAGCTGATGATGTGGAACAATGATAACCCCAGTTTCAGCTTGAGGTTTTCAGCTAAACCTTTTTCTTTTTTTTTTCTATAAATTAAATCGCATGGTTCTCAGATGCTTCTTTCCCAATACTGATCTCAGGGCAAACAGCGGGAAAGGAGTTACAAGAGCTGACCTTGTGATGCAGTTCAATATGTTGAAGGTGCATGATGATTTCTTTCTTTCCTTTTTGGTTTTTTTTGGGTTTCCTTTAGTGCAGAAAAGATCAAGGTTATTCATGGATCCTCAGTGGATGGGATGGGATGGGATGGGATAATTGGCATTATTTAGTGGGGTTGCATTTTTCCCATTAGTTTGGAACTATGGTCTCTCTCTCTCTCTCTCACACACACACATGCACACATGTGGGAACATGTCATGGGATGCTGACATCAATGATCTTTTACTTGAACTCCAGGTTCCTCACGAGCTTTCTTTGCACTTGGACCATTTTGTCCGTGTTAAAACTGGACTGCAGGTATTAGTTATGATATTTCAGTCATATTTACACAGAAAGGTATGACTGTTTCATAGTAGGTATACAGTGAAAATTGTTCTATCCAGTTGCAAGTTGCAGACATCAGCTCCACTCAATGGCCAACACAAGGCATGCATGTAGAGAGACTAGCTGCTATTGTTAAATATTCATTAGATAACTGATTTTTACATCAATGAATAATAAGCCTTTATAATAGTTTTTTCTTTATTGGTTTCGACCTTGATGTCTGTTATTTTGTAGTTCTCCAATTGTAAAAAACTCAATAACAATGCAATCTGTTATCAGAAACACACAAACATGTGCATGAACATGTGAACACATTTAATGGTTGTTAACACATTTCTCTTATCAGATCACCTATAACTTTACAGAATACTGATACTTTTCCTTGCTTCAGATTGTCATTCAAGCTGGATTGCTGAAACAAGGTCTATGTGCAGTTCAGGATGAGAGTGCAGGTTGATATTTGTCTTACCTTCTGATTACCCCTGGAACAAAATCTAGGTATTCACTGCATGAAAACAAAGAAGAAGAAAAATATAGAAGAAAATGAAAATTGTGTGTTGGAATGCAGTAGGATACGGTGATAAAACATCCTAAACATTTGTAGTTTTCTGCTTTCTAGGCCTGCTCTCATGTCTAAACTATATGATGATCACATTAAGGCTAAGGTCAACCACTGTGATAACTGAATCTGTGTTTGTCAAGTTCATGTTTAAACCTGCTTGCATTTACAACTACAGGCCGAGTAAAATTGGAATTGACCTGGCTTTTAATTTTGGTTCAACTGATATTGGCTTACTCAACATGTCATAGAGTATTTTGACACAAGTTTATTGCAGGTTTGATAGTTTCTGTAGTTAATCCTCAACCTGGCGATAGCATCATTGATTGTTGTGCTGCTCCAGGGGGAAAGACGCTTTATATGGCATCACAAATGCATGGCCAAGGTATTTTTAAACCAAGAAAGGTCGTATATGCTAGTTCTAAGAGTTACTGCTTTCTTTTCTGGTGCTTTTTAGCCTTTATTATGCCATTTCAACATCACATCTTTCTCGCACCTGCTCATTGCTTAAAGCAACTGCCTCATCATCTCATCAGCATGCATTTTTATTCCTTACTTTTACATTATAAGCCAATTGCAGTTGGCTTGTAGGTGAGATATACATGTCCTTCGGTTCCACATTATTGCTTCTCTCCTTTTGTTACTCTATCCAATCGAGCTCTGTCAGTAATAGCAATATTATTCTAAACAAGTAATTTTGTACTTGAACAAAATTATTAGATTAAGAATAAAATTGAAGCAATCATAAAAAAAAAATCCATTTAAATTAGAAAATGTCTGAACAAAGAAGGATAAATTTAAACTTGCAAAATTACTAAGGACTATTGTGAATATTTTGAAAAAAATTAATTGGGGCAATTACAACCCCCCTCTCTTGCATACAAGTCTGCCCCTGTGTGTGACTGTGTGTGTTTTTGCTCTCTCTCTCTCTCTCTCTCTCTCTCTCTCGGAAGCCTTGTGCACGCACACACTCACACAAAAACACATTATGTTTCTGAACTTCCAATGCTGTCATTGAAGATAATTTAGAATTGTAAGGATTTAGAACAACATTTAGTCCTCCAGGCATTTACACAATTTTACTGAGTAGACTGCGTCTTTTAGGTGATTGTGTTTTGCCATCAACTCATAAATTTCTCAGTTACAAAACATTTTTTCTACAATTAATATGCCAACCACCATCACCATCGCCTTTTCTTTTTAATGACAATTACTTTCCATTTTGAATCTGTAATTAAATTCTTGAACCAAGCCTTTCCTCTCTAAAAATCAAGTTCCTTAACTCGGTGGCCCAAGTGTTTTTTCTCTGATTATTATTGACTGAGCTAAAAAAAAACGATTAAACTGTTCTGCTATGATGATTATTTTAATTCTTCAGTTTTCTAGTGAAGTAATATTATATAGCGTGGCAATATCTTATGGATTATAGGCATGTTATATGCAATTGACATAAACAAAGGCCGGTTGAGAATTGTTAAAGAGACAGCCAAGTTGCACCAAGTCGATGGTGTCATTACCACCATCCCTTCTGATCTTCGCACCTTTGCTGTAAGTTGTTGTCATACTGTAAAAAGCTGTAATGTCATCAAGATAAAAGCCTTTATAGATCGGTTTTTGTTTCCTTTTCCTTTTCTTTTCTTATTTTTTTAGGAAAGTTATCGGTTGAAGTCTGATAAGGTTTTGCTGGATGCTCCATGTTCTGGGCTTGGTGTTCTGTCCAAGGTAGTTGTCTATCAACTAATATTTATAAAAATATTAGTTTCATTGAATTTTGATAATACTAAGGACTTCGTTTAGTGTTTGTTTTTATCATCTGATGTTTCCTCACTCTATTCATTTCTTAATCCGGAACACAAGATATAAACAATAATTGTTGCAAGCTTTTTTCTTTTTTGTTAAAGAGAGCAGACTTGCGATGGAATAGGAGGTTGGAGGATTTGGAAGAACTTAAGAAATTGCAGGAGGAGCTTCTTGATGCGGCTTCCATGTGAGATTGGAACTCTAATAACCAATATAACATCATCTGTTTTGGGAGAGAATTTTATTAACACATTCCGTTGCTTATCCTGGATACTTGATTCACTTTTGTTTTTTTGAAAACAATACTCATTGACTTTTCCTTTTGATTGAACGTCTTATTTCTTGTGTTTCCTTGACAATTTTTGCTGTGCATTTGCAGATTGGTAAAGCCTGGTGGAGTTTTAGTATACAGTACTTGTTCCATAGATCCTGAAGAGAATGAAGAGAGGGTGGATGCATTTCTTCTCAGGCATCCTGTAAGAGCTCAATCTCATCTGCTATCATGTCTGATTTTTTTTTTGTCTGCATTCTAATTAGAAGGAGAGATAGGAAGGTTCTTATAATCTGGAGATATTAGAAGATAATATTCAACTCTTCTGCACTAACCCCCCTGGACAACTTCTCACTCAACAAATAGCATTAAAGAATTTATTTTGGCTTGAAGCTTTTTGGTCAAGTCTTAATAGTTTTTCAATCTTTTGTGTCAGGAATTTCGTATAGATCCTGTTGACAGATATGTGCCACCTGATTTTGTAACAAAACGTGGTTTCTATTCCTCCGATCCTGTAAAACATTCAATGGACGGTGCCTTTGCAGCTCGCCTAATTCGGACCTTGTGAAGAAATTTTAATATATGCAAATATTGCAATGTGAGGCCACTTCAGTGAGCAACCTGCATGGGACCACACTTTATGATTTCTAATGTTGTATTTCAGATCATTGATTCTTGGAAGCACAATGAACTTTGGAAATATGGAGATCTGGTAAGTAATTTAGCTGCATTGCTGGCATTTATCCTTCAACAATAAAGCCCTTTCTGATCATGTCCACAAAGCATGTCATTCCTGGTTCGGTAGGATTATGATGTCACTGCCATGGCATATTGAATGCGGAAATCATTCTATTCAAGTTTGATAATGGTTGCTAAACCACAAGCCCCATTCAGCTTGAAGTTGTTCTGGAATGCACCTTTACAAGGGGAAAAAATATGCATCATTTAGGGACAGACAATTCTTATATGATTATGTTGATTAATCTTTTACTTGCCTGACAGGATGTCCTTGGTGTTTGAATGGTCGGTCCACCATGGCAGTGAAAGTCCACCTTGATACAGAGGGCTTTATCAAATGTTTCAGACTTCAGAAATACCTCACCAGGAGATGCCATTTGAGAAATGCTTGAGAAGCTCCACTAACAACGCAAACTAATCCAGTTTGACCAGGAGGCACCACAGCGGTTTGTGTACATTAACCAGATCATGGAATCATTGGAAAGATTTGTCTGCCTAATTGTGCAAAGGCAGGCTTCTTGTGTTACTTGAAACAATTCATACGTAACATGTATTATAAGGAAGCTTGTGGCCCTTACAGAAATAATATTGTGACTATATCCAACCTATGCTGTGTGTAAAAGCCAAAAGATGGTGCAAGCTGTGTGTTACATATCCTTCATGATCTTAGGTGTCGTTGTCATTGATTCCTTAATCAACTCACTGTTGCAGTAAAAAATGCAGTAACCCAACAAGGCTGGTGGTTTGGCCAACACCACACTACACCATTTTTAGTGCTAAATATGACTCGGAAAAGTTCCATAGAAAGCGAGATGCTATTTTGCACTAAAAATCGTGCACTAAAGAATTCAGCCGGGAAATGATTCCAGTATCTGTATGATGTTCATGTGTAATCTGTGTAAGGCGCGCCATTAAACACTTTATATATATATATATATATATATATATATATATATATATATTTGATAATCAACTTATAGAATTATGCAATGTGATATAATAAAGTACAATTGTAATACAATGTAAATATTGTAAAGATGAATATGATTCAAAAAATTATCCAAATCAAAGACGAATTTTTTTTTTTTTGAATCTACAAGGCTCTAAAACAAGATTTCTTATACCAAAAAAGTCAAATGGATTGAAAGTGTCAAGTGAGAGCTAGATTTTGGGTCCTTTTGATATGTAAATATGATATGAGGGTTTTATAGATACAAAAATATTTTTGATGAGTTTTTTTTAATAGAATTTTTTTTTATATGTAAATATGATATTAGGGTTAGTTCTAAAAATTGATTCATGTTTTGTTTCTCCTCCACACTTAAACCCTTGAAAAACAAAAACCCTTGTGACCTACAAAGACCAAGCAAACCAAACCAAACAATGAGAATGAGAAAGCATCAATGGCTAAGGACGGCACTCTCACGTGCGTACTACTGCACCTTCTCCTCTTCGTTCCCTCTAAAGCACGTGACCCAATCAAACTTCGAGTCCGCAGTCGCTGACCTGAAAACCCACCTGAAAGCCGCCGATTTCGTGGCCATCGACTTGGAAATGACCGGAGTCACAAGCGCTCCATGGCGTGAGTCCTTGGAGTTTGACCGCTTCGATGTCAAGTACCTTAAAGTTAAAGATTCTGCCGAGAAATTTGCTGTTGTTCAGTTGGGTGTTTGCCCCTTTCGTTGGGACCCTCTTCGTCTCTCCTTCATTGCTCACCCGTAAGTAGATATTTAATTTACATTTCTCGATTTGCAACATTGTAATAACCATGTTTAGTGAAGTGAAGAATGTTGTGTTGTGTTGTGCAGGCATAATTTCTTTATATTTCCGCGTCAAGAGGTTCCAATTGATTCTTCCTCGTATGAGTTCCTTTGCCAGACGACGTCCATAGATTTCTTGGCTAAATATCATTTTGATTTCAATGTCTGCATTCGCCAAGGTTTTTCTTTGCAACTTCCTATCATGGATTGCTTTCTTCCTCTTCTTCTTCTGCTGCTTAATTTGCCAGCACTTCATATGTATATGTATGTAAATTTGGGAACTTTCCATGCTGGTTAATCTCAGGAGTGTCTTATTTATCTAGAGGGCAAGAAGATGAAGCATTAAGGCTCTTGAATTTGCGATATGAGAATGAGTTATCAGAACAAGCTAGAGATGTGCCATTGGTCAGCATTACGGATATCCTGTTCAGTGAGAGAATGAAGAATAGGTTGAGAGAATGGCGTGATGGGTTGTTGAAAGATACTAGCGGGGGGTCTCAGTTGGAAGGGTCATTTTTAAATGACTCGAATCAACAATTTCAAAACATTTTTTACAAGATGCGTCCAGCTCTTTCTCTGAATGGGTTCACTTCCCATCAGCTTAGGTTGATTCAATCGGTAAGTTTGCTCTATCTTCTCTTAATTTCAGTTGCAGATGTCTGTCACGCTTAAAGGTGCTTTTACCTATTGAACTGGAGGAACCATGTTGTTGACTATGCTAAGTACATAAGCAGCATGTACCTGCAATAATTTGTTGATGATTCTAATGCATCTTTCTCATCTCTTATGCATCTTTCTCATCTCTTACGCTGTTAATCCTTATGTGGGTTTTATGTTTTACCCTGTAGAAGTCTAAGCTCTTTATTCCCCTTAGGGCAGAAAAATTCTCTGTTATCCTTTTGATACCACTATTTCTTTTTGAATAATGGTTCTATACTACACTAGGTGAGGACTGAAGCATGGTAACTGATGAAAATCAAAACATGTAGGTCGCAAAGAAGCATTTTAAAGATCTTGCTTCTGTTCGTGTTGAAGGTGAAAGTTCTTGTTCCCAGCAGCTAGTTGTGTATACGGACTCAGAGAGTGATAGGGACTTGCTTAAGGTAAAGTACATTCTATCACTTCGAGAAAGATCGGTTGATGAGATCACTCATGTGAATTTTGAGTTTTCTAAAGTTGCTCTTGCCTAGAAGATTATTTGATATTTGATATTTGATTTTGGATAAAATAGTTTTAATCTTTACTTTGTAGTCCAAATGTGGTTCTGCCATTGCTTGAGGTCTTAATGTTTTTGAGTTTACATTGGCTGTTGTTTTTAAGTAATAGTTTTGATGGATGAAAGGAGCACAAGCTGATACAAATGCCAAGTAAGAGAAGGGAAAAAAAGTACTTATGCACAGAGAATGTCCACCATATATGTTAGCACGTTGCTGCTGCAACTGGTTAGGGAGATTGCCAAAATAAAAATACCAATATGAAATCTGTATCTTTAGTGCCATCACTTGAACCCTCTCAACAATTCAGTGCTTAGCCTCCTTTTCTTTTTCTTTTTTTCCAGAAAGAAGTAATGGATGACTATCGTAGACAAGCAGAGATGAAGATCAAAGCTGCAATTGGGTTTCGACATGTTATTGACCTCCTTTCCTCTGAAAAGAAGTTGATTGTCGGTCACAATTGCTTCTTGGGTATGAATATTGGTTGTGCATTTCAAGATGGTGTCATCTTGATTCAGTATTAATTAAGATGCTTTATGTGATGCAGATTTAGCACATATACACAGCAAATTCTTGGGTCCTCTTCCGTTGGAAGCTGAAGAATTTGTCTACTCTGTTAACAAATGTTTTCCATACATCATTGACACTAAAATACTCTTGAATACTAACAATTTACTCAAGCAAAGGATGAAGAAATCAAAGACATCACTCTCCTCGGCCTTTTTATCACTTTGTCCACAAATTGCTTTTGCATCGAAGGAAAGTTGTAATTTGACTTTTAGCTCATCTGTTAAAGTGGAGGTTCAAGTGGATGATACAAGGTCTTTTTCTATCTATCTCTCTCTTTCTATCTTTTTTTTTCTGTAAATTATAAAATGATCTTGCATGATTCATTTTGTTGCAAAAGCTACCTCCCCATTTTACTTTAGAACTCTGTAAATGTATATTGTCTCATACAAAAGAAGTGTCTTTCATGTATGTTAAGTGAAGCGATTCAAAAATAAAACCCCATTGAGTTTATAGTACTTGATAATTTGGTGTTAAAAGCACAAGGTATCATCCCCCTACCAACCCATGATATGAACACCTGCCATTTCTAGTATGTAAGTGCCAGATTCACTTTGCGACGGGATTTTGTCTTGTTAGAAAGATAACTTTAAAAAATGTCTATTCTATGGGATCGATGTACTTATGCATCTACTTGGTGCCTGTTTTGTCTTCAAGTCAAAATCACGTTCTAGTAAAAGTTAACACAAGTAATTGTGTCTTGCATCTCACATGGAATAAGAATGAATTGACTGCTCTGCTCTTTGTTTTTGTGCTTATAACTGAGGAGAAGCTGCTCTTTTAACCAAGATTGAATATCTATTTTCAGGTCTTCCAGCTGGATTTCTGGAGTCAAACATGAAGCTGGATATGATGCATTCATGACTGGGTGTGTCTTTGCCCAGGCTTGCAATCTTCTAGGCATTGATTTTAAACTTTATTCGCCATCTGAGAATTTGGCTTGTAATGAGAGGCTCCAGAAGCATGCTAACCTTCTATATCTCAGTTGGATTAATGGAGACATTATTGATTTAAGCACTGGACATAGAACTGCAGAGTCTTTGAGATGCAGAGACCTAAAGAAGTCGCAGACAGGGATTCTGTTTGAGAACATTGTTTTAATCTGGGGATTTCCATCTAAACTCAAGACAGCTGTGATAAAAGATCGCATCTCCAAAGTATTTGGCCCAACCTCTGTTACATCAATATGTCGTCTGGATGAGACTGCAGTTTTCGTGCAATTCAGTAAATTAAAATTGGTCGCTGATTTTCTAGTTGTGAAAGAAACCCTGGAGAGAAGTAATGATGCATTCTCTGTTTTGCATCCTCTGTCAACAATATTAGAAGGAGGAAATACTTGTGCTGCTAGTTATGAAACTTATAAAGATATCTGCAGTTCACCTATATCGAAACTTCTCTTTGCAGATCAGGCAGAGGCAGTTGGTATCAGATGGAAGACCAAGTTGGTAGAAAGAAAGGAAGAGTTAGAAACCGAAGAGCAAGACAATTTTCACGAAGAAAATGCAGCAAATACTATATCAGTTTATGTGGAACAGAATTAGACTGGAAGGGAACATATAATAAAGGATAAGTACTTGATCATGTGATGAGGTTATTGATTCTTTCTGTGCTGCAGAAGTCTAACAGATTAGAGCTACTATTTTTTTTATTATTCTGGCCTGAAGCATGCTCAAAGGTACAGCAAGGGAAACTGGCCATTAAGAATGAGATTTCTTGTATACGAAATGTTAGTTAAGTAGCAAAAGAAATTAAATTGTACATCCGTATTCTTATTGCTATTTTTACAGCCAAATGGCATCTTTTTATATTCAAATTATGTCATTGATGTGCAATGCCAGTGTAATTTTTTTTTAAAAGTACTGGTCCTTGCAGTTCTTACTTCTTACCAATTTGTTTTATATATCATGTACCTTAATACATTGTGGATCCCTTCGCATGGGTTTTATGTCCCTTTTCTTTTCTTTTTAACAATTTGACTTTTATTAGAACAAATTATAAACCAATTTGTGGGGAGAGGGTGAGATTGAAAGAAGGAAGACCAAACTAAAAAAAAAAACACAAGAATGAGTGTTTTTAAAAAGTTTGGACAAAATATTTATTGTAATCCCTATATTTTACAAATTATTGATATTGAATCTATTTTTTAGTTTTTAGTTTTTATATAAGAGAGTGATAGAAAATTGGTGTAATCCGGTGCCAAGAAAAAATCTTTATTTATTCTGATTAGCACAAAAAAAACTTGAAGTAACAGCTCATGTTAGGCCTGACACATCAATATATCTGGTTGCAGCCTAGAAGTGGTTACAATTAACAAAGGAAAATACAAGTTCTGGAGATTTAAATGAATCTATAGGCATGGAAAGCCAGCAGGTGGCCTTGTTGGTAAGGGAGGATGCTGGTTACAATTAACCCTTTCCCACACTATTCAGGTCAGTGTAGCCATCAAAATCACCATCTGCCACCTTAAAAGTTCATGAAGTTTCCATGCAAACAATTTTGAAGTAGATGATTAACCTGTATTTGAAATGAAGCATGTAGAAAAACAGTTCTAAACTCATGGAACCGCAGCACCAAAATGTCAAAGAGTTTTCTTTACCTTATCGTGTTGCTTTTTCTTAGGATATTATGCTAACGCGGGAGAGAAGATTTCAGGGCTGAAAAAACTTGTTTGATGATGGAAAAGATCAAGTACACATTCAAAGCGTTACAAGATATAGCAGAGACTGCATAGTTCAATACAATAGTTTTGAACTAAGGCCGAAAGAAACCCTACGGTCTCTGACCACTGAAAACAAACTAACAAATTTAACAAAAGGAGAAAAATTGAAGGAAGCTATAATGTCTCATATGAGACTAGTCACAATCAGAAACAATGTTCTCAAGCGTGAATGCCAAGCCGCAAGAGAATGTGAGGCTTGGTTTCTTCCTCGGCACAGCAATAGGCTCAGCCTCACCATTGAGGATTTGAAGGACTCTCCTCATGGTAGGCCTCCCCGTGTCATCCGGATTAGCACAACTCAAACCCACAAGTAACAGCTTCCTCATTTCTTCCTCCTCAAACTCTCCATTCAACCTGCTATCAGCTGCTTCAATGATCTTTCCTTCACCATACAATCCCCAAACCCAGTCAACCAAATTCACCATTTTTTGGCTATCTGATTCTTTCTCAATGGGCCTCTTACCACAAGCCAGTTCAAGTATCACCACTCCGTAGCTAAAAACATCAGTTTTCTCAGTGGCTTTCCCACAATGAAGATACTCAGGAGCTAAGTACCCCATTGTTCCTGCAGTAAGCGTTGACACAGGACTCTTGTCGTGCTCCATTATCCTTGCCAATCCAAAATCACCCAGCCTTGCATTGAAGTTTCCATCCAGCATTATGTTACTAGTCTTTATATCTCTGTGAATGACTTTCTGCTCGCATTCGTGATGCAAATATGTTAACGAAGAGGCCAAGCCAACTGCTGTCTTTTGCCTATGTGCCCAATTTAAAAATATTCCACGCTCAGATCCTTCTTCATATAGCATCCTATCAAGGCTCCCATAAGGCATAAATTCATATACAAGCAGCACTTCACCCTTCTCAACACACCAACCTTGTAGTGGAATCAAATTCTTGTGCCTCAGGCAGGCTATAATTGACAATTCAGCAAGGAATTCAGTTTTACCTTCATGGGAATGTTTCGATCTTTTCACTGCAGCAATGGTACCCGAAGATTTGAAGAAGGCCTTATAGACATTCCCAAATGCACCTCTACCTATTATTCTGCTTGACTGAAACCCTCTTGTGGCTAATTTCAGCTCTTTGTAACTGAATTCCTTTGGCCCTGTCATTAGCTCTGCTTTCAGGCTCTTAACTCTTTCAATCTTCTGCCACTTCCTGAAAGAAATATAACCAAAAGCCACCAGGAACGTACAAAAGATAGCCGGACCAGTAATCCCAAGACCGAAACCAAGGCTCTTGTGACGTTTATTTGCAGCATTTGATATAGGAATAACAGGTGTTGTTACCGTCACTGAACTATCAGATACATTATAAGGATCTGAATTTAGGTTCAGAGGAAGGAAACCTGAGATTCTAAAGCTCCAATTCGTAACCAAGTGAAGCTCAGTGCTTCCTTCTGTTGAGCCTGAAAACCCCACATACATATCACCTTTAAGATACTCAGAGAGGTCAATGTGCACAGTTAGTAAGGAATTTATTGGTTTCAAACTTGAATAACTCATATAAACTTTCAAGACCCTCAAATCATTCTTGTAATCAATCCAAGCAGTGATCAAATCTCCACTCTTTAAATCAATATCTTGCAAGATTGGATCAGCAGTCTTGATTGAATTGAGGCTATCAATATCTAAACCAATATGGTGGTCATTTGGATCATTGAAATGGGCATCAAGCCTGGTGTCAAACTCAATAGCCACAAACTTGTTCTTGGTCAATTGAGAAGAATTAACAAGACCCAAGTACCCTCCAGGGCTCCCCAGAGTTTGGTTATCTTGTGAAAGAAAAAAGGACAAACCATCACCAAAAGAGTTTTCATTGGCACTACGGATAGAAAAACTGAACCTTGTTGAGAAAGAAGCTGTGGTATTGGATTCTTGATCAAAAAATGAAATCGGGTTGTTGTAGATTACAGTGCCTGAACTTGAAGAAGGCACTGTGACATCACGTGTGAGGCCAATCACACCATTTCGGAGATAAGAGTCACCGAGGAGAGTGAGATTACGGAGATTGAAAGAAGGGAACTCAAGGCTTACATTCCTACTACTTGCTAACACAAAAGGAGGGTCTTTGAAGCTAAAGAGAACGAAGAGGAAGATGCAAACATGTATCTTTCTTGGACTCATACCCACTGAATCTTGATTCTCTAGTGTTTTCCAAGTTTTAAGAGAGAGTTCAACAAAGAAACAAAATGAAGAATGTTAGACAGTAAAGACTTGTTTTGCTTTCTTGAAGGATAACAAGTTGGTTATGATGAAAGACTAGAGGACTTGACGAGGAGGAAGGAGGGTTCGTGGGAAAATGGGGTTTAAACGGTTGAAAGACATGGGAGCGTGGGTGATCATCGAATGGCCAAACAAATAATAATAATAACTGACAATGGGTCTCAGTTTCTGGACTTAATGTCGAAGATGCTTTTGGTGATCATTGATTGTGGTTTTTCTACGAGAGGACTCTTACTACTGAATTGTTTGTTTGACTAACCTAACCCAGCCCAATTGGTCATTGCTGCAGCCTTTATGTAAGCCAGCAATTAAGTAAAAAACTAGCATAAATTCACTGTTAATCTTCTCATATTTTACGGTAGATTTTTTTTTTTAATTTTATCTTCAAGTAATTTTATTTTTTAAAATTTTTTATCATTTTTGGAACAAATTCAAGGGCAATTGAATTAAATTTATTAGCTAAGAATGGAATTGAAAGATAAAGAAACAAAGTAAAAAAGAGATCGTAAATTGATGATGGTTTCAAAATTCACACAAAAAAATTAATTTATTCCCCATACTTTAAAAACAATAAATATTTGGTACCTCAATATTTTTTCAATTCAATTTTGATGTAAATTTTATTTTTTTTATTTTTTAGTCCATGGTTTGAGAGGGGAGATAGAGGGGTTGCTGGATTCCTATGTAAAGAGAGAGAAATATTGTTGACGTCGATTTCGGTCATTTAAACAGTTAATCTTTGTGTCAAATGATTCCATTTAATAAGAAAAGTTCATATTAGGTGATTTTATTTTTATCTTGAACGTGCCTAGAAAAATAGATATGAGCTCGAGCTGATTTCAGGTATTTGGATGGTTTCTAGAGTGTTTTCTAAGTGTTTTTGGTAAAACAAATGAGTTGCAAATGAGTTTTTGGGTAAAAAATATATTTTGCCCTGGTTTTCTAGACACAATAATGGCTAGATTTTGGAAAAGTATGACATGTCATCTGATTTTTTTATTTTCAAAAAATATTGGGGCAAACGACATGATAAAACAAAAAAAAGCCCAGGCGTGGGTCCTTATGAACTGGGCTAGCCAGGCCCAGCAGTACTTGATCTTTTCTCTTATTTATTCTAAATTATTTTTTTTAATTTTTAATTTATATATATATATATATATATATTCCTTTTCAAAATTATTTTTTATTTATATTTAGATTAATACATCTTCTCTCTTTTATTTTGTTTATAAATTACAGTTATTTTTTGTTATTGTGTTTGCATTTAATTTCTTAAGAGATTTTTTCAATTTATCTATAATTTTTTTTTAATCTTTTGTATAGATGAATTTTATTTTTGAAAATTAAAAATATTTATTTTTTAAATGATATTTCTAATATGTGCAAGCTCATGTGATATTTTTTTTCTCCTTTTATTTTATTTAATCAATTTAATGTATGTGTCTATTTCTTTTATTTTTTGATTGAATAAAAATTTTGTTTTAGTTAAAAAATTTAGAAAACAAAATTGGATAAATATCCTATCTTGCGAGATTAAATATCTTGATCTATATCTACATCCTGATTTTTCCTATTTTATTTTTTTTATTATCGTTTATGAATTTTTTTTCATTTATTAACACTTATAGTTCTCAATTTATTTGATTACATGTATGTATAATTTTTTTTAATTTTCATTAGAATTTTTTTTAACTACAAAAACATGTCAAAAAAGCCTATGTATATAATTTTTTATCCTTCAATATTAATTTGATTGGGAATTAGGTATAATGATTTTTTTATTTGCTTTCTGTAGGGTTATTAATGTCTCATAATCTGGGTTGGAGATGTGGTAGGTTGACTTGAGTTGATCTGAGTGAATTCGAGTAAATCCAAATAGATTCAACATGTTGTCGTTTCAATATTAAAAAATTTATTTTGTCTTGATTTTTCCAGTCAAGCTATATTTTTATCAGTCGTTCAAGTTATTTTTAAACCTGTGAAGTTAATTATATTACATCAAATTAATAATTTAATTTTTTTATTTTGTTAGAAAATATATTATGAATAATTTTTTATATTCAACAAGAATGTAATCGGCCACTTATATAGTAGATTACTTTTTTTTTTTTTTTTTGGAGGCACTAAACTCCACTTGCTGCACTTCGTAACGCAGCTTTTGTTAAAGTTGTTAATCATGGCCATGGGTGTTTGCATAAAGGAGTAGGGTATGGCTGTGGTGGAATCATACATTTTTTTTTTTTTTATATAGTCATGGATTTAAAACATCTCCAATCCCAAAGTTTCAAATAGATTTGAGAAGGTATTTAAGAGTATAGTTATAATTATTTTTTATTTAAAATATATTATAAAAATATTTTAAATTTTTAAATTTTTTTAATAATATTATAAAATAACAGCGTTGGAATGCGAGTCACACTCAAAGCCGAAATGTGATTTTGGAGGCCTCGCTAACGCAGGAGGAGGCCGAGTGAGGTGTCCAAGACCAAGTTTATTAATTCATAATGGAAAATTGTTGCCCTACACGTCAGTTAGCCGTTGCATGGATCTAAATGTTGCCGGTAACTATATCCTTGCAGGCCTGACACATTTGGGTCCTTCCTTGAGTTCCGGACGCGGAGGACCTTCATCCACTTAGCTCTTAATCTTTTTAATATTTAAAATAAAATTCTTTTTAAATAAACAATAATGATGATATTTAAAAAATCATGTGATTATATGTTATTCTTTTTAAATAAGATTAAAGCTTTCGTGGTAATATTTGCAATTATTTTACGCATACTTATACATAAATTTAATATACAAAGTTTCTTTAAGAATATAGCGCATGAATATTAATGAGAATAAATATATATTTTGTTATTGTGAATTTTATACTGTGTTTACAAATTAATTATTCTTTTCTTTCATGTAAGTGTAAAAAAATTATAAAGATATCATTTTTTTAAAAAAAATTTCTTTTCAAATCACGATAAGCTTTGACTTTTTTTTAAAGATTCTAATAAAAATGACATGTTTTCATAAAAACAAAAACTAAAAGAATAAGGAAAAAGAGCATTTTGACTATAGAAATATTTTTCTCTCTCATGAATTTAAATTATTAAAATTATGTGGATATTTATTTCAAATACCTTAACTTTTTTTAATTAGAAAAATCATGTTATAATAATAAAAAAAAGACATGTTTAGTCAAAACATGAAAAAATATATAAATATGAAATGAGGATTTTAACTAAAGAAATACAAATTTCTTTTCTATAATTTAGTTATATTTATCATAAATAAATAAGACTTTGATATTTAGCTGAACCATTTTTTGTATCCATGATTTCAGTTCCAATAAACAATTTGTACTAGTTTGATGAGCTACCATGGATGGTGATATGTATTCATGAGTTAGGTTTTAGTGTAATTCATAATTGAATCCAAACTCAAAATTACTATCCATACCCAACTTATTACCCAATATGATTTTTTAATATATAAACCCTATCCGATTTGGTTCGGATATCTATTTAAGTATCCATTACTCAACCTTATTTTTTTTAAAATAAAATAGTTGGTATATTTCTTCGTATATGTTTTAGACAAGTTGTTCTAGATTAAAAGGCCTAAGCTACCTCAAATCCGCCCATAAATCTTTAATTCTTATTTTAATATAGTTCTTTTCTTGCTTTGTAATTAAGTCTCCAATTCAATAAATTTTAGATTGTACAAAATTCCTTTCCATTACTTTACTTGACTTTTACATTCTCACAGGAAAGTTATAACTAGTTTGTTAGAACTTGGTATAAGAGTAAACTTTTCTCAATAGAGACCCGAATTTCTCAATTAGTGGAAGTTATAGTATCATGAAACAATTATAAAAAGAACAAAAACAGTAATAATAGACATAATAGAGAGTTTTAGAGGATTTTATTCATCAATTACAAAACATCCCAAACGACCAAATAGTCAAAGTACAGGGTAAATGACCCATGAAGTTTATTCCAAACACCCTTATTATATTTGTTAATAGCCACCATAGATATGAAACTGAAAACCAAAGCAATCAGCAGATCCAACTTAGGGCGATGAAATTGAATTTTTCTTGTTTTATTGGGGATAATTATGTTGTCTAGATTTACAAGGCAACATAATTTTTTAACTATCATAAACACCCCTCCTCAACATCGATAAACACCCCTCCTCAACATCGATTATTCATAACAATTTCTCACGTAAAAGGTAAGCCAATTGCTTGGTTTCAATAGATGGTGGACACATGAGTTATTACCAATTAGATTTCTTTTGTGAAAGCCTTACAAATTAAATTTGGAACAAACTATGATAATCCTATATAGGATTTGATCAACCTGAAGCAAATTGCTATATTGAAAACTTACAAAACTCGGTTTGAATTGAAAGAAATCACCTTGGACTATAAGAAATTAATGGAATAAATTCTTTAAAGAGGCTTTCTGAAGAAATAAATAGTAAAGAAAACCAAAAAGGCTTAAAATTTATATTTTGTAATATTGACCTTTAACTTAAAGTCAAAATGTTTCATGTCAATACGAATATGCTAGAGCACACAAATCAAAATAAATTATAAAAATTTAAACCATGACATCATAATATAAGAGAATGAAACTAAAAAGAAAAAAAAGTTTAGCTTCCTTAATTGAATAATATTTGAAGGAAAAAAAAGGGGTTTGTCTCAGTTACACTATAACACTATCGTGCAATTGAGTGAGGTAGCTCAATAAAAAAGAGTAAAAAATATTTTGTTAGTTTTTTATAATATAATATAATATAATACAACTAACACTTCAAATGTTCAAATACAACTTCGACCCATGATTATTGGTATATGAAGATCATCTTAAATTATATAATTTGTACTTATTTTCCATTTAAAGTTCCTCACTTGACTAGACATTCCGAGTAATGACATCATTTTCTTAGGTCACATCAGATTCCAAGTACTATATAATTCACTTCTTGTTTATTGCTTGTTATCTATCTACTTATCGACACCTAATAATATTAATAATAGTCATGACGGGATTAAAATTTATGGATATCTCCAATCTTGATGCAATGTATAACTCTAAGATTTCTCAAGCCTTCAAATTATAACCTTAAGCTATAGAAAAGCTCTAAAATAAAATGTTCTGAATAATCAATATCTTTTAATAAGAAGTAACATATAAGGTTGTTTAAATAAGAGATAAAACTGACATCTATAAATAGAAGAAATAAAAAGAGGCAAAAAAGGACTTAAAATAGAGAGAAAAGAAAGAAAAGAGTTTTGAGCTGAGTGAACAAAGGTTATTTGAGCTAAGAGGTAAAAGGGGAGAGAAAAATAAAAATAATAATAATAAAAGTAAACTTCTCATTGGGACCCGTAGAGAAAACCCACTAAAAAACTTCTTCATCGCTGGCACCACTAGCAATAGTAACCACAACATCTCCTCACTGTCTAGAACTAGCCCTAAGGTAAGCCCTGATCCCTTTTCCTTCTTTTCTCTCCTTTCTTATGGGTTAAAAAAGGTTAGTATTTGAAATGAAAAAAAAAATGTGTATTTCATTATTCATGCATGGTTACTATTCACCCATATTTTATTTTTATTTTTTTAGCCTCATATTCACATTAGCTTCGTTTTGTAAAACTATGCTGTCACTTTTTTTACTTATGTATATGCATGTAAATATTTATTTTTTGGAAGTAGGTAACTATTCAAAAATGCAAAAATTATACATTCACTATTCATGTTTGATTATTATTCACCCTATATGTTTTTTTATTATTATTCTTTTTATTCGCTTTGTATTCATGTTAACTTTATTTTATAAAATTTTGCTTTCACTTTTCTTTGAATGCATGTTCATGTAAATATTTATTTCTAAAAAAATAACAAAAACAACAATATTGTTTCAAGTTAGTGTCTTGTTTTGATTAAGCTTAAATTTTAATAGTTAGGTCAACATTTCTCTTTATTTTTAGGGATCGATGTAGGAGTACCACAATGTTTTCAACCTCAAAACAAGTGAATTAATAAGTCAATGAGTTTTTAAAAATCAAGGACTAACATAGGTTTAGTACAACACTGATTTCCACTTACTTTACGATAATTTTTTTGAGTGACGAGACTCTTAATCTAGGATCCAACACTAACTCAATAATCATCTATCAACAATAATAACTTGTGAATAAATTCAAAAAACAATTAGACAACATAAAATGAATTTAGGAGAACATATGAATGAATAAAGTAACCTTTTGTTTTTAAACAAATATGGTAGGGATGATTTATATCTTCCCTTAAACATGACCACCCTATTACTCAACTATGTGGAACTAGTGCATACTTTAGGGTTATTAGTCTTCTTAAAGAACTACATGGTGACTCTAAATTTTTTTAAAAAGTCCATTGATTGTCATTTTATAAGTCCATTTGCTTTGTATGTAGCGACACCCTTCATATTCTTATCTTATATCTATGATAGAAGGATCATAGTTTGCCATTACCTTTTCCAACTTAATGTAAAAAAATAAAAGCTATTTTTCATCTTCTCTCATTGGCCATATTATATTCAGAACAACAGGCTAACTATGAAATTTTAAAACTAGAGATTTTTTTTATCTGATTCGTTCCTCTATTCTCTCTTAAATTCATCAAATTATAAATTAAGGTCAATAACAGTCTTTGATTTCCACTTATAATTTAGCAAAACAAATATATCCCTTAATAATAATTTCATTCAAAACCAAGATGCAATATGTGGCTTATCTTGTGCGATCATATCATTCTAAACCCTTCTCTACCATGAATAAGCTCTACTTTTTATTTTGTTCATGGTCAATTTTGTTATCCTCCCCTCTGAGATATCCATGCATTCCTTAAGCATGTTGCATTTAACAACTCGGTCAAGGAACATCAAGATCACTATTAAAGCTAGGGATGTCTACCCTCGATTATAATTCACTCATATCATGATGACATCTTTCAGGCCTACGTCTATCATATTAATATACATATGGTTGTCTAAGTAGAACTCCAGGAATAGGTATAGAGTTAGGTCTACCCCGAGTTAGGTTTCTAAACATGTTCCTCTTCTTTTCACGATTTATGTTTGCGCCTTTTATTAGCTAAACTAAAAATTCTAAGCAATCTGAGATTTCTACTAATGAACGATCTACTTAATCTAGCCTATGTGATTGGGTTCTTTGCATTATCTTATGAGTTCTCTACGTTACCTTTTAAGCCCTCTCAACATCTCAGATGGCCCCCACTCTTGTCTCATGTAGTATGATGATGTTGTTATTGTCTCTGTTCATTTAAAAGGTCAACTTTCCCTAATACCAATCAATGCAGTATATAGCGATAGGTTTCTCAAATCCTAAAAATTATAGCCTTAAATTGTAGGAAAGAAACTAGGGTTTCTCAAGTCCTGAAATTACAACTCTAAATTATAGAAAAAACTCTAACTTAAAAAGTTTTGAATAATCAATCTCTTATAATGTAAAATAACACAAAATTTTATTTAAATTAAATAAAAACTAAAAGAGCTCAAGTGCGCACACTATGACCAAGAGTGCTTGGATTGTAATAGCATGGTGATGTTCTTATCCTTAGGTCTATTTGGAGGATGAGTGGTTTAGGGATGATGTTTTGTAATTTTAAACAGGAACATGTTTTCCACCCCTTTATCACGTCTCTTTCTTTCTTTTACATAATATAAAAAACAGGTAAAAAATAGAGAGTGGATGAAGATGGAAAAAAAGTGGATCACAGGAAAAAAAAAACTTGTGGAGAGAGGGTGAGGTTGTTCTAAACCAAGATTACAGATACAAGAGGATACAAGAGGTGCTAAACATAAGAACAACAATTTGAGATGAATAAGAGAAAGTTGTAGAGGGAGATAAAAGAATAGACATGAAATTGACAATTTATATTTCTTCGGTCTCTGTTATATTTGTTTTTTTTCATTGTCACCACTCCTTTAATCTCTAACTTTTTTATTGCATAACACAAAGAAAAAAACAAAACAAAAACATTATTAATTTGGTCTTGTTGTGTTTGTTTTTTGTTTTTAAAAGAAAAGAGAGAGAGAGAGAGAGAAACCCATTTAAGATTAAGGTTTGTTAATTACAGATCTAATCTGCGTTGCTTTTTTTTTTCTTTTGAAAGTTGTGTCCTTTGATTATTATTTTTTCTGAAGAAAATTTATGGGTTTTTTTTTATGTAATACATGTTTGAAATTTTCTTTGGGTAATATGTGTGTATGTTTTGTTTTTGTATTTGTTTTGTTATTGAGAAAATCTATTGGTTTTTTTTTAATTTTAATTAGTATGGATGGTAATGGATATTCAATATCAATACTTGAACCCGAAATCAAAATTTTTATTCAAACCTGATCGGTTATAAACCAAACCTGACCTGATCAAGTTCATGGAGTATCTGTTGAGGTATCCGTTGAATGTCTGCTGAGTATCCATGCCCAAACCTAAACCATAACAGGTAGTGCTGAATTCTGATGAAAGGAGAACTAATCACTGGTTCATACCGAAGTCTCTATGGCATGTAGAGATTACTGATCACTGAAATCATGCGTGCAGAATTCTAATGAGAGAGCACTCCTAAGATATTTGCAAAGTGATATTTAATAAAATCAAGCATTCTTCAGCATCTAAAAGATCCATTTTATTTCTGAAAAAACACTTGGGCCAAGAGCAAGAATTGAGCTTGATAGAGAGGTTATCACAATTCAAGCCTTTCAAAATCAAGAACTTTATGCATCTTGTTTGCACTCCGCATAGCAGCCAGATTTATGAACGGCATAATGAGATCGTATTATATACATGGATCACTGAAAGTCATATCAACAATAAAACAACTTCAACCCCAATTAATTTGAGAAATAGCCATAAATTGATCCAATAGCCTCTTCGTCGGAATCACATTTTTTGCTGAGCTCCTGTTCTTCTTTTGTTGTTGTTTAGGCACATCCTTGGAGCTGGGAAAAGGTTTGAGATTTTATTGTTTGTTTTATTGAGTTGTTCCCTTTTGGCGTTGTGGTCATCTCTCTTGTCATTAGTTAGTGTTTTTTTTTATAAAAAAAAAAAACAATTGAAGATTATGTTCAATTAAGACAATTAGTGTTAGAAGTAGTGAAGCTGAAACTAATGAAGAAATAAGTCAGGACTCGATGGATTTTCCTATTGACCATGCATGTAATAAAGAATGATAATATAAGAGTTAGCTTAATTGGTCAGGTTTTGGGTTTGTTTTTCAATAATCACAAGTTTGAGTCCTCTTAGAGCCACTGGAAATTTACATAGTCATTAACTTCAGGACCCGTAAAATTAATCAAGGTACACGCAAACTGATCCGAACACCCACGTTACAAAAAAAAAAAAAGTGATGAAACCTTTTCTCACAAAATCTTACTGGGATTTAAATTGTCATTAAGAGATGTTTTTCAATTCTTGATTAAAAAATATTTGTGTTTGAGCCACATAAATTTACTGACGCAATAATTGAAACTTTTCATGTTTGCTTTTATCTGGTTGAACCAGGTAGTTTTAGACAAACTTTAATCATAAAAGCTTTATTAGTTAAAGAAATAAGTTAGGACTTGATGGATTTTCCTATTGACCATGCATATAGCAGCTTGTTTTTGTTAAAAATAACAAAATAAAAAACTGTTTGACGGGTCCGGAATTTTTCTTGAACCAGTACTTTTATTGCGTCCCTGTCAAAATTTATCTCTAATTTTCTGTTGCAGACTCATCATATATGCACATGGAAGATTGGGAAATGACAGCACTAAGCGCAACCATTGGTCAAGGTTAATCACAAGCTAGCCGTTGGGTTTCAAATCAAGAGCAAAAGCAACAAAAGAGATCATCATATGGATAAAAAGCAAATCGTGGTTGAAGATAGGGAACGACATAGAAATCAATGAACAACTAGTTTCTTTCTTTGAACTACTCAAGAAATTTTGCCTTGCGAAGTTAAAACTTTCTGGGTTGAATGCTGTACAGAGACTGCAGTAAGAACAAAAGATGGTCTAAGAAAACATGGAGTATTAATAAAGAAATCATGTTTTTACTCTATTACTCAAGTAAGCATGGCCTCAATATAGTCCACTGAGGACAAAATTAAACACACTAGACAATACTGTGAAACATACAGGATTTTAAGAAGATTGAAATTAAAGGTAACAATATTAGAGCTACACTTGTTCTCAGTTGAAAGACAGCATTACAATAGGTTCTTGGTCTAGTCTAGGTTGACAGCATTAAAATAGGTTCTTGGTCTAGTCTAGGTTTTATCACTTAACCTTCCGCTTGCACCTGGAAATGACAGCGGCAGGACGTTGAACAGTTTAAGACACCTCTAAATCCTCGGTTAGAAAATGAAAACTTAACAATAATGCTCTGTTTTTGCAACTTCATGTTGATGAACATGAAGCTTTTTTCCGCTTTGACGGGTTAATGGACAACCAGGGGTCCATCAACACAACGGGATAGTTTGTTATGCGTGCTCGCTTTGCAAAAGAGCTAATCGAGACATTATAAAAGTGTTCACATGATTGCAAACCTAAGATTCTAAGCTACTTATGTGTGCTACGAATTCACCTACCCATGAATTACGAATGAAGTCTTCATCAAAACCTGACACAAGACCAGAAACAAAATTACTTTTCAGTTTTTCATGATAATTAAAAATAAATGGTAAAACACATTACATTACCCACCAAAGTTTAGATTACGTAAATTTGATTTTTGTGACCAAAATTTTAGGCAAGGTCAAGAATTATGCAATGTAAATCTCATTACAATAAATTTTGCTTTTTTTTTTTTTTTTGGAGGGGGGGATGGCTTCTGCCTTCTGATAAATGATCTCTGGTATGACAAATTCCATCAAAGGTGCACTCTGCATCAAAGCATGTCTTTAGTGCAATTGGACATGCTCAGCAATGTTCTCTAGTTCCCTTACTACTATTTTCAAACAGGAGATTAACAGCATTACTTTCAAAGTTGAAATTAAGAAGTCTTACTTAAGTGATGTGACCGTTAAATCCTTGTTGGAATTAGATCAAATTTATTGTTGATAATAAGTGCTAAGTGAAGAATTACGTCTATGAAGTGAGTAAGATGAGAATGTTACGTATAAAAACATACATGTCTGTTTAAGTGGATGCGAAGACTGAAGACTTTGAAAACATAAGAAAGGATTAGATGAGAATGTTATTATAAAAATATACACGTTTGTTTAAGTGTATCCGAAGACTGAACTTTGAAAACACAAGAAAGGATTAGATGAGAAATGAGTGCATCTATTTGAAGGTGGAATGGCAACCATTAAGGAAAATAAGGGGAAGTAGATGGTTCTCGGTTTGCCATATTTAACATGGGCCTATCGATGCACTAATGGGGAAGGATTGGATACAAGTAATGCAAGAAAAGAAACGAAAGTAGACTAAAACTTTTTATGTAGTCACAACAGCTAAGAATGTTTCAATATTATTAAGGCAATGGATCCAAGTAATTGAGCCAGCCAAGTTTGAGACTGGGACGCTTTCTTTTTCTAAAAATGTTTGAGATTGAGCAGTTGAGGTGGAAAGCTAAACAAAGGGTGGTGAATTGTTACAGTAAACTGCCACAATGAAGGATTGAAGGTCACTGTCATAAGATATGCCTGGGGATGTTCACAGCAATATGCAATGCCAACGCATCAAAGCAAATACAGTCTTTCTATCTTCCAGAGGGAAAAAAGAAAGCAAACCTTTTACTGGACAAGGGTTTGAAGTTATTGCCGAAGGACCAAAGAAATACAATGCTGTCAAACTTCATTGGTGTGCCCACTGTTTTTGCTGAAGTTTTCTGGGCAAAAGAACTACATAGTAGCAATACAGTTTAGGTCAGAAACAAATATCAGAGTTGAAGATACCATACTATCTGAATATACCTTCAGATTTATCGGGAAAGCTGTCTGGGGTGAAAATGGTTCGTGGGTCTATGCTTTGCTGCGAAGAAGCAATCAAAGCTAAATGATTTTTACTGCAGAAAGCAAGAATAAGCTTGTGAGTGTTTCATTAACGCATTGAGAAACATTGAAGTCTCAAAAGACAAAATTGGATATAATTTAACAATAAGTATAATATCAAAGGACAATGGCTATTGTCATCTCATCTATTGCAGTGGTTCCCAGAGCAGAAAGACCGATTGGCAAGAAACAGCACTGCTGCATGTGCAAGCATATAGTGTTCTATGTGAATTAAAAGCCTAATTTCATTAAAGGGATTTCTATCAAGATAACAAAATTGAATTGCATACCTGGCCCATGATGGAATAAATTTATTGTTCTCTGTCTCATCATCCTCGTCATCTTCATCTTCATCATCCGAACCTTTGTATGGAGAAATCTCATATGCCTGTTCTTGGCTTCTGTTAGACATTAAGTTGCCATTCTCAGCTGCCTTGGAAAAGACAGTCATTTCCTACAACAACACAGGAAGTCTGAGCAGGAGTACACCACACGAAGAACATAAACAGAACTATTTTTTATGAGATAACTTTCTACAAGTTGGCTAGTAGTGAGGAAAAGAGTCTTTTATTGTTGTTTCATCCAATCTCCCATGCAATGATCCATTATAAAAATGGCAACAGTAGTCATGCCAATGCTCCATTTGCAAGGAACGTTCTATGCACGTGAAGTTCAGTGAAACCATCAATTTTAAGAATCCTTCTTGATACCACCAACTTCAACAAGGCAGAAAACAATAACTATGAGAGCAAAAGCACTCACCACTAATTGAAATTAGAAAACAGAAAACTTCTTCCTTCTGGTGAGAAAGGGACAACGATTTGCTTGTTGCCTATGTTCCAATAGGAATTATATGCAACTTTGACTTTATTTTTGAAAACATGAACTTCAAGGCATTATGGCTAAAATTTAAGTAAAAATGATGTTAAGAACACGTACTTTTGAATTATCGCCACAATCACCCAACTCTGATTTTCCATCGTCAATTGTTGAAACCATAGAAGTCACAGGTTTACTCTCAGGCACCTTCTGAAGATTGTTGTCTCCCTTTTCTTTTTCCATCTTAACATGCTTTCCTGATTTGTCCTTAGATTTCTTGTTCTCGAATGCTCTTTCATCCTAAATTCATTTTCAAAATTAATAACATTCATAATACTGGCAGCTAACAGAAATTGTGAATTGCATTAAAGCATAAGAGATCATACTGCAGCTCGGTGTTTTTTCTCTCTCTCTTCTTTCTCAGCACGTAACTTTTCCTCGTGCACTAGCTGCTGCTTCTGCTGCTGCCTCCTTGCTTCCTCAACACGCTTTCTTTTCCTTTCCCTCTCTTTTTTTTCTTCTTCTTCCCTCTGTCTTTTCTTTGCTGCCATATCTGCCTCTTTTCTCTTATGTTCTTGGTCTTTCTTTTCCTTCTCTAGCTCCCACTGCCTCAAGTTTTGTTCCTCCATCTTTGCTCTCTCAAGTTTCAAGGCTTCCTTCCTCATCTTTCTTTCATTTTCTTTCTTTTCTGCAAGATGCTTTGCAACCTCAGCAGCCTCCAGGGCCTTCACTTTAACATCTCTTTTCCCTATATGGAAGCACCGGTATTTGAAAATCAATTATGGACTGAAACAGAGGAGATGTTGGAATGCTGTAATAAACATACACTATTTGTTCAATGAATAAGTAACATGATCGTAGTATGCCTCTTATTAGGCATGTTTACCATCCTAAGAAAACTGAATAGACACTGAAGTTTTACAGAGAAATGGAACCACTGAAGAAAGGGGAAACCATTTCCAAATAATAGCATGGGATTGCTGTGATATTACAATCAAATGCAAGAACTTAACCTAAAATGACCAAGTATATAAAATCAGCTACATAAAATGAGGCAGCTCATCAAGCATTTTCATTTTTTATAAACCATGACAACAGGTGTTAATAATCATAGTTTATAGCTTGATCCATATTGCCAGTAATATTTCAGTATGCGCAATCTGAACCAATAACATGTTAAATAGTTACAGAGCAACAACAAAAGCAAGCTGAAGTCTGAACAAACAGCAATCCATGTGTGTGTCAGGAGAAAAATACAGCCATATTGGATTCAAGGCTCAGCAAACTTATAATTGAACATGCCTTGACCAATTCTTCAGATTCAACTACATATGAATGCAAAATGATCAAATGTACTCATCCCATTGAAGGATTTTGAGCTGAAAACTGAGACTTCAGAATGGTGAAGGATTGTTCTTATAGGGCCACACTGCCAATTGCGCATTAAGTAATCTTTTCATAACCATGAAAAAATCAACCTGTGGGTCTAAACCTTGTAATGCGACACTGTGCTTTAAGCATATGGTAATACCAAAGCATATTCAAAGATTCACAAAATGATGAATTTATCTTTTATGGTAGGCCTTTATGGAAGGAAGGGGAAAAAAGTAGTCTTTTTAATAAATAATCAATTAATGGGAACAGACAGGACAAAAGAAAAAAAAGATTTAGATGATACCTGTAACAACTGCGGCTGCTTGTTTTTGTTGCACAAGTGGAATAAAAGAAGTAATGTTTGACACAATATTGTTAAGTTTAGACTTGGTCTCCGCAAGACTCAGACCTCCTTTTCTCAGACTGGTTTTTCCAGATAAGATTGGCTTACTCAATCTGTTATGGTGAGATTCGCTGGCTCTTTTGACACCATTTACACCCACTAGGTTCTGATTCTCCTTTGCCTTAATGTCATATTTTCTTCTGTTGCCCTTCTGGTTTCCATGGTTCAATTTGTCCCTTCTACAAGTGCCAGTGTAGCTACACTCTGTGTTCACAGACGCAAGACTGTATCTATCACTGACTATCTTAGAATCATAAACTGATATTGGAGGATCAGGATTATTTGTAATATCAGCAAGCAACCCTCTTTTGACTGAGCTGATCATCTGTTCTGAACCAACAACATCCTTAAATGTTTCAGGTACCTCAATGATGTTCTCATTTTCTTCACTGATGCAGGGAAGATCTGGAATTGAGCTCACTCTCTTCTCTGAACTACCAGACCTCGATGTGATTCCTTCCCAGAGCTTCCCAACTGGAGACATTAAAGGTTTTCTGATTTCCCACGTGGATGGAGCATTAGAAAAAGCTGGGGAGTCAGAATGCAGCCTCCCATGCAAGGTGTCGTTGACTTTGTCATTGAAACACTTCAAACTGGCCTCAAGTTCCTTGCCAGTGTTACTGTTTGTGTTAACGGTGGTGCTCAGCTCCATCGCTTCTAAAACTCCATTTGGGACAGACTGATATAAATTTAGTGTTTTATTTTTGTTATATGCAGTAGCAAAATGGGACAAAGGTGTTTCAAGGCAAACAGATTTGCAAAGCCGCTCCACAGCAATTGCACTTTCTAGTGCATTATCTGAAAGATCCAATTTCTCAAAGTCAATTCCCTCAGTTTCCATACCAAACCACTCATATACAGGCATACTTTGATCAGTACCAATCAAATCCATTGATTGACTATGTGGAGACCTAACTGAATTAGACAGTGATTTCCCATTCCTTCCTACATGAAATCTATTTTCCTGCATGGCTGTTTCAGTACAAGTCAAAAGTTCAGAACTTCCCAGTTCAAATCTATCTTCAAGTTGCAGTGAAACCTGGTTCTTCTCTGCAGTGTGCTGCCTTGTTTCATCGAAGATCACAATAGTAGGGTTTTCCACTGGAACTTTTTCCAATGAACTAGCTTGAGAAACTCCAGTGGATAATTTTGTCAAACCTGATGGTGAGCGTGCTCCACATTTATTTGCACTTCCGCTCCTTCCTTTCAAGCCAGGTTCAACCTGTCAGACAACAATTAACCATATGCCCTGCATCAGAGTCCTTAACACAACCAGAAAAACAAATCCACCACAATCGAATTCCATTCAAGCTTAAAACCTATTATATGTATCAATTTTTGCGCAATTTCTCAGCAGCACAAGTTAGTTGTAAAAATATTACTAAGTATTTCGATTCAGTTCCTCTAAAATGTCACGCTTTTTTGGTCAAATAAAGGGTTAATGATCACCCAGAACTATTCCACTGATTTGTTGAGAGAAAGTACAGGGTTTGTGTGAAGAGGGAGAGGGCAAATGCATCCAAGTATCTGGCAGCACGATTGTGTAGGATGTTGACATTACAAGCTTTTTATTAAATTTGATCTGGCATCTGTGGGCCATTAATTGGTTTTGTTTGCAGTTTAATTATTTGAACATATGCATAGGCTAATATGTTGCCAGCAACTGCACAAGCTGAAAATTAGTGGACAGATATGCCAATATAATCACATTCCACGGCATGTGGACAGATATTAAGTCATCTACTTGTAACTTTACTTATCATCTAGACTGAAAATGAAACAGCAGACTAGCGGTTCATTATCCATTTTTTAATAAGAAAAATTTTCATGAAAGAGGGGAACCATATTCCAGATTTCATCGAAGACAAATTAAAAAGCTCCGCAGTGCATAAAAAGGAATACCTTTTCAACTTGCAGCTTTGGTGATGAGAATTCAGGCCATGCCATATGGGGCCCTGAGTTCTGATGAATGTCTTCAACTGAGCTCTTGATAGCATTTGGTTGCATGTCATCCCCCATATGAGACATATAAAACCCTTTCGATATTTGGACAGTATCTGAATCTTCCATAGTATTAATATTTCCATTTACATGATCCGTAACAATAGGCTGAAACGGCTTTCTCATCAAACATGAAGAAGCATAAAAGGAATTAGTCAGTTGACCCGCTATCTTTCTCCTCTTATGCTGAGGCCATGAACCCATGACGTAGCAATCTCCATTCTGGTTATCAGAAATGGCTGAATTAATTTTCTTATGCACAGAGTTGGTATTTTCATCAACAAAAAGAGCAGTCTCATTAACAAAAGCTTCAGATGAATCATTCCAAGGTTTATCTTCTTTACTAAAAACTGCCTGGTCCTCAAGCAATGGCATCTCAACGGACAAGATGGGCTTTTCTTGGGAGTTAACAGATACTTTATCCAATATAACTGTTGAATGCAACAAGGTAGAAGCCCGTCTCTCTGATGATAGAGACTGTTGTTTGTTCTCTGATGCAGGATCACCAATTTCATTCCAACCGCAGTCTTCCACATCATCAAAATCAAGTTGCTTGGGCTTCACTAGCATAACACAGTCAGTGGCTGGCCTTGAGACTGGAACTTCCATTCCACGACTGGGACCATCTGAGTTAGACCTGGAAGTAACAGAACAAGCTTCAACTATCCCATCAGAATCTATATCAGTTTCTGCAACAACTGCGTCACATATACCCAGGTCAACCATGTCCTGTCTTTCAATACAGGGCAGGGCATTTGCTTGAGTACCCAACACTTCCTGGAGGTCAGCACCTTCTTCTCTAACCTGATTCAATGGTTGATGAGGTTGTGATGATCTGCCGAAGGACTGTGAGAGTGAACCATCATTATCCTTTGCTATATTAGATGAAGTATCCAGTATTGGAAGCCCATCAACTCCGAGTTGCTGATTGGAATTTCTGGATCTTGTTATTTTTCCATAATAAGAATCAGTTCTCTCTTCACTGTTCTGGTAGTTCAACATTTTTTCATTCACTCCACAACTTTCATCAGTGATGTTGAAAGGTTTAACCAATTCCCTAAAGTCATCAACAGGGTTGGAAAGCTGCCTTGGTTCTTCCTCAGCTTTACCGCAAGAGCCTTCCAGCTTCAAAGATTCATTCACAAAGTCAGCTCGTTGGCTGGAACTTCTAGATCTTGTTATTCTCCCAAAATAAAGGCCGCTTCCCTTTTCCTTGCTCCAGTTATCACTTACTTTTGCTTTCACCCTTCCATAACTGTCATTGGAGATAACAGATGAAGGTTTGGCCATTTCTGATATCTCATTGACACAATTGGGCTGCAGTGATGGATCATCAATAGACTCTCTAATCCTACTGTCTTTGCTGTCGATATAGGAAGAATTATTCATGTCCAGACGCTTCCTTGTAGAGTTGGGTTGAGGGCTTGAACTCGTACATCTTGGAACTCCAACAGAGTACATGACGCTAGCCATTTCATTGCCCCTGTGATTGTCTTCATTTTCCATTTGTGCTTCAGAACTTGCATGACCAACAACAGAAACAAGTTCTGTCAAATCAACTTGGTTAGGCTGTCGTTTTGAAATAGACTCTCTAGGATCATCTTCTTTGGCAAGGCAAGTAGAGGTGCACACATTCCCGGACTCATTCACATGGCTGGCTTTAAGTCTGGAACTTACATAGCTGGCTTTGAGTTTAGAACTTCTAGATCTTGTACTTCTGCCATGGTAAGCATCACTAGAGTTTTCCTTTACCATGCATTCACCTACTTTCACCTCTTCTCCGACGGTACTTTTATTACTTGCCTTGACGAGTTTGAGCGAATCTGACTGATCAACATGGTCAAACAGTAGAGAAGTAACCCCAGACCCTCTAAATCGACTAGTACAAGAACCAACATTATTTTCAGCTCGTGGACAGGTTTTACCCGTTTTCACACTATTGCGAAGCTCCAGAGCCTTTTGCCTTGATTTGGATCTATGAATCCTCGCCAGTGATTGGCTGTGATCAGGTACAATGTCTGGCATTCTTGCATCTCTACAATCTTGTGGAGACGCATCATTAAATTCCAGCTCAGGAACTCCATTTAAGTTACATTGAACGCCATCAATAACAGGTAACTGTGACAAAACAGACTGTCTATCACCTGAATCGAATCTTTTGTTGACAAGGCCAAGTTCTGTGTGTAAACCACTTGGCAGGTCACTGATATTGGTAGTAATAACAGGCTGTACTGAGTAGGCACTAGTGGAATAAGGGTTTGCAGGGTGAGGACGCGGCAGCAAGAGTCCTGATATGAGATCCTCTTTATTTTCTGTAATAACACAGCAGTTTGCAGATAATTGAGAAACGACACAAACCACAAGCAACTCATTTATGAAATTTACAAGGAAAAACATTTTAAAAAATATATATCTATAACCTAGGCACCATTCCATTCCATTAGTCCATAGAAAAAAAAGATTACTCTTTGAAAACTCTAATCCAACTATCATGTGTAAACCAAAAGTTGTCCATAAATTAATTTGACTTTAATTAACAGCCACAGAACTATCTCCACTATAATTGAAAAACCCGAAAACCCTAATATGGAAAACATTCATAAAAATTGGAATTAAAACAGAAATTTAAACCCTAGTATCCCGTAAGCCGATTCCGTGAGAGTGAAATTACCATTTGGAAGGGAGGAGAGAGACGGGGAGAGGAGCCAGGGAGGAGGGGTAGTTCCATCAAGAACACATTTAGAGGCGAGGCGGTGATCGAAGAGATCGGCTTGGTGCTTGACTTGTTCGAAAATCGATAACTTCCTTTCAAAGATCTGAAGAAACAGCTTCTCTATCGTAGTCGTCATTTTCTCCTTCTCCTTCTTCTTCTTCTTCTCCTCCTCCTCCTTAATGAATCGACGCCATTAATTAATAATCAATAAATTCACTGATGAGTTATAAAAATTAAGAGAAGACTGCGAATATTCTGTTCTGTGAGGAAGCCGGAGGGAGAGAGATGGGATTTGATTATTGACGGTGAAGATTTTGATTCCAATGAGCGCGGATTTGGATTTCAAATTTTTAGATTTTGTTTTTTTTTGGTGACTGTTGTGTTGCATTTATTTTAAAGGGATGAGGTTAAAAAATGAGGATAAGTTATTACACGAATAGATATTACTGGTCTGTGTATGTATGCCCTGCAATATTTTTTGAAATTTATTTTTATTTAATTATATTATAATTAAAATATTTATTTATAAAATAAAACCCAAGAAAAATGTACCTTTTTACCCCAAATTTTCATTTTCTTACTTTTTTAACTTTAATAAAACATATATTTTAATTAGTAGTATAGGTTTTTAATTAAAAACTAAAGATGATTAAAATAAATATTCATAAAATTTTTTAATAATTTTAATTAAAGATAAAAAAATATAATTGTTAATCAAAATTCTCTTTCTTAATTTATGTTTTATTATTATTTTAATGAAAAAAAAATTATTATAAAAACTTTTTAAAAAATAAAAACAAATCATGATTTCAAAAACTATTTTTAATAAGAAAAATAAAAAAATTACGACTTCGTGATTTTTAAGCAAATTTATAAAAAAAAAGTAATTAATTTTATAAAATTAAAAAATAATAAAATACAACTTTTAATCTTATTAAGTATTTATAATCAAATTAAAAAAAATCAGTTCATATATAATTATTCATAAAATAATTATTAATATTATCATCAAGACTTCTAATCTTATTTGAAAAACTATGATATAAATAGATAAAAAAAAATAAAAAAAAATATTTAATAATTTTATTTAAAATAATTGTATTCTAAAATAAATAAAAAATCGATTAGTCATTTAAAAAAAAACTGGTGTGCCTAAGACTAGAAGAACAAACCCACATGCCTAGGTTTTGTTATCATCTGTTGAAGTTTTTTAAAAAAATTGAATGGACAATGCGTATCTATTAGAAAAAAAAATTCATATCATCTCAAATGATTAAGATGTCAAAGTTCGAGTTTTGAAACCCTCAAAAACTAATTTTCAACCTATTTTAACCTTAAAAAGTCATTATATAAAGTATAAACATTAATAACCTTATTTCTAACTTCAAAACACCCTCTAATCGGTTTGAAAATAAAACAAGCAAATCAAATAAAAAAATTTAGATTATGATGTACTTTTTTAGCATGAGTAAATATCATACTACCTACATCAAACTCCATCTCTCCAAACTAAATTCATTAACACTAAGATCAGTAATTTTTTATGTTTGAAATGTGGAAAATCCAAAGCTTTTCTCTCCTATTTTTTAATGATTTTCTCACTTTTATGTCAACTAACAGGGACTGAAACATTAAAAAAAAATGAAGCTTAGGATTGAAATGTAAACATTTAAAATTATAGGGATAAAAACTATAATTTTCAAAAAATATAGGGATGGAAACACCTAAAAAAGAGTCAAATGAGATTTTCAAAAGATTTAAGGACCATAACGTATTTTTTGCAAAAATAAATTGACAATAGTTCAATAATAATAAGGTTTTGCTTTTCATTAATTTTTTAAATATAATAATATTATTCTTTGAACAATAAAACCAATATAGTAATAGTAGATTGTTTTAATGCAAACATTAATTTCTTAAGATATTTACTAATTCAAGGATCAAACTTGTTGTGGACCAAAACAAATGTTTAAATTTCTTAAATAAGTTCAATTAAAATTAATTTTGAAAAATATTGATACATGTAAGAGAGTAAATAAATAGTTAATTAAAAAAATAATTTATTTTAAATTTTCATATGTAATTTTTAAGAAGAACAAAATAAATTTCAAACATATATAATTGACAAATAATCAAAAAATAAAATACTATTAAAAAATCAATGTAAATTTAGACTATTTGTAGCAAGAAAATGTTTTTGAAAATAAATTTTAGTACATATTTAAATTCCAATGATCTATTATATGAAGATTTTTAAAATCATACATCATAAATTGATAAATTTTAAAAATTAAAAAAAATCATTATTATCATCTATCTATAATTTTATTATTTTTTACATATCTTTAACACTCTTCAATAAAAAAAATAAAAAACTATCATATGTGTATTTGATAATATATTTTGAGATGTGTGAAAAATCAACATAATTACGAACACACCAAAAATAATGTCATAAATTTATATAAGAAAAATAAAGCGTATCAATTAATTATAGAATCTCACAAAAACTTTAGTCATAAAGAAAAAGAAGCTTTTAGAAAAAATAATTAAAAACTAAATATATTGAAAAGAAAGAAAATCTAACCTAGTGTCTCTAACTAGATGCGCCTAGGCTAAGCTCAAGGAGTGTTTGTTTTTATAGATGGAGTTATTTTTCAAATTGTTTTATGCTTGAAAAATATTAAATTTATATTTTTTAGATGTTTTTCAATAATTATTTTGATATGCTTATATAAAAAATATGAAAAGGTATTATTTTAATATGTTTTCAATTAAAAAACATTATGCACCACATTATTAAACACATATATAGACCTAAATGCTCATTAAAAAAAAAACAGTGAAAGACATGTCACTCCTTTGTATTTTCTTCAACTATTGGATTGTTCTCATAAAATCAAGGGCAACCACTTAAATGTTTTCAAAACATCTTTTTTTCACTATTTGCATTAAAAAAAAACTTCATACTCATCTCCACAATACCTATGAACATGTTTTCAACTCTCAAACCTATCCCAATCCACCTTAAATGGCTCAAAAATGAAATCAAAATCTTAAAATGAAAATAGATCTTGGTTTTGAACTTCATCCTCTTACCATGAAAGTGTTTTTATGGATGCCAAACAACTTTACCTTATCGAGGCGACCTCTTAGACATCATTTTTTTCTCTCCGCAAATGTGGTTGATAATGTCACGTTATTGACTTCTTACTCCTACCTCTCTTCTTTTTAATTTCTATCCCCCTCTTTATACCAATTATGTCAGGGACCAAAACACATAACTAAAATAAATTTTAGGATCAAAATAAAAAAATTGTGGCAAACAACTATGATAGTCATAGAAATAACAAAAAAAACCACTAAATGATTAGTGTTTTGTGTCTCTACGAACAATATATAACAGTGAAAATCATTGTTACTTTTAATGTATTGGTAAATAAATTAAAAGTAAATTGCTAGTAGAAAAAGAGAAAAAAATTAAAAAATTATTGATATTAATTGGTCATGAGAATAATGATTAATTAAAAAATACTAACAAAAGCATTGAATGAAAGATGAATTTTATCCTTCATCTAAAAACACTAATTTAGGAATTGTACCATCAAAAATTCATATTTCCAAGTAAATCAAATTTAATTTTCACATTAGGATAGATTGTATAAATCTCTTTTAACTAGTGGTCAAAGCATAAACAAGTCTTTCTATAAATTATTTGATGTTAGTACTCCCTCTCTAAATAAAATTAGAGATTTAATAAGATCTTTTTGTTAGTTAAACTAAGATTTCCATACTCAAAACATGTGACATGCACATGTGTGTAGTGTTAACATAGGATAATTACATTATTTCTAACATTAATTTAATATATATTTTTTCAAGTGCGTTGATTTTTTAAAACTTTATGTTTATTGGTCCTCCATGTGTATTCTTTTTTGCTTTTTTATTAAAAGGATTAAGGGTATTTTGGATGTCTTTCTTTGAAAAGAATGTTCTCTCTTCCACTTGAGGGCTAAGGTCAAATGGGCTTCTGTTTGTTATCCTTTGAAAGAGAATGACCTGGGAATTAAGAGGGTTCAGACTTAGAACAGAGCAGATTCTCAAGCATGTTTGGAGACTCCTTTCAGAGAGATCATCAGTTTTCTTGGGATGGGTCCACAGTGTTCTGTTTAGAGGTAGATCTTTCTGGCATGTCAGGCCTCCTTCAATGTCCTCTTGGTCATGAAAGAAGATTCTTTCAGCAAAGATTGGTGTATAGGAAAGTTTGTCTTCTGTATTGGTGATGAAACTACTACTAATTTGTGGTTAGACCATTGGTTACTAGATGGGCAATAGTTCTACGACCTCTTTCCTTTTAAGGTGCTAACCTCTACTAGGCTATCCTAGGATGCCATGTTCTCAGCATCATTAAGGAGGGTAATTGGGCCTTTCTATCTGGTAGTCTGAAGCATCAACCTATTTGGGACTCAAATTATTTTCACCTCAAGAGTGCCTTACCAGACCATTATGTAAGGAAATGTCATTCTTCAGATAGATTCTCCATTAACTTAGCATGAGAGATTCTTGGAAATTCTAGACCCATATACTCTATGCACCATCTACTCTGATTCTTAAGATTCATTATGAGGCATTCATTTATCCTTTAACATACTTATATGGGTCATCTTCAAACTATGGATAGACTGCATGCTTTTTTCATATCATTCCCTCTTTGATGTGCATCCTTCATGGGTCGCAGGTTAAGACACATGATCGTTTGTTCTTTTAGTACCCTTTTTCTGCTGCTGTTTGGGGTGATATCACGAGCAGGACCCTATTAGGCTAGTTTTCTATGACATGGTGACCTCTGCATTAGTGAGCATACACACACTTGAAAAAAAGGTTCATGCATTTACTTGCTCGGTTAGTTCTCTTAGCCATGATTTAGTTCATTTGGTATGAGAGGAATAACCGAGCCTTTCACCAGTTTTACCGATCTTATAAGGATGTTTGCAATGATAATTTTTAGCTTATCTGGTCCCGATTAGTTGAGTTTAAACCAAGGTATCAGATTTTAATTGCTCTTAGGTCCATCTAACGAATCTCAGAGTCATGAGGCATCATTACTCTTGCTGCTTTCGGGGTTCTTCTTACCTCTTATACTATTCTATAGAGTTGATCATTCGGTTCTATGATTTTTAAGAACCAGTGGATTGGTTTCTGGGTTTTTGATTTCCTGGGTTTCTATTTTAACCATTGGTCGACCGGTTATGGGTTTTTCAAAAACCAGTTAACCAGCTATTTGTATAGGTAGTCTGTTTTCATACCTTTGAGCTTCTTATAACATTTCTTGGGAAAAAAATAACTTTGATCTCTTGTTTCGGAGAAATAAGTGGCTCTTGAGGAATGGAAAGTTTTGCTTTCTTTTCCTGTTGCTTTTAGTAAGTTTGACCTGAGTAACAAACCTTTTTACTTCTTGGGGTATGCTCATCGTACTTTTATACAATTTTTTCCTTTAATATAATTACTTTTACAAAAAAAAAAAAAGAAGTTTAATTTATATTAATTGCTTAATTTTTTAATGACGTGGCCTTTGACTTTAACTTCTTGTTAGTATACCAACTTTCACTTCTATCTTAATCGAGTGGGTGGATTTTGATTTTTCTCATTTTGATACATAACTTTTTTTTTTTTTCAACTAAACACTTCCATCAATTTTTATTTTCTAATGTTATTTTTTTCTCTCTTTTTTTTTGTGTAAAATTACCCTTTAAAACAATATTATATTTAATAAAAAATATTTTAAATTAAAATAATTTATTTAATATATAAAAAAAACTCTTTTAATTAATGGCAAATTATCTAAATAGAGGCTAAAAGTTATTTTACAATTAATTAAAACTAAAATAAATTATTAATATAATTAAAATATTATTTATTTTAACCAAATAAATGGATAGCATGTGATAATAAAATAAATTAAAATATTAATGGATTTTTTTAATGGAAGTACTTGCTTGGAAAAATTGAAAAAGTTTATGTACCAAAACAAAACAAAAAAAAGTTAAAATCTTCCACTATATTGAAAAAAAAAAACTCGGTATACCAATATTGTAATTTTCCCTAATTAATTATAAAAAAGAACAGTTGAGAAAATGAAGCAATTAACATAAATTAGATTAAGGTACTTGATTAAAAGTTTTTTTAAAAACTAATGTTCTCGAGAAAAATTAAAGTTCATACCCTTGATTGAGAAAAAAAATATAAAGTTGATGTATTGATAATGTAATTATCTTATATCAACTCTCTAATAATTATGGTTGATACATGGTTGTTAAGATATATTGGTTAAAAAAAAATGAGTGGCTAATATATAAAAATTGATCATAACATAACAGTACAAGCATTTAGGTTAAATGTGATGTACATTCATGTACATGAACCCTTATATATACAAGTCCATGTTCACTCCTAAATGACTTTCGAATGTCAATCTCTCTATCAAGTGATAGTGGAGCCAATGGTACGATAAGTGTTTGCGAAGTCAGGGCCTAGTATTGGTTAGAGCAAGTATAAAGATAATATAGATTGACTTTTATGCTTGTTGCCCCCATCCCTCATAGTAGACTAAAAAGCTAGCTGGATTCTTAGATAAAGAGCTACAAATAATTTGTATAGTAATAAGACGTCGCTTCAAAGTTAGGAGCATAATGTAAAAGGTGTGATCTCTTTATAAACCAAGCTTTTAGAAGAATGGAGAGCTCTCAATATTATTACGATATTTGTATTGTGACTGTCAAACTTGGAACATTAAAGATGTTTTTGTTGGAGAAAGAGTGTTCAATAAGGATGAAACTTACTTGAGAAGGGAAGATTGTTGAAATACATGCATATGTTATGAAAACTATTGCACATTGTTTAAGAATAAGGAAAATGCACGCTTATATATAAGAATGGATCCATAACCAATAGTCTAGACTTTTGAATTAAGTATAATGCTCATTTATATATGTAATCCATTGTATGTATTGGTCTAAGTGACTCCTTAATGTAAATATTTTCCTAACAAATGGACTTGTTAGCCTTATGGGTTCATAATTATTATGGTTATGGTGTTGAAGATAACAAATATTAATGGTACTAATTTGTGCTCTAGTATTTGTGTTTTATAGATATATTAAGAAGAAAAAAAGATTGGATTGAGCATTCATTTGAAGACATTTTTATCCAAAAGAGAACTTGAAGAGTTTTATTGGAAGATACATATTCAAGTTCAAATATTTAAAGAATCTTTAAAGTTTAAGGATTTGCAGATATTTATTAAGAATACAAAAGAACTTAAAGTGAAGCTTAAAATGGATGATGATAATGAAAATCAAGTCTTCAAGATAAAACAACTTAGGTATGCTATTTTGATATCTTGTTTAAAATTTTTATGATATATTTAAAATTTAGCTTTAAATAGGTGCATTAAACATAGTACACATGCATATCATATATCATTTAGTTAGCAATAAGTAGAATAGTGTTTGTAAGTTTAGTTGAAAAGTGATCATTATCCCTTGCTTAAATAGACATTCTGTTTTGCTTAGTCAATCACTTCAAATCTATAGTTGATTTTTTTTATAACTATCAATGTTTTTTTTTAAAAAAAAATTATTGTTTTTTGTCTAGTGTCTCACTTATGCTTTATATATTACAAAATTTCTTAATTTACGATACAATGACTAATGTTTTTGGTGGGCACATGTGCAAGCATTTCTTTTGTATATTTTCAATCTTTCTGTTATAAGTTGTTGATTTTATGCTAATCATTTTTTAGGTTCTTGTTATTTCTTTCTAATAGTTAGTTTCATAAACTAGTTTTTTTTTTTGTCTATTGGTACTAGTTAGAAGTCTTGATAAAGATATACAAAAAAGATCGAAACATTTAGTTTTTGAAGCTTTTTCCTTATTAATTTGTGCTCCTAGTTTTTTTATGTAACAATTCATTCATTCTTCACAAATAATCTTGATTACTCTTATTATCTCAATTATTTATAACTCAATTATTCTTTTATGGAGAAATTAAACTTTCATTAAGAGATCAATGTTTTGAGTGAGCTTTAAAGGTTTAGATTTTTCTTTTCTTTCAATGTTCTTATTCTTTTTTTTCTTACACCATTCATTGAGAATATTTGAAGCCAAATCCATACATCACAAAAGCTTGTGCCTTTTATTTATAAATCTACTTATAGTGAGTTTGTGAGATAAACTTTAAGTGAATAAATTGTGAAAATACGAACGAGGCTTCAACCATTTGAGATTTAGAAAGTGGGATTTTGAGAGCTTGTGAACATAAGAGTTATGATCTTCAACTAGTGAAAAGAATTGCTATATGTAAAAAGATGAGGTCTCATTGTTAAAGAAGGCTATCATGGTTAAGTAGAATACCTAAATCTATGACTTGAGGAATGGAGTGTATGTTGGAGTGGAATCACAATAAATCAAGATGTTTTTATTTCTATTACTTATTTCTTTATTTTAATTTATATATGTGATATGTATGGTTTATTAAGTGGTTATTTGCGTTGGCCATTAAAGTAGTTTAGGGTTTCAAACTAAAAGGAAAAAAATATTTATAATTAATCACCTAATTCATCATTTCTCTTAGTTACTTGGGAATTACAATGACAAACATTATAATTGGATTTTTTTAATCAAAATTAACCATTGACAATATATTTAAAAGGTTTTTTTTTTAAGTTAACATAGAATTAACTTAAATAATTTATTAATTTTTTTTATTACTACTAATTAAAGGAAAACCTAAGTTTAGTTAACAGAATGACCTAATTCAATTCTAAGAATTGTTTAGGGACTACTAGTATTTTATACTTAGACCATTCAAGGAGGTTTGCACATTTTATCATAGATTTCAACCTCCATCAACCTTGTCAAAGATAATGTAAAAGATGAAACAAAATAAAATGATTAAATCTTAGAACTTGCCTCCCATGTATCTAGATAAAGGAATGTTCGACTGACTCTACTTAAGCTTGTTTTAAATTTGATTGAGCTAACCAACCATAACTTATATAGTTTTATTGACTACTATAATATTATTATATTAAGTCATGTTGATTGTATTTCCCATCTCTAGATAAATAGCTTTAAATCAACATTAAATATGTTTAAATTTTGATAAAACAATATATCTTCAGAAAGATCCACTAATAGCTAATTAGAGTATAGACAAACTTGTTTTAAACTTTTGAAAATAAAATCAAGCCCAAAAAAGAGATGACTAGGAGGTTGAACTAGAAGCATATAAATGGTAACATACACACTTAAAGTTGGTAGAGGTAATGATGTTGAGAAAGGTGGAAGCATTATGGGAACACCATAACTCTATCCAAGTGTAGTTCTTTGTTGATAAAAGAAACTAAATGATAAAGAACCATCCTGTGGCATATCTGATAGAGGTTGCTCCATTGGCTTTTCTAACTTGTGGATTGTTTTCATATTTTTCTTAACCTAAGGAATGGCCTCTATCAGTTGCGTGGAGTAATTGGCCATCACTCATTATAACCATGTTTTTTCTAGTTTAGTTTTTTTCTCATGTAACTAATCTAATATTGTTTAAAAAATTAGTCTTGCTAGGCCTGTGTCAATCTATTAGTTAGTCAATTGTTAATCCATTAACAGATGGTTGTCAATATATTGATTGATCACTTATTCTTCGATTAATATGCTATCTATTATTCATATTTTTGTTTTAACTAGGAGAAAATATAGTTAGGAATTTAATCTCCAGCGAAAGCAGATGACAACTTTGTAAATCAAGCAAAGTGTGAAATTCTTAACTTAATAGGTTTGGAGAGGAAAAAGGGCAATGCTAAGAAACTACAAAATAAGTGAAAATAATAAAGAAAAAAAACCAATAAAGATAGATAAAGCCTATTAAGGAAAGATGTGAAGAAAGATGTACATTTGAATGAAAGAAAAGAAAGCAATAAATTGCATAAACTTATGAATAAATTATGTACATGATACCTGCCATCATTTTCAATGACTAGATTGTTTATTAAAACACTATCTAAATGGTGTGGGGGAGTCACTGTTCCCCCACTCATAAAACACTGTGGATTATAATAGTAATCTACAGTGCTTTCCTTCTTTTGTTTTCGCATTTTTGTATTTTTTTCCAACTTTCCTTTTTTTTCCATTTTTTTCCCAAAATTACTTTTTTTTTTCAACTTTCCTTTGTTTTTTTTCCAGTTATTTTTTTTCAAAATTATTTTTATTGATTTTGCTTTTTAAATATTGAACTGATTAAAAACTTCGCTTTGTAATTTTTTCCCTTTAAAATACTGTGGATTCCTGCGGTTTTTTCCCACATAGTTTTTTTATTTTATTTTTTTATTTTTCAAAATTATATTTCTCAATTTTTTTTAATATTGAGCTGATTGAGAATTTAGTTTAGTAATATTTTTTCTTTAAAACATTGTTGATTGCTACAGTGTTTCTCTGCATGGTTTTTTTTTTTAATAATTTTCTCCTAAATTATCCTTTTTTATTTTATTTTTTAATATTTAGCTTGTTAAAAATTACAGTTACAATATGTGAGGAAATCACTATAACTTTCCTCGCAGATTACTGTGGATTGCTACAGTGTTTTTTTCCACATAGTTTTTTTCTGTTTTGTTATGTTTTTTCCTAAAATTATCTTTGTCAATTTTATTTTTTAAATGTTAAGCTGGTTAAGAATTGCAATTACAAGTAAATACAAGTTTTTCCTCACAAAACACTATGGATTGATACAGTTTTTCCTTAGATGGTTTTTTTCCAGTTTCTTTTGTGTCTTCATTTTTTGTAATATTTTTTTCTAAAATTATCTTCGTTGATTTTATTTTTTTTAATATTGAGTTTGGTTAGAATTTAACTGTGTAATAAAGCTTAATCATGTGGGGAAAGCACTGTAATTTTCTTTACAAAACATTGTGGATTGCTCCAGTAGCTCTCCACATAGTTTTTTTTCTTATAATTTTTTTAAAACTATCTTTGTCAATTTTATTTTTTAATATTGAGCTGTTTGAGAATTACAATTACAAATAAGGCTAAATCATGTGGGGAAGCATTTTAGCTATCTTCACAAAACACTGTGAATTGCTACAGTGTTTCCAACATGATTTCCCCCCTTTTTTTGTTATTTTTTTTTCTAAAATTATCTCTATCGATTTTTTTTTAATATTTAGCTGATTAAGAATTTAGCTTTATAATTTTTTTATTTAAAACATTGTGAATTGTTGCAGTGTTTCCCCATATTATTTTTTTTTATGATTTTTTTTCAAAATTATCTTTGTCGATTTGTTTTTTAATATTGAGTTGGTTAAGAATTATATTTACAATAAAACTAAATCATATGGGAAAAGCGTTATAGTTTTTCTCATAAAACACTATGGATTGCTACAGTATTTCTTTAAATGGGTTTTTATTTTATTTTATTAGGGAAAGCATTGTAGTTTTCCTCACAAAACATTGTCAATTGCTACACAGTTTTTTCTCATGGGTTTTTTTTCCTTCCAAAATTATCTTTGTTGGTTTTTTTTTTTAATATTAAGTTGGTAGAGAATTTAGCTTTGTAATTTTTTTCTTTTTTTATTAACAGAAAAGCTAAATGATGTGGTGAAAACACTGTATCTTTCCTCACAAAACACTGTGGATTGCTATAAATCATTTTGTTCAGTCTCTAAGTTTTTGATCACCAACACAACCTTTTTTTCCGTCATGAAATATTTGCTCCATCATATCTTTAGTTTCTATTACTTATCTAGCGCTGGTTCACAATTATAACACTATCAAGTACGTTTGTTTTATAAGCCCACGGCAGCGTGCGGGCATGTCATCTTGTAACACTATCTAAATGGTGTGGGGGAATCACTGTTCCCCCACACCTAAATCACTGTGGATTACAACAGTAATCCACAGTGATTCTCCCCCCTTTTGTTTTGCTAACTTTTCCCTTTTTCTTTCTTTTTCTGTTTTTTTTTTGTTTTTTTTCAAAATTACTTTTTTTTTCAACTTTCCTATTTTTTCTTTTTTTTTTCATTTATTTTTTTCCAAAATTATTTTTGTTGATTTTACTTTTTAAATATTGACTAGGTTAAAATTTTTGCTTTGTAATTTTTTTCTTTAAAATACTATGGATTGCTGCGATGTTTTTCCACATAGTTTTCTATTTTATTTCTTTATTTTCAAAATTATATTTGTCGATTTTTTTTAATATGGAGCTGATTGAGAATTTAGTTTTATAATTTTTTTTCTTTAAAACATTGTTGATTGCTACAGTGTTTCTCCGCATGGTTGTTTTTTATTTTCTCTAAAATTATCTTTTTTTTATTTTTTAATATTGAGCTGGTTAAAAATTACAGTTACAATATGTGAGGAAATCATTGTAACTTTCCTCGAAAATTACTGTTGATTGCTATAATGTTTTTTCCCACAAGGTTTTTTTTTTTTTTTTTTTTTTTTTTTCTGTTTTTGTTATGTTTTTCTCTAAAATTATCTTTGTCAATTTTATTTTTTAAATATTAAGCTGGTTAAGAATTGCAATTACAAATAAATATAAGTTTTTACTTACAAAACACTATGGATTGATACAGTTTTTCCTCACATGGTTTTTTTCCAGTTTCTTTTGTGTTTTCTTTTTTTTTTTGTGATATTTTTTTTTCAAAATTATCTTCGTCAATTTTTTTTTTAATATTGAGTTGGTTAGAATTTAACTTTGTAATAAAGTTTAATCATGTGGGGAAAGTATTGTAACTTTACTCATAAAACATTGTGGATTGCTACAGTGTCTCTCCGCATGGTTTTTTTTGTTATAATTTTTTTTCAAATTATCTTTTTCAATTTTATTTTTTTAATATTAAGTTGTTTGTGAATTACAATTACAAGTCATTACAAATAAGGCTAAATCATGTGGAGAAGCACTGTAGCTTTCATCACAAAACACTGTGAATTGCTACAGTGTTCCAACATGATTTTGTTTTCTTTTTTTGGTGTTTGTTTTGTTATTTTTTTCTAAAATTATTTTTGTCAATTTTTTTAATATTGAGCTGATTAAGAATTTAGTTTTGTAATTTTTTTCTTTAAAACACTGTGAATTGTTACAGTGTTTTCTCATGTGATTTTTTTTATGATTTTTTCCAAAATTATCTTGCTCGATTTTTTTTTGAATATTGAGTTGGTTAAGAATTATAATTACAATAAAGCTAAATCATATGAGGAAAACATTGTAATTTTTCTCACAAAACACTGTGGATTGCTACAATATTTCTCTAAATGGTTTTTTATTTTATTTTATTGGGAAAAGCGCTATAGTTTTCCTCACAAAACATTGTCAATTGCTACAACATTTTTTCTCATGGGTTTTTTTCCTTCCAAAATTATCTTTGCTGGTTTTTTTTTAATATTAAGTTGGTAGAGAATTTAGCTTTGTAATTTTTTTTCTTTTTATTAATTGAAAAGCTAAATCATGTGGCGAAAACACCATATCTTTCCTCACAAACACTCTAGATTGCTACAAATCATTTTGTTCAGTCTCTAAGTTTTTTTATCATCAACACAATATTTTTTTGGTCATGAAATATTTGCTCCGTCATACCTTTAATTTCTATTACTTATCTAGTACTGGTTCACAATTATAACACCATCAAGTGCATTTGTTTTATAAGCCCGCGGCAGCGCGCGGGCATGTCATCTCATTTATAATATTACATGGATAAAATTGCATATAAACTTAAAATCATAATCCTATATAAACCATTTATATAAATTCTGGTATAACTTATAGTTCTTATTTAAATACTTTTGTTCTATATAGGACTTGATTGATTAAGTAAATCCTAATTTCCTTGATTGATGGCCAGTCTTAGCTAGCTTGATTGATCAATATGTGTTCTTGTTTCTATATAAACATTCCTTTACATAACCCATGAAGTAAAAGCCAATTGTTCCACCACAGTGAATTGAACCCAAAACCAACAACTCAAGGGGCTTAGGTTATCAACAAATTAACCTTTCCTTCTCCTTTTATTTTCCCTCTCCTATTATTTGAGATTTTCTTTTTTGTACCGTACATTTCTTAGACATAACAACTATATTTAAGAAATTTAACTCTTTATTTTCTTATCTTATGTTTTCATAATTAATAGCTTTAAATTATTTTATTTATTTTAATGTATAAGTAATTGGGTTTTAAATAAATACTACACAATAAAAATATTAAAATAACACTTTTTAAGATTCTCAAAATCCATACTTCTTAGCCCTCCTCTAGACAACCTCTCCTTTAAAAATTCATATTTTTGGGTTGTGGCTAATAAAAACTCTACGTGCTGCAACCCCTCTCTTCTCTTAATTGTTTTCTTTTATTTTTTAATAATCTCATATTTAATTACTAGATTTTATATCTTCAATAATCCAAATAATTATGAATTTAAATTTGATTGATTTAAAATTCATTTAATTTTTTATCCTAAATCATCATGTTTTAGACAGATAAAACCGAAAAATTAATTAAACCGAGAAAACTAGAAAAAAAAATAATAAAAAAAACCAAACCATACGCAAGAGCTATTAGACTGAATAGGCATTTGAAAACCATGAATCAACCAGAGAAACGATTGGCAATTACAAACTAGTTTTTCACCAGCTACTGCAAGACGAGAATATTTAGCTGCCATTGGGAAACCTACTATGGAGCAGTATAGGATATGAAAAGGTTACATGACTAGGTCAAATCTAACTGATTTCGCTACCTTCCTATTCGTAGCTGGGAAGACCGAGTGTCGCATCTAACAAAATTCACCCAGTCCCTACATATCATACTACTTTCTATAAGTAATCAAGCCCATTTATACATCCAGACCACAAGCCTTGCTCTCTAAAATCTCGATTTACGCTTGCGACCAAACGATCGCTTCCGAGATGTTTTGGTCCCATTAACCCCTCTTGGATGTTTCACATCACCATTACTCCAAGAATCAGAATTGAAAGCTTTAATGTTGGTTACTAAGGCATGGTTTGCAACCTCGGTTTTTGGCTCTAAAATGACCTTTCTTTCGATCAGTGCATTCTGACCACAGCACAAATCTTGAATTGCCCTCTCCTTCAGATTTTGTATGGCCGACTCCTTGTCAAGGTTAAAGCAGTCACTTGAAACCTGCACAGAGAGGGGAGATAATTTCCTTACACCCCTGTTCATTTGCAAAGCACGAGTGGTATAAACTTCCAATAAACAGCTCTCACATACTTCATTCAGCTTCTTACCTTAAAATTGACAGGGACATTAATTTGGATGGAGGGACAACCACATCCATCACTGAAGTTGAGTTTCAAGAGGATTTCAAATGCTTCTGCTGGTGCAGTCCTCCTGATGTATATAAACCAGAAGAATTGTGAGGGCAAGAAGGCTGAGTAACACTTGTGGGCCAACAATTCAGCCTATTTATATGCAACAGAAGCATGGCCAACAAATTGCATCTTTGCAGAAAACAAAGTATACAGCTCAACAAAATGTTCTCACGATAAGTTCTCAATTTTTTGAGCAGTATACTTTACATACAGGATGGGATTAGACCAACCTTTTTAGGTTAAATGGCTGGTCATGTAGCACAGCCGCTTTGTATTTTTGAGCATCTGTGAAGGACACCTAAAATGCAAGTAAAACAGGAGGATTAGAAGCAGCATAGTAGTTTGGTAACAAAATAAGAAATTGCCTCGTCCAAAGATGGATCAGACCAAAGTAGTGTAACTTGGCACAAGAAGTAACTATGTAATAATGTAATGTAAATTAAATCAAAGTTAGTCAGTTTGCTAGCAACTAGCAGGCAAACCCTGGTCATGGAATGGATACCACAACTATAAATAAAATGGTGGGACTTCTTGAAAGCAAAATGCCCCTGTTAACTTTTAATAAAAGCAGGAACAACTAAAGGAGACTAATTAAATCCTGATCATTGCATCATATAAATTTTATATTTTTAAGTGAAAAGTGCTGAAGTTTCTTGCTTTCCTTCCTTCCTTCTTTGTGTTTTTTTTTTTGGTAACTAAAAGTTCTCTAACATGCATTGCGTCTGCCACTTTAACACAGTAACCTTAAACAATCAGCTATCCAAGGCCATAGCAGCCCAACTTTTAGAAAAAGAACACTGCAACATGCAAAAGCAAAGCATGATTAAAGGCATCAAGCAGAATGGCTCTCTGAAAAAAATTCACCTCAATGGACTTGATGAATGGCAACGGTGCTTTCAGTGCATGTACACTTGCCACCCGGAGGTTCCAGTTCACATATCTTTCATCTATCAAATGCCACACCACATAAGAAATCTATGAACCATAGCGTCAAATAGTTACCAAATGCTACAAATGAATTTCCAGTAGATGTCTCATATGAGGCCACTAGCGATAAGACTGATGTCTTTCAAAACAATAGTGAGACAAACTTCATTCTCATGTAGTAAACACATTCAACAGAAATTAAAAAAGAGAAATAGAAAAACTAAATTTAGTCTTTAGAAAAGATATCAAGCCCAGACTATATGGAAGCAAAAATTTATTCTAGAGCCTATGGAAAAAATAAGATTGTCAGGCCCAAAACATCAGGGTTTGTTGCTTGAAGGATTGCTAACATTTAGGATAGTCCAATAGATGGATGATAGCATTACATTAAATGCATGTTTCACAGGCATGACATTTAAATGTAGTTCTCTGTGCATCAGCAGAAGATTACCTAAACTCAATGACTGAGTTATGATAACTTGAAGAAGATCAATCCTGACATATGGAGAAATCCTCAAATTGAGCAAGTTCATGACCCCTGCAATAACCTGTTCTGGATCAAATCATTAAATTGGAATAGCAAATAACACAGTTTTTCAGGATCTATATGACAATGAGAAATTCTGATCTACAATCTACACATACTTTATGCACACATGTTAAAGGCTAATAAATTTTAAAAAATTACATAACAGAAAAAAAAGAAAGAATAGGAAAGTAGATACCCATTACCCTCTATATGCCAGCTTGTACAACAACAACTGGTCCATGTAAAAAGTTAATCTCAAAAGAAAAAAAAAAAGGGGGGGGGGGGGGGGGGGGGGGGGGGGGGGGGAGGGGGGGTAACAAATCACAGGAAGGATCACTTTTGCACTTGTAAGCAGAAATATCAGTACCTTGTCTACAAATCCATGGATCACCAAACTTGCCTTCTTATCCTTCGGAGTTTTCTGTATAGTGGGTAAGAAAAAAGTATGTGAAGTCATATATATAACATGCAAACCTTACTATAATAAATTACAGTTTTGTTTTACTGTTATTCTTTGACATTGTGGTCATGTCAACCCAATAGTGATAGTCCCCTCAATGAATTATGCATGCTTTTCATAAATCTTTCTGATTAAAGTAAGAGATACTATCTTTTCATCACAAAGTACAGTTAATTCCCTCATGAATTCATTATCTACTGTAAAGATGTTCATACCCACGAGGGAACCCGTGTCTTAAGAGTTGGAGTTCAAGAGCAGAGCTATAGAAACAAGGAAATATGGTAATTTCAATATGATTCCAAAATTAACACCAGAGTAAATCAGTACAAAAATACTACAAGTAAAAGAGAACATGTCAATTGACCCAACAATACGATTTCCACGAGGGAACCCATGTCTTAAGAGTCGGAGTTCAAGAGCAGAGCTATAGAAACAAGGAAATATGGTAATTTCAATATGATTCCAAAATTAACACTAGAGTAAACCAGTACAAAAATAATTCAAGCAAAATAGAACATGTCAATTGACCCAGCAATACGATTTCCATCCGCAAAGCCAAGATAAAGCAACAATCAGATTTTTTAGTGGAAGTTCTCCAAGTCCAAACCTGAAATCATTGCTTTGATTGCATTTCATAATTGTGATTGCAGGGTCCTGCAATCACAATTCCTACTTGAAGAGAAATCCTTTTAATGATGCCTTGGTGAATTCAAGCAGAAACCATTTCCTCGTCACAATTTCCTTTCCTTCTTGGTAGTTTGATTTTTGCAAAGGTGGTTCTGTTTTATGCTATCCTAATCCTATATATCTAGATTTTTATTTCATTTTCTATCAAAAGTATATGAAAAAGAAAAGCTACTGCAATTCCTATGCCACCCAAACGCTCAAGATCTCAGACACAACAAAATATCTGCTGTTAGTACAACACTGACCACACTGTTCTCTCAGAGGCTTTTGGCTGGAGCAATATTTAGGACTGCCAAATTTTCAAAGCATCACCAACAAATTATTAGGAAATGGAGAATCTACTTATTTCAGTCACCTACTATAAGTTAGTGTTTTGCTACATTTATGAGTATTTAACACAAGTGATTGCTAACTGAAAGGAAAGAGGAAAGCAAACAAGTAGAAATAAAGAGGATTCACATCGAAATGACACCAGTCATCCTTAAACAGATCAAAATTTACTGCTCATAAGTGGTAAGAACCCTTTTCCAATTTTATTACAAAAATCTGGTTCCCTCTCATGTTAGCAAAACTAGTGATTTGGGAACAAATATTTTAGGGCAACCTATAAAGATCCATCCATAATAAGCGGGTGATATAATACATGATTCCACCCACGTATCAGTTTACTATGTAATCTCAATCAACTTGCAGTTACAAACACATACATCATTAGAAAGAAACTGTGAAAATACCTGAAGATTCACAATTATAATCTTTCCCCCACCTCGGAGACATTTTAAAGGCAGATTGCATGCAGGAGTGATTTGCAAACTGCACAGGGTAAATCATTTTGGTAATGAGATGTATTAAAAAAAAACATTCAGGAATATGTAATCCAATTGGAAAAAGTACTGAGCAACAACTGGTAGTAGGTTTAAGTTTCATAAGTTACTCACATCACACATGCCAGCATTAAAATTTAACACTTAGTTATTAGATGCATGTGTGTCAACTGGATCCTATGTATTCCTTTTCCTCTGATACATGACTGTGCTTAAACATTTATTGGGATTGTTATAATTATTTTGTTAAAAGTGTCGTTTTCGGTATCTTTACTTTATTTATGACACTTTAAGAAACCTAAGGCTTGAAATCCATCTGAAAGCTGAGATTGTAATATGGACACAAAGGATAGTAAATTTCTTTTTCATGGGGTACAAAGCAATACGCAATACCTTCTTACTTGCGTAGATGGCTTTGTCTACTTAGAATGTTAAACACACTCAATTTTTTAGTTTTGTTAAAATCTTGAAGCAGCATAGAGAGTAGGGAGAAGAGAGAGATAGGGGGGGAGAGAGAGAGAACAGCTTGCTAGGAGGTTGCAGGAATGCAAGGATATTGTTTGTAACTTAGGAGCGGCCAATTCAATCATGCATTTCCACAGAATCAATGTAATATTGAGAAGCAATCTAGCATGCTTTGGTAATTCGAGAAATCTACATGAATTTCCAACAAAGAAGCTACCTGCTTTTTTCCTTTTTTATCAAAGGGTATGACGGTAGAGAATATATGCCAAGGTATGCTAGTTTAGATTTTGAAAGAATTTAATGTGCATTTTCTTTCCTTTTTTCAAGTGTATATCCAAAGCAGCTGGGTAGGCCTGTTGTCAGTGATTCATTAAGTTGGTTTATTATGTTGAGAAAATAGCACACCATTAACGAATAGAATGAAAATTAGAAACAAAGGTACATTACTGTAAACTAGCAAATCTCTCGTTACCTTGTCCCCAAACATAATACAACATCAGCCATCCTGCAGTGTTTCTCAGCTGGAAGCATTTCCTTTGTGGGCAATGCATCCTGCACATGCACATTGGCGCATGCACACACAGATTCTCAGCAGCATGTGCTTTCAATTGAATTGTAGTTATAGTTCAAAAATTAAGTTGTAGAAAAAAAATGTGGAAACAAAGGCATCAGATTAAATTTATCCAACTTTTATTCCCTGGGCTATTTAAAGCCTAATTATAGCACTGAATTCAATCAAAAAGTCAGTGATCATCTTTGTGAATTAGCAGGATTTGTAACCTTGTCTATCTATCTGAATACTATAGAACAGTGTCTTTCAATTTTCACAAGATGCATGTGCCATGCCTCATCTCAAACAAATTGATCTAGAGTCAACCTTAACCCATCCATTCAAGACAATCTTTCAACTGCAGCAGAAACTTTCTACATGATATTTCACATCACCTGAGCATCTAATCCAGTGCCTTTTGAATTACACTTCACCATCCACTAACCAAGTTGTTTAAAATGCCATTACAAACAAATGGATTAGTTTGAGAAGGTAAGATATCATTTTTTTTATTTGATGGTCAGGTGGTATCCTCGGCCAACTTGTGCACCCCAAAACTAACTCTACCTTCCAGGTGAGGTCAAAAGGCATCTATCTACCCCGGGACTACGGGATTCATGACAAAACAGATTCTCACATCCTGGACTCAGAATTGAACCCTGGCTGATGAGGGGAGTTTACCCACTTTCCAACTTGGCCGACCCTCAAGGTTGAGGATAAGATATCAAGAATATATATATATTTCTTGAGCCCTAACTAATAGCAACCCAGAAAATAAACAAAATATACCTCCCAGTCAAGAACTGTATCTTTTAGCTTTGCTCCACATTTGACATCAGAGCAGCGTCTTGATGTCTCCTTCAACCCAATAGTTTCAACCTCAAAATCCCGAAAATACCTTCACAGGTTTGACAACAACAATAAACTTTGATTTGGAAAGCAATTTCTAAATGGAAACGATAATTGTACAAACAAAAACTATTATATAACCACACTAATCAGTGTTGATACTTGAAATGCAAACAATTGAAAGGAAAAAAAGTAAAAAGAGATACATATTACAATATTACAAGAACAGGAGTGGCTTTAGGAATGAATCTTACTCAACACCACATGAAGGGCAAACTTCCATGAAGGAATTCCCATGTAATTCAGCAAGTTTCTCCCTTGGTATTCCAGACCGAAGGTGGAGACCATCGACATTCTGGCATATGAATATAATAAGTGATCCAAATCAGTATCTGGAAAGCAAGCAGATTTGTTTATATGGTAAAATAACCAGAGGCCTCTTTGAGAGATAAATGTCAAAATGATGCAAAAAACATATAGATTTTAGCATCATTCTGTTGAGGAAAGCATTATTGCAAAAGGAATCATGAGTGTCACTGAGGTTCCGAGTAATCTAGAAAGCATAAATGATAGCAGTATGAACAGTTACATTTCCAATGTACCAAGTTACTGAGGGACTGTTGAAAAGTGATTGTGGACCTCAAATGTTTAATTTTGTTGACCCAACAACAAGAAAATTACTTGAATCAAAGGATAGTATCTCTCTCACACCCATCTCAGAAAAAGCAACCCCCCCTCACCAACAAAATAATAATAAATAAATAAAACACATACATCCAAGGCACCTACACAAACTAAAAGGCACTTGATGACTTGCATCATCCTATTCTAGAAGCAGGCTTTATATGGAAGCTAACACATTCACCACGGGTAGAAAGTATATGGCACATTGCTAAAGAAGAATGAGTCACTAAAGCCATACCTGGCTAATAATAAACTTTAAAATGCCAGCCTTCTCCAGCTCAACCAAAGCCATGTGTGTCATGCTTGGCATTGCCCGATGAAATGGTAGCGATGCTTCAGGTAATGGTTTTCCCTCGCGCTGCATTCAGTTGATGAGAATCAAAGAAATAACCCAATAAAACTTATAGATAATCATAAAACTCAGCTTGTTTACTTCTGAGCTAAGCTTCCAGAAAGATGAAATTTTTAATAGATAAATAAACCATTAATGAAAGAAAAAGGAAAAGGAACAAGATTGCTGGAAGTCCAATAAGATTTTAACATCCAAACTATGAATTTTCCTATAACTTGATCATACTACAATGAACCTCACAGGATGGCATGATGGTCCTTGCTCATGCACACACAAACTCATGTTAGTGCCTTTCTTGTTTGTCTAAGGCAGCTTTGGATGACTGCGAGCCTTCCAGCGGCAACTAGATTGCCTTCTAACTACCTTTTTAAGTCTTGGAGGTACTGAAGCTTCACAAAAGTGCTTAGAGCTTAGATTTTCTTCTAATTTCTTTAGTCATCATTGAAGGGAAAACTTTTCCTTTCTTTGATTTTTTTTTATAAAAAAAAGCTGACCAGAGCCCTGCCATCTCTTTCATACTCCCTGTTGTCAGAACTCAATACTAAAGTAATTTCCTAGCACATAGTGAAACATTGCTGGATTAGTTCTCACCCTAGACAAGGCATGGAAATCGAGATGTGTTCCTCATTGGCTTTTGTGAGACATTCCATGAGTAAAGGAAACAACTTATGTTCATAAATTTATCTAAAGTTTAGGAAACTATTTATATACACACAAAAAAACACTAAGTTCCATCACAGGTCATAATAGTGAAGAAGGCCCACCATCTACCTCTCCCTTGAAATGAAATGTAATTATAAGTTTGTACAAAGTTCTTCAGGTAAAGGACAAAGTACTATTAGATATAGTTCTTCTCAAAAGGAAAAGTAGATTCATTAAATTCCATTTCTCCCAAGTAAGAAATAGAATTTTCACCTGTAACGTCCAAATTCCCTTGGGACCTCGAAAATCAGGTATGCCACAAGATGTTGATATTCCTGCACCTGTAAACACAACTAGATGCTTGCTCTGCAAGTGCAAAGAAACAACTTAAAGGGTTGATTGGACAAACATATCTACAAATCATTAAGTATATGAAACATAAAATGCAAAAATATTTTTAACAATGAAGATTGTGGGAGTGGTATTTTCTTTTTCTTTTTTTTCTTTAATTTTTTGAGTGGTGAATTCAATTGGATGACATAAAATTATAGACACCATTTATAACAAATTTTGTAGGTCCAAACCTTTTGTATCATCTCGGCAAGTCTTTCAATCTGCCAATTAAAAAGCAAATCAAAATTAAATAAGCAATGGATGCAAATGTGAGTAATGATGAAAAGAGCTCTGTTATTTGAAAAGGAGAAACAAAAACAAAAAATCAGCAACTTAACTAATGCAAATGTTATCACATAACCAAATCAGCAAATGCTTGGTAAAAGCCTGTATATGCATACACATAGCATCCAATAAAAAGTAAAACTTGAAATGAATCTACTCATATTGAATGAACTGATAACACGGTAGTCTATCTACTGACTGCCACACTATAATGAAACCTAATTTAAAAGAACAAAAAAGTTCTCTCCAGGATTCTCAAAATTATCCACCTCCTCTCCCCTTTTTGATTGCTTAAAAGACAATGTCAAGTCGAAAGGAAACTTTAAATCCAACAATCTAATGACTATCAGCAAATGATGCATCTGCTCGAGTCTAAAATCCTTACTTTTCATTTTCCAATTCCTCTGTCCTCTTACAAACCAATCAGACAATAACAAAATTCAACGTAAAACCAAATGAGCCGCATTGCACCGATATTTGATCTGAAACAAAATATCAGTTTATTTTATTTTTAAAACTCCCTTAATATCCTTCAACCCCACAAATAGACAAACATTATTGCCCATTTACATTACCATGATGCCTAGTGATTAAAAGACATCTGCATGATTAATAAGTACCAAAAATGAGTTAAATCAGTGATACAGAAGCTAAATTCTATTGAAACAAAATGAAATACCCAGAAATCAGATCCCATCGAACAACAACCACTATTATAGAACAATCCAAACTCGCTCGCTCGCTCGCGCTCCAAGCTTATGGAAAAAACCCGAGTAAAGTAACACTAAAGTTTCAGTCTTACAGATAGATGATCACTATAAGCAATTAACAACTAGAAGCAATTAACAAAGTCGAAGAAAGAAAGAAACCCATGCAATAATAATAACAAAATGTGATAGAAAAAGCTTTACTTTTTCTTGCAAAACATGAGATGAGTCGAAGAATTCTGACATTCCAACGTTGCCCACATCTTCAATGTAAGAAAGCTTTTCCGCATAACCCAGAGACATGGTGATCAGAGCTGTAAAGAAGAAGAGAGTTTTCTATTTGTTCTCAAGGAAAAAGCATTCCAACAATAAAAAAAAGTTTTCTTTTGCTTCTTTTAAGGAGACCCCTCAAAAGCCCAAACAGCTTGCTCCATATTAATATCAAGCAAGCATTCTGAAACAAAAAAAAACAAAAAAAAAATTGAATAAAAATTATATTGATGCCCCTTTTTGCAAATTGCACGGTGGATCCTCTCCCAAACACTGTGCATTCACTGGTTATAGAGTTTTTATTTTTTTCCAATTCTTTTTATTTTTTTATCGTCATTTCTAAACTAAATTGATGCCAATTTAAGTAAGATTGGTGAGAGATAACAAAATAAAAAAAAACAGAGATCCAAAGTAAAAAATATAGAGAAAATAAGTGGTGAATGCAAAGTATGTAAAATAAGTTAATTTGGTCCTTTTATTTTTTTAATAATATATTTTTGTTCTTGTAGATTTGTAAAATTCACTTTTGATATGAAAATTCAGTTTTATTATTTTTCAATCACTGTGATAAAGAGAAAACAAATAAAGTCATCGGATTCTAGTTGAAGAAAGATAAATTCATGATTGACACCGATTCTTGTTATGAAAAGAAATTGAATTTGATACCAACAGGTTCCATTAAATAAAAAAAAGTTTGATGATGTATGTTTTAAGTCTCAATGTTGTTTGAAAAAAATAGATCTAGATTGAGAAATAAAACTCTTATCTAGTTTAATTTGGTGTTTCAAATTGTTTTTGGTGTTGTTTGGGTTGATAAATGGAATTTTGATGCTGTAGGGTGTTTAGTAGGTATTTTTAAGTGAAAATAAATTGAGAAATAGGTTTTTATGAGAAAATATTTTACGGTCTAGTTTTCCAATTACTATAGTGATGGCTGAATTCTGGGCTGGCAGACACATTATCTCTTGTAATAGATGACGCGTCGTTTATCTTATTTTATTTATAAAAAATGATCATCCAGCACTCATAAATTTTTAAAAAATAAATAGGCCTGAGCTCACTAGGCCTGGTCCTTTTTCTCTCTTTTTTTTTTATTTTTTTATTTTGTTATTATATATTTAGCAAAAAAAAAATATTATTAAACTCAATAGAGTCCATGACTCAAGTCGTAGGTTTGACGGGTTAATTATTAAAAAGAATCTAGAGGAGTTCCATGTTTCACATGCTATTATGGATTCACCTAGTAACATGTTTTTTTTTCAATCCTTCAAGTTTTTTTTATCATTTTATTTTTTTTCAATTTAATCCTTTGACATTGTGTTTTTTTTATTAAGTTTCATATTTTTTATTTATTTCATTTATAATGATTTATAATGGGTTATCATGATCTTAAGAAAAGTCATAACTTTCGATAAGTGCTCAATTTTGCGAAGAAAAAAAAATCAATTTTGTTGTTTGCAAGAGATTTAGAGTCGGGGATCAAAATTGTAAAAGAAAAAATATGGCTACCCCTTAAAAAAATAGTTTAAGCTCCTTATAACCTTAAAAATTATACAAAAACCCTTTTTGGTCCTTCTATTTTACAATTATATGTTTTGGTGTAAAAATTTATTTTATTCACTTTTTAGTCTCTAAGTTTGAGAGAGAAGAGAAAGTCATCATATAATAGCAAAGAAAAAAGAAAGAAGTTGATTGGTCGGATTCCGATGATGAAAATGGCCAAATTTAGTGTTAAAGTATTCCTTTTGATGAGAAGAATGTGATTTGAGTTTTTTACGGTTTTATGTTGCTCGAAAAGGTAGATTGAGGTAGAAGGAGGTCTTTGTTCCTGAAAATTGATTTTATGACTTTTTTTTATTGATTTTATGTTTTTTTATTGGGTATTGAGTTTGTTTTAAAGTTATAAGGTTTTTTTAGGTGAAGATAAGTTAAAAATTGAGGTTTTTTTTTGTCAAGTAATTAAAGTTTGATGAGAATGTAATCTAACTCACAAGGACAAAAGATTGATTTGATGCAATATAGGATTAAAAGCTTTTCAAAAGGATACAAAGATGAATGGAAGTGTTTTAGAATAAAAGAAATTCAAAACATCGATCTAAGATTATAAGTTATTAAAAAGATAAAAAGTTGATAAAGATCTTACATGAAATCATTTGGGTATTTACAGTGAAAAACCCATTCCTAAATGCTACAAATGAGAGGAAAGAAGAGAGGAATTTTTTTTTTCTTTCCAAGTGTTTTTCCTAAGCATGAGAAATGGTTAAAAGATAATTTTAGGATTAAAAAAATTGATGGAAAAGCATGCTAAAAATATGACTTGACATCTCGAGTGAAAATAGCTCTTGTACTTCTTTTAAAATTGCAACATTGCCATTTAGCTAGAAATAGCTCTTGCATTTCTTTTAAAAATACAATATTGTCATTTAGCTAAAAACATATAGTAGGTGTAAGAATCATGTGATAGAATATTTTAGCTACAAGTGGACATTAAAAATATTTTAAAGTTAAAGAGAACATAATAAAGATCATGCTCTTTATTTAAGTGAAAATACCAAAATATATGATGACATAATTTTTCATGAGGTGTTTTTCATTATGTAATATTTTGTGCAGTTAAAGTATATTTAAATGGAAATTCAGCAATAAAATATTTTATGATGAAAATTATTGTTGTGATGTCAAATTAAATTCCATAAAGACTTGATTACATGTATTGAGCTTAGGTGTTTTCAAGTTATATAGCATCTAAGGAGTCCATATAACATCCAAGAGATATGTAAAAATTCTTATAACATTAAATTCTTGGACAAGAATATTAAATTCATTAATTCTTGTTATCATCAACACAAGTAAGCCATATGTAATTAAAAATCTTTGGGCTAACATTTATATCTTGAAAAAACTTAAGGAGGTATGCTCATTTCCTTAACTTCATAATTTCTAACCTTCAAACTAATAAGAATTTATTAAATTTATTTAAATATACTAATTTATATAAGAGATGTGCTCAAGGATATTCTTTATCATCAAATTAAAAAAAAAATATAACTATATATAAAAATATGAACTCTATATTAGAACATTTGATCAAACCAAAATACTCTTAAATATTAATAATCATCACATGTGTTAAGAAGGCTTATTAGTAAATATCAAATATTGGATTATCTTAAAAAACTTATCCATGCCAAAATTAAAAAATAAATTTAATTTATATAAAAAAAAATATTTATCTTTCATTAAAAATCAATACAAAATATATTTCTATATAAATTCAGCTCTCTAAAATATAATATAATTCCTAAAAAAATAGGTTACCTTGTTTTTCCATCACATGCCTATTTATAAAACCTTATGTAATATAATATAAGTTCATTCACTCTAGTTTGATTATTAAAACTTTTTAATTTTTTTTAATTTTAATTACTTATATTTAGTAATGTATATAATTGAGAACTCTTGAAAAAACTTCAAGAAAAATAAAATGCGATAGAAAATTGAATTTCATATAATAATATTTATATTTTAATATTATAAATTAAATTATTAAGATAATTATTATATTATAAAACTTTTGAATTACTTTTGTCTAAAGTTGTCTTTTGTTACAATAAATTTTATGGATAATGTTAGAGTAACTGAATTTTTTACTAAAACTCTTTACTAAGTGATAGGCATCATGTAATTAATATTTTATCAACTATTTAATTTTATAATTGTAATTATCTCATTAAAGTTATCTCCTTTTATTCTAAAGTTAGGGTCTCATTTGATTTTTTTATATAGATTAAAAAAATGTAATTAATTCATGCCATCTATTTTGAAATTACATTTTAGTATTTCCATTTTAAATAATGGAGAGAGAAATTGGATTAAAATTTTTTAAAGAAATAATAATTGTGGATATAATAGAAGAAATTAACATCTTGATTTTTTTATAACTTACAGTAGTTTTGAGACATATCAAAATGAAAACATGATCAATGGGACATAGGGAGTACATTTCTGTGTATACTAAATATAAACAATCACATGTCGTTTGATCAAGAGTAATGATTGTTCACTTTGCATTTTAAGCAAAAATATATAGATAATTATTGAAATCGACCATAGACCAAGGAGATAAGAGTTCATGTTATTCATTGACAATTAAGTCCTATTAAAAGTAGAAGCCTTTAATAGTTAATGGTGATGAATGTTACAGTATAATGAGAGCATTAACACATATAACTATTTGGAGGAGGCACACGAATAGAAAATACAAATCTTACTATAATTCAATTGTAAAATCCTCATTTACTATAAGACAGTTTGTATAAGACTAGGGTTTATAGGTTATATGATATTCAATGTCTATAGCATTAAAAATAGGTCATCTAGCAGTTGAAAATGATGGTCAACCCTATAAATAAGATTTCTTTACAAGCTTTCTATAATTTATCGTTTTATTTTATTTATCATAATTTACAACTTTCTTTTATCTTTATTACTTTACTATTTTTACTTAGTTTGTAGTTTTCTTGACATCACAAATATTCACCGTTTAACTTGTTAGATCAATTCGAGAATTCCACACTTTAATTATGTAAGGTTGTTACTTGTCTCCACTCATGATTAAGTTTCTAAGTGTAGTTTCTTTTTATTAAAAGCAAGGAATGAATAAAAAGTAACATATTGATTAATTTAGAGAATCCATCAATCAATCATAACATTGACATTTTATTTTTTTTTGGGGGGGGGGGTAATTTGTTTATATATAATAAAAATTAATATCACTGCTAAAAAACTAAACTTATATATATATATATATATATATATATATATATATATATATATATATTCTTTTGTTTTTTAATTTCATTCGAAAAGTTTTTTTGTTTTATTTCCATGTCTTAGCCAAAAAAAACTTAACAACATAAAGGACAATAAAACAACCTTCATTAGACGTGCTATAAAATGACTCTTCAACATCTAATTCCCTATATCAATAAAAACAACTACATTTGGACACAATCATAGTGTCTCAATGTCTCATAAGTCTATAATAGTGTCATCTTCCTTAACATCATTGCCTTTAACAACTTATAGTGGATACTTTGGTATTTATATGCCTCAACCAAAACCTTATAGCTATCCTTTTCGAGAGCCTGATGATACGATCTAATGGTCATGACCAGTTTGGCCAAGCTACAGTTAGCCAACAATTGCTCATTCTAAAGGTGCATCATTTTATTAGAACTTAAATCCATCTAATGTTGATTTAAGGGCTATCTAGCTGGAAATGAAAAATAAGGTTAACACAACTTTCCATAAATATATTAGGGTAGTTAACAAGACCATAAAGACTATGGTCAATCAACTCAATCAAATCTAGAATGAGCTTAAACAAAGTTGATTAAGCATTTTTTTGGTTAGTTTCCTAAATGTAAGTCCCGGGATATACTTTGATAATAAGAACTCTAATAGGTATTAGATGCTCACATAAATACATTATAACAAGTTTAACCCAATTCAAGCATGATCATTCATGAGGTACCACCTACCTCACAAGAGTGTAGGTAATTTTAGGCCAATCATCTATAACCAATTCAACTTGTACTTGGATAGTTTAATGCATTATAGGGCTATATTCTAGCAATATAAAGAATTGATAGGGTTGTATTAGCCTAACACTTAAGGGAAATAGGGATAGATATTGGACATATAGTTAAGCCTGCATATAATTATCCATATCATAAATGGATTAACAAGTTGTATCCACAAGAATTAAGATAGCTAATTTCAAATAGATTTTTAGAGAGATAACTAGTCAACAAGGAAACACATCATAAAGTTTATTGATCATAATGATAATGATGTTGCTAATAATTTTGATAACTAAAGCTCTTTGGTTCATTAATGACCAAGACTACTATCAATTGGTTTTCTACACTACCAAGGCATGTATACAAATATCTAAACCCTTATACATGATGTTGATCCATATGAAAAGATGGGTAAGAAAGTAAAAAAAAAATTCACTTAAGAGAACATACTCAACCCAATTGGCTACTTTAAAAAGGTTATGGTTGTTTATTCAATAATCGATTTATATTCTGTTGAGGAGTTTGAAGAAGTTTAGCAGAAACTAATATTGATAGTATAACTTAAAAAGGGAAAACCATTTAAGATCACAAACATTAGAAAAGCCTAAAGAGAGGCTAATAAACCTATTGCTAAAGAAATAAAAATGACTAAATTAATCAAATAAAATTAAGAATACTCATTCAATATTAAGATAACCAAAGAGATATTCGACCAATTGACGTAGGGAGGATAACTTAAACTCCTAGAATATCACACAATCCCTACTACCAAGAAAATGAAGGGAAAGAAATATTATAACTGACATGACTCATAAAGACATAATAATAATAGTTGTGTTATATTAATGAATCAAATCTAAAAGGCATTAGAACTTAGTTGTATTCTCTTCTTGGAAAATAAGATAAAAGTGGATAACGACTTATTCCTTAAGGTAATACAATAGTGTCTGCTTCTAATTCAAAATGATTTCTTAGCAAATGAGAAATACAATAGACCGAGTCTGATTAAATATGACAAAAACTGGAGTTAGTCATTAATATAGTCACAAGTAAGAAGTATATTGATTGTAGTAAGGCCTAAGAATTAGTACAAGAAAATCATAAAAAAATCTCTATGAAGTATATAGCTGCCCTATTTTTCATACAATTCTACCTAAGGTAAAAGACTTGGGGCTAAAGCTAAAAAGATCAAATAATAAAATTTTAAGGCTTTTAAGCCTAAAAGGTTTGCTAATAATAAATGGTATTAACATAAGCCACAATAGAAGTCATCCAAACTCAGTAATGAGGGTGATGAATTTGCTAAAGATCGTCAACATCTTCTAAACCTAAAAAAAAAGTGGTGACATGGTCGATTAACCAAGACCTAGTTTAAGAGAATGCAAATGTCTAAGCACACAAATATACAAAGAATGATAGACCATGTACCATACTAAAAGAGCATGTTATATGATCATAAAATATTGATTATATGGTTGATAATTAATAGTGACAAACACTTACTAAATTACTAATATATGGTGCTGAAGATCAACCACACAGATGATTAATGATAGACAAGATCAAACCTAATCTTGTACTAGAACAACCTAATAATACCTTGTAATGGAATTTTTTGATAAGGAGATAATAATTCTATAATACTTGGTAAAAAAGGTGAGGAAGGTTCCAATCTAAACACCATCTTTATTTACTTAAAAGGTTGATTTAGATCTCGAATAAATTAAAAGGCATATTTCTAAGGATATTTATAAGAAAATGAAAAAGGACTTCATAAAGATGATAAGGAAGTTTGAATAAAGCAACAAACCATGAGCTGAAAAGGCAAAGGTAAGGACTAAATTCATAAGTAAGTTATATTAAGCAAGAGCGAAAACCTGGTAAAGTTGTCTTACACACTTAACCAATAACTAAAGAACTAGAGCAAAGAAAATGAGCATTACATCAATGGTAAAAAACCATGCCACCTAAGTAATAGGGTCAGAAACCAACCCCGATTATTTAGTAGGAACATCAAGGGGCATTGCTTTTACACACACACACACACACACACACACACACACACACACTTCTAGTAATCATGTTTGAATTTCATAAAGGTTCTTCGTTAATTTTATCTTGGTGTAGTTACATGCTCATATTCTTTTCATAGGATCACTTGTATTCCAATTTCATGTCTTCTTAAAATATGGGTTTTCAAGAATAAAACCCATATTGATTTTAAAGAAAATAAATAAATAAACCAAGGAAAAGAGTAAGGAAAGTTACCAAGAGAGTAAAATCACATCTCTTTGCTCTTGAAGTTGATCAACCTATAAAAGAAAAGACGATGTAAGGAGATTTTATTTCTTTAAAAGGTGCAACTTTGATGATGAAAGCCTAAAAAGTTTTATTTATCTTATATGAGCCAAGTGGAAAGTTGAAGAATGAAGAGTGAAATGTGCCAAACAACTTTAACCCTTTTCTTTTTTTATTTACCAAAGATCAATTTTAATAAGGATGAAAAGGGAAGAACATTTTGTTTTCTCTTTTCTTGTATTCTTTATTTTATTTGGTGTAGTCTTTTATCTCATATTTTAATCTTAAAAAATTTCTTATGACTCATTAAAAAGTTATGCCTAAATATTTTGTTTCTTCTAGATAAAAAAGTAACAAGAATTGATTTTGAATTTAGAGTAAAATTCAAGAAGACTGTGTATAGCATAGAGCAATCTTGCAAGCAAAATTCTTCAAACATGGAGCTAATATGAGAACATGAATTTTTTTTAGCCTTAAGAGTCACAAAAATTTATAAGACAATCTTAAAAGTAGTAAGATATGCCTAAAGGAAGTAAAATAGAAAGAAAAGAACAGGCTCTCATAAGAAGAATGCGCACCCTTTTAAAGATAAAATTACCTCCGTAAAATTTTCCTCCTCTTTCTCACAAGTACTAATATATATATATATATATATATATATATATATATATATATATATATATATTGAATTTAACAAGTGTTATTTTTATTTCATAATTTTCCATGGTTGAATATTAGTTTATGCACAAATATTTTCATGAAAAATATCCAAGAAAATCATCAATAGAGGAATTATTTCACATTAAACAATTTTATATCATGATTAAAAACAATTGTCTTTGATAGTCTATGAAGTATAATAAACTCTTTAAAGAATATTTTAGTGGCATGGACAACATTGGAAGTTTTTTAACAAGGGCTAAAATGATAATGATCAAGATCTTTTAATAATTTATGTAACATTTCTTTTCAAATTTGACCAATAAAATCGATCCTAGGCTCCCTAATTTTTCCCCAACAATAAAATCAATCCTAATGCAAAATTGGCTAAATTTGCAAGTCAATGACCCCTTAAATCCATTCATGTAAAACCATGCCATTATAAGCTATAAAAGCCAGCCATATAAGATCATGCCTTTCTAGGTCATACAAAGCAAGCCGTACAAGGTCATGCCATTCTAGGCCAACTCCAAGCCATGTACGTTTTCTCCTTATATTTTTTTTCATACATTTCTTTTCACACACACACACACACACACACACACACACACCATACCCATTATATATTTGTTGACTTGAGCATTGGAGTGTCTTTTGTTCCAATAATAGACTTATTTTGTATGAAAGTTCATGGACTCGCGGTTAAGCCTAATCATACCAACAACTTAAGATGTACCCGTGGAAAATTCAATTTTTGTCTAATGTTTTTTATTGGCTTTATTAGTGGCATTGTTATGAGAAACTGAAAATAAGCTAGTTCATTTCCTTTCTCCCATAATACTTTTCCATAACTAACGAGACTCTATGACATGAAAGAGTAACTAATCCCCCTACCATAAAAACTTCAGTTCCTTGAGCTCTCCAACAACTCTCCCATCAAGTGCAAGTGCTGAACAATGTTGTTCAATCTATACAAGAACAACTTTGCACTTTTCTATTAAATCAACAAAAAAAATACAACATAAAGCTCTATTAGATGCACCAGAGGTATAAAGACAACTTCAATTCCATGAAGAAATAGGATAAAATGACATGTAAAGTATGCATGATACTCTCACTTTACAAAGAAGATGTTCTTGCTATGAAGAACAATATTCTATAAATCCTAGTCATAAACATAAGTATCTCTATCAGTCCTTCTTTAACTATCGCTCACATGCTCTCTGATGAAAAAGTACTAGATGTGAGATGAGATTAGTGATTGTATAACCTTAAAAGAACGAATAACATTCCCATCAGGTGCAAGACTCTTCACTTTATCACAAAGTGTTGCAAACTTATCTCTCTAAAGATCGTATCGTCATGAAGTCTAATTTGGACAACAATGACCTTACAAATCCTAGAAAGTGTCATAACCCATGTTTACCCCTAAATAATTTTCAAAAATAGTCAAATGTTTTCAAAACAAAAATTTCAAAGTTTTTTTCAGATCAATTTTTTTTTTTAAAAAAAGTCATGGGGTTTAAGATGCATAAGACAAGATTTCCAAAATTATTTAAGATGCATTTTGAGAGGTAAAATTGAAAAGAAATTGGCTAAAGTTACAATAATTAAAGGACTAAAGACCAAAATATTAAATTAACATGGCTTATGAGGTCCTATTAATTCAATAAAGGGCCTAATTGAAAGAAAATTCTTACTTAATAGCCAATCTAATTAAATTTAAAGAATTTAAAGATCTATGTACAATAATGTAAAAAGCAGAGAACTAGGAAGAGCTTTTTGGTCTCAAATAAGGACCAAATTGAAAAGAAATTTTATGGTTTGATTGGATTTGTCTTTAATTAAATAAATCAAAAGTCTAAGATGATTAAATGTATAACGCACCAAACTCTAGAGACTCCTTTGATGTTTTAGCCCCAAGACATTATCGCTTTAAACATAAGGTATATAAACTCCTTTTTTCCTTTTCGTTTTCTTTACTTGAGATAAACCTTAACCCTCATAACATATAATTTGTTCTCTCTTTCTATTCCACCAAACCATTACCGTTTCTATTGATTTTGGCATCGTCGAACCTAATTTAGGTGTTGATGGCTTTAATTATAGCATTGTTCATGGTCTTTTAACTAAGACAAAAATTATAGCCTACGCCATCTCATTTTACCCTCTCTTTCAATGATTAATTTGCTTTGTACTCTTATAAAAGCAATGCATATGCCTTGTATAGCCTTGATTGGCTATCATTTTTTTCTTTGCCACCTGGATGGTTTATATAGATTTGTCTTGATGTTTGTGTTGTGCTACATGTCTTGTGTCTCGATCTTTTTATCTTCCCTATAAGGTAGGTGGGTTAGGGTTTCATCATTCATAGAAAAAAAAGAAGAGAAAAAATGGCAAGAACATAGAGAAAATAGTAGAATAGAAAGTGATTGAGAGGGTTAAAATTAGGGTGTGAAGTTTTTTAAATTCAAGTTAGATTAAAAAAGAGAGTGACAAAGAGGTTTAGAAAGAAAGCTAGAAAAGGTGGGGTTGATCTTAAAACCCTAGGAGTGTAGCAGTTTAATCAGGTTTTTATTTTACCAGCTTAGGTATACCCCTCTCCATTTCTTTTCCTATTATTTTGTTCATGTATTCGAATGTGTGATTTATGCTCGTATGTAAAAGCATTATGGCTATAGTTTTTTTTTTTTTTTTTATGTGAAGCTACACTTCAAATGTTTTTTTTTTTTTCTTATTATACATTATTGTGATGCTTATGGTTTTTTTCTTATATATATAGGCCTTATAGTTTTTTATGCATGCTTGTGATATTTATGGTTCTGTCCCTATAAGTGTAGCTTTGGTGTTTGTTTCTTATGGATGTTTTTATGATGTTTTGAGAAGTCATTTGTTTTTGTCCTTATTTCTATATGTTCTAATTTGTAATAAAATATCCTAGTTTTTTGTTCTCAATATGAATGAGATGAGATAAGTTTGTATTGGTGTTTATGTTTGTGAATGTTATTGGACATTTTGTGACCATATATAGTTAAAAAATTGGAACTTTATATACTCTAGTTGCTAAACATCTTGTTTGAGCAGTTGGTTTCTTTTATCTTATGTGGTTTGACTATTTCATAATAATCCTGATTGTTTGAATTCAAATAAATGCTATAAGTACAGAAAGATCCCTGATTTACAAGAATGAATTTTGTATTACCAGAAAAGATATTGTCTATTGGTAGTTGGTATCGAGAGCGGAAAGGCTTAGCAATAACTATTATTCATTCTCCTTGTTAGAGCATTACTTCAAGTCTAACTTAAGAAAAGGCACTAAAACAAACCACTAATTATGATTTTTCCTCATCTTCAATGTCGCTAAAAAGTATCAATTGGGGGTATTCAATTGGTCATTTCATTTCCTTTATTAATCTTTATTTCTTTTCAAATAATATTGACTAATGATCATGTAATAATAAGAATAATCATGTTGGTTTTAAACAAATTGTCCACTGTCAATAGTTATGCATATATGAGTCCTTACTAATTGATATGCATAGGCATTGATTAAGGGTAATATTAAAAAAAATGGAATAATAAATGTGATTATTAATACAATAACATACCTTAGGATAAATGAGGGACATCAAGTTTTAGACCATAAAAATACAACTTGTATTTCAATAAAAGACATCTAATTTTAAATACCTCCAGATTTTATTTCCAAATAGATGAACCATTAATGATCACTATTTGAAAATTTGGGATTGAGGTATAAAACATCTTTCAACAAAATAAGAAGGATATTTTACTATAGTTAATGCTTATACAACCTAAAAGATGTAGGGACAAAGAATTTCCATTACCTTGGAACATATATGAAAAACCCTAATTTTAATTTCTAGGGTCCATATTGGGAATTTAGGAAAAATGGAAAGTAATGCGAAAATTGATCAACAGGCTTAGAAAGGGAGTAGTATTAAGTAAGGAGTTGTCTAAAATTGAAGACAAATCTCTAGGAGAAGAGAGGGATAAGTTCAACCAATTAGGAAAATTTCTTAAGTGTAATCTTTATTTGAAATTATGCATGGTTATGGTGATATAAACATCAAGAATGTGATAAAGTTAGTTTATGCTTGAAAAATTATAAGGAAATATGAGTTTATTGAATTCTTGAATGCTAGAATTCATGGTAATTGAGTGTTATTCTTTTTTTTTTAAATCATCTTTTGGTGTGTTATGTATGTAACTTGTATGATGTAAGGATTAATCTTAAAGGTTAAACTCAAATTTTTTTGCAAGGGTAAAGATTTTGGCTTGAAAATAAAGAGAGGGAAATTTTCCAATAGCAAATACGGCTATACCGATTCAAGAAATGGTGAGACCGTTTTGGCTACCATTTAAGGAATATGGGTGATTATTATGTGGAGAAGAAAAGCATAATATACGTGTATGCATGAAATAAGCTTACATGTTAGTATTGTTTATATTAGAATGTTAAGGGTTGGAAACTTTAAGTTTAATGTGTGATAATATAAGAGTACGTGTATTCATGAGTAAAAAGTACTCAAATTTTTAAAGGAATATTGAGACGTATAATCTTGATATTTAAATATTGAAGTTGAAGTAAGACTTTAAGTGATGCAAGAGAGGCATCTACTACTGGACCCCAGGCAAACAGGACAAGACCAATAAGAGGAACAAATAGGTGTTCTTCACCTCATCCTTTTAAGTTTTCAATAATATATTTATAATGAATTTCAAGTTGCATGGTAACACATTGGTAAAAGATTGATAAAATCTTATTGTGATATGTATCATAAGAATTGCGTTGCGGTATGGTAGTCAGCCACATGAGTAGGGTTGTGATTGATGCCTAATAATGGTCATGCTGAATGAAATGTTGTGTGGAAGCTAACCCAAAGGAGGAGCTTAGTTGTAAGTAGGTATTAAAGATACAAGTAGGCATGGGTTATAATTATGAAAGTCAGCCACATGAGTCGGGCTAGAATTGAGGTCCCTAGAAAGACATATGGGATGCGTATTTACATATAGTTAGCCACATGAGGGGGACTCTAAATGATTATTTTTTGTCGGACATAATGAATGGGGGCTTGATTTAAATTTTCTTATACCGACCATAAGTCCAGGGGTAGTTTTTGAACAATAGTCAATCGTATGAGTAGAGACCAATAAAATGTTGGGTATACATCTTTGGAATAGATGTGGGTGGACAAGGACTACTTGTTAAGTATGTTATCAGACCTCTAAGGGATGCTTAAAAAGGGTCTCGAAATGGAGACATTTATGTTCAAGGCTATTCATTGGTAATAGTGTAAGAAATAACATTATAGGTGTTGCACGTATGCGGCGTCATGAAGATCATACTCCCGGGTTAGGATCCTTGTAGTGATAAGAGGAATTACAAGGAATTCTTGTTTCTTATCAATAATAAAGGGATTGATTGTGTATAGGAAGACATATCACCCCTAATACACCTTACCTAAGGTAAAATACATTATTTGTGTCCGATATAAATTAATGTATTGTTGTGTTTTTTAATCATTGATCTGTTTAAGGTTTAAGAAAAATCCTCCTTGATAAGGAGGTTTTTATCTTATCAGGTTAAAATTTAACCATTCTAATGTCAAAACATATAAATAAAAGAATGTGTCTTTTTATTCATTATCGGGAATATGTCTTATGTATAAATTCATAATCTTATACATTAAAATAATAATAAAATTTTTTGGTGTTATTGAAATGTAGGTCAAATTCTATTACTTTAATAAATTGGTTATTAAATCCAAAAATATCAACAAAAATATTTTTTTTGAATTTTTAAAGATGGTAAATCATTCCATATTCTTTTATTTTTATTATGCAAATATGATTTTTTATTTTTGAAATATTTGGCCATATATAATTTAAAACATAAATATATTTTTTAAAAGAAAGGTTTTTGCTTTTTTTTTTATTGAGATTATGAACCAAAAAAGTCTGACAACACATTAACCATTCTTAGTGGCAAGACTACTTTAGATTGCACTTGAGAATAACATCATAAATAAGGAAATGAAAAAAAGTTTGTATGTGTTATCTATCATATACATCATCACAACGTTCATTCTTTTTCTAAAAATAGTTCTTTTTAGAGGGAAAAAAAGGTCTGGAACATATATTAGTTTAAAATGAGTCACCATACAGTATTATGGTCACTAAGAACCTTAATTGGTCTTTCATAATTCTAGGTAAGAGACTGATTATGCTAAAGGTAAGATACCATCACCCTAAAGCGTTTTACTTAAGATAAGTTGCAATGTTATTTGTTTTTTTCTTTTTCTTTTTCTAAAGGGTTCGTTATGCCTAATATGCTAATGGGTTATGCCTAATATGCTAATGGTCTATCTATAAAGAAATATATGGTCAAAAATGGATCCACTACCATGAGTTACACCCAAGGTATAAGGTGGATAGTCAGACTAAAATCTATTCATTCTAAGGTCTAAGTCATTTTGCATTCTTGATTGTTGTCAGAATAATGACCATCAAAGGTTCATTTATTCTAAAAATAACTAGGGAATTAGCGTATTTAATAAAGACTAGTTATTCCTAATTGAGACATGTAACCAATAACGGTATTTTTAGGTAACATTAGTAAATAACTAGAATGAGCCCATGTAGGGGCTCAATTAGCCTAGCCTTAAACCTAGGAGGTATGGTTCTAAACATCTGTTTATGCAACCAAGGTTAATGAACAATGACCTTTCATCTCTATAAGATACATTCAATAATTTATGAAGAAGAAGATACAACCTGAACAAACAGGAAAAAATCCTTATGATGCAATACTCGAGATCATATAATTTTTAAAATTGTATCTTCTTCTTTTGAACTTTTTAAGTAAAAACAATAACTTTCTCAATGTCTTTAGTGACTCCATGCAAAATCTTCACGGTGAGATCTCTATGTCTTTGCCATAACCTAATTTTAGGTTCCTTAAAAATTATCATTTTCTTTAAAAGAAATCAATTCAAATAAAAAATGAAAAATGGATAAAGAGACTTAATTGAAGGTTGAAGGATCAAATTGAACCAAGTGACCAAGGTTAGGAGCCCAATTGCAACAATGAAGGGTCTAATTGAAGAAGACAATGAAAATTTAGGATCAAATCTTGCTTGCAAGTTATCAAATTCATTGAGAGCCATATGTTAATTTTGATTATTATCAAGAACAACAAAGAGAGTAGGGAGAGAAAAGGAAACTGCAACAAAGAAGAAAAGAAAGAAGAAGAAAGGTGGTGAAGGGGATAAGATGAAACTTTGGTTGGAAAAGAGATCATAGGAAAAAAGGGTGATCCTTTCTCTTAGTGTTCTTGGGCACCCAAATATAAGACAGTGGGCAAGGCTTTCAATAGCTTTTTCAAACCGTAGCGCCAGCTCTAAATCTATCAAGGCAGAATGGTTAGAACCAACGACATCAATTAACTTAGGTATAATCCTTCTTCTTGGTAGGAGTAACTGTAGATTTACCTATTCATGTTTGTGGTTACGTAAAAGCAACTCTATTGGGTTGTCAAAATGTTTACAATGCCAAAACTATAACTTATGCTTTTTGCCCTTAACAAAGTTTAGTCACGGTTTTCTTTTATATATATATATATATATATATATATATATATATATATATATATATATATATATATGCTTAGAACATAGTTTCTTTGATTTTATTTTCAATATATATAAACCACATAGCATGCCATTTTCATGATGTATCCTAAAGCCATTCACATGCTCAAACTTATTATTTTTTTATTTGTAAGCATAAAGTCAATTTCTTTAATATTAAGTTGGTTGCTTGTTTGAATGGTTCTTCTAAAAAAATAATAATTAATCAAATGTTTTAATTGCATATGGCGAAGTTTTCTCCAAAATATCACAATTTGTATTTTTTTTTAATGAAAAAATTATTTTTATGATTTAGCATTTTTTAAAAATATAAAAAATTAAAAAAAAAACATAGTTTTATATTTTTGCATGCATAATGGATTTAATAACAAGTTTAATAAGTTCATGGTGTAAGGTGGCCTAAACTTCAAAAACATCACAAAAATTTGTTTAATTAATATTTGGGGTATGAGTTTTGCAATATAATGCATATTCAAGGTATTAAATTAAATGAATTAACAAAAATAAAATGTTAGGAATTAATTGTAGACTTTAACATTTGGGGGTATAATTTTACACTGTAAAGTATATTCCTGGGTATTAAAGATACAAAGTAGAAATAAATTCACCATTAAAATATGGACTTTAGAGTGGTTAGGTTATAGCTTGATAACATAGAGACAGCTTTACTGAGGATGACCTTTCTTAGACATTAGATGGACCAACGAATAAAAACATGACTTGGAGAAAAAAAATCAATCGACAATGTAGTTTATCATAGGTAGGATGCACTAGGAGTGATGTGTCTTTCTCATGCACAACTAGTCCCTTTACCCAGACTCTTACAGACCATTAGCTTTTCTAGTGACCATAATACTAGGTGGTGACTCCTGAACCTTTCAAATCATACACATCCAAAACCCCCTCGATCCAGGAGGAAAGCCAGTCATTCAAGGTCGTGCACGCTATGACAGTCTCCATGAAAATCATCATGGAGAGATCTTCATATCTCCTTTACATTCTCCATATCTCTAAACGTATCCCCATGAAAAATTAATCTTCATGACGAGATCTCCTTGTCTCAATTGAAATCTCTATATCTTCATGAAAAACCTCCACGATAAGATCTTCATGTCTCAATTGAAATATCAATGGCTTCATGAAAAATCTCCATCGGGGATCTCTATTCAAATTTCTACATCTCCATAAAACATCTCCTTACATAACTTTTATTTATGATCACAAAACATTTTCTATTTTCTAGACAATAATGTCATCTACAAAAATTTATAGAATCTCATTTTCCTTGTAGTAAAAACTCTCATGTTAATAAAAGCCATAAAAAGGCAAGCATTCGTTTCTCATGAAGGCACATCCATAAAAGCATAGCTACAAATGTAACATTTTTCATACAAATACAGCCATAAAAGTAATGTTTATACAACGATTATTTTTCTCCCTCATTTTTGTTGGTTAAATTCTTCCAAACATGATTGTTCAAAAGATTTTGAGGGGGTAAATGATAATACCTACCAAATTTTTCTTTCTATAGGTTTGGGCGAAGCCTAAATAACATGCATGGCATGATGATTAGTACTTAAAAGTGCATTTTTATCAAGGTTTTATATCATCATTTTGCACTTGAAGTATCAATAACCCCTTAACTAAAGCATGTTTTATAATAACATATCTAATTATATAAGATACCTTTAATTTATGGTAAATGTTCATCTTAAATCCAGGCCTATCACATAAATGAAAGAATTGATTGATGAGTTGAAGTACTGAAATTGAAAGGACAAAGAGATGGCCAAACTTAGAAAAGAGATGCTGGTGCAGTCCAAACTGGAACACTGTTCGGTAATTGGGTCATATCTGGAGCTGTAGATCTTGGATTTAGGAACATTTTATATGAATGGAAAGATAAGACATAGGCGCACAACTTTCATGTGGAGCCCAAGATTTAACAAGGCTGTTTTCAAGTCCAAATTGTAGCAACAAAGAAGAAGTCCGAATCTGTCCTGCAGCCCAGACACTGTTCAATGTTCAGCCCATATCTCGAGTTCTAGAAGTACAAATGATCTCACATTTTTACCCTGGAAAGATGAGACAATTTCCTAGAACTTTCATGATTGAAGTCTGTTCAAATTATGACGTTATCAATAACGTTTTTGGCAGACAAGAAGATAAGAATTGTCACCAAGTCAAGATGTGGCCACCCACTCATCAATTAGTCAACAAATCAATAGTTCCAAATTTTGGCCTATAAAAGGAGGCATTTGCCATGTATTTAGGCATCTTGGTGTTCAGATCAAGATCATGTTCTTGCTCTCTCTATTTTGTAATGCTTAAGTTTTGCTTATATTAATTTCTTACTTATGCTTTTCATTTCCTTTCCTTGTTTATTTATGTTTCTCTCTTTCATTATGTTTAGCTAGGTTAATTATGTCAAGGTGAAAAGGGTACACTAATGGTGTAAGAATAAGTATAATATAAACTTAACATGGACCTTAATGTTGGATACTAACATGCTTTATATTTGTTATCTTGTTCACTTTTAATACTTTGCTTGTTAAATGGTTAATCTAGATTTATGTTGTATAACACTTGGTACAACAAATACTTGGCACTTTCATAGCCCATACTATATGGTATAACCGACACCTGAGCTATGAAATGAACTTGATTTGTTGTTAACATAAGTTATAATCATGAATGCCTGACAACATTTACAAGTATTAGCATTATTCAAATAAGATAACTAATGTAATCATGTTAACAATTTATAATCCGATTGGAACCTCCTTTGTGTGTGGTTTCCAGTTGAGTAATAAGAGTTTATACTATACTTGTTTGAAATACCATTAGTGGATCCTCTAACCTTGACATTTGTTTTTATCCTTATATCAATAACGCATCTCAAAGCTCTCTTTATTACTATTATTATTGTTGTTGTTGTTGTTATTGTTGTTGTTGTTTATAATTTATACAATTAACCTCCCTGTGGTTCGACTCCGGTCTTGCAGGGTTATTTATTACTTCGACACTCCTGCACTTGGGAGAAGACATCAATTTTTTGGTCGTGTCAAGTTTTTGGCGCCGTTGATGGGGAGGTAAATTCTTGTACAAATTTATTCTATTTTCTCTTTTCGTGTATCTAATTTTGTTTATTCTTTTTGTTGTTTTGTTTCTTTTTATTTTGTTTTCGTCTTCTTCTCTTTTTACACGTGCATGAGAGTTTGGTCACGTACATTAAGTGGTAGACTTTGTAGGGTATCCTCATCATTTTCAGAAAATATGGCCGAAGAAGATAACCAATCACTTCATAATGAGAATAATGAGAATATTCGGGTTAGAACACTTAGAGACCACATGAATCCCACAAGAACAAGTGCACCCTCATGCATAGTTTTTCCACCTGATGCATCTCATTTTAATTTTAAGACAGGCATTATTCAACTTTTACCATCTTTTCATGGTTTAGATTTAGAAAATCCATACTTGCATTTAAGGGAATTTAAGGAGGTTTGCAACACGTATAATGACTCAAATTGTAGCATGAACACCATTAGATTGAAGCTTTTTCCTTTTTCATTAAAAGATAAAGCTAAAACATGGCTACAAAATTTGAGACCTGGATCCATTCGTGCTTGGGATGAAATGCAACAATAATTTTTAAAGAAGTTTTTTCCGTCCCACATAACAAACTCTTTCAAAAGACAAATCATTACTTTCTCTCAAAAACCAGGAGAAACATTTTATCAATGTTGGGATAGGTATCGAGACTTGCTTAATACTTGCCCCCATCATGGTTTTGAAACATGGAGATTAGTTTCACATTTTTATGAAGGATTAACACCTAGAGATAGGCAAATGGTTGAATTGATGTGCAATGGAACTTTTGAAGATAAAGACCCTAATGAAGCAATGAAGTACTTAGATTTGCTAGCTGAAAATGCACAAAATTGGAACACCACAGGTACTTATGAGGCACAAAGTAAAACCCAACCTCATACATCCAGTGGGGGTATGTACAACCTTAGGGAAGATCATGACCTCCAAGCCAAGTTTGCATCTTTAGCTAAAAAAGTCGAAGCACTAGAATTGAAAAAGAGTGGTCAATTAAAATCTGTTCAAGACATTGCGTGTCAAATCTGTGAAACCAACGAACATTCAACTAATGACTGTCCAACCTTGCCTTCTTTTAAAGAATGTCTCCATGAACAAGCCCATGCATTAAACAGTTTTCAAAGGCCCAACCATAACCCATATTCGCAAACATACAACCTTGGTTGGAGAAATCACCCAAATTTCATATTGGAAGAGTGATAACAATAATGCACAAACTTCACAGCCACCGTTTCAAGCACACCATAATTTCCAAAATTCTCATGGATATGCACCTCCTTATGCTCCCCCTCCTAGAAGAAATCTTGAGGAAACATTGCATGCATTTATGGAAAAGCAAGAGGCAATTAACACTCAACTTGCTCAAAGCATAACAGATTTTAAAGATACTATTGCAAAGTTCACATCTGCTCTCAGTTTCCAAGAGAAAGGTAAGTTTCCATCTCAACCATAACAAAATCCAAAGGGGCAATACAATACGAGTGCAAGTAGTTCGGGAAGCCAATACATGGATCACGTAAAATCAGTCATCACTCTTCGCAGTGGTAAGGTTATTGAAAAACCCATTCTTGAACCTTGTGAGAATGATGATGAGTCAATCTCTGAGGGTAAGGAAAGGGTTGAATCTGATCATTGCGAAGAAAAGACTGATTCCCCGCCAGCACTTCCATTTCCTCATGCCATGACCAAACAAAGGAAAGTCAATCACAACTCTGAAATCTTTGAAACTTTCAAACAGGTAAGGATCAATATACCTTTGTTGGATGCTATTAAACAGGTTCCTTCTTATGCTAAATTTTTGAAAGATCTATGCACTGTGAAGAGAAAACTGAATGTGAAAAAGAAAGCCTTTTTAGCCGAACAAGTAAGTGCCATTCTTCAGAACAATAATGCATTAAAATATAAAGACCCTGGTTTTCCTACAATTTCTTGCTTTATTGGAGAACATAAAATTGAAAGAGCCTTACTTGATCTTGGAGCTAGTGTGAATTTACTCCCATATTTAGTTTTTCAAAGTCTCAATCTAGGTGAGTTAAAACCAACTTCTGTGACTCTTTTACTTGCCGATAGATATGTAAAAGTGCCTAAAGGAATAGTTGAAGATGTGTTAGTACAAGTCGATAAATTCATTTATCCTGTGGATTTTATTGTCTTGGATACACAACCTGTTGAAGCATGTAATTCATTTCCTGTTATTTTAGGACGTCCATTTCTTGCAACTTCTAATGCATTGATTAATTGTAGGAATGGACTGATGAAGCTATCTTTTGGGAACATGACATTGGAGATGAATATTTTCAACATTTGCAAACAACCTAGAGATGATAATGATTTACAGGAAGTGGACTTTACTGAAAAATTAGTTCATGACCAATTTCAAACCACTTCCAGTGAAACTGAGATTGATGAATCTGATGATTTGCAAATGGTCTATTTTCAAGAAGAATCAAAGGCAAGTAATTGGAGACCACAAATTGAGGAATTGCCGCCACGATCAATTGAGCCTATACCTTCAAGTGTTCAACCACCAAAACTTGATTTGAAGCCGTTACCCCTCAATCTCAAATACTCATTTTTGGGAGAAAATGAAACTTTTCCGGTAATAATCTCTTCCAAACTTAATGCACAGCAAGAAGGTAAGTTATTACAAACTCTGAAAATGCACAAAAATGCATTAGGATGGACCGTAGCTGACATAAAAGGCATTAGTCCCTTGATTTGCACTCACAGGATTTATTTGGAGGAAAATGCTAAACCCTCTAGAGAAATGCAACGAAGGCTTAATCCTAATATGAAAGAAGTAGTGAAAAATGAAGTCATTAAGCTTCTAGATAATGGAATCATTTATCCTATTTCTGACAGCAAATGGGTAAGTCCTACCTAAGTGGTACCTAAGAAGTCTGGAGTCACTGTGATAACAAATGAAAAAAATGAGTTAATTCCAACTAGGACTATTACTGGTTGGCGCATGTGCATTGATTATAAGAAACTTAATTCAATGACTAGAAAAGATCATTTTCCTTTACCTTTCATGGATCAAATTCTAGAAAGAGTTACAGGTCATGAATTTTATTGTTTCCTAGATGGCTATTTAGGCTACAACCAAATTGAAATTGCATTGGAAGATCAAGAGAAAACTACTTTCACATGTCCGTTTGGTACTTTTGCATATCGAAGGATGCCTTTCGGATTATGTAATGCACCAGCCACGTTTCAAAGATGCATGCTCAGTATATTTAGTGATATGGTTGAACGTTTTCTTGAAATTTTTATGGATGATTTTTCTGTTTTTGGTGATTCATTTGATGATTGTTTGACTAATTTAGAAAAGGTTTTGAGCAGGTGTGAAGAGAATAATCTTGTACTGAATTGGGAAAAATGTCACTTTATGGTAACAGATGACATTGTACTTGGTCACATCGTTTCATCAAAAGGAATTGAGGTTGACAAATCTAAAATCGAGTTAATTGCTAACTTGCCAACACCAAAATCTATTAAAGATGTTAGATCATTCTTAGGACATGCTGGTTTTTATAGAAGGTTCATTAAAGATTTTAGCGTAATATCTAAGCCCTTGAGTAACCTTCTAACAAAGGATAATATCTTTGAATGGACTGAATATTGTGAAGAAGCCTTTGTTAAACTTAAAAACCTGCTTACTTCTACTTCGGTCATTCAACCTCCTGATTGGTCTGTACCTTTTGAAATAATGTGTGACGCTAGTGATTATGCCGTGGGTGCTGTCTTGGGACAAAGAAAAGATAAGAAACCCTATGTGATTTACTATGCAAGTAAAACTTTAAATAGTGCTCAAATGAATTATACCACCACTAAAAAAGAATTACTTGCAGTAGTATTTGCATGTGAAAAATTCAGGTCTTATCTTGTTGGCTCACCTGTTGTTGTTTTTAGTGATCATGCAGCATTGAAATATCTTCTTTCTAAGAAAGATTCTAAGGCTAGATTGGTTTGGTGGATTTTGTTACTTCAAGAATTTGATATCACAATCAAAGACAAGAAAGACACCGAAAATTTTGTCGCTGATCATTTGTCAAGATTGACAACAGATTCAAAATCTGACATCACACCAATCGATGACTACTTTCCTGATGAATCTTTATTTTCTGTCTCTACAATGCCTTGGTTTGCTAATATTATTAATTTTCTTGTTTCAGGATAATTGCCAGCTCATTGGAGTACCCAAGACAAAAGAAAGTTCTTGAACGAAGTGAAGAACTTTTATTGGGATGACCCTTATTTATTCAAATATTGTCCTGATCAAATATTTCGAAGATGCATTCCTGACAATGAGGTAAGTAGTGTTATTAAATTTTGTCATTCTGAGGCATGTGGGGGTCATTTCTCATCAAGAAAGACCATTGCAAAAATCTTACAAAGTGGATTTTACTGGCCCAGCATGTTCAAGGATTCACATGCATTCTGCAAGACTTGTGAAAATTGTCAAAAGTTGGGATCTATTTCAAAACGTCACATGATGCCTTTAAATCTTATTCTTGTCATTGAGATCTTTGACTGTTGGGGTATAGATTTTATGGGTCCATTTCCTCCATCATTTGGTTTCTTGTACATATTAGTCGCAGTGGATTATGTTTCAAAATGGATAGAGGCAATTCCAAGTCGAAACAATGACCACAAAACAGTGATAAAGTTCTTGAAAGAAAATATTTTGAGTCGATTTGGAATCCCTCGAGCCATGATAAGTGATGGTGGAGCACATTTCTGCAACAAGCCATTTGAGTCTTTAATGAAGAAATATGGAATCACAAACAAAGTTGCCACCCCTTATCATCCTCAGACAAGTAGACAAGTAGAGCTTGGTAATAGGGAGATCAAACAGATCTTAGAGAAAACAGTGAACTCTAATAGGAAAGACTGGTCTTTAAGACTTAATGATGCACTTTGGGCTTATCGAACTGCTTATAAAACATCATCAGGTATGTCACCTTATAGACTAGTCTATGGAAAACCTTGTCACTTGCCTGTGGAACTTGAACATAAAGCTTATTGGGCTATTAAAGCTTTCAATTCAAACCTTGATGATGCTAGTCAGCTGCGTAAGTTACAAATAAATGAGCTTGAGGAAATAAGAAATGATGCATATGAGAATTCAAAAATTCATAAAGCAAGAATCAAAGAATTTCATGACAAGAGAATCTTGAGAAAAACATTTGATGTTGGTCAAAAAGTCTTGCTTTATAATTCTCGACTCCATTTATTTCCTGGAAAACTAAGATCAAGATGGAGTGGTCCTTTCATTGTGAAACATGTGTATCCATATGGGGCCTGTGATATTGAGAATCCAAAGAATGACAATGTTTTCAAGGTAAATGGACATTGTTTGAAAGTCTACTTTGACAATTTTTCAGTTGAAAATGACTCTATTGAATTGAGTGATCTTGTATATAAAGATTGATTCGTTTTCTCACATTGTTTTGTGCTTTGTTTTGCTAGTCTCTCTCACCCCGGTCAAAAGGCGGATAACGGTACTCCGTGACTTCAGTCGGTTCTTTCAGTTTCCCATAATAACTGATATCTGTATATATTTGTGCAATACTTTGCTATTTCTCCCTTCTTTGACTCTCTTCTCCAATTCTCATTTGAAAATGGACACCACTCTTGAAAAATTGAAAAAGTACTTTCCCGCTCTGCCTCAGAATGCGATTACAAAAATTTACCGTGCTAGGTGTGCAAGATTGAAGTTGTTAATGAATCATGAAATTCCTGAAGATATTCGCTGGCTGATTGAAGCAAAGGTCCGATTATTAGGTGAGTCCTCCAATTCTTTCATTTCACACATGCCTGGAACAGGTAAAAGCACTTTTGCAAAGAAACGTCGTGCAAAACGACTGAAAGTCTATCACCGATGTGCCAGATGGACTTGTAATGCAACATGTCATTCTTTAGGAATGGTATCTATAAACCGTGAAGATAAAATACAATTCATTAAGGATGGCCTGAGTAAGGGGTCTTTAGATAATCTTTTGTTGACCCTTGAGACGCATCCTAGTGGAGATGTGCATCGTGCAATTCATGATTTATGGCCCCATTTTCATAAAGAACATGATAGACTTAGTCTTGGAAATCTGACTAAAAAAGACCCTGTTTGCCAGTTTTTAAGAAAACTGGATGGGAAGCCTATCCCCGACCCATAGAGGGCGTTGAAGCCGTTCTTGGACGTAAAACCAAGGGAAGATGTGAGCCACATTCACAACTACTTGTACATACACATGCTTTTTCAAAATAAATAAATAAATAAAGAGAGAAAGAGAGAGAGAGTGTGTGAGACTCCAGCTGGCCTACATATAGGTGATATGATTGCATTTTCAATTCCGCATCTATAAAATCTTCTCTTCCTTCCCCTCATTTCTACTCAACCCTTACATTAGACAAATATAGAAGTGTGTAGAAATGGCAGGTCCCTCAAGTTATCACATAAAAAATATTTGTGTTTTTGGTGGATCCAGTCCTGGGAAGGAAATAGCATTTTTAGAAGCAGCAAATCATCTTGGTCAGGTACTAGCTGAGAGAAGATTCATTTAGTGTATGGGGGAGGCAGCCTTGGGTTAATGGGGGGTGTGGCAATAGCTGCATTTTTAGGAGGTAGTCAAGTTTTGAGGGTCGTCCTTGAAGCTTTAACAAAAGGGGACATCATTGGAAGAACAATTAGAGAGGAACTACAGGTCTCCATAATGTTTGATCGAATGAATACAATGTTTAGCCATGCTGATGCCTTCATTGCCTTACCAGGTGGTCTGGGCACATTGGAAGAGATCTTTCATATTTCCTCTTGGGCCCAACTTCACATTCACCATAAACCTATCGGTTTGCTCAATTTTAATGGTTTTTATGATAATTTGTTGTCTTTTCTTGATCAAGCTGTGGAACAGGAATTTCTAACATCTTCGGCACGACAAATCATAATCTTTGCTGCTACTGCTGAACAGTTGATCGACAAACTACAATCTTTCACCCTTGTAATTGATCATTTCATGAGTCGCATAAATTGGTCAACTACAGAAAGCCGTAAAAAGCTTAGATTGGATTTGAGCCTTCGTTTGTGAATCCTCGTGTCTTTTGGTTTTATTTCTAGCATAGTATTTTGTTCTGTTATTTCTTATATTTGTTTAAGTGTGTTTTAGGTTTGTCAGTTCAGGTAATGTCTTCTATACTCTATCTTTCTACCTTAGGACATTGAGAACAATGTCTCGTTTTGGTTGGGGGGAGAGGGTATTAGTATATATATATATAAAAAAAAAACTAACCAACTAACTGTTTTTGTTTTTAAAAACCATTTGGCAAAACTGTTATTACCAGGATGGCAGAGTAAGGGGGAATTTTATTGACTCTTGAGACGCATCTTAGTAAACATTTTCTAATGGTTATTTGCAATATTCATAACAAGGCCTATTAGAATACTTCTTGAAATATTCAGGTTTACAAACTCTCGCATTGTTATCACTTAATTCTGCTCATATACTCATTTAACAAGTATTCTTAAACCTTCATTTTCACACGCACACTTTAACATATGATTGTGGGTTGCGTATTGGATTATTACATTATTTATGTTCTTTTGTTAAAGGTAACAACTAAGGGATAGGGATAGTATATAATTTTCAAAATAAATAATAAATAAATAAATAAATGATGATAATAAAAACGTAGATAAGTTTGGTTTCGTAGCCTCCCTAACCTAAGCAATTAAGCCCGAAGGGGTGTTTTAACACCTAATACCCTAAAGTCAACTGACTTGGGAGCTATTAGCCCAAAGCTTGTTACATGGGTTAAGGAGAAAAGCTTAAGGGAATCAAACATTGCACTATCTACGTATCAGTATCTGCAACCCGAGTTACTAAGCTTGTAGGGGTGTTTCAACACTTAATGCCTAAAGACCAACTGGTTTGGGAGTCATTAGCCGAAAGCTCGTTACATGGGTTAAAGATGCATTGTGTGTGTGTGTATATATATATATATATAAAAAAAAAGAGAAAAAAAAAAGAAGAAAAAGAAAAGAAAAGAAAAGAAAAGAAAAGAAAAGAAAAAATAAAATAATAATAATAATCCTAACCCAAGGAAGTTAACCTTAAACATTAGAACAGAATATTGTTTTCTTCCAAGTAAAGCCCCATAACTATATGTTGATATTTTGAGCACAAGAGAAAGGTTTATTAATATCTTGTTTAAAAGGTATTGGGTAGATATATAAATTTAATGAGAGTTTGTTTATCTGGATAGATTAATGGAAGTTGAATGATGAATGCCTTGCTTTGTGGAATTTGCAAATTATTTTTCTATTTTAACGCTTTAATTACTAGGGACTAGTAATAAGCTGGTTGGGGTGTGTGATTAGTACTTAAAAGTACATTTTTATCAAGGTTTTATATCATCATTTTGCACTTGAAGTATCAATAACTCCTTAACTAAACATGTTTTATAATAACATATCTAATTATATAAGATACCTTTAATTTATGGTAAATGTTCATCTTAAATGCAGGCCTATCATATAAATGAAAGAATTGATTGATGAGTTGAAGTACTGAAATTGAAAGGACAAAGAGATGGCCAAACTTAGAAAAGAGATACTGGTGCAGTCCAAACTGGAATACTGTTTGGTAATTGGGTCATATCTGGAGCTGTAGATCTTGGATTTAGGTCCATTTTATATGGATGGAAAGATAAGACATAGGCCCACAACTTTTATGTGGAGCCCAAGATTTAACAAGGCCGTTTTCAAGTCCAAATTATAGCAACAAAGAAGAAGTCTGAATCTGTCCTGCAGCCCAGACACTGTTCAATGTTCAGCCCATATCTCGAGTTCTAGAAGTCCCAATGATCTCAAATTTTTACCCTGGAAAGATGAGACAATTTCCTAGAACTTTCATGATTGAAGTCTGTTCAAATTATGACGTTATCAATAACGTTTTTGGCAGACAAGAAGATAAGAATTGTCACCAAGTCAAGATGTGGCCACCCACTCATCAATTAGTCAACAAATCAATAGTTCCAAATTTTGGCCTATAAAAGGAGGCATTTGCCATGTATTTAGGCATCTTGGTGTTCAGATCAAGATCATGTTCTTGCTCTTTCTATTTTGTAATGCTTAAGTTTTGCTTATATTAATTTCTTACTTATGCTTTTCATTTCCTTTCCTTGTTTATTTATGTTTCTCTCTTTCATTATGTTTAGCTAGGTTAATTATGTCAAGGTGAAAAGGGTACACTAATGGTGTAAGAATAAGTATAATATAAACTTAACATGGACCTTAATGTTGGATACTAACATGCTTTATATTTGTTATCTTGTTCACTTTTAATACTTTTCTTGTTAAATGGTTAATCTAGATTTATGTTGTATAACACTTGGTACAACAAATACTTGGCACTTTCATAGCCCATACTGTATGGTATAACCGACACCTGAGCTATGAAATGAACTTGATTTGTTGTTAACATAAGTTATAATCATGAATGCCTGACAACATTTACAAGTATTAGCATTATTCAAATAAGATAACTAATGTAATCATGTTAACAATTTATAATCCGATTGGAACCTCCTTTGTGTGTGGTTTCTAGTTGAGTAATAAGAGTTTATAATATACTTGTTTGAAATACCATTAGTGGATCCTCTAACCTTGACATTTGTTTCTATCCTTATATCAATAACGCATCTCAAAGCTCTCTTTATTACTATTATTATTATTATTATTGTTGTTGTTGTTGTTATTGTTGTTGTTGTTTATAATTTATACAATTAACCTCCCTGTGGTTCGACCCTGGTCTTGCCGGGTTATTTATTACTTCGACACTCCTGCACTTGGGAGAAGACATCAATCTTTTGGTCGTGTCACATGACATAATAATCAATGAGATGACATGCCCGCGCGCTGCCGCGGGCTTATTAAACAAATACACTTGATAGTGTTATAATTGTGAACCAGCACTAAATAAGTAATATAAACTAAAGGTATGATGGAGCAAATATTTCATGACGAAAAAAAAAAAAGTTGTGTTGGTGATAAAAAACTTAGAGACTGAACAGAATGATTTGTAGTAATCTACAGTGTTTTGTGAGGAAAGATACAGTGCTTTCGCCACATGATTTAGCTTTTCTGTTCATAAAAAGCAAAAAAAATTACAAAGCTAAATTCTCTACCAACTTAATATTAAAAAAAACCCAACAAAGATAATTTTGAAAGGAAAAAAACCTATAAGGAAAAAACCTTGCAGTAATTGACAATGTTTTGTGAGGAAGACTATAGTATTTTCCCCAATAAAATAAAAATAAAAAACCATTTAGAGAAATATTGTAGCAATCCACAGTGTTTTGTGAGAAAAATCACAACGCTTTCCTCATATGATTTAGCTTTATTGTAATTATAATTCTTAACCAACTCAATATTCAAAAAAAAAATTGATAAAGATAATTTTGGAAAAAATCATAAAAAAATCATATGGAAAAACACCGCAACAATTCACATTGTTTTAAAGAAAAAACATTTACATAGCTAAATTCTTAATCAGCTCAATATTAAAAAAAAATCGACAGAGACAATTTTAGAAAACAAATAACAAAACAAACACCAAAAAAAGGGAAAAAAATCATGTTGGAAACACTATAGCAATTCACAATGTTTTGTGATGAAAACTACAGTGTTTCCCCATATGATTTAGCCTTTTTTGTAATGACTTATAATTGTAATTATCAAACAACTCAATATTAAAAAAATAAAATTGACAAAGATAATTTGGAAAAAATTATAAGAAAAAAAAACCATACGGAGAGACGCTGTAGCAATCCACAATGTTTTTTTTTTTGTGAGGAAAGCTACAGTACTTTCCCCACATGATTAAGCTTTATTACAAAGTTAAATTCTAACCAACTCAATATTAAAAAAAAAATTGACGAAGATAATTTTAAAAAAAAATATTACAAAAAAAAAAACACGAAAGAAACTGGCAAAAAACCATGTGAGAAAAAATTGTATCAATCCACAGTGTTTTGTGAGGAAAAAATTGTATTTACTTGTAATTGCAATTCTTAACCAGCTTAATATTTAAAAAATAAAATTGACAAAGATAATTTTAGGGAAAAACATAACAAAAACAAAAAAAACCATGTGAGAAAAAACACTGTAGCAATCCACAGTAATTTTCGAGGAAAGTTACAGTGCTTTCCTCACATATTTTAACTGTAATTTTTAACCAGCTCAATATTAAAAAATAAAATAAAAAAGATAATTTCGGAGAAAATCATAAAAAAAAACTATGCAGAGAAACACTGTAGCAATCAACAATGTTTTAAAGAAAAAATTACAAAACTAAATTCTCAATCAGCTCAATATTAAAAAAAATTGACAAATATAATTTTAAAAAATAAAAAAATAAAATAGAAAAATTATGTGGGAAAACACTACAGCAATCCACAGTATTTTAAAGAAAAAAATTACAAAGCAAAATTTTTAACTAGGTTAATATTTAAAAAGAAAAATTAACAAAAAATAATTTTGAAAAAAAAAATAAATGCAGAAAAAAGAAAAAATAGGAAAGTTGAAAAAAAATTAAAAAAAAATTGAAAAAAGAATGCACTATAAATTACTATTATAATCTACAATGTATGGAAGAGTAGTGATTCACCCATACCATCTATTGTTAATGTAGCTATCATGGTTAACCAATGATATAACATCAATTTCTCTATCAAAAATACATCTTTATTTTTATGACAAAAGTCAAAGATATGAGTGTATAAATATTCTTTATTACCGTGCAAAATCAAGATTCCATATTTGACTACAAGATAACCATACAAGGGTTCCAAGCTATAGCCACACAAAAAACATAGCTTGACTTAGCCATTGAAAACTTGACAACACACACAATCCCATCTGAGGTCGTACAAAGGCAGCCTTGTAAGATTATTTCATTCTAGATGATTAAAGTCAGCTATACAATTTCATGTCATTCTATGCCATGTAAAGCCATAGATTTTTTATCTTCATATTTATTATTATTTATTTATTTTAATACAGAACACTCTTTTCTATATATATATATATTTTTACTATGAGTATCCAGACTAGCTTGCGCGTACCATAACTAATCCCACAGACCCTAAAGTTAACGACCATGTAAGTCTCCAGTCACCATCATATGAGCAACCATAGGGCTCAAACCTGAGACCATAAAAAAAACAAACTTCTTGATCCCAAACTTTTACTACTGGACCACCACCTAGATAGTTACTCCTTTTCTATACTTGTTACTTGATTACCAGAGAATTCTGTATTTGAACATGGAAAAACTTGTTGACTCACGATAAAGACTAGAACCCTGGACGTTAGTGATGGGAAAACCAATTTCTTTTTCGAGTTTTTTTTTAAAAACTTCATCATCATGATTCTTATGCTTGCATCATTGATGAGTTGAATGAGGTAGAAATGGACAATCATTGAGATGTGTGGTAGTTACTATGTAATGTGTGGATTAGTGGTGGAGAGTATTCGTTGTCAAGGGGTGAAGATGGACCAGGAGAGACTAGTGGCTTTTGTTTGTTTCAACGTGGGTAATTAATGTGGGGTTTTCAAATTCTTATTATTTCTTAGTTTTGTTTTTTTTATTACTTTCTTAAATATATCGAAAGTTAAGAAAACTCGTTTTATTTAGGTTTGTTTCTTCTTTAATGTTGGAGACGTGTGACACAAGTATTGTGTTAACATATTAATGTCGAAGTTGTTAAACATGGACGGTTTTAACGGTTAACAAAAATATATAATAAAAATGGTGAAAAGATCTAATAATTTACTGGTTGATATGATCTTTATTTTGTAAATTCAACTCGCATTCCAAACCTGTGGCCATAAGCCTCTGTCGTCCTCTCCCTTCTTTTACTTGAGATGTCCTCAGGGGCCGCCCTCATCATGAATGCACCGCGAAAACGACGGAAGAGGGCGGCTAGTAAAAGCGGGAACCACATGACGTGAAGCGGAACCCCATTTGTCAATGAAGGGAGTGGAAATACGTCATCAAGCATATAGTCTTGCAGTGTAGTTTTCCCCGCATCTAATCCAAAAATCATTTCACACTATAAAAATATAGCACTAGCACTGGCATTCTATTATTGAAGACCTTTCCTTTCTGTCGCTACCACCAAAACAAACAAGCCCCGCCCTCTTGTCTAAGGTATTCTTGTTTTATACTGGGTAGTTGAAAATGAACCAACTTGTTTTGTATATATTCCCCTTCTTCTACGCTGCTAAATTTGTGTTTTAGTTGTGGTGGTCAGACAGGAAGGCAGATAGTTTTTTAATTTGCTGGTAATTAGAAGAAAGTAATTAGTGTTTTCATTTGACTAATTTGTGAGTAAAGCTGATGTGTGCATGTATATAATATACAGGAAACCATAATCATTCATTTGTATGAATTTCCATTTAGTTTATGTGTGTGCTCGCCCACAAAGATGGAAACATGAATCTATGTTTGGTTGGGTGCGGTTTTCGTGATCATTGTCGTGTTCAACATCTTTTTTTCTTGGCTGTGTTTGCGTAGGATTTTTGTAATTTCGTTGAACTGGGATGTGAAATAACTGTTGTTGGGTACATATTAAGCTTTTTTTATTGTTGTTTATTTCAGCTATGGTTGGATCCATGACAGTTTCAGTGAATTCCACACCGCCGGTTGATTTGTATGCAAATGGCACTGTTCATCATGCTGAATTACTTCCTGCATCTGATGATGATCATGGTGGTATCATTGTGGACATGAAGGAGCCTATGGACCCGGATATTTTTCATGCCAAGCTCAGAGCTTCATTATCATTGTGGGGGCAACAGGTGTTTATTTTAACACAGCTTCCTTCAGAATTTGATTTGCCTTTTAATTTCAATGATGGAAAAGTTTTTCCACAATTTGATTATATATATGGTGCATAATCACTATTGAAATGCTCGTATATTTCCTGAAATTAACATCTGGTTGAAAGAATGCAAGTTGAGTAACTAAGGTCTGAGTAAAGCACGGAGCAGAATATGTTCTTGCTAACCATTAACTACTATGAGCTGTTGCTGAAAAATCTTTTTTTTTTTTTTCATTTCTCTCTTACTATTATGAGTCTTGCGAGTAAACAATTGAAGTCTGTACAGATTGGTGATCGGTAATATGCAATTCTTCAAGACTTTAAGTGAGAATTCATTGATATGAGGATTGCAGATGGATCTATAAATTGATGAGTAAACACACCCAACTAAAGTCATCTACAAATAATATGATCCTGTGGGTTGAACCACCTTTGAAGAGATGCATGGCATCTGATGAATGTAATTGGTCATGTTTTTTTCTCAGCGTAATAATAGTGAACTACCTCTCTGGACACTTTGTAACATGGCTTGTTTAAAAGATCTTGGAGATTGTCTAACACTTAGTCACAAACTCTTTAGTTATACAGCAGTGATATTCTTTATTTTCATCTTAATCTTTTTTCCCCTGAACATATTGAGTTGGTGGCTAGTTTATCTTTTATTTTATCTTTGCAGGGGAAGAAGGGAATTTGGATCAAGTTGCCAATCGCACTGGTAAATCTTGTAGAAACTGCGGTTAAGGTAATTACTCTCTGCTTCTGTGAAACCTAGATCACCACAGGTAGAGACAGCAATAGACATTAATCATCTAACAACCTATAACCATGCTTCCTTAAACTGAATTCATCTTGTGAATTCAGGTTTATGAATGGAACCTTGTCACATGATTATTCACCAAACCATCTCGATTATTGGATCTTTTGTGTATTATATGTTATGTTCTCCGCAATCAATTGGAGGCAGCTGAGATGTAATCATCCCAGCTTCAGAATAGAAAATCTTTTTGATCTTTTCATTGCTGTGGCAACATAGGTGCCGATCCCTCTTTTCATAATAGAGCACCAGCCAGGAAGATGGACTTACCTTATAATCTTTCACAAATTCTCTCATTGTACTTAATATATATTACATATTTTTCTTATATGGAGACAATAAATCCTGTCCCTATGTAGGAACAAGATGAGTGCAAACATGAGCCTGTGAAGTGATAAGATAACTAGGTTTTGATTCTGAGAACCTGGTGCTCAATCAGCCTTTTTGACATGATTCAAGTCCCAACTCTTAAAAACCAATTCTGAACATAAAATCCTATTTTTTGTTTTTATGAAGATAGAATACCAATGGTATATTCATGAAATGTTGATCTCACCTGTTTTCTTCATTAATTTTAAGAGATTTGTTGTATACAGTCATCTCCCATTACTCCAAAAAATTTTATGCTAGTAAACGATGAAAAATGATGACCTCTCTTTGTACCTCTGTTGTCCTGATAACAGAAAGGATTCCAGTACCACCATGCAGAGCCAAATTACCTCATGCTTGTTTATTGGATTCCTGACACCCCAAGCACTATTCCTGCAAATGCTTCACATAGAGTATGTGTTGGTGCTATTGTCTTGAATGATAAAAGAGAGGTATTCACTATTTCTGCAACAACTTCTCTTGCTGATTCTGCTTACCCTAATTCTACTTTCATTATATTTGCTTTTTTTTAATTTTATTTCTTGTTTTGTCAAATTCTTAGCATCATTCTCCCCCTCCAAAAGTTGAATTATACATCTATGTTACTGTTTTGAATAGCCAAAATCCCTTTATAGGTACTTGTGGTCCAGGAAAAGAGTGGCATATTTCAAGGAAAAGGCGTGTGGAAAATCCCTACTGGAGTTGTTGATGAGGTACATGCCTAGAGCCAGGAATTTTTATTGTTTAACATTTAATGGATCTCCTTAATCATTTAAATGAGATTTTCAACATGCAGGGTGAGGAGATCTTTATGGCAGCTGTAAGAGAAGTAAAAGAAGAGACGGCAGTAAGTAATTAACTGTATACCAATATACGTTCCTTCTTTTTAATTTCAAATCACATCTTTCTAAAAGCACATGTTTTTGTTGCTCAGATTGACACGGAATTTCTGGAAATTCTAGCGTTCAGGTGTGAAGTTTTTGTTGCTGCTGATGGTTTTTTAAATGTGACTCAAACTATTGATTATGCTTAATTTTTTAGTTATGGAGAATGGATGGTAGTTTGATTTTTGAACACCAATTATATTCTTACTTTCGACTTTTAGACTTGTTCTTGAAGATGGTCTATAATGGATAAACCAAGATATGGATTCAGGGTGATTTTCTTTGCGTAGAGAAAGCAGCATCTAGAGTTTCTCCTTGTAGATTCCCCATGTAATGGCTAAACCTGTTCCGCGTTAAAAAGAAGCCATTCATTCTTGGGAAAATCAGGTTGTCCGATTTTTTTGTTTTCTCATGAAGAGATCACTTGCATCTGTCCAAATTGAATATCATGAATCCCTTTGCCAGATTTCTTTGAAATACATCCAGTCCAAAAAATCAGATTTCCTGACTCTGCATTTAATGCATGGATTGGATAATTTCGCACTGCCATGCTCTATACATGATCTGATGACGATGTCTCTCTCTATATTCTTATCTAAACTTAAGCGTGCATAAACTTTTCTATTTTCTTCCTGTGATTTTTCTGGCTACCTGGTGTATTAAATGAAGTTCATTGACTTCAGTCAGTTTGGTGCCTTTACATTTTCCTCCCATGTTTTGGCTATGACTTGCAGGCAATGGCACAAATCATTCTTTGAGAAGTCAGATTTAGTCTTCCTCTGCATGCTGCGTCCATTATCTTTTGACATCAAGAAGCAAGAATTAGAGATTGAAGCGGCTCAGGTAATCCCAGGCAGTGTAATGTGGCAACACCTGATACATGACAACGTTCTAACCTTCAAAATTCTCGTTTCTAGTATTATTGCTTTCCTTAAACTGGTCTTTAAAGTAAAACAAGGCAAACTCATGCAGTCTATTTTCTTCGCTTTGTCTCTGAGTCAATCTGTTATATTCAAAATAATAAATTTGGAAGAGAGAGAAAGCAGCACTCCATGTGCCCAATACAATCAATACATAGCATGTTTTGGTGTTAAGATCTGCCATTTGTTCCTTATCTTTGGTGTTTAAGTCCTGCCTTATCTTCTAAACAAGAAGATCCTTGAACGGTTTAAGAAATAACAAATTGAGTCAAATGGTTCTGCCTGATTGCTCTTCATCTTAGTTTACTTTAGGGCCATATGACAGACTCGACATTTATCTTCCTGCTAAGAAAATTCAGAACTGGGGCATAATCTTCTGTCACTCTGTATACATACAACATGCAGTTAACTGATGCATGCTCCTTGCGTTCTGTTGTGTTTTAGTTCTTTATCACGTTTTTTGCTTGAAGAAACTGGCTTTAGGATTGAAGGATGCGATAGCTGATTAAATTTCCTCACGTGGTTGCCATTTTTTCTCCCCAGTGGATGCCATTTGAGGAATATGCAGCTCAACCTGTAGCCCAGAACCATGAGCTTTTCACCTATATCATTGATTTATGCTTGGCAAAGGCAGACCGGGATTACATTGGATTTTCTCCACAACCATTAAGATCAACGCTTAATGACCAGATAAGTTACTTATATTCAAACGTCAGAGATTTGAACCAGTCAAGTTCTGCTGATCGCCAATAGAAATCAAGCTTATGTTGTCTATTTGCTGTGTAACCAAATTCATTTATTTACATCTCCACTGTCCTCTTCCATGACTCTAGTAAGTGAAAGTGCATTCCTTCAAGTCACAAATTCATATATAAATAGCGCTTGTGCATGGAAGAAAATATCCTGAAAATGCAGACACTACTAGATGGGAAATCTGTAGGAGTTGCTGCCTGAATAGATCCTCTTTATTCAGAGCTTGCCACAAAGAGCAATTCCTGAGAGTAAGCTTGTCATCTAGTGCACTGGGGATGGGTCTGTAAGAAGAAGAGAATTGTTCTACTCTGTATATTATCATTGTCGCACCCGACATCACGACGATCCTAAAAAAATATTTACATGGAAAGAACAGATTTCTGACATCTTGTTCTTTTAAGGGAAAAAGGTCTTGTTTAAGGAGTCGCCACCTAGTATTATGGTCACTAGGAACCCTAACTGGTCAACAGAGATTCTATGGCTCGGGATTGGTTACGTAAAAGGGAAGATATTATCACCCCTTAAACGTTCTGCCTAAGGCAGACTGCATTGTTGGTTTTGTCTTAAATTGCTAAATATTTATTAGTTTATGCTATGATGATTTGTTTATAATATTCCTGACTCTGGCGCCAGTGAATATTTGAGCTCGAATAATTCCAACTCTGGCGTTGGTAAAAATTCATAGCTACGAAAATAAAATTAGATCAATATTTTTAAATTTATTCCTGATTCTAACGCTAGTGAATAAAAAAAATAAAATAAAATTACGCATTCACATATATTTTTTATTTTTATGTAGTTAAATAATAAATAAAAAATAATTAAATCAGTATTTTTATTCCTGACTCTGGCGTCAGTAAATAAATAAATAAAAATAAATTTATTTTTTATACATGCACGTATATTTTTGCTAAATAAAAAATATAACAAATAAAAATAATATAAACTTAAACCAGTATTTTATTCCCGACTCTGGCGTTGGTGAATAAACCAGTAAATTTATATTATTTTTATTCACGCATACACATATTTTTCTATTTTTTTATTTCTCCTATTTTTTATACTTTTTATATTTTTTATATTTTTATATTTTTTTTTGGGCTGGGCCCAGCTCAGCCCACATGGGCTGGGCTAAGCCCAGCCGGCCCGGCCCGGTCACTGGCCCAAGCCAGTGGCCTGGCTGGGTTAATTAAGGTGCACAGCGTGAAACAAATTCACGCGTGCAATTAGAGGTGCTGCCTTAACAGTTGTTTATCATTTGCATTTCAAGACAGTAAGTTATACACCTAATTATTTTCACAATTGCACAATTTCAAACAAGAATGAAGAGAAGATGAGAACGGCCTACCTGCTTCTAGAGAGTGCGAGGAGGCTTGCGGCACAGTGATTTTGCTCTCGTCTGTGTATGACCTTCTCCTTTCTGTTTTCCTTTTGTTTCGATGATGATGAAGGTCACGGCTTGCTGCTTGGGTCCTTCGTTTTTCTGTTTCTGGAGATTGCGAGAAAGCTTGCGGCACAGTGATTTTTCTTTTGTCTATGTATGACCTGCCCCTTTCTGTTTTCCTTTTGTTTCTGTGATGACGAAGGTCACGGCTTGCTGCTTGGGTTCTTCGTTTTTTTTTTTTATTTGCAGGGGGGAATTGAGGAGACGGTGATGTTAATGTTGGTTTTTCTGGGTTTCTTTGTTTGCGTTTTCTCTGTTTTTCTGTGTATTTTTTTTCTCTCTGTTTTGCTGGGTTTCTTCCCTCTGTCTTCCCTTCGTCTCCCCTTTCGCGAGGTCGCCTTTGCTCCGTTTTTATAGAACCAGCAGCAGCCTCGGTGGTAACGGCTGCCCCCCTCCTAAATGATCCGTAACCGACGCATTTGAATGAAGAAAACGTCTGTCATTATTGCCAACGGACGAAACGCCTCTGCCTTTAATGGCAGAGCCGTTGCAGAGTAGAGAGACGGTGAGCAGTCGTTGCAAAACGACCCCGTTTTGCTGGCTACGAATTTGGTCCTTGTGATTCTTCTAATTTTGCAATCAAACCCCTGCTTAAAATATAATTGGATCCTTACATTTCTGCGCGATTTTCAATTTGGTCCTTGGATTTTAATTTTTACAATTTGGACCCCAATTAAACCCCAAACTTTGCTATTTCTTCAATTAAGTCCCTGATTTCATTAATTTAACTAAATCCAAGTCCAATTAAGTCTCAAAACTTATCAATTATCCAATTAAACCCTTAATTGGATTAATTAAATTATTCCAAGCTTATTAAGTCTCAAAACTTATCAATTCTCCAATTAAACCCTTAATTGGATTAATTAAATTAATTCCAAGCTTAATTAAGTCTCAAAACTTATCAATTCTCCAATTAAACCCTTAATTGGATTAATTAAATTAATTCCAAGCTTAATTAAGTCTCAAAACTTATCAATTCTCTCCATTAAACCCTTAATTGGATTAATTAGATTAATTCCAAAGTTTAATTAAACCCCAAAACTTCCAATCATGTTGCCTTTAACCCAAATTTTAATTCATTCTTCATTTATTTAATTTTACTTGTTTTTTTTCATCATTATTATTATTATTTTTTTATCATTTTCAATAAATAAAATAATAGTAATTATAAAAATAAAATGGTCAAAAATTGGGTTATGACAATCATTCTGCAGTTATAGTAGTATATATTACACGAGGAAGGAAAACGCGATCCTATATCTCAGCTAACAATTGCTGAATATCTGCTAATGATTCCAAAGATCAAGCTAAAATATATATGCTAATAACTGTACAATAATCTATAGATGGAAGGTGAATATATGCTGTTAATATGCCCCCTCAAGTTGGAGCATGGAGATCCGTAATGCCCAACTTGCGTGATAATGCCTAGAAAGCTTCACAGCCTAAAGCTTTTGTGAAGATATCAGCCAGCTGACTGTGACTAGGAACGTGCTGGGTGGAGATAAGGCCGACTTTGAGCTTTTCACGAACAACATGACAATCAATTTCTATGTGTTTGGTACGTTCGTGAAAGACAGGATTCTAAGCAATGTGAAGAGCTGCTTGGTTGTCACAATGTAAAAACATAGGTTGGGAGTGATGGACACCAAGATCATGTAAAAGTGTTTTGAGCCAAGTAAGCTCACAAGTGGTGGAAGCAAGAGCCCGGTATTCGGCTTCAGCAGATGAACGAGAGACCGTATGTTGCTTCTTAGTGCGCCAGGAAATAGGACTGGTGCCAAGTTGAATAAAAAAACCGGTGGTGGAACGACAAGTGAGCGGGCAACTAGCCCAGTCCGAATCTGAATAAGCTGACACTTGAAGAGTGTTAATAGAAGGAAAATATAAGCCTTGGCCTGGAGAAGCTTTGAGATAATGGAGAACACGGACAACAGCATTATAATGTGATTGTCGGGGTTGGTGCATGAACTGACTTAAAAGGTTGACAGGGAACACAATGTCAGGATGAGAGATTGTGAGGTATATCAAATGACCAACAAGGCGGCGGAAAGAACTGGGATCATGGAGCAGATCACCATCAATATTATTGAGCTTGAGATGTTGTTCCATTGGAAAAGAAGAGGGACATGCACCAAGGTGACCGCTATCAGCAAGTACGTCAAGAGCATATTTGCGTTGAGTGAGGAAGATGCCAGTGGGAGAGCGAGCAATTTCAAGACCAAGGAAATATTTGAGTTGGCCGAGGTCCTTAAGCTTAAAGCGTTGAGCAAGCATGGCTTTAAAGTTATTGATGTCAGAGAGATCATTTCCTGCCAAGAGAATGTCATCAACATAAATAAGGATGAGAGTGAAGGACTGTCCCCGATGGCGAGTGAAGAGGGAGTAATCTGCCTGTGACTGGGTGAAACCTGCAGTAAGTAAAACAGATGATAATTTAGAGAACCAATTGCGAGAGGCTTGCTTGAGGCCATAGAGTGATTTCTGAAGATGACAAACAAGGGCATCCGTCTGTTTGGAATAGCCTAGTAGAGGAGTCATAAAAACATCTTCATCAAGGTCGCCATGGAGGAATGCATTGTGGACGTCCAACTGAAAAAGATGCCAATGACGAGCTGCAGCCACTGCAAGAACACATCTAACAGTAACGAGTTTAGCAACAGGAGCAAAAGTGTCATGATAATCCAAAACTTCTACCTGAGCATATCCCTTGGCCACTAAGCGAGCTTTGTGTCTCTCTATGGAACCATCAGCCTGAAATTTTGTTTTGAACACCCACTTACAGCCAATTGGGGTTTTGCCAGATGGAAGGGGTTGAAGGGTCCAAGTATAGTTTGCTTCTAAGGCTTGTATTTCAGCTACCATGGCATCACGCCAGTGAGGGTGACGGGCAGCTTCAAAATAAGAGGTGGGATCAGGGTGATGGGAGAGTGCAGAGAAAAAAGCGAGATGTTTAGGAGTGAAACGTTTATAAGACAAAAAAGAAGAGAGACAGTGAACCATATCTGAGGAAGAGCGTGAAACCTGTGAAGCAGTGGGGGACCTTGGTAAAGAAGGGCAAATATAGTCAGCTAAGTAAGTGGGACGGGTGACAACTCGTTTTGGTTGTGTGGGAAGGGGTGGAGTGGACGATGTGGAGGATGGTTCATGTGAGGAGGGAAAGGGAGGGGAGGTAGTAGGTTGTGCAGAAACAGTGTCAGAAGGAATTTCAGGGATAGGAAGGGGAAGAACCGAGGAAGGTGTGGGATCTGGGGTCATGTAACATCGTGAGAAATGAAAAAAAATTTATGTTCAAGATTGTAGACACGATAAGCCTTATGATGGATAAGGTAGCTTAAGAAAACACATCGTAGAGCACGAGGAGAAAATTTATCGCGATTTTTGCGAGTGGTTTGAGCATAGCATAAACACTCAAACACTCGTAAATGGAAATATGATGGTTGTTTTTGAAAAAGGAGCTCATAGGGTGACTTATGATTAAGGCGGGGTGAAGGAGTGCAGTTAATTAAATAAGTGGCTGTGAGAATGCATTCACCCCAAAAGGAAATGGGAAGATTGGCTTGAAAACGTAAACACCGGGCCACATTAAGAAGGTGGAGATGTTTACGTTCAGCAACGCCATTTTGTTGAGGCGTATCCATATATGTGCGCTCGTGAAGAATGCCATGGTCGTGAAATTTTTTTTGGATATTATTAGATAAAAACTCTTGTCCACTATCAGTGCGCACATGCTTAATGGTGCGATTAAATTGATTTGTAACCATTGCATAAAAATTGGTAAGGCAAGTAAAAGTTTCTGATTTCATACGCATGAGATAAACCCATGTAGTACGTGAGTAATCATCCACAATGATTAAAAAATAGTAGGCTGAAGCTGTAGGATAGCCACCCCATATATCACAATAAATCCGATTAAAACAAAAGGAGCTCTTATTTGTATTCAAAAGAAAAGGTAAACGAGTGTGTTTTGCTCTAGCACAAACATCACAAGGCAAATGTGATTTTGGAAAATTTAAAGTTGTTGGAATACTTGAAGTAGAAGGGTGACCGAGTCGTTGATGCCAAAGAGTAGAGTCAGAAATGCGTTGAGAATGAAAAACAAAGGCAGAGAAAGGTTTGTAGTGGTAAAGTCCATCCCGTACTTCACCCGTTCCAATCAGCTTCCTCGTTGATAGGTCCTGAAAAACACAAAAGTCAGAAGAAAAAAAATAGCAACACAGTTGAGAGTACTGGTGAGTTTACTGATGGATAATAGATTGAATTTAAATGATGGTACTTATAAAACATTAGGAAGAGAAATTGCTGGAGAAATACGCAATGTGCCAGTATGAGTGATAGAGACGATGTCACCATTTGGAAGTGAAATAGGACATGGTTGATTAAAAAGTTGAGTGCTATCAAGAGATGAAAAACTGGAAGTCATATGATCTGAGGCTCCTGAATCAATAATCCATTCTCGGTTAGAAAAAGAAACAGAATGACAGGAGACAGGGTTACCAGCAAAGTTGGCAGAGGTGGTGTTCACGGGTGATAAAAATTCCAAGAGCCTATTGTATTGATCACTTGTGAGGCCAGGGATAGCTATCTCAGTAGAGGTTGAAGAACCAGTAACAATATTTTCAATTTTTGAGGAACCAGCTGGAGTGAAAGAACCAATGACATTATTTGCTGCCTTTGACGAACCAGATATTCTGTCAAGTGTTCCACGAGGTTGAGGTCAGTTGCTGGGATATTCATTGAGCTTATAACAGTGTGTTCTCCAGTGACCATCACGGTCACAATAGTCACATTTTGGACGACCACGCCCTCGCCCTTTACTGTCAAAACGATGAGAAAGATGACGAGGAGCCATCATAGCAGCAGACTCAGTTGGAAAACTGGGAATATGAAGAAGGCGTTGTTTCTCTTCTCAATGCAAGGTTGAATATACCTTGTTAACAGGAGGTAATGGATCCATTCTGGCTACGAATCGAAGCATATGAGTCATGCAACCCCGTTAAAAACTGAAAAACACGTTCAGTATCTTGCATGTGATTCAATTCTGTTAAGATGCCACAAGTGCATTGTGGTGTGGGAGTGAGCATGGCTAGCTCATCCCAATGACTTTTAAGTGTTGTAAAGTAGGCAGAGATTGTCATGGAGCCTTGAGTGAGAGTAGCAATGTCGCGTTTCAGTTTGAAGATCCTTGGATTGTTGCTTTGAGAGAACCGATCCTCAAGATTGAGCCAGACATCACGGGGGCAAGCATGATAGATTAAACTACTAACAATGGATTTATCAATGGAATTGAGAATCCATGATAAGACCATGTCACTGCAACGTTCCCACAGTTGAGTTTCTGCGACAGAAGATGTTGGCTTGGAGAGAGTACCGTTAACAAAAACCAATTTGTTTTTGGCATTTAAGACCATTTTCATTGCCCTCTTCCAGGTAGGATAATTGTCATCATTAAGGAGAGTGGAGACCAGAATGGCACCAGGATGATCAGCGGAATGAAGGAAATATGGTGAGAATATGTCTTGAATGGATGGTGATGTGAAAGAGGAGGTTGCCTGGGTTGTAGTATTTGACATGGCTACAGAAAAAAGCGTTAAAGAAATATGCTTATAGAAATATACAGAGAACCTACTCTGATACCATGTAAGAAGAAGAGAATTGTTCTACTTTGTATATTATCATTTTACAGTTACAGTAGTAAATATTAAATGAGGAAGGAAAACACGATCCTATATCTCAGCTAACAATTGCTGAATATCTACTAATGATTTCAAAGATCAGGCCGAAATATATATGCTAATAACTGTACAATAATCTATAGATGGAAGGTGAATATATGCTGCTAACAGGGTCCATGGCATGCTTCATCGATCATTGCCCTTGGAGTTGCCAAACGTTGTAAAGGCGTGAAAGCAGACTAAAATTGTATTTTGCCGTACAGGCTCTTAACACCCATGTGCTCCTGCAATATTTTGCAGTAACTGTATCTGATAGCATTTTACCACTTACAGCAAGTTGTTCTCCCCTAATGAGTCATAAAAGTGCCATCCTTTAGTATCAATCTTGTTTTCATATATATATATGCACATAAAGACATGCTCTATGTATATGTATATGCTTACATTTGAGACTACATCCCCTCCCTTTGTCTATCCCAGTGGACCACCTCTACCGAAACATGACAGGTGCACAAAAACCGGAATACAGAAGAAAAAAGTATGAAAAATCCAAACTACATTAGATTAGATAGCTTATGGTTACATGTCTCAGCAGAGCTGTAGAGCTTTCTTCATTTCTTGTAGAAAACCACCACATTTCTAGCACCCAATAGTTCATCGAACTGGGAAATGGGGTTTATAGTGGCAAAAGATATGTTGCAGACAAGTTTTGCTTTACTTCTAGCACTGTGGCTGTTGGTCTCCAATCTAGATTGAGCAGAAACAAGAAAAGTGCACACTATGTCCATATCCATGCCAACCTCTCGCTCCGCCACCTCCCCCACCAGTTCCAGATTATCCCTCATATGCGACTCCACCTCCTCCACTTGCTGGCTACGTTTCACCACCATCTCAGGCCAATTGTCCACCAGTTCCAGTTCAGTGTTGCCAGCACAAACCACCCCCCCCCACACACCCCCCACCCCCCCACCCCCCCCCCCCCCCCCCCCCCCCCCATGCCTATGCCCCCATGCCTATGGATATCAACCTCAAGAGAACGGTTCCACGTCATGTTCGCCTTTTAAATTCATTTCAGTCATAGTTTTGCTCAGATCCATTGCTATTTTGTTCTAGGTTTACGTGTTTTGTTTCAGGTATCATTATAATGAAACAGTACCGACATATATATAGTCTTGCTCAGATCCATCTGCTACCATTTACATCTATGTTCAGCAGATGGGTTGATGGGCGATTTTCTTCAAGTGCCATTAAATGAAAGTAAGAGTATTGTCCTTTACTTTCTCACATGTTTACTTCTCGAGTGTGTGTATGTGAAGTGGGGAAGAGAGATCTGATGGGTACTGTCTGTTTTTTTTTTTTAAAAAAAAAAGAAATGTATTAAAATGAAATTTTTATTATTTTTAAAATTTATTTTTATATTAAAAACATTAAAAAAAATTAATTTTCAACAAAATAATTAATTTTTTTTCAAAGACAGTACACAAACAAATGGGTGAAAAGTAGCAGAAACTTAATTTTAATGTTCTTTCATCTGATTGCTACTTCAACATCAGATCCAAGTCCACCTTCACTAGAACACGCACAAGCCAACATGGGATGGAATTCACATCATTTGGTTCATCTCGTGCATAAACAGTCCTAAAATCTTAAATAAGGAGATCATATAGAATGTTAAGATGTCACAATTTTCTAATAAAACCTAAATTGACATGGCAAGAACATGAACCGAAAACTTGCACACAAGAATTCTATTTTACTAGGCCAAAATCTTCTGGTCGATGACAATAACAACGTTTTTCCATGGATCTACAGTATCTACCACAAAATACAGATCACAAACCGTATATAAAAAAGCAAGAAAGAAAGAAATAACACAGGCTAAAACAATAAGACATGAAAAAACAAATAAAACATACTCTAAAGTGATAACTTAGCCATTGAAGCCTGACTTATTCCCCACTGTGAGTAGAAAAAAGAACAATTTGAAAGGACTTACACGCTACTACAGCAGCCAAAGCCCTAAGCACAAACTCAATACCATGGCAACAAGCCTTCCACCATCAAGTCTCACACTAGCATTGTCATCAGCTGTTTGGTCTGCTGCGTCGCCATCAGGTGAATCAGCTGGTGAGTCTGATGGCGCATCATCAGCAGAGGGCTTCTTATGCTTGCTAGATTTTGGTGCATCTGCCGCCTCCTCCGGGGCAGGTGCTGGAGCTGGGGTCAGTGCTGCTTTAAACAATTCCTTGGGCAACAAGACCTTATCAATAGAGTATATAGCAAGTGGCTGCTCATCGATCAAAGTCCCAACTATTTTTGCAGTGGTACCCCTTGTCTTGAGGGTCACATCCTCGCCATCATTTTGCACTGTGAAATCAAACTTCTTATCCCCATTTGTAGCTAAGGTGTTCATGATTCCATTGTTGGATTTTAACATTGCTAGTGACTGATAAACAGGAACACCGAAGAATTGAAGGAGCGACTCTTTGCCAGAAGCTGTTAAATTCTTGAATTTTGGTAAAAAGGCCTTAAATGGATCGTCAAGAGGGCAAAACACTGTTAATCCTCCATCAATAGTGTCCTGAAACCAAACATAGCCATGAGGCCCATGGCATTCAAAATTGTTACTAATAACCTTGAAAAAATAAACTAGAAGAAATCAAGTCTATGTTGCAATTACATTTGATGGTTTTCAACTTGAGACAGAGAATAACAATGCAAGCAATTCGATGGAAAGTTGTTTAAACTTTTGAAAGTTTGATTTAAAATAATTTTTATTTATTTTTGACATAACATATCAACGATCTAAAAACACTAAAATAATAATTATTTAAAACAAAAAAATCAATTTTTAATAAAAAAACAAGAACACTTGAAAACAAAAAAAAGAAGAAGATAAAAGTGGATGTTGAGAAGAAACATTGAAAAAGAGCAAAGAAGAGTCAAAACTCAAAAGTTCACAGTTTGGTCACAGCGTGTCCCCCATCTGCACGTGCGAGTTGTTGAATCTCACTTGTCCTAATTGATTGCTTTTTTGAATTATTGGGGTCATAGCTCACTCTGTAAGGCATTTTCTACATATAAACTGTTTTTCCGAATCAATCATACAAAGTTTTTCAACGATAGATAGTGGAAAAAACCCAGATCGTGTTTTTGTAAAAACTCGATTTTTTTCAATTATTTTCTTTTATTTTTAAAATTATATCTTGCAAGCAAGTCCATATCTAACTAGAATATTTAAAATCACAAAGGAATTGGCCCAATCTATCTAGTTTTTCCAAAGAAAACATTTAAACATCAATAATCTTTTATTTACACCCAAGATCTAGAGGAAAAAGCAGCGATTAATAACTCATTGAATCCCATTCACCAATTAATTAATCAAATCAATTGCTCCGCCTGATAAAATAGAAATAAAAGAAAGGTCATCATTTTAGTAATTTCTTCGAATTTAATTTGAGATTAATGTGTATATGGGGATTTTTCCTATTATAATTTCAATATCCTAAAAACTAAAAATCAGTATATCTTTTTTATTCATTATTAAGAATATTAAATCATAGTTGAGTAATAATTTCTCTTTAAAAGCAGTTAACTAGATCTCAAAAAAAAAAAAAAAAGGAATTGAAAAGCAATAGAGTACCTGATATGTCTTTGAAGCATCAGGGTTTGCAATCAAAGTATCAGCAAAAACCTTACACCCATGAGCTGACATTATATCCGTTATATTCATAGCACTTGGCTCTGGTGTGGGCGCCGCCGCGACATCCGATGGCAACAACTTACTGATCTGTATAACTGAAATGTTGTAGGGTATCTCCTCTACAGACTTGACATAAAACACATCAAGGTTCCCTCCATTATCTTTCGGTCCAAAAGCCACTTTCCCTCCTTTAACATCCGTTATGTTAACGAACCCGGTAGACCCAGGAGCTGACCCGGTGGCCTGGAACATGGTGGCTGCCAACGCGGTGCCGTCTCTTATCTGGTGGAGCTTCTTGGTACCGAAGTAATCCAAGAGGACGTGGAGGGAGAGGATGTTTTTGATGGTGGAGATTGATGGCTTTTTTGAAAGGATTTCAGACATGGCTGCGTTGTCGACGGCACACACTGTGATGGTTGTACGCCGATTGATTTCTCCGGCGAGGTGGGTTAGGGTGAGGTAGTGATTGAAAGTGGAGAGAGATGGGTGCTGGCCTAGTATGGAAGTAATGTTGTGGCCATAAGTGATGGTGGTGGCGGTGGAGAGGAGAAAAAGTAGAGAAAGGAGTACAGTAAGCTGCATTGTGAGAGAGAGAGAGAGAGGAGGAGATGGTGAAGTGAGTTGGAGGAGGAGGAGAATGAGGAGGAGGAGGAGGAGTTTGTATAGATCCTGGAGGAGTGCTATATGAATATGGGTTTGGTTTTTGATTAATTTACTTGTCAAGCCACTGTATGTTATCTTTCGTCGTAGAGCGAGATATAAAGATTTCGCTGCGAGAGAGGCTGGTGTCTTTCAGCCTGGGTATTATTGTAGTCGGTTTTAAAGTCTTTTTCATTTTAAAATAATAATTTTTATTTATTTTTAAATTATTTTTTATATTAATAATTTTAAAATACTAAAAAAAATATTAGTTTAAAATAAAAAAATAAAAAATTATTTTTTTAAAAACACTTATAAAATATAAAAACAAATAGATTTTTAAAACATATAAATTTTAGTAGGAGCTTAATTAGTAACATTTTATATATTATAGATTGATTTTGTTAATTAATATATTATATTATTTTGTTAATTTTGATTTGTAGATAAAAAAAATAAGTTTTATATAAAAGTCAAATCATTTTTTAGTTTTGACGAATAAAAAACAAAGTTTTATTTAGGTAGTTAAATCTTATTCTAATTTTGATCAGATTATATAAAAAGAAAAAAAAGTTTAATATAGATAATCAGTAGCTCCTATAAGTTACCATTATAATTAGTAACATCTTAGAAATTACAGCGGTGATTAATAGTATCATATAAATTACAACTTAGTTTTATTAATTAAATGTTATATCATTTTCCAGTTCTGACGTGGACGATTAGAAAATAAAAGCTTTATATGAGTAGTCAAATCATCTTTTAGTTTTGACGGATAAAAACAAGATTTATATGAATAGTCCAATTTTATTCTAGTTTTGATGTGGATTATAAATAAAATAAAATAATATAGATAATTGGTAGCATCATACAAGTTATAGTTAAAATTAATAGAATTTTATAAGTTATAACATAGTTTTGAAACCCTTCGACCCGGAACCCGGCTGATCTGGGGCTGGAACCGGGCTGGGTTGAAGAAAAAATAGAGAAAGAAAAAACCTGACATGACTCGGTTGACCTGGCAAGACCCGGTCAAAAACTAGATTGCGACCTGGTCAAAGAATGTAATTATAATTAGTAAGAAATCAAGATTACTCGTATAAAAAAAATCCTAGTTTCCAAAAACAAATTACCTTTAAAAAACATAATTGTAAAATCCCCGTTGATCATATTCTTTTTTTTAGTTTAACGTGGGTGTCCGGACCAACTTGCGCACACCTCGACTAATCTCACGGGCCCTGAAGTTAACGACCATGTAAGCCTCCAGTGGCCATCATATGAGCAACCACATGGCTCGAACCTGAGACCACAGAGAGAGCAAACCTCTTGATCCCAAACTCTTACCACTGAGCCACCACCTAGATGGTTACCGTTGATCATATTCTTGGACTTATATCTAGTATATAATAATAATAAAAAAAAAAAAACACAAGATAAAGTTGTAAACTTATATGGAAGTTTAAGAATACCATTCATAGGTTTTTTATAATTCTTTTTTTTAGTAACTTTTTTCTTTAGAAAAAAGTTTTTTTACATGGGTGATCTTGATTGTTTATTGGTTATAATTACATTTTTTTAATAGTACAATAAATTCTGATTCTATGATTTTTTATTTTTTTATCTCATTTGATTATTTGAATATTCTTTCTAAATTAAGATTTGACTACACATATTAAGCCTTCCTTTTCTATGATCATCCACATTAAAACTAGAAGATAATGTGGCATATTAGCTCATTAAGTTGTAACTTATAAGATGTTACTAATTATATCTTGAGTACCATAAAATTTATCTTTAAAACTAAACATAAAAGCTAAATAATAATATAAATATCCTTTATTTTATTTTATTTGATATAAGCAAAAGATAGTCCAAAATAATGAGAATTGAGGAAGGAGGTTCGTTTATACAGACAAGTCATGTTTCAGTCTAGGTGTATTTAGATTCAGAGAATATCTATATATGTTTTTTTTAGAAAATCATCTAAAATAGAAAATCAGATATTATGCTAAAATAAGTTTTTTTTTCATGGTTGGATTTTTATAATTTATGTGGTTTTTCATGTAAATACACATTCCATCTTTGAATGTTTTTTAAAATATTTATGAGATAACCATTGAACCTTTTTTTTTTGTTTATTCACTAAAAATATTATAACAAATAAATATTTTGGTGCTTTAATTGATATTGGTAGCACATATTGAATTGGACAACAAAATAATAAAAATGTTATGAATAATATCAATCCTCTGTAATAAAATAAAGTCATAAAAACTAATATAAAAAAAATTAAACAAGTAATTATATATATGAAACACTTAAAAAAACATTTAGAGGATAAATTTAATTTTAAACATATTTTTGATTTCTAAGAGTTGATTAGATTTTGCGGAAATATCAAAAGAACATATTATTTCATTTCTCTATAGATATTTGAAATTGAAAATAAAAAATAACAAAAAAAATAAAAAATGAAAAAAATACCTTTAACATCTTATAGTTTGATCCATTTTACAGTTACCCATTATAATTTAAAAAATTATAGTTTACATCATAGGCCAACAAAAAAGTTTAAATCTAACAAAATAACTAAAGTATCCTCATATATATTATATTGGAAATCGACCTCAATGATAAATCATTTCTTCTTTACCATTGATTGACAATATTCTCTTTTTGAAAAGTAAATTTCCCTATTCTCCAAAACCCAAATCAAACAAAAAAAAAATGTTTTTAGCAAGCAGGTTCTCGCATGATTTCATGGTTTAGTGTGGTTGTCTCTTCTCCTGCAGCGCTATTCAAATCCCGCATGAGTTTCATCCTAAAACCAAAAACAAACATGTTTTGAAGAAAAAAATTAATCAAGACTTTGAAAATCATTGGTTGTTTATTTTGTTGTTATTAATATAATTTATTCATTTGTTTAGGTTGTTTTTTACTCAAAATAACTAAAAACACAAAAATTTATAAATGACAACACATCAATATCGAAGCTCAAAAAACCCTAAAAAATAATTATTCTTATTTAATCAACAATAATAAATATCACAAACATGATTTTGCTAATGGAGAAGCTTTTAGTCTTGTTTATTTGAACACCTAAAAAAAAACCCTAATTTGAATGTCACGGGGTAAAGTTCCCTAAACCATAATTTTTAATCTCTATTAAAATGTGTTTAATTAAGCACTAAACCCTTATTTTAAATATGTTTACCCATGATTGAATCTAATTATTAACTTTTTTTGGTAGTCGTAAAAAAACCCTAAACTTTAGCTCACAATTGATTATTCACATCACCTTAATTTTGTAATGTTTGCTTAAAAATATGATTGATTAATGTATTAAAACTTTTATTCAATATGATTAACCATTATTTAAACTAATTAGTAATGGTTTTTTGGAAGAACATTACTAATGGTTAGGCAATGGAGATAAATCAGTTGTTAAATATTATAATAGGTGGCGTTTTGGTTATTTTAAAGGAAATTAAAAAGCAGCTAGTTTTTTTAAAAAAAGTAACCAAAAATGAAATTTCTGGTATTTTTTTTATTTTAACGCAATGAGTTTTTTAGTTATTGAATAGAAAATAATGGTAATTTTATAAATAATTAGACATTCTTTTTACTCCTTTTGGGCGCGCCAAATCAAAGATGTAAAATATTACACACACTCCAAAGTTCAGGATGTAAATTATAATTTTTCAAAATATAGCAAGTAAGTGTAAAATGGAACAAATTACTAGATGTTAGGGGTAATTTTCCCAAAAGAAAAATAGAAAACAAAAGATTATTTCTTACAACTAAAGATTTCATCAAGTATTTTATAAATATCAACAATTTGGTATTCCGATCTATTTAGATTATGTGACGTATCGCAGGTCAAATAGTTACCATAGACTAATTGTTATAGCAAATTAAAATTGATATGTTATTATTTTTATCTTTAAAAATCATTTAAATTATAATAAGAACATTTATAAGGTGAACTCAATAATTGAGTTTTGCTTCCTTCAAGGGACTTTTGGTACAATAAACGGTGGTGTTATAACTTTTGTTGGGCTATTATTATGTTTGGTCGTAAACCTAGTACCGACGACACCTGCCGACTGAATTCAAAACCATGGCTTATAGCCATGGAGGAATCTCCTAATTCTGAAACTTATCACTGACACAATGGAAAATAACAGTCCCTCTAGTAGTTAGGCTCGATGACTTTATGTAACTTTTTTTTTAGTTAAAATCAGGGCTTAAAGCTAAAACAATTACACTAAACAAGGATAAGAAGACCCTATCATAAAACATCCAAAAGGTAAGTCAATGATTAATAGAAGATGGTAGAGCCAAAGAGACGCCGTAAAGCCAAAACCAATTAATGTTTAGCATGAAATTGAATCATTGGAATAAAAGGTCCCTCCGATGATGGCCAGAACATGTTTTAGGATTTAGAGTCTTGTGTTATAGTAGAATGACTCTTTTATGGCATCATGCCTCTATTTTACTCGACTCTCCATGATTATTATTGTTGAACGTGTTTAGAAGTGTGTTTATGATATATATATATATATATATATATATATATATATATATATATATATATATATAGGTTAATGTTTGGGGATTTTCAAGATAAAAAGATAGATAATTAGGTGAAGGATGCAAAACATAACAAGAGACAAAAACAAAAACATATTTGGTATTGATATATAAGACAAAGTGACTATCTCTGCATCATGTTTGATTAATAAGGGACATGATAAAATAAAATATAAAAAAAGTTTATTTTACTTGCATCTTTTAAAAAATAGTTGAATATTATTTTTATTTTACTTCACATTTTCTATTGGTTTTCAACCATATCCGACCCTTTAGTTTAACAATAAATTGAAAACCCTCGAGCAATATGTTGAATCATGTCATGGAAAATAGAATTATAAACATAGTAAAGAAAGTGGGACTTAACATACCTTTAAAGACCTTTCTTCATATGTCATAGATGAATGATTCGCTAGCTTAGCCTACCAAAATTTAAGGTAAAATAGTTCAATTAGTAATTAATACAAAAATTGAGAAGGAAAGATAGAAAAAAAAAAATCAATGCTGAAAGAACATATAGCTATATTGGTCAATTAAAATAATCTAGTAGGATACCTTCTGTAATATCATGAACAATTGCAATTACACCTGTTATAATTGAGAATGAAAAAATCATAAGCATACCTCAAGGAAAGGGATAAGTTACTAAATTTATCATCTTTACATTAAAATAATCTAGTAGGATACTTTCTGTAATATCATGAACAATTGCAATTACACCTGTTATAATTGAGAATGAAAAAATCATAAGCAGACCTCAAGGAAAGGGATAAGTTACTAAATTTATCATCTTTACAAATAAAATTTAATCATTGTCTCCCTTGCACATAAGAAAATCTAATCTTCCAAGATTTTTTTTTAAAAAAACCCTCAAATAAGCTTATCAAAGATCACAAAAATTTAAAACTCCCAAATAAGTTTATCTCCCAACCTCTCATAAGCCCCTGTACCTCTCTCCCCTAATTGATTGTTGGCCACCAGCCACCATGTTAGAATTCATCACTCTTAATACTAGAAATTATCCTCTCATTGTCTCCTAATTTATTTTTGTTGTGCAACACTCTAACAAGAATGCACAATATTTTACATGTTTTAGTCCATAGTTAATTGACTTGCATTTTTAATACAAAAAAGATTGTCCATGCATTATCAATATGTTTTCTAGTTTCAAAAATTATTTTAACCATTAACTAAAAACTTGATACTTTCATTTAATAAATCAAAACATGAATTATATGCATTGGTAAATGCTAAAACTGTTTTTGACGCTAATTAAGAACAAGTTGGGAAGTTGAGAGATAGATGCAGATTAAGAAATTTGATCTTATGTAGCGAGAAGCTCTTTAGTTTTTTTATTTAATTATATGAAATTAATTGTTTTTTGTAAGAAAAGTAATAATTTAAATCTCGTTGAAACAAATTGATTTGTAATATAATTTCTCCTTCTTGATTCTTTCTGTTAAGGAACATAGTTCTTTTGTTCTATGTTCTTTCTTTAATAAAAAAGAAAAATTACATCGAGTCTTCTATAATTTGATCGATTTTTTATTTTGCCTTTGTGTTTTGATAAATTACACTTTACATCCTTAACTTAACTCTATAATACTTTACATCAAGGTTGTTAAAATCGCGATTTTAACACGGCACGGAAAGTACTAAACAAACTCGGATCGTAAAAACGGATCGTAAAATGGTAAAATCGTAAGGAATTTTAAAATATATCAAAAAATATTCATGCTTCAAAAAAAATCGTAAGGAATTTTCACCCCATTAATTCAGTCCTATAATACTGAAATGACATTAAATTCAGTCCAATTCAATATTTTTCAGTCCATTTTTCACCCCATTAATTTAATTCAATTCAGTCCAATTAATTCAGTCCTATAATACTAAAATGGCATTCAATTTAGTGCAATTCAACAGTTTTCAATCCAATTTTCACCGAGTAATATTTAGTCCAATTCAGTCAAGATATATAGTATATACTGTGGCATTCAATTCAACAATTTTCTCACCCGATCAATTCCATTCAATTCAATATTATACATATACAAATTACAGGATCGGGCAAATGAATTACAGGGTAACAGACTAACTAACAATTAACACTTAACAGGGCAAAATACAAATCTATTACATGGGCAAAATCAACTACTGCAGTGATGATGATGAAGGTAAAATGAACTTACGGTGTTGCCTGCTGCTGTTGAAGATAATGATGATGAGCTGAACGGCTGCTGTTGATGATGAACATGATGAGCTGAACGGCTGTTGGTGAAGAGGCCCGACCGCCCAATGTTGCCTACTGTTGTTGAAGATGGGAAAGAAAGGAGATCGTTGCCGGCGTGCCGCTGTTAATGAAGACTGTAGAGGAAGCCCAAAGCCGTGAGCTGTTGAGGAGATTGTTGTCGGCTCGTCACGGTTAAAATCACGATAAACAGAAGAGGAAGCTGCGACCGTGAGCACTGAGGAAAGAGAAGGAGTGAAGACTAGAGTCACCGGACCGTGAGCACTGTCGCTGGCCGCTTTTGTGGAGGATGGAGATTGTTGTCGCCGCTTTTGTGGTTGACGATTAGGGATTTGTTTGGATGGAAAGAGTATTTTGTGCGTTGTGATTTGTGAAGATTGATTTGTGAATTATGAGTATTTTCGCCTGAAGTGAAGACTGAAGACAGTCACGTGAGTCTGTGACTGTGCAAGAAAAATCCAGTAGGCGTCTGACAGCTGGACATGAGGGGGGGAATTTTGTTTCAGCGCCTCATTTTGGCAAAATCGCAAAATCGGTCCTGAAATCATGATTTTGCGCGATTTCGTTTGATTTTTTCGATTTCACCCGATTTTAACCCGATTTTACCCATTTTCGATTTTTTTCAAACGATTCAACATGTAATGCATGTTTTGACTCGTAAAATTGTACGATTTTACGAGTCAAAACGCGATTTTAACAACATTGCTTTACATCCTCCAACTTTGGTGCAAAAAAATAGTCAACAAAAAAAATTGGAATATTTATAGGTTTGCCATTATTTTCAATTTAATGACTAAAGAGCCCCTAATGCTAAAAATAATAAAATTGCCATTGTATGTCTGTTGTCAATTGTTTTTGAAAAAATAGTCATTAAACGATGGCTTTATATTTACAAAAATATCATTATGTTCATGTTTATAACAAATTCAATTCCTCTTCCAGCTCTCTTACCACCTATGTCAGCTCACTTACCACCTCTACCAACACTACCATCATTGGAATATTTGACACCATTGCTAAAGCCCCTGCCAAAACTATTTGAATTGCCAGTACATCTAAAACCCTTGACAAAATCTTCCAGGTTTGGTATCAGTGAATCCTCTAAGTTGTGTTGCACCATCGCTTTAGCATGTCCTTGAATTGTCGTCATGTTACTTGCAGATATTGCACCTAAGTGTACATACCCTTTTCCTTATATTCCCAGGTTAATCCTTTTTTTCCCTCTATCTATTATTTCTTATCTTACTAGGAAACAAAACAATGACATCTTTTTCTTAAGGATATAGATCTGTTTTTGGTAATGGGTGCACTACCTTAGTGTATGTCTTCCTAAAAGTCTTAATTATGTAATATGCACCACACATGTCTTTAATATCAAGTGTCGTATGATACACATAAAGGACCATATATCTGCAAGGAATGCATGTCTTTATTCACTCACCATATTAACACTCCATTTGATCCAAATCAACATAAAATCTTGATTGTCCTTAAAAAACTTAATATTCATTTGAACCGGCTAGAATCATTCTAAGATGTCTAGACTTCTCATCATACATATCCAGTAACTTCCTACCATAAAATGTTGTATATATTTTCCAACTTGCAGTTTGAGCATATCTCACATGAAACCTAGATATAAGCTTCAATATATTCTTTTTCTAGTAACAAAATAATTGACATACTCTTATATTTTCCAACCCAACTATTTAATGACTCAACCAGATTATTTGTTACATTTTCCACCTCAACCTGATTATCAAACAAATATCTATCCCATATGTTAGCATTGATATTATTCAACCAACCTAGAGTTGCTTTATCTATATCTCCAATATCCTTCAAATAAGACTTGAATCGAAGATTTGTATAAGCTTTCATTACACCTTAAAATCCAATTTTCATCTCTAAATCATGAAACCCTTTGTTTTTGAGATTAGCATAGATATGCCTTGCACGTGTTTTTAAGCATCATCCTAAGATTGACTCTAGCATGCAAGAAACCAATTTATAAATTACATAAAAGAAGAAGAAAATACAATTTGGATAATAAATTTAAATATTGTTGATAGTATAATTTTTTCCTATAAAAAATAATGCAAAAAAGTCTCTGATGTACTCTATTTTTTATGGATTCATATAAGGCATCTAAGAACCATCGTCATGCGTTGCTGTTTTTTACTTTCATAATAGCATATACAATGGGAAAAAGTTTATTATTGGCATCCAACCCAATTATGGATAACAAGACACCTCTATATGGACATTCATTAATGCCGATGAAAGGTCTACATCCATTCACATACCCCGCCTTTATAGCTTTTAAACACACATACACTTTTTGAAACTTAATTGGTGAATGACAATATGAATTATCTGATCTTGGGTAATATTACTTTAAATAACTGTATATATCTAGGAAGTATCTGAAATGACTCCTTATAAATTCTTTCACAAACTTTTTCGCCTTTGTCATAACTCTTCAAAATGACATTGGGTATGGTGTGATCCTAAACTTGTCATCCAAAATTATCATTAGTTATGTTTGGATCAACACTTATCATTGATACTAGCTTTTTTGCTATCAAAATTTAACTTATAACTTTAATTGTTGCAGGTCTAATAAAACTATACTTATCTTTTAGAGTTTTTACCATGAAAGTCTTACTATCAAGAACAAAAGAAGCATAAATCCTTCACTTATAACTAATATTAGTATATGTAACTCTAATATTATTTTTTCTGATTAATGTATCTTTTTCATATGATACATATGCTTCACTTTATATTCTCTCAAAATATCTCTAAAATGATTGACATTCTTAAAGTTTTAGCATTCCTTGAACTTTATTGATCCATTAACTTTCACTTTAAATATCTTGTATTTAAAATAAGATGCGGGATTAACCTTCTGATTTTTCTTTTTATTCATAACCTTTTCACTCTCATTTTTATCTTTCTTATGACTACTATATGATTTTGCACTACCTTCAACATCAAAATATCCTTGTCACTGCTTATCTTCCACTCATTCTCTAATTTTGAACCACCATCCAAACTTTCACCAAAACATAAATAACCTTCTAAGTTATCCATCCATTCATCTTTTGTTCCATTAACAAATTCAAATCCTTCCTCATCACAAGAAATATAATCATCATCCTTATATTCTGTATATTCATTATTAGCTTCATCACGCATGCTTCAAGTGCCAACATTAACCCTTTCACTACCTAAATTGCTATTATTTACATTCCTATTAATATTGTCAATATCTACATTGCTGCCAACAATAACATCATCACCATCAAGATCCAAATCATCAACATCAAAATCAAGTATGACTTTATTACTGATATCAACATCCTTAAAGTATTTTATTCTAGTTTGCTTATTGCCATCAAGCTTAATTGTGAAACACCTTAGCATCCTTATTGCTGGAGGACCAGCAAACATGATCAACATCAATATAGATATGAATCTAGTCTTTGCCTTTGTGCAAACTCAACATCTTTAACATTGATGCATCATCAAATATTTGATACTTTATCATTATTTATTTGAAAACCATATAAGTCTACTCCAAAAACTTGCTTGCATATGAACAATATGTCCATATAAGCACTATAATCATAATAACAATCTTTCTCAATTTATAACTTGTTGCTATGGTGAGCAATAATAAACAATATTTTGTATTCTAAAATGATAGATAATGCAAAATTACATAAAGCTTAACAATGTTTAAAACATGCCTAATCATATTAAATAATGGTTAAACATAGGTTATAGTAGGGTTCAACATCAATTGACCACATTGCAATCATATATTATTCAATTAGGGTTTAATATACAATAACTAATAAACTATAATTTAGGAATTTTTAAAGTTTTCGGGTTGAACTTAGTTAAACAAGTTTTAAAATGCTAAAACAAATGTTAAATAATGGTCAAATATCAATTAATCACATTTTAAGTCAATATCTTGAAATTAGGGTTTGATGAACAATGATGAATAATGACTTGCTAGCCTAAATCTTAGGGTTTTTTTTTTAATGATTTCTAAGATCACATGATAAATTATTTTAAACAATGACTAAAACATGATTGGTTTTATCAATATTGTCATTGTCTAAGAAAAAAAGTTAAATTGATTAGGGTTTATTCACGGTTCAATGTGTACTAGTCAAATCCCTAGACATGTTTGGTTTAGATGTTAAATTGTGAGAATAACACATAATTTAAACAAAATTAACAATATTTAAAATAAACAAAACACACATGCAACCAATTTTAATATCTTGATTTGAAATAAGGATAAGAAAAACTTTTTCTTTAAGTAAAACGATTTTATCTTAACAAAACACTTCTTTTTTACCAAGTATTTTTTACTAGAATATATGTTTTTAGATAAATTTTGATAATTTTGACACGAACGCATTAAAAATATAAGAATATTACATAGCCCATGAGTTGTTGTGGAAAACGTTTTGGTGGTGTCACCAAAACCAGCTCAACTCAACGAGCAACTTAGTGACTTCCTAACTCAAACCTTTGCTTGGCTAGAGTTTGAAATTAATATGGGGAAACTGATGCAATGTGATTTGATCTACTAACATGTTCAAATAAAACCCAATTTGATTTTAAGAATTTTTTTTAATGATGGCGTCTTTTTAACTCTTTCTTTTTTATAAATTGAGATGATTATATTTTGAATTGACTCGGGTCAATTAAGGTTAGTCTACTAAATCAGTGAATCAGGTCATGGACCTAGTTGAGTTTAATAACTTTTTTGAGAATCTATTTTTTTATATAATTATACATCAATATAAATTAATATGCATAGGAAAGTCATCAAATATCTATTTTTAAAAAAATTATTTGTACCAATTTTTTTTTAAATTATCTATTTTTTTAATCAATTCTAATCAAAACATCATCCCTACATTTTCTAATCAACTAATGTACTAAAATATCATTTTATTCTTGAAATTATATTTATAATTATTAATTAACACACTAAGTTAAGAATCCTATTAAAATCTCAATGGACTACAATTAACCTATTAAGAAATCCTAATCCAATTTTATGAATAAAATTTAATGCAAGGATAAAATTAGTAATTTCTATTTTCAATTTTCAAATAGCCTTTTAAATTATTTTTAATTTAATATTTTTATCAATAATTTCATGTTCCCTTTAAATTCATTTTAGTTTAACTTAATCATATCAATTTTGAAAAATAGTATTTTTTTTTATTTTTAAGAGCTTTTTATTATGAATTCTTTGATTTTAGAATTTGAAGGTTGCATGTGAATTTTTAAGCAAGAGTGTCTATTTTGTATTTTTTTTACAAGATTAATAATAAAAAAAGCTGCTCGATTTTTGTGGAAAAAAATAAAATACTGAAGTTTTGAGGGTCATTAAAGATTAATAGTTTTTTTCCTTTCCAAAAATACCTTTTTTTACATTAAATATCCCCATTTTATCCATATCTCTTTTCTTTATTCTATTTTTGTTGAACCCATTAATGGTTGAAAGAAATAAAAAAAATAAAATTGAAAAGGAACATGAAATTAAAAAAATATTAAATTAGAAATAAACTTGAAAATATAGAAAGTAAATATATAATTCCTAAGACTATGAGGATTAACTAAATATAGAAAGTAAATATATAATTAAACTTGAAAATGGATAATTTGCCCTGTTGGCAGTGTGTCGGCGCAGCAAGAAAAAAGGCAGCAAAAAATGTTTAAACCTTGGGGCATTCTCGTAGTTTAATTGAATTAAGAGGGCGAAATCAAGGAGAAGCTTCAAAAGTTGAAACAGCTTGTGTTTAGTTAGCACCGTGGGGGCCTTTCCTTTTGTTCCATTCGTGCCTTTGCGGGCGCGACATCCAAAAAGTGCCAGGCTGGAAGTTACAAATAAGAGGATGCCACCTGGATTCCTCCTCCACCGACAATCTCACCTGGTACTGTTTAACGGCCAGGATTCTTTTCTTTGCTAGCCTTCTCATAGTTGTAACCAAAATTGTTAAAATCTTGATTTTTACACAGCACGGAAAATATAATATAAACTTTGATTGTAAAAACAGTTTGTAAAATTATAAAATTGTAAGGAATTTTAAAATACATTAACAAAAAATTCATGCTTCAAATAAAAATTCATACATAATTCAAACACCTTAAAATACATGCTTTTACCTCGTTTAGAATAATATTAATTTTTTTGTTATTAGTAATTTACTATGAAAAAATTAATGTTTTAAAAAATATGATCACACTTTTTTTCTTTTTGATATGTGTTTGGTATTTATAATGAGAATGTTTCTTACTTGAAAATACATAAAAATAACTTTAGATTTTTTTTATTTTTAATATTATGACCAAAGTTGTTAGAATAATATTGACATCAAAATTATTAAATAATACTAAAAATATATTAATTTAATATTTTTTCATATCAAATGTAATTTTAAAATATATCCCAACACAATTTTAAACACAAAAATAAATTATCTTTAAAAATATTTTTTTTTGTTTAAAATACTTTTTAGAAAAAAAATTATTTTTTTATTTTAAAATTTTTAATATAATTTTTAATTATTTTAATATACTATATCAATATTCTTTGTGGTCCCTTTGACAGGCAGGTCGCAGGCTGCTACTTGTACCATGTATAGACTGAAGAGAGAAGAGTGAAGACAATCGCGTGACTGTGCATTTCCACAGCTAATAGACACTTGAAAGCTGGATCATGGGAGGGAGAATTTTGTTTCAGCGCATCATTTTGACACAATCGTAAAATCAGTACTGAAATCACAATTTTGCGCAATTTCATCCGATTTTTGCGATTTCACCCGATTTTAACCCGATTTTACCCATTTTTTATTTTTTCAAGCGATTCAACCCGTAATGCATGTTTTGACTCGTAAAAGCGTACGATTTTACGAGTCAAAACGCGATTTTAACAACTTTGGTTGTAACGCTTCCTTCCCTCTCGCTTCGACCTTTTTCTTTCCTCCTAAGTTTAGAACTTGAAAATATTGGAAAACCTTTTTGATTTTGAGGGGAAATATGTAGAAAATATATTTACATTTAATTAAATATTTATAATTAATTGATGATGTTTAAAATATGTTAAATTTATAAATGTAAAAGAGAAAATTCTAAAAAAATAGCTATAATTTTATGGAGTCAAAATATCCTTAACTTCATATAATATTCTAAACTATGTTATAACATTTAATTTGACAAATATACATCTGAGTTTTTATATGTTTAATGAAATTATAATTAACTTCAAATTTAAACAATATTCTTAATTTGTTTCTTAATTTAAACAAAGCAAATCCCAATATTTTTTAATTTTTTTTTATATTTTTTCCCCATCCCTTTGTCTCTACTTCATGAACTTTTTGTTTTTAAATTATAATATTTAAATTCAGCCCGATGATCAACTCATCTCAAGATTCGGATTACAAGTTTTGATGAGATCATTAAGTTTTGATTGGATTATTGGGTCATCCTGGATCGACTTCTATTGAAACAACTATTAGAAAAGAAACATTTTAAAGCATAAATGAATTTGAAATATTTTTCTTTGTTAATTTATTATTCTTTTCATAAAAATTTTATCTTTATATTAACTCATTTTCAAACCTTAAAAGCATCCATACAATGATATTTAAATTTGACTCTATAGTTTATTTTATAAATAATTCAAGAAAATTATAAAATATTATAATTCATATGACAAAAAAATAATTCTTATGCATGTTTGATATTTTGTATCGTGAGGAACATATGGTTTTCCATGTGTATACCAACATGAGTATTTCTTCATGAACATATTTTGTAGAAGATGTATCGTTACACAATCTGGATCGAAATTTTTTTTTATTTTTACACCTTTTGTATGTACATCTAATACCTCATTCACTAATATTTCTTGGATTAGATAGTATGTAATTAATAAAACCTTGAACCCCATTACAATAATCCATCCCCCGTAACCCCTAGGGTGAATCTTTATACTTCCATGAACGATTATCCATTACTTATATCAAACCTATATAAACTAATGATGACAACATGTATTAATTAACTACATTAACTAAATAATTTATAAAAATATTGATTAAGCTCAAACTTATTTAATCTATTTTAATAGTACTCTTAATTTATTATCAATTATCTATATATATTTAAATTTTTATATATTTACTACAAATTTCAATTCGGTAATAAAATTGACAAAATATAAAACAGACCTGTTAAATAAGTCATTATTTATTTCATCACAAAAAACTTAAGTAAAAAATTTGACATAAGTTTCATCAATTTACAAACAAATACAATTTTATAAAATCTAAAAAACTTCCTAACATGTACAAATCATAAATCCATACACAAATTTGTATGAGAAAAAACTATAAAATAAGTAAATATCCAAGCAAAATACACACACTACAAAAAATATGAAAAAAAAAATCAACATTTTAAAATTGAGTTCAAATAAAAAAGACTAGATTTGCTTACTTAAAGTGGAGAATCCTCAATAAAATTTGAATCATAACACAGATGCTGACAAAATGAGTATTGTGATGGCCATATTTGTTATAGAAGATTGAATTGTGTTAAAATTAGGGAGGTGGGGTGGGTAGGGGGTAGTTGTTTGTTGCAAAAAAAAAAAAAAACACAAGGAAGATGTAGAAATAAAGGAGGGGGAGAATATGGTCGATTGTCAAGTTATAAATTAAATATCACTGATGACATTACTCACAGAATTATTCCATTAGTAACTCTGTTGGTAAAAATGTCATGTCACCATAAAATTTTTCTTTTTGAATCCCATTGTAATACCTTCTATCATTCTGTCGATATATACCGAATAAAATTTTCTGTCAATGTTTACAGATGGATTCATAGATGAAAAGTTCTGTTGGTAAAGATCATCATAATATACTGATGGAATTTTTTTATTGGTGTTTCTGTTTGTATTTACTAATTTTCTGGTAGTGAAAAAAAGATTTTGAAATTTAGTTATATAAACACTAACATCTTTATCATGTTTAGTTATTTAAGTTCACCATTGCTTCACTTTCTTTATTTTTATTTTTTTTTGTAAAATCGAGAATAGATATATAATAAAAAGAGAAAGCATGAACAGTGTGAGCAGAGCTTTAGCTTTAGCTACATAGATTGTAGCCTAGGCATCAGCCTAATTACAATAAATAAAAACAAGAAAACCTATAATCCTACTATCATTGCTTCACTTTCTTAACACTAATTACTAACCACTAATATATATTAGTTTATCAAAGAAGGAAGAAACACCCTATCTCTATATCATTGTCACTACATGTATATAAGCAATCAAAACTCTTCAAATGTCTAATAATAAGATATATAAAACAGTAATAAAATTATTTCAAAATTCATTGAATTTAAATGCCCTTATCCTTGCAGTCTTTGACTATCTACATCTATATTCTGGTTTATGTTAAGAATATCCTTGTCATAAATAATAATTTTTCTTTTATAACATGGTTGATTGCTCATTTTAGCATGTAATTCTTTATTCAATACTTGGTTCGTCTTATTGAGGTGCAATTTACCTCTCATGAGCTATTCTTCTCTTAGTCTCGCGCTATGCCTATGACATTATGCATTTGTCTAGTATATCTAAATATTGGCTAGTTTGCACATCAATTGCTATTGGTTCTTATCTTTCCTTCACCTCTAACAATGTTGTTGTTTATCTTGATTCTACTTTGTGTCGTCAAGTGATTGAAGCTCATTAGTATCTTACTCTTACATAGCTAGATATTTATTTTGCTATTAATAAGGTTTGTTTGTTCATGCATGCTCTATTCGAGGATCATTGACTTGCGATTAAATGTATCTTACATTGTATTCATGATACATCTTATTTTGGCTGATCTTTTACTGCCTTTTCTAATCTCATATTATATAGCTTTAATGACTTTAATTAAGCTAGTAATGTTGATGATCGAAAGTCTACGAGTGTTTATGCTAGTTATCTTAGTTGTAAAGTTATCTCTTGGAAGTCTAGTAAGTTAAGAAAATTGTTCAATTTTCTTTTAAGGCTGAATATAAAGCTATTGCTAAAGCTATTACTGAGTTACGATGACTTTCCTCCTTATTATCTAAACTTAGTTATCCATCATTTTATTCTCATATCATATGTTGTGATAATCTTGTAGCAATTTATCTTATTATTAATTTGATTTTTCATTCACATATGAAAACATGTTAAATTCAACTTTTAATCTGTTCGAGATATGGTTGTAATAAAATTACAGGTTGAATTTATTGTCACTAATGATAAGATAATAGATGTTCTTATTAGCCCATTGAACTTTATATATTTTGTTCTTTTTCCGATCCAAGTTGGTTGTGTGCTCCTACCTACAATCAACTTGTAGAGACATATCAGAACTCAATATTGATGAGAGGTCTAGGAGGATTCCTAACAATATAATTTTTTTTTTCAAATTCTAGTTTGAGATATGCTTTTTGTATTCTATATTTTTTTCTACCAAATTCTCAGTTTAATACAAAAACCCATGACAAGGGAATAATATTTCTGCCAAATCCTCCTCCTCTTATGTTTTCCATTTCCTTAATCATAAATACACACACAAATGATTTTATATTATATGGTATCAAACATACTTTAAATTAATTTTATCACGTAAAACGTCAGAATTCACTAAATGCATATAATATGAAATAGCTAGCTACACCTTTAGCCATTATATATATTGGAAGCTTCTTAACTCATCATTTGCAATTTTAACAAGGATGTGTTCCGTGGGAACTCGAGATATCTATAAAGGTAAATTATATACTTGGTATCCAGCTCATTCCTAACTAAGGACCAGATTGAGCAACCGGGTCAATCTCTGCTTACCTAATATATATATATATATATATATATATATATATATATATATATATATATATATGCATTTACGTCACGAAAGAAAAAGATAGCCTGTATCCAGTAATTTCCCCACTTCATCAGCTGCGAATTATTATATATGACTATGACCAGCACGTTAAGAGCTGTGCATCAACTTTTTGAAGTTAGATGTTTGTTTAGTATTTATTTAAATGCTGTTGCTGCCTAACCTTTGCGGCACATATAATCTTTGTAGGTTGTTCATGAAGTCGATCGCTGTGGCAGTTCTTATATTGTAACGAAAGTGTTTAATTAAAACTCGCAGTATTCAATTTCAAAGAACCTTTAGGAAATCTATGAAGTTTTATTTTCAGAGAAATATAGTGGAGACGCCGAGTCTGTACATGAAGCTGGGAGGGAACTCGCAATCTTCTTGTACTGCCTTTTTACAACAAAAGCATTGATGTATATATATTTCCAGTTTTCTCCACTTCTCCATCTGTTCAGCACATTCCAGGCGTGCAGTTGAGTATTACATAAAGGACTGGTCACAGGAGAGGCAGCAAGACTTCAATAAATCATATTTTGGGATCTTATTTAATAGTTGAAGTTATTGGGTTGAGATGGTTTTTTGATATGGTATTAGAGTCTTGATGACCAAACGGTCACGAGTTTGAATCTCACCATCTCCACATATTTTTTTAAAAAAATAAGCACAAGGTAGTGTGGACTTGTCAAATTTCAAGCCCAAAGAGCATTCACTTAAAGGAGTGTGTTATAGAATAATATAAATCATATCTTGGAAGATCATCTAATAACTTAAGTTATTTGATTGAGATATTTCTTTGACACATTTCAGAAATATATGAATGACAAACAGATGGATGATGCATATGATAAAAAACAACAAAATACCTTTATGTTTCAAATCAAAGTTTATAATACCTTCCTTAGTAAAGTTATAGTTGAGAATAATTGGGAGGCTTAACCTACTGCTTAGCCAACCTTTTTTATTTATATGTGTAGGGCGATATACAATAGTAATGGTGGAGATTACAACACAAGAGTATGACTATAATATTTTCTATATAGTATACGTTCTATAATATGCTCCTTTAAGCTGAGGGTGGAAGATCAACCTGAAGCTTGAATCGAAAAGCAGTAAATAGAGTAGTAGGAAGCGGCTTAGTAAGAATATCGACAAGTTGAACGTGAGAGGAGATAGCGAATCTGAATCTCTTTCTTTGCAACTCTATCTCGTACAAAATGATAGTCAACCTCAACATGTTTAGTACGAGCATAAAAGATAGGATTTACAGATAAATAAGTAGCACCGAGATTATCACACCAAATAGTAGGAGCAGAAGCAGAACGAATCTGTAGATCTATCAATAGATACTGAAGCCGGATAACCTCAGCAGTGCCATCTGCCAAGGCTTTATACTCAGCCTCGATGGAGGAGTGAGCAATGGTGTGTTGCTTGCTGGATTTCCATGAAATAGCCGTCTAACCAAAGAAGACAAGATAATCACCTGTAGATTTGCGATCATTAGTACTACCAGCCCAATCTACATCTGTAAAGCAATGTAGATCAAATGAGGAATTGCGAGTGATATGTAAGTCATAGGTGGTCATACCCCATAGATAATGTAAAATGTGTTTAACGACACCCCAATGAGAATCTGTAGGAGCATGCATAAACTGAAAAACTCTGTTAATTGCAAAGCAAATATCTGATCTCGTAAAGGTGAGATATTGAAGAGCACCCATAATCTGACGGCACCCTAATATTATAAAAAGATTGTTATACTCTTCCTAAAAAACAAAGTAAAGATTGAATGATATTTAATAAAATAACATTTAAATTCTATTTTTAATTAATTTAATATATTATTAATACGTTAAATTACTTACTTTTTAAAAAAATCTAAATTTAAATTAATGTAAAAACAAAAACCAGCCAAGCTTGTGTTCGGGCTTTTATTTATTTATTTTTGCTTCAAGAATGGACGATGGGTCATTAGTTCCTACTTTTTTCAATTAAATAGGTGATAGACCATATGAGATGGAAGAAAACCAATCATCTACTATTCCCAGAATCCAGAAAGTCGAGGGGGAGGGGTTTTTTGGTCTAAGATTCTTTTTTCAAGTCATGTCACAAAAAACACACCTTAAAAACACCATAAAAAAAATATAAACCACCCAACAACCTCGAAACATCTCAAAATCCCTAAAAAAAACTGATCCTAAAAATCAAAACCAAACCCAATATGTCATTCCCACCATTTTTAGAGAAAAAATCATTGTCATACTTCTCTCGTTGAACAAAACCCATTACCACCAAGCTTGATTATTTTGATTGCCAAAATTATGACAACCTATAACTTTCTTTTTTTCTCAATTTTTCAATTACTTTCTTTTCTCTTTCAAATCTAGGAACTCAAAAAATGAACAAAATAAACTTTTGGATAAAAATTATCACAAATTTAGAGTGAGTCATGTAGTTTCTCCATGTTTTACATTTTAATCCTTTATCTTTTAATTTTGTATTTCCCCCCACAATTTAAAGTCTAATTCTATACAATTAAGCTTAAAAGGATTCAATTACAAGAGAGAAAAAAGTTTAAAAATAAAAAAATCTTCATTTTCTTCACAGCTCATATGAATAGTAAAGCAACTAAAGTATACCCATATATTTTAGTATATAGTATAATATGTCATCAATTAAAAGATTATAGATAGAAGTGAAACTCAAAAAATGAATGATATTATTAAACATTAACATAATTCAAACACATAAGCAAACAATTATTTTCTTACAGTATTTCTTACAATTCTAACTTTGAATATTAATATAAGAAACTAACCAATGTGAGCTTTACGCTTGAAATTAAATAAAATAGCTTTCAAGCTCCTGTATGTATCACAATAGACACAAAAACAACAATAACATGAATTGATACAAAAAATTATTTAATTGATCAATAAATTAGCATGTTTGGTAGGATCATATTTAATATTGTTCCATTACTCAGTAATCATGTCACTAAAAAATTTACAAGTACGATAATTTTTGTAGCATTTGATGATCAATCGGTGTGTGTATGTGCGCGCGCGCGCACGTGCCATCCTCTTAGCCACACAAAACCTGAAAATCCTCCATCATTATAGATCTTTGTGGAATGACCTAAGTTAAATGAGTATAAAAACGACATTTCATCATTTAATTTTTCGAAAGAACAAATAAATGCATTTGAACAAAATCCTAGTGTCCCTATGCAGTCTCTAACCTCCCCACCTCTCTTAATATTATTACCTATACAAGCACTTATCATTAACATGACTATGCCTTCGGTATAATTCTATACTTACTCTTTTTATGAGTTAAATGGTATGGTTAGGTAGTCACAACAAGCTACACCAACTTCTAGTTAGATAACAATGACTACTCTTGATGAAGAATCCTATTATTATCCATTAAACTTGTATAAAATTATGCCTTTTGATTTAGGACTTTAAAAATAAGTGCATTATAACTATGATATACTAAGAGTGTATTGTACTCATTTAGAAAATGATGCTTTAGAATATTAGAGATTCATAGGAACCAAGTACCTAAATACCCTCACCCTTATAGATGATGTTGTTGTTCATTTTAAAAGATGTTAGCAAAATGGATAGTAAATAATCCATTAAGAGGGGAATATTGAGTTGGCTACTCAAATGAGGTTGCAATGGCCCATTTTGTAAATCCCAGGGAAAAATAAAGGTTGCTTGGATTGCAAACTAACTACATGAGAAATAAAAATGAAGAAATTCATGTATATGGTTAATAAAAATAGGAATATTAACAACAATTAATTTTGATCATAGAACTTAATGAGAGAATATCATTCAAGATAATTGTATTAAGAAAGCCTAAAGTAGCTAGCAAGCATGGTAGAAAAAAAATAAAACTATTAAAGTGGTTGATGAGGTTAAATAATACTATTTTGACACAAAAAAATATAAGAGAATTTCTTACAAACTGATGATTGGACAGGTGCAAATCAAGCTTTTTGGCAATCACGCATTTCCCTCTGTTGAATATATCAAGGGGAAGAAATACTATATTAGGTTGATACCAATAATTTTGTTGTCTTTAAGAATCATATCTAGAAGGAAATTGATTTTGATCATATTCTCTTGTTAAAAAAGAAGATAAAGATGGATAATGACTTTTCCTCTAAAAGGATAATAGTTGTAACTACCCTAATCAGAAGGACTACTTAGTAAAGGAGAATTACAGAAAGTAAGGTCCAATCGATCATGATAGAGGATAAAATTAGTCACAAATGTTACTAAGGTATATCGACCATGGCAAGGAAAGAAATTAGTATTCGAAGTTTATGAAACAATATATAGAGTTAAAATAATGCAAAGAAAGAATATTTTTGTATTATTCTGTTTTAATCAATTTAACTTAAATATTGCACATTAGTTTGTATTTATATACATCAGTGCATTATAAAAGAGTAAAAAAAGGAGATGAGTATGGAGCTAATTTGGTTTATAGTTATACATTATCATAACATATATTCTTCAAGATTTATAGCATCGGATTTGTGAAGATTTACTGCAGATCATTAAGGAGTTTGATTTGAAATTTCCTGAATATAAGTTTCCTTATCTGAAACTTCCTGAAAAGGATTTTCCTTATCATAAACCTTAACACCCCCCTTGCAAATTGATGGGAGGGAAAGAATCATCATTTTGGATCGAAGAAATGTAACTTGTGTTACTGAATGCCCCTTTCTAAAAACATCAGCAATCTGGTCTTGTGTGGTAATATGATGAACAAGAATATCCTGATTAACAACTTTCTCATGGATGAAATGATATTATACCTCCACATGTTTTGTGTGTGCATGAAAAAATGGATTGGATGCAAGGACATCACAATATAACATAAGAGGTGAGGATAAAGAGACATTAAGATCATGAAATAACATCCTGAGCCAATATAATTCAGTTGCAACAAGAGCCATAGAGTAATATTCTGCCTCTATGCTAGATTAAGAGATAACATATTATTTCTTCGCACTCGAAGAGATAAGATTTTGGCCAACAAAGATGCTATAACCACTAGTAGATCGGCAGTTATCTTGATTGCTAGCTTAGACAGAATCATATAAGGCAATTGAGATAGTTGTGGATGATGTGTAGTGAAGACCATAGTTAACTGAACCTTTCAGGTTGTAGAGGACACGTTTGGTAATAGTCCAATGAGGCTCTCGAGGATTGTGAATAAACTAACATAATTGATTGTTGACATAACTAATATCTAGGCAAGCGATATTGCAGTATTGGAGTGCACCACAACCTGCCTATATTCAGTTGGGTCAAATAATAACGCACCATCCTATGCAGAAAGTTTTGTACCTAAAATAGTGGTCGATGCTAGAGGTTTAGCACCAACCATATAAGTTTTCTCAAGTATATTATAAATATATTTGGATTGCCTAAGGTGTACGAACTGCCTAAATGCCTAGGAAATAAGAAAGATTGCCTAAATGACGAACATGAAAGTAATATTGTATACAAGATATAATGTCATCAATTATTGAATGGCTAGAACATATGACAATAATGTCATCTACGTATACGAGAACAAGCAGCTTGGTGCCACTTATATGCAGAGTGAAGAGGTTGTAATCAACTGTAGATGTTGTAAAACCAATATTAATGAGATACTGTGAAAGTCTTCTAAACCAAGCTCATAGAGCTTCTTTAAGGCCATGTAAGGATATATATAACCTGTAAAGAAAATCAGGTTTAGAGGTATCAATGAAGCCTAATGGTTTCTCCATATTTACTTTTTCATCTAAGAAGCCATGCAAAAATGCATTAGATACATCCAACTGTGTATTAGGCTAGTTAAAGGTGACTACCAATGAGAGGACCAAACGAATTATAAATGACTTGATAACTGGAGCAGTTCTATTTTGTTGATCAAAACCTTTTGCAACCAATCAAACAATTATGCCTTGTACATATCTGTCAATTTCCCCATCAGAAGTTCATTTAATCTTACAAACCCAATTATTTCAAACTATATGATGGTGAGAAGGACGAGGACATAATGACCATGTTTCATTGGCAAGCAATGCATTGAATTATGTGCTAATAACAGCTCTCTAATCTGGATTTGTAACACCTTTACTGTAGAAAGACTATTCATGTTCATAAAAAATACAAGAGAATAGTTTTCTGGGGTGATGAGTGGAGTATAAGAATTTATAATCTGGAAAGTGTTTGGGTTTAGAATGAACAATTTTGAACCTTGTAAGTATAATAGATGAAGATAAAGAAGATGGATTGTGAGATGGTTGTTTGGGCTGAATGTCTTGCTGGATATGTAGGGAGGAATCTGTAGATATTATTGTATCATTAACAGGTTAGTCTGTGGAAATGGAGGGTTGATGTGTAGTAGGTATAAGAGGATCAATATATAAATAAGTGAGGGTGTCATTATTAATATTTGATGTATGAAGAGAAACAGAAATAGAGTTTGTCTCTACATTGATGAAGTTAGTCATCAAGTTATAAGACAATATTGTATAAGCCAAAGTAGGGAAGTTACCAGATGGTAGAGTTATACCTTAATGGAGAGAGTTTGATCTTTTTCCCTCGCTTGAAATGATGTTTCATCGAAGACAACAATCTTAGAAATGTAAACTTTACTGGTTTCCAAGTCTAGACAACAATAACCTTTCTTATTATTGGAATAGCCTAAGAAAACACAATGTTTACTACGATATACAAGTTTGTAAGGTTGATATGTCCTTAATAAGGGATAACATAAGTAACCAAAGATCCCGAGTTTAGAGTAACTAAGAGCTTAACCATTTAAAACTTCAAAATGACTATGGTTTTGGAGTACTTTTGTAGGTAACATATTAATCAGATAAAATGTAATTTAAAAGGCAACCACCTAGAATTGTTGTTTAAGTTGAGATTGTGCTAACAATGTCAAACCTAGTTCTTGAATGTGGTGATGTTTTCTTTCAACTATGTCATTTTGTTTAGAGGTATAAGGACAAGTTAACCTATGGTATATCTTGGACTTGGATAAAAGAAAATCAGTGAATTGCTTAGAAAAATACTCTCCTCTATTATCTGTTTAAAGTTGTTTAATTGAGTAAGAGAATAAATTTTCAACATACAATTTAAATTTAAGAAATGTAGTAAACATTTCTAATTTATTATACAAGGGATAAATCCAGGAAAATCAACAAAAAACATCTACAAACAAAATGTAATAACAACCACTAACAAATCCTATAGATGATGTCTAAACATTTGATGTATGAGAGCCAATGGATTTGTAAAATGCCGAGTGGAATCTAGAAAAGACAGTTGCTTGCTTTTTCCAGGAGGATAAGCTAAACAAAAGGCTGGTTTATTTGTTATAGGTGATAAGGAAATACTATTAGACCATAGAAAAGATTGAAATACTGTGTGTGAAGGATGTCCTAGATGATAGTGTCATTGCTTAGCAGAAGTTTCTCTTCAATCATAGTTGTTAGTCCATAAGGTTTATGAGGAAGACTTGAAACGTCAATAATAGGATAAAGACCATAATCAACATGTCCGTGGAGTAGATTTTGACTTGTCTGGTTCTCCTTCATAATAAAGTCAGATCTAGTAAGTATAAAATAACAATTGTTGTCGACATAAGATTTATTAATAAACAGGAGATTCATAGAGGCATGTGAATAGTGGAGTATGTTGGATAAACAAAATTTAGTGGTGTCTATCTGTAAAGAAGTGGATCCAGTACTTTTAATGAACAAACATGTACCATTTTCTACAGTGACAATTTCTCCTTCATTGAAAAACAGTTTTTAAGATAGATTTTGATCATCTAATGTTATGTGAATATTAGCTCCACTATTTACATACCACATTTGATGGTCATATTGAGCATTTGATTCAGCTACTATTGTTGCAAGTTTAAAAGAAGGATGATGCCCTTGATATGGGAAACCAAACCTATGATAGTAGTCAATAACAATATATCTTGTTTTGTCATAGATTTGGCATATGGGTCGTGATCCAATAGAGGTTTAGCATATAGTTGTTTGTTCAGAAGAATGACTTTGCTAAGACTTGCTTGGACAAGTAATGGGAGTTGATGATTTCTTATATTGATATGAGAATTTCTTATTTGCAGTAAATGTAAAAGGAGTGTTAGATTTGACAATCATACATTGAGTGTCCAAAAGTGCTTTATGATTGAGTAATTCAGAACTGAAATCTTCAAAAGTGAAGTCTATATCTTTGGAAGCAAAATTAAAAGATGTTATCAAGGAGTTGAACTCCTAATTAAGGCTTCCAATAATGAATGAAATTAAGTCCTGATCATCAATTGGCTTCCTTGTTGTTGCAAGTTGATCTACAACAAACTTAGTAGCCTCTAAATACATGAAACATGATCGAGAGCCTTGTGTTATAGTCTATAATTATCATTTCCGGTGTGCAATACGAGATTGTGACTAACTAGAAAATCTAGTCTTAAGAGCAGTCCAAACTTATTTAGATGTGTTTAAACCGTACACCGATCCAACAATATTTGGACTAATAAATGATAATATGATGTCCAATAAAGTTTGATCTTTCTTATACCATGTTGTATAAGAAGGATTGGGTGAATTATCAGCATTGGTTTTCTCAAAGACAAGAACAAAACCTTCCAAGAACCCAAGAAGATCATTGATGTTTAGAAATGACAAAAATTGGAACTGCCAACTTAAATTTTTTGACCTATCAAGTTTAAAGGATGATAATGGTGGGGTATGGAAACTATTGAGAAGGTTATTGATATCATGTAAAGGTAATAAAGAAAACATTTTGTGGAAGCAAAATCAAAGAGAGGGTAGCATGAGTTAGAATGGTTCTGATACTAAGTTAGAATAATACAATGAGAAGAATGTTTTGTATTATTATGTTATGATCAACTTAACTTAAACATTGTACATTAGCTTGTATTTATATACATCGGTGCATTATAAAAAAGTAAAAGAAAAGGATAAGTGTGGAGCTAATTTGGTTTACAATTATACATAATCATAACATATATTCTTCAGGAGTTATCGCACCAAATTTGTCAAGATTGACTGTAGATCATAAGGGAGTTTGATTTGAAATTTCCTAAATATAAGTTTCCTTATCTAAAACTTCCTAAATAAAATTTTCCTTATCAAGTACCTTAACATATAGTTATCATATCTATCATACCATTCTTTCTAAAAGATAATACTTGGAGGATAAAGTTGAATAAGTCAAAACTTTTAAAAAAGTAAGACCTTTAAGCCTAAAAGACTTCCTAATACAGAGTTACTTCAACATTTACCATAATAAAATCACCTAAAACTGGTGATGAATGTGATGATTTTATTACAAACCATCACATCTCCTGGACCTAGAAAGAAGGTGAAAGAAAGTTCAATTATCCAGAACTTAGTTTAAAAGAATATAATGAATAAACACACTAGTAAGGAGGGATGATGCATAACCATACACTTTACCAAGAAAATAGGTTTTGGAAATAGAAAAAACCAATTATATGATCTATGACCAACAATATCAAACACCATTTAGGTTATTAAAATAAGTAACATAAGATTGTTTTTAATTAGAGCTAGATAGAATTAAGTCTAATCCTACACTAAGTAGTAGTGTTATGTAACTATCGATTCCTACTAAAAAAAGGTTAACACTGTAGTAAAAAAAAACCTTGGTTAAAAGAGTGGAGAATGTTCCTACATAAACCTTGCTTTAGATACTAAGTAGTTTAGGAAATAGATTTGTGGATAAATTTCTAAGAAAGTAATTAAGGCTATCCCTAAAATAATAAAAACATTTATGAAAAGAAACCAACCATGTACTAAAAAAAACCAAGGTTAAAGGCAATGCAAAGAATAAGCTAGGAGTTGACCAAAAACTTCAACAAAACAAAGTTGTACAAAAAACTAGGCCAACATTTGAAAAAATTCAATAAAAAAGATGCACATTCTAATATTAGCCTACAAGACTAATAACCATGTAACAAGAAAAGATGAAAACTTCAAGTATTCATAAAGGATAAAAAGGGGATATTAATATTAGAAAAAAAAAAAAGCTAAGAAAACCACCCTAATTCAAAAACAATCATGACCTATTGTATTGAAATGAAAGTCTAAAGTCCTAAGGACAACATCACTATCCAATAGATAATATAAAGCCTAAATTAGCTATAATAAATATCTTCATCAACAAGAAAGATTAGCTCAAAAAAGAAAATGACATGTTATTTGATATTAATGACTTCATGAATAAAGATACAATGGAGAAGGAATTGACATCCTCATTAACAATAATTAACATCATAAAAAGAAGAAGTTAGAAAATCTGTAATCTAGATATAATAATTGGATAAATATAATGCATTAAAAAAATATAGATACTGGAGAATTTTTTTTTTATCCATAATTTTTTCAATTCAAACTTAGTCAACCTAAATTAATACCTTTAGTTATTATCAATCCCACATGAAATTAAATTTCCTACTTAACCATAAAATAGACACAAAATAATTGGTACCCATTAAATTACTCATCATTTCTTAATTCTAACAAACTTAAGTTATAAAATCACACTTAATTTCATCAAGTAACAAATTAAATATATTTCTTCTAAAATCCAAAATAAACCTTAAAATACAAATCATACATCAATACAACAAAATTACCATTATAAAATAACCAAAACACTTAAATATACAAGAAAATTAAAAACAAGTACAAACAAATTTCAATAAATTAACTTTAAACATAAATGGGTTAAAACATGAATGGGTGGGTTTGCATACTTGGTGAAGTGAACCTTGACAAGAAATTGAACCAAGGGAGGGTGGTTGGGTTTACATCGGCAGGTTGAGTGGTTGGATTTTAGAGGAGGGTTGTATAAAATTTAAAGAAATGGGTTTAGAGTTTGAATTGAAATCGAAGAAGGAGGAGAAGGGGGGGAGATGGGGGAGAAGATAGGCATTTCGTGTTTTAAATCCTTTTAAAATACCTGAAAATGTTTTTGTTGGCAATTTCATCAGCAAGTTGAGACGTCAACAATGCTGATGAAATTTTTTTATTTTTTTAATGTTATCGTCGTTTCCATCGGAAAAGACTGATGAAAATTTTTCATTGTAATTTTCATCAGTAAATATCAACATAATATGTTCCATTAGTGTTCCATTGTTTTTCCTTAATTTTCTAATAGTGATTGTCCGCAAGGATTGATGCGTCGCTACCACAATAACTTTCATTGATCAATGTTGATTTCAACAATTCATATCCAATTTCTATATTATTTTGATCTCTAAACACCTTAAAATCATGCTAAGGACATTCAAAACCAATTTTGAATATCAAAACCATATTTTAATCTACTCTAAAATCTCAAACAAATCAAATCAAATCCAATAATCTAATTATTGTCATGGGACTTGTCTTTTCTTTTCTATTCTATTTCTTATGATGAAATTATCATCAACAAAATTCCATTATGAAGAGGAACATATGTAATCCAATATTTCCAATCACATGGTTGAAATGTTGCTTATCAAAGCTTTATTTCTCTTTCCTCTCTTACATCAAACGATGAAATTTAAGAAGAATGAAGTCTAAGGATTATTTCATACAAATCTTAAATGTGAAGGACCAGAACAAATATATATCTTAAAAAAATCAATTAATTTGTTTAAAAAAAAAATTGTTTAACACCAAAATGTAAAAAATGTGGTTTTGCTACTGATAAATATTATAGAATAATATTTCAAGAACAAAGACCATTTGTGTGAAAATAGCAAAGAAAAAGCAAAACACTATTTTCTTAAAGAAATGGGGTTAGAGTTTGAATTGTTGAAGAAGAAGAAGAAGATGTGGGGGAGAAGAGAGGACTGTCGGGTTTTAAATCATTTTAAAATCGTTTAAAATGTATTTGCTGGCAATTTCACCGGCAAGTCAAGATGTTAGCAATGCCGATGAAATATTTTTATTTTTTTAATTTTGTCATCGTTTCCATTATAAATTACTTATGAAAATTTTCCATCATAATTTTCATCAATAAACATTAACAGAATATTTTTCTTTAGTGTTCCATTGTTTTTCCCTAATTTTCTAGCTGTGATTGTCCACAAGGACTTATAAGTCACTGCCGCAACAACTTTCATTTATCAATATTGATTTCATCCATTCGTATCCAATTTCAATATTATTTTGATCTTTAAACACATTAGAATCATGCTAAGGACATTCAAAAACCATTTTGAACATCAAAACCATGTTTTGATATACTCTAAAATCTCAACAAAAAAAAATCAAATCCAACAATCCAATTATTGTTATGGGACTTATCTTTTCTTTTCTTTTTGTGGTGAAACTATATCATCAACAAAATTCCATTATGAAGAGGAACACATGTACTCCAAGATTTCCAATTGTATAGTTGAAATGTTGTTCATCAAAGCTTTATCTCTCCTTATTTCTCTATCTTCTCCTACATCAAATGATGAATTTTAAGAAAAAAAATGAAGTCTATGGATTATTTCATACAAATCTTGAATGCAAAGGACCAGAACAAATATATATTTTGAAAAAATCACTTAATTGTTTTTTTTTAAAAACAAAGTCGTTTTACACCAAAATGTAAAACAATGTGGTTTTGCAATTGATAAATATCATAAAACAATATTTCAAGAACAATGGCCATTTGTGTGAAAATAGCAAAGAAAAAACAAAACACTATTTTCTTAAAGAAATGGGGTTAGAGTTTGAATTGAAGAAGAAGAAGAAGAAGAAAAGGAGGGAGAGAACAGAGGACTCTTGAGTTTAAAATCCTTTTAAAATCACTTAAAATGTTTTTGTTGGCAATTTCATAGGCAAGTCGAGATGTCAACAATGCCGATGAAATATTTTTGTTTTTTTTATTTTGTCTTCATTTTCATTGTAAATCACTGATGAAAATTTTCCATCATAATTTTTATTAGTAAACATCAACAGAATATTTTTCTTCGGTGTTTCGTTGTTTTCCCTAATTTTCTACTTATGATTGTCTACAAGGACTAATACGTCGCTACCACAATAACTTTCATTGATCAATGTTGATTTCATCCATTCATATCCAATTTCAATATTATTTTGACCTTCAAACACCTTAGAATCATGCTAATGACATTCAATAATCATTTTGAACATCAAAACCATGTTTTAATATACTCTAGAATCTTAAAAAATCAAATTAAATCCAACAATCCAATTATTGTTATGGAACTTGTCTTCTCTTTTCTTTTCTTTTTGATGAAGCTGTCATCAAGAAAAATGAAGTTTGGAGATTATTTCATACAAACCTTGAATGAGATAGACTAAAATGAATATATATTTTCAAAAAACCACATAATTTTTTAAAACAAACAAAGTCGTCTAACACCAAAATATAAAACAATGTGGTTGCGCTATCGATAAATAATATAGAAACAATATTTCAAGAATAATGCCCATTTCGTGTGAAAATAGCACAGGAACAACAAAACACTATTTTTTTATGTAGTTTTTTTTTGTTAATAATAATTAAAAGGTTACAGGATGTCATGTAACGTGCTTCCATACGAGATTTGGATAAGAATTTTGTAAAAAAATTAAGAGTAGCGAGTGAGATTTTTTAGTTCATGGACTCATTTAGGGTTGATAAAAAGTTCAGGAGGCCAATGTATCTAAAAAGAATCCTTTTGTTTCCTGTGTCAAATTTAATTATTCTAAGTAGGAATTTAGAATTCAAAGAAAGGGTAAACTTTCCCTCTCTATTCATTCATTATCCAAACCTAAACTGTTTAATTCTCTATATCACCATTGCAACTCACACAACGTAAGTTGGTGGAGGAGACCATTTTCCAAGCCACCACCTAACTATTCGGTCCCTAAATTCTTGTATCCTCGCCACCTCGTACGCATCAATGCAATGTCAGGTTTCCCAATAGAGACTGATATTTGTTAATTTTGCTGTTAATCTCTGTCCAAGAAATACTTTGATGGTTATATAAATTTAAATCGTTGAACAACTATGATAGTGTAGTAGCAAGCTCCTGAAACACGCATCAAATTCCTAGACCCTTGTAAGATGCCGGCGTACTTCTCCCTCTTCCTCCTAGTCATGGTCTTACATGCCACTATAGCATTCTCTAGACATCCTCCGGTGAGAATATCAGAAGCAACCAAATGGTGAGTACTCGCTAACAATAAGTGAAAGATTTATGCCATGTATTCACAAGATATATTCTGTGATCAACTCGTTTTGTGTTAATTAATTAAACAGGAGCTCAACGAGAAGGCAGCTGGGAAAAAACACATGCAGAACTGGCAACCCTATTGATGATTGTTGGAGATGCGATCAAGATTGGGAAACTAACAGGAAAGTGCTAGCTGATTGCGCATTTGGGTTCGGACGCAATGCTGTGGGAGGACGAGATGGCAACCTCTACGTAGTAACAGATTCCGACAACGATGACCCCGTAAACCCCATTCCAGGCACACTCCGCTATGGTGTCATCCAAGAAGAACCTCTGTGGATCATCTTTGACAAGGACATGGTCATCAACTTGAAGGAACAACTTTTCATGAATTCACACAAGACTATAGATGGTCGGGGGCAAAACATCCACATAGCGGATGGTCCTTGCGTAACCATTCGAAACGTCAGTAACATTATAATACATAACATCTACATACATGGCTGTGTGCCGGGCGGAAACGTCGACGTGGTAAGAGACTCCACAAATCATCACGGTCTGAGAGGCAAGTCTGATGGGGATGGGATATCGATATTTGCGGCCAGGGATGTATGGATTGATCATTGTACTCTAGCTAACTGCCGTGATGGACTTATAGATGCTGTATTTGGCTCAACATCTATAACAATCTCAAACAACTACATGTTCAATCATAACGAAGTTATGCTTATGGGTCACAGTGATGAAATCATCGATGACAAGAACATGCAAGTCACAATTGCCTTCACTTTCTTTGGTGAAAATCTGGTTCAAAGAATGCCTAGGTAACTAATTTTATCATTCTATAACAAAACTGCACAGGCAAATGTAAATGCTAATCATGCTTCCTTTGCTTCTCTGCATTCCTAGAATTATCAGGGAATCGCTAACTAAATGCATCTACAACTTGTTACAGGTGCAGGCATGGTTATTTTCACATTGTGAATAACATATATACTGGTTGGGAGAAGTACGCGATCGGTGGAAGTGCCAGTCCAACAATCAACAGCCAAGGGAATGTTTTTATGGCATTAGACAACAATGACACAAATGAGGCAAGTTTTTCCATCTTAAAAGTAACTAAATAATCACTTCCATTCATGCAAGATCTTATGAGCAACAAAAGGAATAGGGTTTTATCAAATTTAACAAAATGAAGGTCATCTTCTTTAGCGACAGATAATTAATCACTTGACAGTTACCTCATTTCCCACTTATGGAATGGAGCAGTTCATTCTTCACAGATGGATAAGTGAATGAAGTCAAGTTTTAAGAGATAAAAAAAAAGGCTAGTTTCAAATCATTGACACCCTTCAACTGTCCCAGCTAAATAGCAACTTACCAGGTCGTGCTCAAACTTTAACCAGCAGAGGATCAGAACAGACCTTGAATTCATGATTCAGTGGAAACTACCCTTTTTGTTCCTAAAAATTGACTTCACTTTCAGGTGACTCGGCATGGAAGCCTGACTGGATATGAGGAGTGGAAGAGCTGGAACTGGAGATCAGATGGAGACGTGATGCTCAACGGTGCTTTCTTCACGCCTTCTGGCCAGAAAAATCCTGCAAGCTACATAAAAGCATCAAGCATGGTAGCAAGACCAGCTTCATATTTAACAAACAATTCTCCGCAGGCCGGAGCTCTTAAATGTCAAATGGGTTACCAATGTTGAAGGCAGGCTACCCAACTTTATGCTTCCGTCTTTTTCATTATTTAGTAGCTGAGGCTCAATAAAATTTGCATCACTTTGAATTCTACCACTACAGTAGAATTAGCTGAAACTTAGGAATGCAGTATATTGGTCTCAAAGAGGCACTCAATTGGGATGCAATCATAAATCAGTCAGGATTTTACTTAACTGAAGCTTTGACAATCCCTATGGCAGAGAAATCAAGGGATAAAACACCACTGTTCTTGACAATTTAGTAACAGAATCAAGGGATAAGAATCTGTGTTCATCTTCATAACAAAAGGGAACCGGCCAATTCTTCCAGTTTTCAACTCTAAAATCTCATCACTCAGTTAATTTGAAACACGTAACAGTCTGCAAGTATTTGCCTCACTCCTGCCTGCAAGAAATGAAGCCATATGAACACAGGAAATAAAAGGGGAGGATGGAACAGGAGCGGCATGATAAGAAAGCTTATTTATGTTCTCAGATGAAGGAAAAAAAAAAATCAATTGGGAAAGAGATATTTCTCTCCTATGACTGCTTTAAGCCTAAAAGACTTCCTAATAGTACAGAGTTACTTCAACATTTACTGTAAGGATAGATAGATATACTCACAACCCGTACAAACTTGACTGGTCTAATAAGAATGTTATGATTTTTCAGTTATTAACTCATTAGTTTGTCCAACCAAACTTTCATTTTCTGTCTTCAACGGTTTTAGTTCTTGATCCAAGAAAATGATCTATTTACTAAGCAGAACAATTTCTTTAAATTCCTTCTCAAAACCAACATACAAGTCATATATTTCATCATTTACCTCATCCCCTTCTTCTTCACAGTCTTCTTTAGCCATGAGATGTTTGTTTCTATCTTCTCTAAAAATATCCTTTTCTTTATCAGAATCATCACCTCCACTCCAAGTTTCTGCCATCATGACTTTATTTCCTATCTTCTCGGAAAATTTCCTTAATTTTAATGTTTTTCCTTTTCTAGCACTTAAACACTTAAAAGTATAATGTTCTGGTTTATTGTATTTAAAATATTATGTAGTCTTTGTTGAGATTCTTATCAAGCATTTTCTTATTAAATCCTTTTTTATCTTGAGAAAGTTTTGAAATTGTTTCACGATTAAATCTATGTCTTCATCTTCACTATTACTTTCACTTTCAAAGTTGGATTTATGAATACTTTTGAGTGCTACTTCTTTCTTCTTCTTGGTTATTTCTTCATCATTACCTTGAAGTTTCATTTTATAGGTGGTTAATAACCCATGTAGTTCATCAAGTTCCATCTTATATAGGTCCTTAACTTAACAATAGTAGTCACTTTTGGCTCCCATGTTTTTGGTAGACACTTAAATACTTTTCTTACTAGTTCAATATTAGAAAAAGTTTTTCTTAATTATTTCAATGAATTTATGAATTTATGATGTGTGGGAATCATGTCATCATATCAGTAATTTTTTCATGTTCTTGCATTTTAAATATTTCAAATTGATGAATGCGTCTATCTATATTTGATTCTTTTACTTGTGGAGTTTCTTCATGTTCTATTTCTAATCTATCTAATATTTGCTTTGCAGTTTCACATGTATTAATCTTGTTATACTCATTTACACTTAAAGCATTATAGAACAAGCTTATAACTTTAGCATTCAATTGTACATGTTTTCATATCTTTATCATCCCAATCATCTTCAAATGTAATTTGTTTTACCTTCCACTATTTTAAAGGGAATGTGTGGACCATTCACAAGCACTCTTCATAGCTCATAATTAGGTGACTGGATGAATATTATTATTTGAGCTTTCCAGTAGTTGTAGCTCCTTCCATCAAAGAAAGGTGACTTGTTTTTAGATTTTCCTTCAAAAAGTCCATTGCCTATAGTTGTCATGGATAAAACTATTAAATCCAAAATAAGAGCACCACAACTTCGATATCAAATGTAAGCAATAAAATCAATTGAAGAGAAGGGTGAATTTGTTATAGTGAAGATTTTTTTCAAAACAATTTCAAGTTATCCTATTCAATACAACCTTACAATAATTATGATGTTTGTTTCATAAATCAAACACATGTATAGAATATGCATTCAATATAAAATAAAGGAGAAGAGTAGAAATTTACATGCAATATTTTATCCTTGTTCCTCATAAAATTATAAGTAGTCTAGTCTTCATAGATGGCCCTGAGATTTTCACTACTTGATGAATTTGTTTGTTTAATCGTAGAAATTTTCTGGTATTGCAATCTTGTAAGTTCAACCTCTATGATTGATTCTTAACTTAATTTTTCTACTAACAATAATGGTTTTTTATAATTTTTTCTATATCTTTTTCTTGTTTTGTTAGGTTGTTTTTTCTTAACAAACATATGTTGTACGTTATATAAACCATTTTCTAGTCGTTGTTAACCTCTATAATTCTTGCTTTGCTAATCCTGATTCGTTTAATTAAGCTACCAAATAGGTCTTGTCAATAATTATATGGCAACTGGTTTATCTCTTAACCAGTGTTACATTGATATCTTTTCATTTCATGAGTTAATTCCATGTAAATTGAATAGCATGATCTTCTGCATATAATATGGAATTGAATCCATTTTTTCTTTCCTTTTTAAGCTTGTTTTATGTACTATGAATTCAGCTTTTAAGTTGTTTAGTTTCTTGGAATTTCTCCTTTGGTTCGGGTTAGTTTCTTGAAAGATTGGTTTCTTTATGGCTTGACATGTGCTGCACTTATTTTTCTTATGGGCGTGGGCTACTAGTATGAACTTTTATTGCTAATATTGACTAGACCGGTAAAATCTCTTCCATGACCTTTTGCATAAAGTTTCAACAAAAGTTGTACATATCATAATTCAATTTCTCCTACACAACTTATAGAATTATTAGTAATCATCTTATGGTTTGTAATCATCAAAATCACAGCCCTTGAGACATATTGAAACTCTAATTATAACACTACCAGTACCATCAAAAAAGTCTCGAAGACATGAATTCAATAACCAAAAATTGAATTGAATAGAAAACAATATCACGGGCCACAATCTACTCTTTTTTTTCTTTTCTTTTTTGCAGGTTTAAAGAAAAAAACCATATTTGTTGAACTCATCTCTCTAAGATAAACCCATATATACTAAGATTAACTATTTTGGTGATTAGAATGTTGTCGGTTGAACCTTTCTCTGTCCTTTTTCTTTTTTGATAATTCTTTCTCTGCTCTCAACATCTAGTAACTGAAACATGATAAAAATAAAGTTTGGAACTAAAACGTAAAATTCTTAAATGATAGGAACTAAATATGCATAAAACTTTAAGGATCAAATTTGATTTTTCCTCATCTTTTGAACAGTGAAAATGAAAAACAATTCTAATTTTGGGTTAATTTTGATCCTTGTTCATTTGATTTTTTTAACTATAACCTAAAATTTTATTTCATAATATTAGTCTTCAATTTCAATTTAATATCAGAATATTCTTAAATACTTTGTATATGTGAGAGTATATAAAGTGAAACAAATCATAATATATAAAACTATGGCAATATAACATACGAGAATGAAGTTGCAAAAAAATTAAGCTCGAAGACCAAATTGAAAAAAAAAATCTAGGGATATTATAAAAAGATAAAAAATAAAATTGCTTAAATAAATTTGTGAGATGATAAATTTATAGTAACACTATAAACTAAAATATCAATATTTTACTCTTTTATCATCTCACATAAATTTATTTTGAAAAAGGGGGGATGGAATTTTTTAAGATTGTCTTGACTCTTTCCTGTTATTCTCGTAAAAGTTTTCATATCTCTCACTTCATTATAGTTTGGTATTGCATTTTAATCATGTTTTTAATTTTTATTATTATTTTAATGTGTTAAATATTTTTTTATCGCTTTGATATATATATAAGTAAAAATATTATTTTATTTGCAAATTAGTATTCATATTAGATTTACGAGTCTCGTTCATCTGGTTTGATAAGTATTATTATCCCGGGTCGGCCGAGTTCCGGGTCAATCTACTGGGTCGGGTCGGGCCGAGTTTTAAAATTATAATGGCATCATTTTATATGTTTTAGATTACCAACAATGAGTGATACCTTCCTATTTATTATTTTCTCTCATCCATTCCAAATCCAATTGTTCAATTGATATTATTATTATATTATTATTTTATTATTATTATTATTATTATTATTATAACTTCAATTTACTTTAATATAAACATGCATCAGGGTTCTCTTGATCCACCAAACCCCTCCTCCTCCCCTGCTTTGACTCACCCATACATATTTATTATTTAATGGATAGAAAAAAAAATAGATGGAATGGAAATCTTAAAATATATAACAAAATAACAACAATAATAACAATAATCCTGTGAAAACAGAAAATTAGTGGAGGAGTAATCATTTAAATTGCCAAAGCCAGGGCAGCCCCACCCACCAACCCACTCAAAATGACCCCAACCTCATACATGGACCTTGAACCCGACTCGTCATTAACCGACGGAACCTTTGCAGTTTCTGGTGACATACTCTCTGTAGACGGGCTCGGAGGGCTACTACTGGAAGGGAAAACCATAGGGGCCTCCGCTGGCGTCGCAGAACTTGATGGAATGCTTGCCGATGCCTCCGGAGTCGCTGCAGTAACCGGACCCTCTGTCGACATTGGCGGAGCCCCAAGTGGTGCCAATGTAGGAGCAGTCACCGGAGTGGAAACCGCTGGTGATGAAGCCGGAGGAGAGCCAGATGGGGCAGCGGCATTTGGCGAGGGCGTTGGAGGGGAGACGGTAGGACTTGGTGGGGAAGTGGATGAAGATGGAGATATAGCGGGAGATTTTGAAGGGGAGACGGGAATAGTTGGTAGGGAAGTGGATGGGGATGGGGATGGGGATGTGGCCGGAGATTTTGAAGGGGAGACGGGAATAGTTGGTAGGGAAGTGGATGGGGATGGGGATGTAGCTGGAGATTTTGAAGGGGAGACGGGAAGAGTTGGTGGGGAAGTGGATGGAGATGTAGCCGGTGATTTTGAAGGGGACGATGGCGGTGAAGTTGTGGACGGAGAAGGAGAAGAACTAGAGGGTGATTTTGGTATTGATGAGGATGTGGGCGATGGCGCAGGCGCATTGTCCCCATTTACTGTAAAATTAGAGTTTGAAATACAGAAAGCAAAAACAAGAAGAAGAAGAAGAACGCTGTGCATATGCTGCAACATCTTGATTGAACCCTCTGAATGTTAGTCAGTCGCTGCTGTTCTTCTTCTTCTTCTTTTTGATTATTTGAAGTGAGTGGAGATGGCAAGAGTCTCGAGGGAGGTATATAAAACGGTATGTGACTAAACTGAACGTTGTGCTTTTTTGGCTCCTATTGAGGAAAATGGGACCGTTGGATTCGATTATATGACAGGATTCAATGGGAAGCAGTGAAGTAGCCGTTACTGAGGGGGGCGGCTTCTTGTCTTGTTGACAGGACATGACGTAAGACTTATGTCTCCACAAAAAAATAATAGTTTTTAAAATATATAAAAAATTTCATGCTCAACGTGTTTCGAAAAATATTTTATCTTCACTTTATGTCAACATAATATTTTGTTATTGTCACTCCCAGAATAATACTTAAATGAGTATTAATATATTTTATAAATATAGAAAATCATATATTTAGAAATTAGAAATCGAAGATGATAAATACAGAGAAAATCAAATATAATTTGAATAAAAAATAAAAAGAAATAGAATAAGAAAAGAAAACATGACTCTTGAGCTGAAAAAAGGCATGGTGAGTTACAGCCCAACATTGTCATCTTGTCAAAGTGGCATGATTTCGTGAAAAAAATAAAAATACAATTTCTAGTTGATTTTTAATATTTACCCCATAATGAAATTGTATAAGTTTGCAATGAGAATTTTTATTTAGTGATGGTATTGGCTGGTTTCTTAGTCAAATTTTGTCTCGCCAAGATTTTCTCTCTACATCATATTAACATTTTTTTCCTATTTACAAGTATTTTTTATTTATCAAATCCATTAATGTCGATTAATTTATATGAACGTGAGAAGTAGTGTTTGTATTATATCTTCTTAAAAGGATATATATATATATATATATATATATATATATATATATATATATATATATATATATATCTCGTTTTTACCCCCATATGAAAATACAACATTTTCATACCTTTTAGCTTTAATATATTTTATTTTTAGCTTTGAGGGAGCAGATAAAAGAAACAAATTGAGTTTGAGCAAAAAAAAACAAAAAAAAGAATAGAAAGCAAGAAAAGACAAGTGAGAAAAGACAAAAAAGAAAACAACAAGGAGGAGGTGAAATGAAAATAAAACATAATAAAATGAATGGCCAAGTGAGCATGAGAAATTCTTTTTATCAAGCCAACACTTTTTTATCCCTAAAACTCGACCGATCTACCCTTCAACTTTAGCCAGTCCTCCTCTCTCATCAATTGCTCTAGCTAATACTTGCTCAGCCACACCAACCCTTTTTCCACACCGGCAGACCATGACCAATAACAACCACACACCAGCATCACGTCATAGCCACCATTAACTAAATTGATCATAACAGCACCCAACCATTGAGCCAAACCTAGTTGCGACCCACCAGCAACTCCAATCAGTAACCCTAACCTCTCAATTAAAATCCACACTAGTCACCACTCTTAGCTCGTGTTTGGTATTGCGTTTCAAATGAGAGTTATGTAACTTTTGATTTTTTTATTTAAAATTAATTTTTTATGTTTTTTTTATCGTTTTGATGTACTAATATAAAAATAATTAAAAAAAACATATTTTAATGTATTTTTAAGCGAAAAGCAGCTTTGAAAAACAACCGTTATTACACTCTCAAACACCCCCTTAGTTACAGGTCACCAATAGCAAGCCCCAACCACCACCACAACCCACACAAACCAATGAACCCTATCTCTCCACCTTGACTAGCAAACCCAACCTAAACAAACCCAAACATAGCTGTCATCAATTCAAGTCACGATAAAACACCATCTTTGTGACCATCATAAGAGACAGCAACCCTAATAACACTAGTGACCAACTACACAGCTATTATCACTTACACTTTCATTGACCACAGTAACGTGATAGCAACCGTACATAAATAACAGCAACATCAAAGAAATAGGAAGAGAGAAATTTCAAACAAATAGATCTTAATCTCCCTGATTGGGTGGTAATGAGAAACATTGCCTTATCAACTAGTAAAAGATTCAATCAATGTTGATTTATAGTTTGACAAATTCCAAAAAGCCATACTGAGTGATCCTACACACCAATAGCATCAACGGTGTGTGAGCCTATATGTTACCAATGCTCCAGCCTTATTCTAGTGGCTTATTTCCATCCTCTTAGTTGTTTTTGTTGTAAGAAAATACGATGAAGAACATAAACAAAATAAAACTTAAAGCATGTACAGATACTGTCCTTAAGGATATTTTCTCAACACAAGGTTATCCTCCAAGATTCAACAAGTTCCTCCTCTAAAACAAGGGTCACAAAAATAGTTAGACCAAGAGCAAAAGGAAATACCAACAAGTTTTGCAAACACAAGAAAACACAATGGTTTTCAGCACATTTTGATTGTAAAAGTGCGTTGTATATATAAGCTGCTAGAATATAACAGCTAGGCAGGAAACAATTAAAGAATTAAAAAGCTATTACAACAGTTAAAAAAATAAAAGAGCTATTAGGGAATTAAAGAGTTGTAGCTGTTAAAAAGGTTTTAAAATAAAATAGTTATTAGGATTTTATGACTTTTAGAAAATTCATTCCAAGTGTTTAAAAATTGTGGTTTCAGTTTAAGGGCCTACTATCATTTCCTTGTTGGTTACTATTCCATATCAAAGTTCACTATATAAACATTAGATTAAGGTCTTATTTTTACAATGTGGGATAGAAAGCCCTATATATATTCTATGTTTACAAGAAGCAAGTTGTGTTTTTTCAATATGAGATAAAAACCTTTTGAAATAGTTTTCATTATTTAAAATAGTTTTTATGTTATTATTTTAGATTATTTTATTACTCATATATTTGAAGTGTTGCTCACGCTGTTAAGTGACACCCTGGGAGTCTGATGCCACTAATGAATAACTAATAGTGCTTTTATACATTAACACAAAAAGAAAAAAAATTGGTACAGTGTCACAGCACATAAAAATTTAGAAAAATAATACAGTTTAGAGAATTGTAGATAATATTTATGACTCGTGAGTCACATGTGTCACTAGCAACTCTCTAAAATTATACAATAACCCAGCATAAATTACAATAAATAGAGAGAAGAGATTAAAAAAAAAGACCTTAAAGGCATACCAAAACTTTAATGATGACATTACTGATACTGTAAAAAAGATCTCAATAAAATGAATCTAATGACGATAAAAAAATATCATCAGCGGTGATTGGAGTCGGCCACACAAGTCGTCTAAAGGTGGTGAATGGATCACTTCCTTTAAGGTGGCTTATATGCCCAATATGATCACCATTGATGATCTTTCTTAGTTGTCATTGGATTTATTTTGTCAAGATTTTTTTTATGATACAAATAATGTTATCATCAAAGTTTTGATATGCCTTCGAGATCTTTTTTTTTCCTCTCCTATCTCTCTTACAAATTACAATGAGGATGAGAGAGAGAGAGAGAGAGTTATTGAAGGCACACCAAAACATCAATGATGACATCATCAATACTGTTGCAAAGATCTCAAAGATATGAATCCAAAGACACCAAGAAATGTCATCAACGATAATTAGTGGTGGGCCACACGAGCCACCCAAAGGCAAGTGATCACTTGTCATATTTGGATGGCTCGTGTGACTTGTCCTAGTCACCGGTGGTAACTTTACTTGATGACGTTGGATTCGTCTCATCGAGATTTTTTTTACAGTTTCAGTGGTATCAGCATTAGAGTTTTGGTGTGACTTAAAGTCTCTTTATTTTTTATTTCTATTTTCTCTCTCTCATCTTTTTATTGCAATTTGTTCTGGGCTATTTTACAATTTGAGAGTCGCTAGTAACATATACAACTCATGAGTTGTAGATGTCATTTACGACCCTTTAAATTATGTTATTTCCTTAAATATTTTTTAAACTATGTTATTTTTACCAATTTCTTTTTAATATGCTAAATTCCAAAAGAACTTGGATAATTAAGGCAAAATAAGATTGGTGTTCAATACCTTACAATGAGATTGGGTGAATGGGATTTACAAATTGATAATGAATGGTTAATTCGAGATATAACTGTTGGTTTTAATAAAATAAGTTGTTATGTAGTGTGTCGTTATTTTTTCTTGCAATTCAAACCTTTTGTAAAACCCACTTTTTCAATCATGTTTAAGATATTTTATATGGTTAATTTTAATTAAATTTATTCAAAAATTGAATTTAGCAACAACATTGATTTGATTTGAATTTCAAAAATTATACTAAATCTTATTTACACTTGCTTGTAATGTTATGCTCATTTTTTTTTTATATGGCTATCTTGCTATTTTGTCGACATGCATTTTTGTTTGATAGATGTTTATTTATACTAAAAATAAACGTCTACGTACAAGGAAAAGAATTTGAAATTGATCATCAACAATGAAAGCAACCATGCTTGAAGAGTTCTAATCCATTTTAAAAAATAATCGCTTCCATGTTTTCAAACACCCTCTTAGTGGCAAGTCACCAATAGCAGACCCCAACCACTATCACATCTCACACCAATCAACAAACCCTTTGTCTCTACATTAACTAGCAAACTCAACCGAAACAAACCCAAACATGGCCGCCATCAATCCAAGTCAGAATAAAACACCGTCTTTATAACCATCACAACTGATAGCAACCCTAGGAAGGATGTGTTTGGGAACGCAATGCAAACCGCTTTCCCTCAAATTTTGAAATTATTTTTTGCTTAAAATAAAAATGTTTTATGTTTTCAGATGATTTTGATGTGCTGATGTCAAAAATAATTTTTAAAAAATAAAAAAAAAAACCTTATTTTGATACATTTCTAAGTGAAAAACATTTTGAACCGCCACTTGTGACCACAATCTCAAACACACCCTAACACAAGTGACCAACCACACAGCTATTGTCACTTGCACTCCCGTCGAACACATACTATTAGATTTAACAATTTCATTAATGAAAAATTTCTTTCGCTATTTACATTCACAGTCTGTCGATAAATATTTTATCCGACGAGTTCATGAATGAAAACGATCCATAAAAAAATAGAATTTTAGGTTATAGCTAGCAAAATTAAAACATCAAGAATAATATTAACATATGAAAACACAACAGTTTTCATTATTATTGTTCAAAGTGCGCAAAAATTCTATGTTTGGTCCTTGAAGTCTTCATTTATATATTATTTGGTCCTTATTGTTTTAAATTTTTATATTTTAGTCCAAACTTTATTTTTATCACATTTCAGTTTCTGAATGTAAAAAAAAAAAAAATCATTAAAAAAAAAAAAGTGTTCGATCGTCCAACAGAAAGCTCATTTTAGTGTCAATGGGTTAATCGTAGTAACAGGAGTTGAAATTTACAGTGGAGATGAGGCATATGGGTTTGTCGAAGCAACAGAGCCGTGCTGGGGTAGAGGGTCCTTGAAAATCCCCAGGTTTCGATGGAGCATCATCATCTTGTCGCGTTGGAGCATGATGGGCTGCCCATAGACTGCAGCATATCAGATCATGCTCCAACGCGACATCGCATAATCCACAATGGGCTTGTGCCGATTTTTGGATAGGCAAAACATGCTCCAAATGTTGTGTCTCGACATGACGGCAAATCTTACTTTATCCTGACACTTCAAAAGAAAATTCAGAGGAGAAGAAGAAGAATTATGCACAGATCCAAATACAAGTTCCCAATGATTTCTCACCTTGTTAGCACTTCTTTTCTCAGGAGAAAGGATTCCTCGAATGATTTGTTAAAGGAATACCATATATCCAGACATGTGGCCCTCTGTATCAAAATAATGTCAAGGATCATGATCACATCTTTCCTCCTGGGGCTACGAGATAAGAACAGGTTGATGATGATTATGTGTGCATCCATATCTTATTAGTAATGAAAAATGATGTGACCGTCTCACTGGAGGTTTCTTCTTATCCTATAGATTATCATGAATATTATTAAAATATTTTAGATTTTTTTAACTTGTTAATATTAAAAATAAATTTTAATATATATATATATATATAATTTTAATATATTTTAAAAAAATTAAAAAAAAACAATATTTATCTACATAAAATTTGATGTTGCTACCACAACCAAGAATACCAAGAAATTAGAAATCTTAAGAGGTGTAACTGAACTAGCAAGATTCTAGATTTGCTCTCTAGAAGTCATCAATTCGAGTCCCACAAACTTCACGGTCACTGAAGGTTTACATAATCGTTAACTTCAAGACCTGTAAGATTAATCAAAATACACGCAAGCTGGCCCGAACATCTAGAGAAATTAAAGAAATCTGAAAACAAATTAAAAAAAAAAAAAGGGTCCCGGTTATTGCTATAGTGAATTGAGTGGAAAGTAAGTTCCGTCAAAATAGTGTAATTAGGTATAGTGATATTGCTGTGCAATAAATAATACATCATCAACAATATAATTATCTGGGCCTACACCCAAATTTATCAGGCCCACCATTCACAGCTGTTCGATGTAGCCCATCAGAACCATACACGTATACATGATTACGACAATTGATTCATCGTCTTTCACCCTCAATCACCTTATCATCATCATCTTGAATAATCAATGGGCAGGAAGCAACCTCAAAGTCCATGATTGTTAGGCCCATCATTAAATCAACCACTATCTGAGCCTACCCAAGCTATCTCCAGCCCCATCACCACCCATCTGATTGAAAAACCCAGCACCAGAGCCGTACACGTACCCACTTAACCCCTCCGCTCCAGGCCCACTCCCATTAGAAGGAGCGTCCCTGTCACGCGCCACGGTATTCTTCTCCCCTTCCATCTCTCTAAACCTCTGCAAATAAACCTTGAGCGGCTCCACGTATTCCTCAAAGCCCAAGGTCGTCATGGCCCACAAGAGATCATCGCCGTTGATCGTCTTTCTCTTCTCTCTCTGGCACTTGTCAGAGGCCTCTCCTGTGATGAAGCTGATGAACTCGGACACGCATTCTTGTACTGTCTCTTTGGCTTCTTTGGAGATCTTAGCGTTTGCTGGTAGTGCCTTCTTCATGATCCTACTGACGTTGGCCACCGGCAAGAAACGGTCCATCTCTCTTGGGGAGAACAGCTCGTTGGTGTTTGTGGGGTTTTGTCCTCCAGAGTCGTTGTCTGAGTCCGCCATGATCAACTCAAGATCATTAGCTAATAATCACTACTTCGCTAGCTAGGGATAAAGGGTACGTACTCTATGTTTTTTTTTTACCAAGTATTTAAGCTGGTGGAGAGAGTGGCTTTGACCCTAGAGTAGCTAGGTACAGAAGTGAAATAGAATTGACGGTGGAGGGATTGGAGATTGGGTGCATGGGGAAGTTTGGATGGATAAACACAACTCAATGATCAAGAACAGCGAGTATTGAACAGATCTTTTTTTTTCTCAAGTGTAGAAATCGAAAAAATAACAGGAAATTGAGTGTTTGGTGAAGAGAAATCATGCAATATTATTATTATTATTATTAAAGAACTCAGTTCCAAATTAAGAGCTAGAAGGCAGAGAAGATGAAATAAGCAGAGAGGAAGAAAAAAAACTTGGATGCTTTCCTTATTTGAGGAATTTTTTGGAGTGAATGAGTTGGGTCCGTTGGATGGAATTCAGGGGTTAAATAAGGTCTATCGTGCGTGACACGTGGGTGGCTCTAGACCGCTTTTTCTCGATAAGTGCTGTGTTAGTGCTGATGGAATTCAAGCCACACCATTGGTTGGGAGGAAAAAGTTTTCCACCGTTGATTTCGTATCTCGCACGTGGTTGTCTCTGACGTGGATTCTCTTTCAAACTGTCTCCATAGCAATTTATTAAAACAAATTCATAAAATTACTTTTGGTTAGTATTCTAATATATTAAAAAAATAAAGATATATTCGATTTGATTTGAGTTTCTGCTCTGTTTTTTTTATCCCATCCGTAAAAGAAAAAGGTGTTTTATTGTAGTAATTGCAATATTATTTTATTTTTTATTATATTAAAAAAATTAACTTAAAAATTCTTACATGTTTTTATTAACATATATAATCTTTATTTTATTTTATTATATATAAAAATTAACTTTTTAACTTACAATTGTATTTCTTACTCGAAGTCAAAAACATATTAATAACACCTATAAATTTATTAATTTACTTTAAAAAAATAATTATTTGACATACAGCAAGTACAAGTCGAATAAACTTCTTAATATTTTTGTTTTATCTTTATTGACATGTATAGCTCTCGATTTATTTAATTAAAAATATACTATAAATTGTTTTACTTATAATTAGAATTTCTGTAATACATTGAGAAAACCGTATTTTTTTTTTCCAAGAGAATTTATCCAACACGTGCTTGATATATAGTTGGTGCATACATAATCATTGATGTTAGTTATTCAAGAAAATATTTAATAAAATAATATTTTGAAGGAGTTGCTTTTGTTCAAGAACTTGCAATGATTTTCTTATAAATAATAGTAATATAATAATTCAAAAAGGTGATGCCCGTTACATGCCTTCTCCTGCATGAAACTTGAGACTTGATCGAGTAACCTGCAGTATAGGCAACTAAAAAGGAATGGATAGTTAAAAGATGTGTCATATTTTTAATTTTAAATAAATACTCGAATTTATTAAATGGTATTTGAATACAGTTATTTTTTAAAGAATTTTTTTATTTAAAAATATATTAAAATAATTTTATTTTTATTTTTTAAAAAATTATTTTTAACATTAGCATATTAAAACGGATAAAAAATATATATATAAAAAACTTTAATTTAAAATTAGTGAATAAATGTGGACAATGACGTGAGTCACCGACCCATTTGGATTGTCTCTTCATTGAGTGCATCCCTTTCATTGGAGAATAGCCCTATCTTACAGGATAGCAAAACTAATTTAATTAGTCCTCGTATTTCTAGAAACTTTATATTTAATCCTTGCCTTTTTCCTTTGCAAATAATAAAATAGGAAAAGAGAAGTAGATAAGATGCAAGGGCGGAGACAGGGGCACCCCTGCAAGAAAATTGTTTTTTCAGCCCCTCGTTGACAATATTTGTATTTTTAGTTTAAATATTAAACAATTAAAATCTTAGCCCCTCTTAATGTTATTTCCTTGCTCCGTTCCATGCAAGGTTTTGATGTAGAAAGAAAACAATTTATATATATATATATATATATATATAAAAATAACTATTAAATTGAGAAGGGTCAATGCTTGTGAAGGGATTGATTAATTATCTTTTATACTACATGATTGGATTAATTAGTTTTGTAAGCTGTAGGGGCTATTCAGTCATTTAAACACATCTCTCTTCCTAATTTTAAACACTATTATTTTTTATATTGTCTTATATATTTTTTTTTCACTCTTTTGCAAAACACTAATAATATGAAAAGGGCATGATATATCATATCATATATAATTGAAAAGAAGTACTTAAAATAATTAAGCTCCATAATAATAAGACTTTTAGTAAGAAGATATATGAGCGTTTGGAAACGTGGTTGTACTTGTTGTTTTAAAAAATTTAAATTTTTTTAGCTAAAAATTAAAAAATTTTGTATGTTTTGGATCGTTTTGATGCGCTGATCTCAAAAATAATTTCTAAATAATAAAAAAAAATCATTTTGATGCATTTCAGCATCAAAAATACTTTAAAAAACAACCGCAATCATACTCCAAAACAGGTTTATATATAGTTGTTATTGTTCTTAAGAGTTATTTATATTTAAATCTTGAAAACTATTTTAATTTATGTCTCTTTTATATGGTACAGATAATTAATATAGCTATCATTATCAAGATTTACATAAAATTACTTCAAGATAAAACATTTGTATTTTATAAACATTCAAATTTATTCATTTATGAATAATTACTCAGCAAACATTGATTATTAAAGATATAATCCATAGTTCAAATCAAAGCACTATTAGAAGGTAAACACATGTGCCCTCCACCACTTAAAACCTGATTTTTTTTTTCCCATTCTTTCATTCAACTTTTTTTATTAACTAAAAAGAAAGAAGACCATGCTCCACTTCCACTGCCGAAGTAGAGCATTAATTTGTATATAGCATGATAAATTTGACATTTTTTTTTAATTAACTATTTAGACTCGGGTTTAAACTTTTAATTTTTGATATCAGAAGACCAATTCATAATTGATATCATAAAAAACCCGAGTTATCGAGTCCTTATATCAATTTATAGGTCACCGGATTAATTATTATTTTTAATAAATAATATTGTTTTGTTTATTAAAAAAAATATGTGTTATTGATTTGATCAAGATCTAATCATTCCATCAAGTTAATTAGGTTTATTTTAGGATGTGATTTTTTTCATAAATTTAAATCACAAATTACATGGATGAATTGACTAAATTTAATAACTTAGATTTAGCAATCACAAATTTAATAAATTTAAATCTTTGCATATGATGTGTGGATGACACACTAATGCAATAACTATAGAAAGTCAAATGTTGACTTAGCTACGTTGACATAAGGAGTGATGGATTTATAGAAAGGTCACTAGCTTAGGAGTACAGATAATTGACATAAACTGTAAAACTGTCTTGTTGGGGGATGCACAGCATCATCCTCCCTTCTAGTTTTCTGTTAATTTGAAGATAAAAAGAGAGGAGAAAGAAATGATTGAAAAACAACGGGTTGCTGCCATAGTAAACTCATTAGCAACCTTCCATTTCCTAATTCCTTTTCATTCACACGGTCTAGGTATCTAGCAGAGGTTACAAGGGCAAATGGGCAAATAGGTTTTGATTTACCATTCCATTTAGCAGAATTTGCATGCCACAAACGAAGCACGATCAACGACCATGGATTGGTAACTCCAACAAGTCTCCAGGCCGCAGAAACCAACCATCAAACAGAGAATTCCCTCCTTCCTCAGCATCAAAAACCAAAATCATAAGCTAGCTAACTGTTCCGGTAAGATTTGTGAAATACACGATGCCTAATAAAGGCATCTGCCTTGGTTTTTAAGTGCCATCCTTGTGTTCCATTTCCTTGTATCATGACCAAACGAACAAATATATGAATGGTAGCAAAACAGATCTGTCAGTTCAGTTCAGTTCAATATATGAAACACATCAAAACACTACATATATTATCAACACATAAGGGCCCCAGAGGTTAAAAAACAAAGGAAGAGAAGCTAATCAGCTAGGCATAAAACAAATGGATTGAAGATTACACAGTTGAGAAATAATATCCTGTCACAACTGACCTCACATAATTTAGGTGTAATATCAAGTACAAGGGCAAGTTAATTTTAAGGAGGAGGAAAAACTACAATTTAGAGTTAATGTGTACATGGGAAGCCCAAGTCATACACCAAAGCATGACTTGTCTCACCTTCTCTGGTTTCTAGTAAATGCTTGTCTTCTTGCCAGCTAATTGAACACTAACAATGAACTACAGCTGGATATCCTAACAGAACAAACAGTGCATTTACGTTCGAGTGGAAATAAAAACATAGAAGACAAGGCTACACTATTTCCAGACAGTCATGTTACATGTTTCAGGCTTCAACCTCTTGACCAGTAGACTGGGTTTCATCTTTCTCAGCATCACCTTCTCCATCTTCCTCATCAGCATCATCCGCTAGCTTGGTGAGCTCATCCTGGATCATAAGCTTTATAGATGATTTTCTTGGTGTGAGATCAGTAGCAAATCGCCGAGCTGCAAATCAGCCAGATTACTTTCAGGTACCACGAATAAAATACAATATACAAACACGATCTCTCTAAATTAAAAAAAAAAATTCAAAATTTAAGACAAATGTTGCTATTTCGTTTGAAGGTCTGTCCATCTTAAGAAATCTCATAATTAAGGAAAAAACCTTGAGTGACATACAGTCAATCAAGATGCAGATCTTTCTTACATATGGACCATAACAATCACTCTGCTTGTAGAGAGTTGAGGTACAATTGTATATTATCCAGTCATTTTGTCGTTCAATTTTAGGTTGAAGTAGGCATGGTTGGTCACAACTAGAGAATCAGGAGTACGGTCATCTTGTTTATTTACTTGAAACATAGATGGCCTGCACTTTACAGGCCATGCCAGTTTGTCACATGAATGTTTGTCAAGAAATTTTCCCAGATAAGAACCACACTTTTCTCTAACCAACTACGGTAAAAAATACATACCAAGTAGCTTTAGAATGTCGGTGAAAGTAGCCTGCAAATAACAAATTAAAGATTAGTCAAGTACAAATTATTAGATACTAAAATAAAGAGATGAAGAAAATGACATTATAATTCAATCAGATTCCTTTGAAGAAAATGATAGTCACCAAGTTTGATCACTAAGAACAAATACAATAGCTAGATTCTTTCTTTTAAACAATTTAGCAAATTTTCAAAGCAACAGAACATAATCAGTCACTGCTACATTTTACCAGCCTTAATTGATCTAAATGATTTGCAGATTCTTGAAGTGCCAAAGATTTAAAATTACAGGTAAAAAATTGTACAATTTCAAGAGACTGCAAACACCTGGAACTTATGTAATTGATGATGCTAAAGAAAAAGCCGAATGGGAAACGCAGACATAATATATCATTTTATCATCATAAGAAATGATCAAATAATTCCATTCCAAGGACCTTGGGGGTAATTTAGGAGCTGCTTACAACACCTTTTTTTAAGTGATTATGTAAAAGTGGGGCCATAAAATTATCATGGCAATCTAGGTTGTCAAAATTGTTTTTTTCACTTGGATTGTTTTAGGTCTGAATGACTAGGATAGTAAAACTGATCATGAAAATGTACGAGTGAAAATGCAAGAGTTTACCTACTACATAAAGGCCTAACAATAATAAATGCAAAAATAAACACAAAAGCTCTCATCAAATTTTAACTACATGGTTACCAAAGAAATGCTTAATACTTGGTTATATCCAAAGTTCATACAGACTATTAATTTTTTGATGAACATAGAATCTGTCCTGAAAAGATAGAACCGCCAAAGATCGATGCAAATAAGTGATTAACTCATGCATCATGTTTCATTCAATAAATAATTATCAGCAGCACTTACATGACCCGGGGAGAAAAAAATAATGCGTATTTTACAAAGTCGAGATTTTACAATAAACAACATACTCATTAAACCCAAGGAAAAAAATAGAAGATTATATGTATTTCTTAAGTTAAGCATAGGAGCAAAAGATTAGTACCCTTTCCTTTTATATATATCTTAAGCATAGGAGCATGAGTGTTAAAGATAAGGATGACAAAAAGGGTCTTGCCTGAGAAAAAAAGTTGCCATCCATGTGGGATTATATGTGGCCATTAAAACAGTGCAGAGTAGGCAAACGGATATGTGCAGGCTTTAAAAAGTAGCTCAATCACCATGGAAATGGGCTAAAAAGGAACTCATTAAAACCAGCCTATAACTCATTGAGCTCAACGAGTTAGCAAGCAAGTCACAAACGATTTTGCTCATGGCTGATTTTTAGCCAAGTTAGCTCTTTTTTTGGTGTTTGATGCATTAATACATACACTTTCATGATTTGGAACATGGTTTTAACAACCATGATGGCAATGACATGTATCCAGCATGCTGCATTTATGGCCTCCTTTCTAACAGTTTATTAGCCTATTACCACCAAAGGCAGCAATATTGACAGATCTTACCGTATTGAAATCAACCTCCTTCAGAATTTTGCATATTGCATCTCTAAGCTCATCATCACTTGGTGTCAATTTGTCCTCTTTAACTCTAGCCTTTTCCCTCTCTTTTCCACCTTTTTTACCTTAAAGTAAAGAAGAAGAAAAAATATGTCAACGAAAAGGAAAACAATAGAATTCCGTTTCAATTTCACAATAATACAATAGTCATGATTAAATTCAAAGAAACTTCTATGATGAATTCAAATAGTGAATTATAGCATTTTTAGATGTTATCATCCTCTGACCAAATAAACAATAACAATCCATTTCCAAATGAGAAGAATTGACTAACAAAATCACGGTTCTAAAAAAGGCCATTACATTATGTAATAGCCTTTATTTATGGATTTTTTACAATCTATTACCCTAGCCATTTCACAAGAACAACAGCATCAAGGCCACTATTTTCTGCCTATTATTTCCATTTTCACATGTTTCCTTTCCTATTATTTTCATTTATTTGATCTTTTCATCTTTCACAACTTTTCTACTTAGCCACACCAAATTCTTAAAAAACATCATAATTGGACCAAAATTAAATGTAAAATTTTCATTGCTTTTTCTGAAAGTGAATATCTAACTTTTAAGTTTGAATGGTAGATGTACTATCACAACTCTTTTACATTACTTAAAAAAAATTGTTGATATTTAACTTGCAAATATTTAGTAATTACACCATTTTATGGTATTGATTTATTAGATTACTGCAGATCTAAGTGGCTTCGATATTATTTTTAAATGATTATCAAAAATTTTGGTTAGTATCTTATGTTTTACTAATATATTGAGATTTTTATTAACTTGAACGTTGATTTATTTTTATTTTTGGGTTTTTGTTACCCTTGTATCAGACAAGGATCTTGTTATTACTAAACTAATTTTTTAAATTATATGGAGATGAATATTCTCTGCACAACTTTAAGTTGTGATGTATTATTTTACTATGATAATAAGCAAGTGAGAACCATTAGAAGTGTTGTTATTGAGCTTGTTTAGTAAAATCATAAAAAATTTCTAAGAGTTGCTAAAAGATTTGCAACAGTTATAGCTGCATCCATTATTTTATGCCTGCGATATTGCAACCTCAATTTAAAACCATGGACCAAACAGAAAACAAAGTTACCCATTTTCTCCTTGGAGGCAGATTTCTTTGGAGTCAAGGGCTTCTCCTTTGATACTTTTTCAGTTTTCTTCTTACTTGAGGAAACCTTTGGACTTGCATCACTATCCTCATCAGAATGAGGGTGCTTCGATGAGGATTTTTTAGATGTTCTTTTCACTGGTGGACTGGACTTACCAGACACTGAGATTCTGGTTTTAGCTTTTCCAGAAGATGCTTTTTTTCTGGATGATGTAGCTGACCTCTTTTTGCGTTTTCCAGTGTCTTCTTCGGATTCTTCTTCAGATTCTTTTTTCTCCTCGCTTTCAGAATGTTCAGAGATTTCAGCATCAGATTTATCTAAAGCACCATTTTCATTTTCCTCTTCTACGTTTTCTTGTTCCTGTTCTTCTTCTTCTTCTTCTTCATCTTCCTCATCTTTCTCTTCTTCTGACTCGTCTTCTGTGTCTGCTGTACTCTTTTTATCTCCTCTCTTTGAATCATCATCAGCTTTTCCTCGACTCTGCAAAACAACCCAAATCCTTATAAAAGGGGAATAATGCAAACACTCTAGATGCACAAAGGGAGAGACTGTTGTAAAATCCTGTGACCTATCAGATTCTTCTAAAGCAGTAGAATTGCACAAACAGCAAACATGTACTGTTATTAATCTAGCTTTCAACAGCTTTTCAGCAGAAGGCTATCACAAGCAGAACATACAAGATTCACATCAGGTTTTTATCCAAAAGGCTAATAATATGCAATGGTATCCTAGAATATGCGACATGACACCAAATTTTATGGAGCATCTTTATGTGTATAACATTGAATCAAAAAACATGATTATGATGTTAACAAAAGAAATTATACCTTAGCTGAACGTTTTGATGGTGTGCTCCCAAAGGATGAACTTTTGGCCACTCTCTTGCGCTTTTTGCTTGTTTTTTCCTAAGGGACAAATCCAAATGAACATCAAAACTCAAATAGATGCCAAAGCAAATGAGTTTAATTTGCAACATCTAAACTTCATAGGAATGGAGGATAAAAGTCCACAAACCTTCTCTTTTTCAGCAAATAACTCAGTGGTTGTTGCATGGGGAGCCACCAAAAAGTCTATCAGCTTCATAACAATATCTTCCTGTGTTTACAATTTAAGACCATTGTAGTAGCATATTTAACTGAACTTCACAGGAAAAAAGCGTGCCCTGACATTTAGGGATAGGCCTCCTGTGCAAGAGAGAAACTACAGTGGTGTTTGTGCAATCAACACCAATGCATCCCACAAGCAGTAGGATTGTAGGTTCACCCATAATGCTAGATTGTTTGCGTGCGTGCTCATGTGCACAGAGACAGAAGCAGTGTTGATTAAAAAACCTAGACCTCACTGGGCTAAACCATGATTTTCTAATTAATGACAATTACAAAGTTAATCAGATTACATATTAACAAAAATATACAATTAATAAAGTTAGAAATAACTTGGATAAATCCCTTCCCCTTGTACAGCATCAAGGAAGCAGTTTAAACCTCTGAATTAACTGATTTCCTCACAAATTCTGGATAACTATAACAGGAAAATAATTTTCACAGCTAGAGAGAAGATCAGAAAACATAGTGCAAAACTCAATCCTTGGAACACGAGCTGAAACCTAACACACAAAATTAGTTGATCAACTCACCTTCTTTGTAGTAGCCTTGGTAATTGGTATGTCAAGAAAATCACAAAATTCCAACAACTTCTCTTTATTGCACTTGTCAAATTTTTCTTTCACTTTACTCTTTTGTTTCTCCTGTAATAATTATAGAAGAAAATAATGATAATTGTTTCAAAAGACTAACTTTGTACATGAAACCAAACAATAAATGACAGATAAAAACTAATTAAAACCTTCTTAACATTCTTAATCTAAAATTAGTACTTGTAGAAATAACAAAAACTCATCTTCATCACAAAATGATCTTTCTCACCTCATTTTGATGCCACACAAAACCAGAGAACCGGGATATGTTACTCTTGATCTGCAATGCCTGCAAAAGCAAGGAACTGAAATTGCATAAAGCAAAGATTGGATTACAATAAACCCCGGTCGTTCCATCTCACAAACAATGAAGATCAACCAAGTTTATATTTGTGTTCAGCATCCTCAATATCAATTACAAGAGACAACGTGAGAAAGACAATAACATAACAAGAGCAAATAAAAAAGTAAACAGAAACTGATTACCTTTCCTCTCCTTCCAAAAAGAATTGTGTGAAGCAGTTTGAATGTATCATCAATCTTCCTTCTTGATAACTTGAACGCCACTGTAAGCAAAACATTTTCAGAGGTCATTTACATCACCCATAGCTCTGCATGGATATGTTCAATACAGCCATTATAAAAAGGAAGATCCTTGAACAAGATACTCTCTTCTTCATCAACCATCCTCGAAGACATGGTAGCAACTATTTCAAAAAAGACAAAATTGATACACGCAGAAAAGAAAAGGAGTACCACAAAACTCACAAGGCTAAACCAAGAGGGAGGGTGAATGAGAGAGTACAAGATGACACAAGAATGTACAAAATAGATGAATTTCCTTATTCTTCAACCATCCTAAAAAAAAAATGCCGGGCTGCAACTTTTGGTGAACTGGATCGTGAACGCACCACATTCTGGATCATATGATCCAGAACGTCATGCATGGCGGAGAGTAGCTTTCCAATTAACTCTGGTTTGGTCATTTAAAGTGCATATATTACAAGACAGCATAACAACTATCCAGAGTTTTTCACAAGCACAAAAACCAACAATTTACTACATAATCGAACTAACTATTTATTTCTTCGACCATCTTAAAAAAAACTATACCTGCAAATCAATTTCTACTTAATAATACAGGAGCAATAATGAAAATTGGAGAAATCATACAATCATCTTACAACCCTCTGAAAGGAAGATCAATAAGAAACCAGGACAACTAGACACAGTAATTTAGACTACATACATCAATTAAAGTGTCCATAACAGGCGTATAGACAACAACAACAACAACAAAACAAGCACTTCTGACTTCTGAATATTACAAAGGAAAGGCCAGCAATCCAAATAGGATGAACACCATATTAAAAGAAATTAGATATGCTAGGTGCAATATAATCAATATTGCACAGTAAATACTTTCAAGATCTGTTTTCATTTGATCTATTTGTTGGCAAGAACCTCAAGATTTGGAAAAAGAAGACCTTTTAAAAGCTTTATCCCAGTGAAGTCCACAAACACTTGAAACTGTTCTAAAATACACTTACAAGAAACACAGAATGTGATGCCACATCAATTCTTCAATTGAATTGCTTCTAACACCGGTAAAAAAATCCCGAATTATGGGAGCAGTAATGAAATTTCCATACTTTAACCCCCCAGTCCTGCCACCCGTGCATTATATATAATCAATCAGCTCTATAATTTACATATAGCTGCCGCAACAACAAAAGGAGCACAGGCAAGAGCAAAACAATAGCCTGACAGCATCAAAATTGATATTCAAGAGAGATAGGGATAGAAAATTAAAAGATGAACCATACCATTAGGTATATCTTTCAGCGGGATGCCTTGGCCCTGCATTTTTCAGCATAAACCAAGAATAATTTAAATCACCACATAACATACAAAACAAGATTTACACACTGAAAATGGAGTAAAAAAACACCTTTTCAATCTGGAATTCTTTGACAGCATCTTTGTCAATAGTTGCCACTAGCCTTTCAACAGATTTGCGTTCACGCTGTGGCCTATCAAAAGCAGGGGTCCTCGGCTCTGGCTCCTTCTTTTCTTCCACTACCTTCTTCTTCTTTTCAGCTTTCCTCCCATCACTCTTCCCTTTACCACGTTGCTTTGACCGTTTCCCTTCCTCAAACTTTTTTTCTTCCTCCTTGGATCTTTCAACCATCTCCTCCACCTCTTCTTCGGTTTTTTCCTCCTCCACCTCTTCTTCCTCATTGGATCCATCAACCTTCTCCTCCACATCTTCTTTGGTTTCCTTCTCCTTTTCTTTCATCTCTTCATCTACTATGGGTTCAGTTTCTTCTTCCATTGCTTCAGTTCTTCCTTCTTCCTTATCTTCTTTCTCTTTGCTTTCCTTTTCTTCAGTCACCTTGGGGCCTTCATCCATCTTATCTGTCTCAGCGTTCTCGCTATCATTTTTATCTTCTTCCATTTCTTTTACTCCATTATTTTCCTCTCTTTTTTCCGTCATAACTTCGTTGGACTTCTCTTTCTCAGGTGCACTAGTCCCATTTGCTGCTACCTCTGGAACTTTGGTCTCATTTTCTTCCTTGCCCATTTGTTTTTGCTTGGACAACAAAAGGCTGTATTCAGGGAAAAAAGAAAATCACATTCAATTAGAAGAAGGTCACAATTAACAAGTAACACGTGAAGAAAACCAAAAAAAAAAAGCAAGTTCAAATGCACATAGGGGATCTTGAAACACGAATCATCATGGAGCCCAATGGTTAAACTCCCATTTTTAAAAAAAAGTACACAAAATGCTCAAATTGAAAGAATAAAAGCTACTTTCCTCCAGAGGAAAAACAAGCCAGGGGATTGCGGAAGTACTAAACTTCACACAATTTAGAGAAAACCCGAAACACAAAATTTACAACAAAAAAAAAATCGTAAGTTTGCTTGCACAAAAACCACAGGAAACCTAAAGAAAAAAATAGATAAAAAAATCAGATCTCTAAATCTACTCGCCGTATCGTTTTTTTAAAAGGAAGTTTAAATTGAGCCAAAGTTACTTTCTTAAGCTCAATTAAGCAAAAATAAATAAATCCAAAACTCAAGCTCCCAAGTGAGCCTAGTCTTAAAAATAAAAATAAAAAAACCTAAATTAAAACATCAAGAATTTCCCATAATTTCCAGCACTTTCACAGCAACCAAACACAACATGCAAAGTTAATTGCATGCCAGGACAAAACCCAAAAATCAAGAGTGAAATTTCACCAAAACAAACACTAAAAAAAAAGAAAAAAACTAAACAGCACTAAAAACACACACTCATACAACAACAAACAACAAATTGAACCACAATTCTACATAAAAAACATGAAATTGAAGCATAATTAAGACAAAAAGAGCTATCAAAATAGAAACTTACTCTAATATGTTGATTTGATACTGAGCTCAAAGAAGAAGCACTAAACTCCACTCTCTGACTTTGTGAACATAATTTCTTTTTTCTTTTTTCTTTTTTCTTTTTTGAGCTTCGATTTCTTAGTTATGAGGTGGGTGTCTATTTTTATAGTTCGGACTCGAAATCCGGATTTAAAATGCAGTTGAACGCCACCTAGGATGAAACTGCAGATGTGGGGAGACTGGGGAATTGATGGACGACTCTGATTCTTTTATTTCAGTATCTGGGATTTTAACGGTCCTGATTTTATATTCGCCCTCTCAGGATTGGCGTATTGTGTTGGTGGGGTCCAAGCATAAAACACTACGGGCAAAAGAAAAGCGCATTTGTCTTCGAGTGACAGTGACAAGTACTCACACTCTCCTGTAGAGGCTACATAGAGTCGTAACACTACGCCACCTCCTATATCCATTTTGTTTAATCTTCACCTGCACGACGTCGATTTAAATCAATTCTTAACGTAATATTAACATCATAATAACTTTTTTAATTGAAAAATAAAAAGATATTGTTTATGTTTCACAAAATAAATTTAAAAATATATAAACCAATAATCAAGAAAAAATATTATTCCTAATTATTAAATAATAAAACAAAAAAGTAATGTTTTTTATACAAAGAAAAAAAAATAGTTGTATTTAATCTGGCTATCCTTTTTATTTTATAAATTTATATCTGTTTTATGTTAAATATTATTTCTATTTTTCAAGAATAAATAATTTTTATTTTTATAAATATTTCATGCAAATATAATTTTTTATATAAAATATGAAAGAAAAATATTTAAAAAGAAATTACAAGAATCTCTTTTAAGCATTATAGAATTAAAAAAATATGAACTATTTGAAAAATATGAATTAAATAATTTTAAAAATAAAATAGAACATATTAATTAAAATTTAAATAGAAAAGTAATGCAAAGTAATAAATAAATAAATAAGAGAAGGTATTAATTAAAATCTTAAAAAACAATAATCAAGAGTTAAAAAAAAATTATACCCACATGCTTGGCAAGGGATTCAAAAGCCTAGGCATGCTTGGCCTTGAGAGCCCACTTGGTTGATTATTTTTTTTAACTAATGATAGCTCATTTGATGTGGCAGCTGACTACTTGTTCTTTACAATACTTTTTTAGGGTTCAAGTTTTAAGATTTTAAAAACTCATTTTCAACTTGTTTTTAACTCCAAAATAATCTTTAATCTCTATGAAAACTAAAATTAATATAAATCCAATAAAACTTTAAGGACCCAATCTACTTTTCCCGGCATAGTTTAAGGGTAACATTACCTTCATTGAACTCCTCTTGAAAAAACAAATCTATTAACATTATGATTAGCTTTTTTTAATGGCTAAAATATTGATATTCAACCACTTTCTCTTTTCTTGTATAACATTAAGAGATAAAAAGGTAAAAAATAAAAATTAAAGTTTTGGATCAAAATATAAACAGTTAATCTAACAAGAACCAAACAATAGCTAAACTGAAATTTAGGGCAAATTTAAGCTTTTCACACCAGCACCAAATGGAATATTTTTGCGTATTTTTGTTAAATTTGGTTCTTCTTTTTTTAGTTTCTTTTTTTAATTGCAAATAAAATCTTATTTCACAAAATTAATTTTTAATTCATTACAAAAATATTTCTTGACACTTTGTATATGTGATAGAATGCAAATTATAAGTAGTAATGTATAAAACCATGATAATGTAACTTAAAATAATTAAATTGCAAATAAAAAGCATGATGATTCAAATGAAAAACAAAATCATTGTTCACATGAATAGTGTCATCACCCCATATGTTTTAGTATATTTGGTAATATTATTGCTTTGATTTATTATGTTTTTCAATTGTGTTTTTTTTAGTTTAATAAGTTTTTTGGTAAAACAAATAACAAAACTATAATTAGTTTAGGATATATGGCATGCTTGTTAGTTGACACGTGTTTAAAATTAATTTAGGGTATAATTTTATTTAGAAACAAAAACAATTATAAATAAAGAAAGAAATAAAAAAATAAAAATATTTTTAATAAGAATTATAAATAAATAAATAATTTCTTTAGAAAAATATAATTAAATAAAAAATATAAAAAAAACATTTAAGAAATTTTAAAATATTATTTAGTTAAATAAATAAAAATTATGTAAAATTATTATTTTATTGATAAATATTAATAAGAAATTGATTCTTTTATTTAAATTTTAAATTTTTAAGTTTTTTTTATTTTTGTATAACTCATTATTTTACTGGAAAAAAAAATCATGACATGCCACTCATTCTAAACTAACCATGGTTTATTTTTTACTAAATCAATAGACATGTTAAGTAAAGGAAACATAGTTGAAAGATATAATAATAAAAGTGTTATGACCTAGGAGCCAATATATTAGCTTGTAGGTGTAAATGTAGTAGAATTATTTAATGAAATTGCCACGTCATTCTTTAATCTTGTAAGTTTATTCTAATTAATATATTTCATACATTATGGATAACATTATTAAATGTCCTTAATTATAACATTGTTGAGACTAGACATCAACATAAACAATAAAGTTGTTATGCTTTAGATAGTAAAAGACTAGGTTAAGGAAAGGTGAAGCTCTGAGTTGGCAATGGAGCAAGGAGTTAAAGATTTGTAATCAAGAAAGAAGATGGAGGTTTTAAAGGATGGATTCAACCTAACGGGAGCTCTTAACAAGGTGGTCGAGTGCATGAAATTCCCTAGGTTGGGCCTACTAATTTCCTTTATGTTTTGAGGATTTTAGTGCTAGAATCGTTCATGATCAAACTTGAAAACCTAGTTTGCATGTGTTAATTAGTTTATGATTATGCATGCTAGATGATTAGCTAAGAATCTGTTTGTTAATGAGGTTGCGTCTGCGTTTTGTTTAAAATGCAGATGCAACCTGTTAGGTTAAGAATAAAACATAGTTTACTGTGTATGGATCCCACATAAATTTATGTTCGAGACGCGGGAAAATGAAAAGTAGCAAAATACTACTTCTTGCGCACTATTCACGCTAATTAATTAGCTAATTAATTAGCGTGACTTGAACAGTGTAGCATACACTGCTCATGCAGTGTATTCACGCTAATTAATTAGCGTGAACAGTGTAGCCTAGCTACATCGTTCTGGTCCGACCGGTTCCAGTTTAAAACTCAAAATGCATTGAATCAAGTCCGACCTAGTTATTTTTTATTTTTTAATTGTGTTTTATTTAAAAAAAAACTAGTGTTTAACATTATTTAATGACACTACATAAATTAGACAAAGATCGCTTGATGACGTAGCATTTGCAGAATTTGATCGCAGTTCCAATTTTGTTCCTGATTATATTTTACCTGATGTTGTTGTGCGCTTAAGAAACTAAAAAACTATAGTCCTTGTCGGATGTATTTCATACGTGATGAAATTGTAGATAGTTTAATGGAACAATAAAAAATATTTTATATAAAGTATTATTTATTTCATGATGTAATAATAATACTTAAATCTACAATATTTAAATTAAAAATTATCAATATTAATATGTATTTTTTAAAATTATTTTATAACCTCAATTTCAAAAGCATTATTAACTAAATACATTAAACTACTTTTTGTTCAACCACAGTTTATGATTAGCATGAGTTGATTAGTTTATGATTAGCATGTGTTGATTAGTTTATGATTATGCATGCTAGATGATTAGCTAAATAGTGTAATAAAATTATATTTGAATGCTAGTTAAACAATATTAAGCTTATTTACTATTCATTAAGGTTTGCAAAATATAAGTGATTGCTCATCATTAACTTATTGAGAAAATTGAGATTCATAACTACATAAATATGCGAGTAATACTAAATATTATATATCATTTAATGGATCAAGTTTAAATAGATTGTTGAGCTTACTAAGATAACTCATAACTCAACAATGCTATATGTAAAGGTTAAGAGATACATGAGATGTATATAATAAGTGTTGCCTCCCTAACTAATATAGGAGTTAGATGAGATGCTATTGGTGACTATGACTAGTTTTTATGTAATCAAATAAAATTAAATTCGTTGAGATAACTTCTAGTTTAATCAAACTGGAGTCATAACCCATTAAAAAATCTTTTAATGAGATTTTTCCTTTTTATATATATAATTGAAGACTATTAATTTGGCCAAATTGGTAGGAGTCAAACCATTAAACAAAAAGGTAATAGTTATTTTGATTAAATAATAAAAAATCTAAAACAAAAGGCAAAAAATGTGACCATTTATACATTTTTTTATTTGTTGTTTTGCCCTTTTAATAAAACCAATGGCCTTGTTTGTTGGAGGTTATTTTTATTTTTTCACATAGAACATTGGTCATTATCATATTGATCAAGGGTATAATTATCTTTTCTATTTTTTTAAGCATAATAAAATTACTAGTTTACCCTTAAAAGCAAAATTCTTAAAACTTTCATGTAGAGGCTTTTTCATCATTTCACTTTTTTAAACACAATAAAAGACTCAATTAACTTTATAAGCAAAATTTTAAAGCTTGTATTTATGGTTTTTTTTGTTTTGTTTTTTTCAACCTGGTTTTTTGTTCCTATCAAGTTGGTTAAAGGTAATTTGGTTTTTTAATAAACATAAAATAATATTATAATGGAAAAGTTGTTAGTGCATGTAACACATGTGCTAACATATCAGAGGCACCCACAATCTTTTAGCAGTGCATGTGGCTCTTTTTAATGATAAAAAAAACATCATTTTACTGTGTTGCTAGAGGGGCTTTTTTCCTCTTTTCTCTATCCTCTCCTTAAAAATCACGTTGGCCATCCAAGATTTCAGAGTTATCCTTTTAGTTATTGATATTTCAAAGTCGGTCCTTATTCTTTATATTTCTTATCTTTGTTTTTTTCTCTTTTGTTAAAGTTTTATTTGTTCTTAATTTTATCCTTCAATCTCAATTTGTAATATATATATTTTTTTTCAATTTGGTCCTTATTCTGATATATTATAATTTCTTTTATTGAACTTTTTATATAATTTTTATTTATTTTCAATTTTATCCTTCAATCCAAATTTATAATACATTATTGTTTCTAATTTGGTCCTCATTATTTTTGTTTTTTGTCCTTATGTTAAAATTATTTTTCTTTTTAATTTCACCATTCAATCAAAAATTCATAGTTGTCTTTTAATTTATTTTTTATTTCAATTTTGATAAACATCATTTTACTGTGTTGCTAGAGGGGCTTTTTTCCTCTTTTCTCTATCCTCTCCTTAAAAATCACGTTGGCCATCCATGATTTCAGAGTTATCCTTTTAGTTATTGATATTTCAAAGTCGGTCCTTATTCTTTATATTTCTTATCTTTGTTTTTTCCTCTTTTGTAAAAGTTTTATTTGTTCTTAATTTTATCCTTCAATCTCAATTTGTAATATATATATATTTTTTTTCCAATTTGGTCCTTATTCTGATATATTATAATTTCTTTTATTGAACTTTTTATATAATTTTTATTTGTTTTCAATTTTATCCTTTAATCCAAATTTATAATACATTATTGTTTCTAATTTGGTCCTCATTATTTTTGTTTTTTGTCCTTATGTTAAAATGATTTTTCTTTTTAATTTCACCATTCAATCAAAAATTCATAGTTGTCTTTTAATTTATTTTTTATTTCAATTTTGATAAACATCATTTTATTGTGTTGCTAGAGGGGTTTTTTTCCTCTTTTCTCTATCCTCTCCTTAAAAATCACGTTGACCATCCATGATTTTAGAGTTATCCTTTTAGTTATTGATATTTCAAAGTCGGTCCTTATTCTTTATATTCTTTATCTTTGTTTTTTCCTCTTTTGTAAAAGTTTTATTTGTTCTTAATTTTATCCTTCAATCTCAATTTGTAATATATATATATATATATATATATATATATATATATATATATTTTTTTTTTTCAATTTGGTCCTTATTCTGATATATTATAATTTCTTTTATTGAACTTTTTATATAATTTTTATTTGTTTTCAATTTTATCCTTCAATCCAAATTTATAATACATTATTGTTTCTAATTTGGTCCTCATTATTTTTGGTTTTTGTTCTTATGTTAGAATGATTTTTCTTTTTAATTTCACCATTCAATCAAAAATTCATAGTTGTCTTTTAATTTATTTTTTATTTCAATTTTGATCATTATTCTATTGACCCCCCCATTTTATCTTTTAACATTTGATTTGGTTGGGGATTGAGCTTTATTCCATATATGGTGTTTTAAGTCTAATGAGTTAATGTGGGTTAGCATCTATGTTTTTTTTTTTTTTTTTTTTCTGATTTCATTACTTAACATTGTTATTTTTAAATGGGCTTTATGATTTTCTTCAATTTATTCTCTATTGGGTTATCTTGATCTCATGACTCAGGTTGCGAATTTGATTAGCTAACCTGAGTTGACTTGCCCTTTATTACTTAGATTACATGTCTGTCATGTTAACTCAGGTTGACTCGAGCTGGGTTTTTTTTGTACTTTTTTTACCCAATCTCATCTTTTCATGTTTAATTAACTGAAAATTGAACTACATTGTTTTTCTCCTTTTACCCAATTTAACTTGGGTTGCTAGTTTTTTTATTTAATTAAAATAAAATCAACTTATTTGACACATTCAGTTTATCAATCGAATCACATATTTTTCTTTTTTCTTTAAAATGCTCTTGAGGAACTTAAACATTAATTTTTATGAAAAAATTAATATGGCCTCATGGCATAACGCATACCCACATCTAATATTATTCTAATTACACTTTTAATTTCACTTATGTAATTGAAAAATGACGAAGAACCTACTCCCATGACACATCCTAGAGAAGGATAATCGACAAATCATGCTCTTCATTTTAGTATAAATACCCAAATTTATTATGAAATAATCTTTCATGAGGTGTTTTTTTTTTCACTATTTAATATTGTACGCACTTAAATATTTTTGGATGGGAATTTGGCAATAAAATATTTTAGGATGATGAAAATTATTTTCTAATATCAAATTAAATCCTATAAAGACTTGCTTACATAAAGATATAAGCTTGAGAATCTTCAAGTCAGGTTTGTATCCAAGGAGTCCATATCATTAATTTGATGTAGAAAAATTTATGCAGCGATAATATTTGACATGCACATTAAATGCAATAGTATGTTGTTATCATCAAAACAAATCATTTATAGGTGATTAAGGACCTTTGAGCTAACATTAATTGCTCCAACTTCCTTGGTTGAGTGAAATGTTAGAATTGTTTTCAAACATAAAGATATCTTTTATTCAATAGAGTAAACTAGATGCGTGGCTCACACTTAATTTTTTCCTAACATTAAAAAATAATACCAAGGTGATGATAATGTTTTTAAAGGAGCAAGAAAAATTTTGGGACCAAATTCATTTATTAGAACAAGAACAATAAGCGCAATTAATTTAATAATATGTTTATAAAAAAAGCCAACAATGATTAAAAAAAAGACATTGACTAATAGAAAACAAATGAACGCTTGTCGATATTATGAAAAAATACCTTCTAAATATTCTTAAAAAGTCTCAACGATCTTATTTGATAACAAAAAAATGAAACTAAATTACCAGCAAATCAAATGATGAAGGATAAATTAAAAAAAAATTATTTTTTTTTAAAACCTAACTCAAGTCAGCATGACTAATTCACGCCTTAATCATGAGATCAAGAAAACCTAGTACAAAAAAATTGAATAAAATAATGGAGGTTAACTCTCAAGCATACTAAATGATGAAAAGCAAAACTGAAAAACAATCAATTTAAAAAATGCCAAAAAAAATCCAAGCTAACCTAGGTTAATTTGACTCATGTATGACTTAGGATATGAGATCAAGATAACCTCATTGAAAGAAAAGCGAAAAAAATCATGAAGCTCAAGACCCAATAACCTAATGTTGAATTATAAAATTGAAAAACAAATTTTAAAAAAAATAACTGAAATAAAAAGACCAAAATCAAATGAGGCTAATTTTTAAAACTCGTGACCCAAGTTATGAAACCAAAATTAACCTATAAAAGGCAAGCATAAAAAAATCACGAAGCAAAATTCTAAATCATCCAAAATAATAATAAAAAAAACAAATAGTAATAAAAAGTATGACGATCAAATCTGATATAAAAAATAAATGAAATAAAATAAGAAAGGATAAAATTAAAAAATAAAATAAATCAAGAAAATGATTGAAAGAACATAAAAATAAGGATCGAATTGGATAAAAAAATAAAATCAAATCAAATATTGAGGGATGAAATTAAAAAACAAAATCAACTTCCAAATGCATAAAAAGTAAAACAAATAGCAATAAAAAAAATGATAACTAGAATTGATATAAATACAAACTAACAAGACACATTTGATTTTTTGAAAGGCATGCACAAAACTCAAGGGGATGAGAGAGAAAAAAAAAGGAGAAAAGAAAAGGTTCAACATAGCCCAAGCACCACACCATCATGTACACACGCCTGACCATCAGAAAGAAAATGTCAGGATGCTTCCAACATTATTGTAGAAGGTGATTTTTGGTCATTCAAAGATGTCTTACATGTCGCTCGAAGAACATAAACGTCTCCCACTAGTAAGCATTTGTGTTGCATTTGCCAACTTTTAGTTTTTAAATATTATTTTATATTTATTAAAATATCAAATTACCTTCTCAGTCAACTTGATTATCGTTGCTATCCAATTTTTGACTTAATTATTAATATACTTTTGAAAAAAACCAAAAATAACAAGAAAACAACAAAAATTCAAAAATATATTCTAGATGCTTTTGCGTCACTTACAGTGTCTTTTTTCTATGCATTCAGTTGTTAACGCACCTTTTAAGTCGACAATAAAATTACTCTTTTTCAAAAAAGTTCTAAATACAAAAAAAAAATCAAAACTTTCAAGAAAGGAAATATGAAAAGAAAGAAGTTGAAGCATGAATTTGTTTTGTTAGGTTGCTTGTTTACCAAGTTTACTTGGAGTAAGCAATTAAAAATATCAAAAAAAAAAATCACGTGGTTACGCAAGCAAGAGGGGGCAGAAATTTAGAGAAGAAAAGAGAGGAAAGGGGAGAAATTTGAGGGGGAGCATTAGCCACACACTCTACTAATCCAACACCCATACTTGGGCAAAAGAAAGGAATAAAAAAAGATCCCTCCGTCTCTTTTAAGGGGCTAAAACGAAGAACCCCCAGTCGGTTTCTACATGGTTCATGGCAGGGTATTCACTGTGAGCATTGTTATACTTCACCAGCTGACCTCACCATCTCCTCTCATCAAACCAGCCTTCTTCTAGCAGATCACCAGTTTCTGCTTCGTAATCAGCAACCAAGAGAAGAACAATAACACCAATAGCCCGACATCTTTGCTAACCCTCCCCATGCTCTCACTCTCCTTTTGCCTCCATTCTCCATTTGCTAATGTCAAAGGACGAGAGAAGCAGCATAAATCTCCAGCATCAACAGCTCATGCTTCAGCCAAAAACAATGCCATAGCAATATGTACAACTCCTGTTTCAACCCAGGACAACACATATTAGCTGATTCAACCGTGAACTCCTCCTTCCAACGTACCACCAGCCAATCCAGTAGCAGTCCACCAGTTTCAGCCGCAGCAATTTCATCCTCCATAGCAAGCTGTGACCGAGCTGTCATTGTAAATTTCATCCTCCACTGTGGTCCTCCAGTTCCAGCATTTCATTTTCTCCTGTTCCAGCTGCTCAGCAACGTGAATGCCAGTGGCAACGTCCAGCCTCTCCATGCTGGTAGCTCCTCCACACCAGCAACATCATAGCACCAACAAGATAGCTCTTCCTCCACCAGCAAGCTATCACCCGCAGACCAGGTAACGGCCCCATTTCCTATTCTTTCTTTCTTTTTGAGCTCTGTTGCACGCAGGGATTAGAAGGGCATATGCTTCCATTACAGTTAATCCTTTGACCAAAAAGGATTAGAAGGGCATATGCTTCCATTACAGTTAAACCAAACATTGGAAGCGCAGCTGCAAAAAGTTCCTTAATACTATGAAGGACGAGATGAAGGCTTTATAAGCCAAACCTTCAGGTATTAATTTATGTTATCGAGGTCAATCTTTCTATTTCTAAGTAAAATAACTAGGTATTTGATATTGGATGTGAATCCCACATTTGTTTAAATGTGTAGGTGCTTAAATATACTAGAAGACTAGGTTAGGAAAAGATGAAGCTCCGAGTTGGCGATGGAGCAAGATTTGTTGTGGTTGCTATTGGGATATGCATGTTGTCATTGCTCCTAGACTTGATTCTAGAATTAAATAATTATTATTATGTTCCAAAATTGATCAGAAAATTATTTTTAATTTTTTTATTAATTTAAACAACGGTGGGTTAATTTGTTTTTAAATTAAAGAATAATTATTGTTCTTTTTCAAAACGAGTTATTTGATATAGTTAAGCTAAACTTGATAATGGATGACATGTTCTAGACTTAAAAACTCCTATATTTAACATAAAAAAAAAACCTCAAAGAAAGTAATCCTGATGAAACTTACCTTTGGGAGTGGGCTTTCTGGTTTTAGGTCATACCCATAATTCGCTTAAGATATAATCCATCCTTAGAAAGTCAGAGGTTCTCCTGAACACTCCTAGCTGTTTGAACTGAAAAGAGTGTCTATGTGGTCTGATAAACATGACCAATACAAACGTATTGGTTGGCAGCCAGGAAGATTAAGCTTTCCGACCAAAGCTGTACGAAAGCATTTTTACCCTTAAATTCAAGCCCCCACAACATCTCAAATTCATGTTGCTCCATGGCAGTAGGCAACAAGGAAAAGAACCACATAAAAGCATTGTGCTGTGATTACCAGTCAGAGGAGGAAAAAACAAAATGAAGACTCGTATTAACTGAAGAGAATTGTTCCCTCTTCGCTTCAGTTTCTAGACAACCTCAAAAATTGTTGGGAGATGGCAAAACATAAACAACCAGAAAGAAAACACACGGACACGACCAACCGGGGTTAGTTCAGAACTTAAAATGTTGTTTGTATCAGAGTAATGTTTTCCACAACCAGTCTGCTACACAATGAGCGAAGGATCGACTATTTATGATCCCTTAATGGATTGGAAGTTCAGGGTCTCCCAGGAGCAGGAGATGTGAAAAAGAAATGCAAAACTGAACCGGGCCAGTTGAACATTTGGGATTTATGAAAGAAAAACCAGTAAAAGCACAAAAAACTGAAAAAGTACAAGGTCATGACACTGCTTATCCAGGAATTGAATCTTGCCGGTTCAACTTAATGTATTCTCTGTTTTTGGTCTTTTTAGCTCTTCCACGAGCATGTAATCTCTGTTTCAAGTTACTTGGTTAGACTTCAACCCCCAGATACTTGCTCGAACAAAGTATAAGAACGAACTGTAACATCATGCTTCTATATTCCTGTGCAATCTAGGACTACATAGCTAGATGATGTTGCATTCTCTTTATCACAGAGAGAGAGAGAGAGAGAGAGAGAGAGAGAGAATGAAAAGAAAAGTAATGATTGTTGCCTTTTTAGTTTTGCAAAACCAAGGTGTCAATAAAAATAAGAAAACTGAGCGCCTTAAAAAGCCTAAGCAGATTATCGTAAAAACTTCCATTCCAATAGCTGATTTTAATTGCCATGATGATATTCCTGCAATAGTATCAATGCCAAATAGTTCACACGAAGGATTACTGTCAGGTACATGATCTCAGGAAATTCAGATCTCCAAAGATGTAGAAAACTTGAAATAGATTTTGTGCCAACAACCAAGGTAAATATAGTAGACATCAACTAAACCACTCACTGGGGACACTTCTCAAACTGTGACTCATTGCAATGCGGATCTAGCCAATCACTGGAAGAACCCTTCGCAATATTTTCAGTCACTTTTCCAACACCCACCAGCTCTCTCAAGTTCTCCAACTTGTTCTCCCCCCCAGTTCTGCTAACCTTCTTATCAGCTTCCTTCAATTTGTGCTTGAACCGCTGTTTACGGCCAGAAGAGTTCAACTCTTGCTGCTTTGATTGTGAAGGCGGGGCCCCGTGAGGTCCCAGGTAAATGTTCTCATCTATCTTAGCCTGGGAAAAAGCAGGACAGGTCACACAACTAGAAAGCATTTTTATATCCAGAAATGCAAGATTTTAATCAGCAGGCAGATCAGATCTTCTGCAACCATGAATTTACTTTTCTTTCAAGTTTCAAGAGAGTGACGAAACATATACCTTTGGAGGTGGAGGTTTCAAGGTTTCAACTTCAGAAGCATCAGGTTTAGTTTGATATGTATCTTCTATTCCCAAGCTAGGAATCACAAATCCATCAGTGTCTAACACAATCAAAGTCCAAAAATTTTCATCACTAAAAGTATAACGACAATTGTCAGAAATTGCACTACAATAAATTGGTCAACTACTTGTGATGAACAAAAGCATGTAAATAAGAATTGAAGAGAACAGCTGCCCTCCGAGTAACAAGCATGACCCATCCACCTCAATATTTTCATGCTGTACATTTTCTCTCTTTCACTCAAATGACTGATGACATGATGCAAACAAATGAAAGAGAACTTATTCAAGCAAAGGGTGAGTGATCGAGTAGTTCGGTCAAACCAAATGATGCCAACCCCAAATACTGGAATGGCCAAAGCACTAGATGCAACAACAATTGTGAGCTTGTGATAAATTATCACAAAGAATACCAAGTATCATAAAAGTGACATTGCATCCAAAGCAAAGATTATTGCATTAAAATCAGTGCACAAACAATCGTTACACACGAGACAGAGCACAGACGATGAATGCATCTACCATTATGGATGAAACAACTTTTACTCAAGCACTGTACCCTTATTGTGTCATGGAGTTATTTACAGATACTTGTTTCTTTCACATGGAAATACTAGAGGGAAAGTGTTCCTATTTAATTTGACCATTCAATCATTAAATAGTTTAGGAATATTAAATTTTGGGTAATGATAAATCACAATAACAAATAGTAAGAATTTGTCAAGCCTAACCAAACACTTTTGGTGCAGCGGCGATGGCAGAGATGAACTTGTTGATTTAGCTAGAAACACAATATCACTAGTTCAAATCTCCAAGAAACACAGAGTTACTCCAATTTGGATTGTAACCAAGATGAGCAAATCAGAACAAATTCTACGTAATGTGGCAAAAAACAAAAACAATAGCATGATCATAAACATAACCAAATTCCAATTTAAACCCCAGATTCAAAATTCAATAACAAATCGTCAAAACCTAAACAGCAATCCACTCAAAAACTAAAATTCCAATTAGCATTACTCACAAACAGAAAACCCATTTCTTAAACAACCCTTTTATATCAATTATAACCTCAATTCAGAAAGTTAGACAAAGATTCAAACTTGCCAACTTTCTCGGGAAGCAAACAGAAACAACAAAGAGAAAGTGAGAAATACCCCACTCATCATCTTCTTGCTGATCATCGATGGTAAGAGTGGTGTGATGCTGAGAGGGGTCCATGAGACGCTGATGATCATGGATTTCAATGGCCACAGGGCGGTGAAGCCCAGATGAGATCGGAAGGCAGAGATTCACCAGCTCCTTAACCCCAACAAAAAAAAACTCTTATTGTCGGAAGCAGATAGAGGTTTGATATTTTGATAATAAAACATAGCGTAGGAATCTTTCAATATAGAAGGGTTTTAAATCATTTGTTGATTAATTACAACATGGGAAATTAATCAAGCCTCCTAATTTTTAGTATTAAATCTTAAATTAAACCCTTACCCTAATTTAACCACGTCCATCCATGGTATTGATTAATTAATTAATTAATTGAGATTAATTTTATTATTAAAATTAAGAAAATAACTAAAAATGCCTAAAGAATTTAAGGATGACAATAGATGGAGTTTCTCCATTTTTATATCTTTTGTATTACTCATCAGATAAATAATTTATATATCTATACTCTATCCATCAAATTTTAAATATTCAACTATTATTTAATATTCAATAAGAAATAAAATAGTAATATATATATATATATATATATATATATATATATATATATTAAATTATAAAATGTATATATATTAAACATACATGATATTAGTAACTATTATAGAGTAAAGTAACTATAAGAAAAACAAAATATTCATCAAATTCAAAATAAATTATTATCTCTGCTACATATTTCCCTGTAGCCCTCTAGCATGTGCGTTGTTCACTTAATAGTAGCTTTTTTATTTTTTTAATTATTAATTTTTTTCAATTTAATCTTTGTATGTCTTGTTATTTTGAGATTTTAGCTTGAGAAATTGTTTTGATTTACTTACTGTGAGGCAGGGGAGTAAAAAAATCAGAAAAATAATTCAAATATTTAAAAATATATTCGGTCCAGTTCGATTTCGATTTCATATATCTAAAACTGAAAAACCGAATCGAACAAAAAAATAAAAATAAAAAAGAACCGAACCGAAATTAAGCACATTAGAAAGTCCAAAAAACCCTCAAATAACAATATAGTTTTTGGTTTTTAATATAAAATAACTGAACCACACCAAAACCGAACCAAACCAAAACTGGTTGGTTAGGTTTTGATTTTTAATATAAAATAATTGAATCGAATCGAAATCGGTCGGTTTAAATCGGTTTCAGTTCAATTTTGGTTTTATTTTTTGTATTTTATAAAATTTTAGTTTAGTTGTTTTATAAGTAAAAACCGAACCGAATCAAACAAAAAATAATCACATGTACTGTAAGGTTCTTAAGATGCCGAAGAAAAGTCTCAATATTTGGTCATGCTCACCTTTGCAAAATAAAAAAAAATGATTTTTTTGCTTTGAAAAAATTGAAAATATAAGGACCAAAATTAACATTATATTTGCAACAAAGTGTTTTTTTTTTTTTACAATTCAACCATCACCCTTTTTATATTTTTTTATTTTAAAACCAAGGATATAAATTATATTCCATTGACCAGTATGCCTTGTATCCTTTTAAAAAACGAAACAAAATAGAATGAATTTCTTCTCATTAAAATCTTAAATTATTTTAAATTTCCTGTCCTAGCCGAGATATCCTGGATTTACTTATTCCGTGTTCCGGATATAAACTCATGAAGTCTTCATTTTATTCCGATCTGTATCGCAAACATCATCCAGAACAACTATGTAGCTTTACTGTTCTGGGTACTTCACAAGAATACCTGCAAGATGAGCATTTCCCATGGCGACAAGATCAGTGGGAATTGCATCCTTCATTCATTCCTTGGTAGAATTGCTTAATTAAGTTTCTGATCACGTCTTCAATGGAATAAGTCTGGGAGACAGTAATCCAAGCACTGCAGTAAAAATATCTCTTCACAATTTCATGCTCTAAGCCTTGCAGCCAGAGTTGTTTTGACAGCGCCACCCATCCCAGCCACTGAAATAGTGGTCTGCTGCCTTTCACCATCTGTGAGCCGTTGAACTAATAAACCTCTTCCATCTTCAATACCCACCACCACCTTTTAATCGACACTCCACTGATATCACTGGAGCTCCGGCCTTTCATTTGATCAAATACCATACCGTTTTGTTTATCTTTGGTACGTTTTGAATCATACTTTCCATCTTTTCATTTGTTTATCACACCTCTTAATCATTAATCATTAAGGGTGGTATAGTTGCATTTCAAGAGGACAATTATTTGAATTTTTTTAAAAAAATTATTATTTGACATTTGATTTGATTATTACATTTTTAATTTTATTGTTTGTTTTATTTTTTTTATGTTAAGTTATCTCCATCTTATATTCTAAATAATAAGTTAGTTAGGTTAACAATGATTAATTAAGATGTTTTATGAATTTTTTCTCTAATTTTTTATGATTATTTTTTTACAATTACATATTTTAGTGTTAAATTATTGACCATGGAGCCATGTGAATTTTTCACTTTTTTTTTGTTTAGTTATTTCAAATATTTTAATATTTGATAGTTAGCTTTAATATTTTTTATTGAACTTTGATATGTTTTTCTTTTGGAAGTTTATTTTTTTTAATCCTGATTTCATGTCGTGAGTGACGGATTTGTCGAGTTAACCTGAGTTAACTTGATTTTTTTTCCTCAATTTTTTTATGGCTTATATTTTTTTTCTTTGATTTCATCATTTTGCATTAAATTATTTACAATGGAGCTTTGATATTTTTTCTCTTTTCTTTCTATTTCATTATTTCGAGAGCGGATTGGTCAAGCTAATCTAAGTCAGCTTGCATTTTCTTTTTCAATGTTGTTTTATTTAACTCCGGTCTTTTTTGTTAAGTCCTTCTTTTGAAAGTTTAATTTTTTTTTATATATATATATTGACCTCATGTCACGAGTGGTGAGTTATTTAAGTTAGCATAGGTTGACTCAAATGTTTTTTCCCTTGATTTTTTATGACTTGTTTTTTAGTTTTATCATTTCGTATTAAGTTATTTGTCCTCGAGCTTTGTCATTTTTTTTCACTTTTCCTTTCGTTTAGTTATTCTGAGAGCGGGTTGGTAAAATTAACCCGGATTAGCTTTGTTTTTTTAACATTTCTTTTTATTGAACTTTGATCTTTTTTACTAGTTCCTTCTTTTTAATTTTATTTATCCCGGTCTCATATCGCGGGTAATGGGTTCGTCAAATTAACCCGAGTTGAGTTGGGTTTTCTTCTTCGGCATTATATTTTTTAAAGATTTATTTTTGTTTTCATCTTTGACATTAGATTATTAGGCTTTAAACTTTACAATTTCTTTTCATTTTCTTTTATGCGAGTTGTTTCAGTCTCATATCTTAAATCATGTTTTAGTAAATTTAACTCAGGTTGTCTCAGATTATCATCTCCTAAATATCTTTTTTAGGTTTTGAAAACGTTTGGCTTGACCCCTGGCATATCGCAAGCAACCTATCTAGTCATAGACTAGATCCCTCACATTAGCCACCCGAGTTTTCTCTCATTTCTACACGAGGTCTCCTCATATCAGCACCCTTCAAAAAATATTTCATACTTACTAGCCCTTGCTTGATTTCTTCAAGTTCATCTCGAGCTTCTCCTAACAAGATTGCTTCATTTTCAAGTAAGGAAACTATCTTGCTCATTAGGAATTCTACTGGAACCGTTGCTATTTTTATTTCTATGTTTTTGTTTTTACTATTCTAACACATTTTGATATACGTTTCGGTAAAATAACAAAATTAAAAAAATAGTATAGTTGAAACACAACCACTATTGAGAATAACATTTTATAATGGCAAAAATAAAATTAATTATCATATCTTATTTAAATTAATTAACATTACAAAAATCAATTTAAAATTTTATGAAAATCCAATGGCCAAGGAAAGAGATTCAAGATCCAATTAGCTATGAAAGAAAGAGGAGATAAGGTGGTGTAACATGATAGAGAAAGAGGGAAAGAAAAAATAAGTTATCAGTGACATACCAAGGCTTTGTTTTCGACACATCTGATACTGTTAAAAAAATTTAAACGAGACGATTCTAACCATACATTAAAATACCACTAAACGAGGTTATAATTGTTTAGGGATTTTGTTCAGGGTTAATTTAAGTTTAATTACGATCTTGTTTGGTTGTCTTTCAAGGTGTGGTTAAAATCATCTCATCAAAATTTTTCTAACGGTATTGGGAGTGCAAAAAATAAAGCATGTGTATGTTCATGGTAACCCATTCTTTCTTTCATTTTTTTCCTTTCAATTCTCTTTCCTACCACATCACCTTATCTCATTTCTTTTTCTTTATCATTGGATCTTGTTTTTTAGCCATTGGATTTTTATAAAATTTTAAATTTATTTTTATTTAGGTTAATTAATTTGTAAAATACATACATTTTAAAACATGACTAAACCACCAGAAATATATGTTGTGTATAAAAATGATATTCAGAAAGACGATTGTGTGATAGATGGTATGGGATGCAAAAAGCATGCTAGGTGATAAGGAAATATATTGCATACATATTTTTAGTCATTCTTACTTTATTTTATAGAATCTGTGTGATTCTTAGCTAGCTATCTAGAGTTTTGGATATCTTTGAAAATTATTACTTTTTAGGGATTCAATGTATTTTTTAAATATTTAACTATTAGAGTATGCTAAATTTGGGATCATATGAGGAGACAAACAATGAGTTGAGTTTAGAGTTCAAACATTGGCTGGTCTATCCTAGACAATCCTGAGCACTGATTGGTTTTTTAGGTATAACAGGAGTTATATAACTCTATTTCATGTGTTTTCTATCTTTTTGAAAATCTAAGACATAGGCCTACAATTCTTATGTAAAGAAAAGAACCCAATTTTTTGTTTTAAAGTCTAGAAAGGGAGTTGAAATATAGAGTTCGAATTAGACTTGAAATCCTTGCAACCCAAACATTGTCTTGGTTTTTTTTCCCATATCTCCAGTTTCATACATTCAAAAATTGCAAGACAAGTTTGGTTGAAAATAATATTTTATTTTTTGATTTTCTACTATTGTTATAGAAATAGAAAAGTCTCAGTTCACACACTTTTGGCCCTAAAATTGACCCAAAATATTAGGAAAGAAAATAAAGTTAGAATATGTGACAGAGTAGAAAAGTGACTTTCTTTCCTTTGAAGGATAAATCCAAATCATAAAAAAAAAACATTTAGACAGCAACAAGTGGATGTTTTTATAACCTAAACACACTACAAGAGGGAGGAGGTGGCATCTAAGAGCAAAAGCAATCACAATTAAAAGAAAAAAGCCAAGGACTACAGCCCCTCAAGACGACTAACTCTCTAATATTCTTATACTGTTGAGTTATGTTCATCATATTAAGTTTTTTTTTTTAATTAGCTATGGAGTAGTTCTTTATTTGGGATTTTTTATGTAGCTTGACTATGAATATGCAAATATTTCTTTGATTGAATTAATTTAGTATTTGTTGAGTATTTCATCTTGAACTTAATGCTTGTGTATGTTTGATCACCGTGTGCATGATTTGGGATTCAATTTAAGTTTGAGAAGTGATAATTATTTCAACTATTGCTTGAAATACCATAAGGAATTCAGTTGAGAGATATCTATGGAACTTGTATAATCATTAAGAGTTTTATCGCTTATAATGATTTTTTATAAGTTTAGAATTTTTACAGAGATGTAATAAGTTTGCTTGTTAAAATAAATTATTGATGCTCGAGAGAGATTAATGATTAAATTAGTAAAACCTGATTATCAATAATAAAAAAGAAATTTTGATAGGATTAATTCAATTGAGAAATTTGTATAGGATTAATTATGGCAAAGTCAGAAATCCTAGGATCCGTTAAACTTGATTTCAACACCATTTAATTACTTGCTTGCTTGTTTTAATTCTTTTTTGTAGTTTTGCAAACTTTTATAATTGAATCATCAAATAGGTAGGGATTTAATAATTTTGGTACTTATTGATAATTTTTGTAAATTTTTGTGGGATGATACTCTACTCTTTCACTTTATTACTTGTTACGAATCGTGCACTTGCAATTTTAACCAAAACTAGGCTCCCTCTCCCACTCCCCTTTATGCTCTTAATCTTTTGTATCTCTTATATTGTTACCTAAGAGGAGTTGTTTATTTGATCTTAAAATAATGAAATCTTATAAGAGTTCTAGTCTAGAGCTCTAGATAGTTTGCAATCAATATTTTTCAAAAAAGTTTGGGATATAATTGGCAATAACAATTTATATATTGTTTCAGAATGCTTTTACTATAACAACTTTTCCTTTAAAGTTGGTGCATGGAGACTTTGATCCTGCTCATTCCCTAGGTCTAGAAGCCAAATCAAGTGTGTTTCTTTTTGTAGTAAAAAACTATTCTTGAAAGTTTTTGAATTTTTTTGCATCAAATATTTTTTTATATTTTTAGATTATTTTAATATACTGATATCAATAATAAATTTTAAAAAATAAAAAACATATTATTTAGATACATTTCCAAACAAAAAACACTTTATAACCTATTTTAACTTGATGGTTTGATTAATCTTGGTAAAGCTTTTGGAATAGAGGTATGGTTGAATTTGTTTTTATGGAACCCACCAACAAACAATAAAAGGAAATAAAAGCAATAAATAAGAAAATATAATTTTAAAATATGTTTATATAATATATTTTACATTCTTTTTCAATTTAAATTCTTAATTGCTTTAAAAAAAAAAAAAAAAGGAAATACCACAAGATTGCATGATTTCAATTTACACGCGTGGTAAAAGGAACCCAGCTTACCACTTTCTACGAAGATCTCTCCTCTGATGATACTCCTAGTAGTCAACATCACAGGAACCAGCGTAGGGCAAACGGATGATGCCTGTCTGCTACTTGTTCTAGAGAACTTTGAAAACTGCATGCCCATATTTGTCGTCTTGAGAGAAAAAAAAAGTTAAGTGTATTATCCTCTTCTACTGCAGCCCTAGCTGACATTATTACATCAGCTGCACGAGGGGATGATTATTTTCTACAACGGGGGCAAGAAGGCAAGTATCATGAATGGCAATTCTTGCAAGGTCAAAAGGAGCATGAACATTAGCCCACCTCTTGCCTTCAAGAATCCACACCATAAAAATAGAGTGAGGGAAATGGATCCCTTGAGTAGCAAGACATTTATTTTGTTCTGTGCTGTCAATCCGGCATTCGATGAAGCTAAAGGGTGTTTAAGAGTGTTGTAGCTGTTGTTTTTTAAAGTGTTTTTTGTTCGGAAATCATCGAAATAATTTTTTTTATTTTTTAAAAATTATTTTTGAAATCAGTATGAAAACATCAAAAAATAATTAATTTAAAGTAAAAAATTTAAAAAAATTTAAATTTTTTCAAAAGTATTTTTAAAACGCAAAAACAAATACTCCTTGCTAACTAGCAAGTAAGAGGTTGAGACCTTTTTTGTATTGTACAAAAGTTGGGTGATGATAATTTATTTTTTTATTTTTGGTTGAATTTCCTTATCAAAGCATGTTTGTTTTTGCATTTCAAAAATACTTTTAAAAAAATTGATTTTTTAAATTTTTTTATTTACTTCGAATTAATATTTTTTGATGTTTTTGTATTATTTTGATGTGATGATATAAAATATAAATTTAAAAATATCATCTCAATATATTTTAAAAAATAGTACTATGGACATAGACTCATTGCACTGTGGACCACATTGTAAACATGGAGTGTTTGTACTGTGAACGATATTGTAGCACCTAGGGACATTGTCTTTTCTATTTTTGGTCAAAAAATATTGTCGGGTCTGGCTTTGCAACCAAACTCAATGATATTGGATTTGATTTTCAGTCAGACTCACTGATCTTGGATCTGACTCTGTAGCCAAACCCAATGATATTAGATCAGACTCTGCAACCAGACCCAAAAGCTTTGGACTTGGCTTGACAATTGGATCCACAAATATTGCATCTAGCATAATACCACACCTAAGACTATTAGATTTGATACTTTATACTTTTCATACTTATTGTACTTTTAAAAAAAATTTATTAATCAGCAAAATATGTTAATGTAAGTCATGTAGCCACCGACATGCATGCATTCAGAGTCTCTCCACAAAGCCTACTATGAACCTGACCAAGGGCGGAGTCAGAAATTTTCCTGCTCTGAGCTATTAAATAAATATATAATTTTTTTTAAGATTAATTATTAACTCATGTATATGAATTTTTAAAGTTAACAGTAAATTTTTAATTCAAATACATTATTTAAAATATTAAAAAATAAATTTGAAAGTACATAAAATTGAAGTGAAAGTAAAAATAAAATCACTATTGAAGTTACTTCCTTCGATGTTCTGTGAAATATAATTCATCTACAATCGAGTATGAATCAATATTGTAACAACCCCTCAATCGGGATAAAATAATAATCTCATGTCAACTGGAAAATAAAGTAATTAAAATTTTTTCCTCTCTCAATTC